>JAWWLV010000121.1:5251209-5289787 GCA_035041135.1 Platyrinchus mystaceus | reverse complement strand
CCACCGCCGGGGCGCCCATCGCGGCCGCTGCGCTGCGCTCCGACCGCTCCCCGCGCCGCGCCGAGCCCCGCCGGGCTCCGCAGCACCGCCCGCACCCGCCCCTCGGCGGGCGGGACGGGGCGGGGACGGCCGGGATGGGGGGGCTATTGCGCTCAGCCCACGGCATCCAACCGCCAGTCCTCTGCCCACAGCCCACAGCCCAGGGCTCGCACCATCTGCGGGCACAAACCGGCCTCAGCTTCGCTGGGCATCGCTCCCTCCCACCCACCGCACCTCCGGACACGGCGGGGGCACTGGGGCACAGGGCGGCCCACGCACAGCCGCTCCATCCCTCCGCTGCTGGGGCTCCAAGGCTGGAGAAGCTGGGCTGGCCGGAACCTTTCCTCTCTCCTTGTAAAGTCGTAATTAGTACTGCAACAGTAACACAGATATCTATGAGCTCTGCCGAACCAGGAGTGTTGTGCACACACAAGGGAACAGCTGCCTCTGCAGGCCCACAGTGGAGCAGGGACGCCATTACCCAGGAAGGGCACTGGATTTACATGATGGATCTACCTTTTTTGTCTGGAGACCCACCTTCAGCTGAGATGAACAGGAGAGTAGATGGAATATCTCTGTTCCTACAGTCTGTTTCCCAAGAGCTGCCATGGGTCATGGCACAATAACAGAAACAAAAGTAAACATCACTGCCAGTATTTTTGGTTATTTACTAACCGCTCTTGTTAGAGAGCGTTTCATTCATGAGGTATCACCATCAGTTTCTTGTGATTCTGAAACCGACCAGCGAGCCAGTTTTCAGCTCTGCTCTCGCACATTTTTTGGTTGTGCTCCTCCTCACAGCTTCAACACTGGTGTCCCTGTTGGTCCTGGGTAGACAGAGCCAGCTCCCACCCAGATAGTAAATGGAGTTTACAACTGGCCTAGGATGTAACTATGGAAGAGGTGTTTTGTTTTGGTTTGTGTTTTTTTCCGGATAGGATACACTCCCTTCCCTCTGGCAGGGCAGGTTTTATCCCATGGTAAACAACTCTGAAACCTGTAGTGCTGTGAAACACTTCAGAAAGTCACCCCAACTTATGAAAGAGACCCTGGCTGTCCCACTGCTGGCTCTGATTGATGCCACAGGAAAGCAATCAACCCACTGTGAGGTGAGAGGAGTTTGGGGGTGAACACCCCATTGCCGACACAACAGAGCACTGTGACAGCACTCCCAAAGTACTCCCTTTAAATCTAAATGTCTATTTGAAGTCTGTAACTTCTCGAAAATGTGACCCTGACATTCACTGCAAAATCATTACTCTCTCCTCCATCACAGGCCTCCTCTCATCCCGTTGCAGGGCTCCTCATAAATACCAGGCTTGAGCTCACTGCCTGGAGAATTGAGACTGGGAATATCTGGGAAGCCTGTGAAGCTTAGGAACAAATTTCCCATTCAGAATTTCAAAGTAATTTAACAAATTCCTTACTAGCATAGTGAGTACTAGCTCCTGAAACATCTCCATTTCTCATGAGCATAACACAGGAGAATTCCCTCTTCTCTCCCACTAATAAAGTGGTGTGTGGGTGGAACAGGCTTTGAACTGCTCCATCTGCAGGAGGAAACAGAAGGAAGGGAATTGCCATGGATGTTACTCTTCCGAAAGAAAAGCTTTATATTTATCTTGTACAAGAGTCTTCTACAAGAAAAAACAACTGCTAGAGAAAGAACACATGTAACTAAGATGCTGCTGAACATTATAGAGTTTGCTTTATATCATCTCTGCCACTTTCATCCTTTCACTCTTGCTCCCCTTCTGACCATTTCAGTACTCTTCAAGGATCATCTCTTGACGACTTAACGCATGAGCAGTGCAGGAACTTAACAATGTGTCACCTTTAGGCCATCAGATCCACCTGACTCCTCCTCCTCAAAAAAAAAGAGAAGGAATTTCATGATCTCAGCGCTCTTTGGATGCCAGTCAGCAAAGGTGCAGATCAGAGGTGCTGTGACTGTTGGAGGTGGTTGCAGGTAGCAGAACCTCCTTGTGTTCTTTGGAGTTCCTTCTGCAATCCAAGAGAGGAAATCCTATTTAGCTGGCTCATCACCAGCTGGGCTGAGGGTGGGAGACAGACGCACAAACATCTCCTCTTACATTATCACAGTCTCTGTAGGACAGGAGCTGCTGCTGCTTTCAGCAACTGCTCAGGGGTTCCAGCCAATGTCTGGGTACCTGTGTGTGGTGGGATCCTACCCAAAATAACAGCAGAAGGACTTCCAGGCTGATGCTCTTGTTGGACCCATCAGGCCAGCAGCCAATCTTAATGCCAAACTGAACAGGACCAACTTGTAAGTCTGAATCAGTGTAATGGTGTTCAAATGTGCACGAAACCTCACCTTGGGGCTGAAAAAGAGCAGAGGTGCTAAGGAAAGTCCTCCTTTCCCAGCCACATCCTGCAAGGCTTTACTGATGCATGTACATTCTGCACAGGTCACTGCTGGCATCTCTGCTTGCTGCCAGGTAGACCATTTTCCAAGGAGGGCCGTGGAGACTCCAGAGGAGGTTCTCTTAGCTCTGCAAGGGCCCTAGGAAGGTTCCCACAGAGCTGGCTCTCAGAGGGGCAGAAAGAGGCACTTTTGTTTCTTTCCAGAGCCTCATCACAGTATAAAACCACATAAAGCATTGGGAGAAAACTGTGTAAATCACAGGATACAGATGTGCAGAGATGACAGCCAGATGTGCCTTAGTGGAGCTAAGGAACAGTCGTGACTGTTGCAAGGAGAGCAAACAGCCTCGCGTACTTGGCGTTTTCCCCTGCAAGCCATGCCAAGTTCTGCTCTTCAGACCAAATAGAGATTTTCTTCTGTTTGGACTGGCAGATTATGCTCACAAAGAGCTTTCAACTCTGGAGAAAAATATTTGGGATTCACGCAGAGCAGAATGTTTCGGTGTACACTGGCCAGTCAGAACCCGGCTGCCAGGGATGGTGATCCCCAACTGGCGGGCAGCACCCCGAGTCCGTTCGGAGGGCTGGCGGGGGATGGACACCAGCACGTGAGAGTGGCCCTGGAGCTTTGGCCAAACACGGACAGGGGCACCATCAGGCTGGGGTTGGGCGGCCCTGCCCAGCAGAGACCCCCTCAAGGCACCCGCGTGGCAGAACCACCAAGTCTCACCGCTGTTGCACTGCTCACACAAAACTGCTGTGGAGATCCACCCGAGCAGTGGGGGTGGCCCAGAAAGGACAGTGGGAGGGTTCCTTGCACTTTCAGTCCAGGGCCCTACCTTTCCAGCACAGCTCCTGAGCCCTTGCTCCCAGTCTCTGCCTACAAACAAAGCCTCACCCTTCACCTCAGGCGTTACTTGCTTGTGCATCCACCCTGAGTGGTTCGGTGTCAGGGCTGCGGTGCCTGAGCACAGCTGCAGTTCAAGGTTCAAAGCAACAGCCTCTCAGCAGGACAGGGGTGGCTCAGCGTGGTTGCTCCTCTCCTGTGAAGTAAGATGGACTGGCTTACACCACCTGTTTAATCTGCAAGCCTTAGGCACACACACATCCTCTGCAAGCCACAGAGAGGATGCAATTAAGTACTCTGCTGATTACCACCGGTGGCAGCTCCCTCCTTCCTGCCTGGGATCCCTCGGTGAGCAGAAAGCCTGCGTGGGTGATCCTTCCCTGCTCCCATACAAAGTTCCGTGCCTGAATGAGCCAGTTTCAGTACATCTGACCAACCTTGCCCTGGGAGAGGTCAGGGAACGGGTGCACACAGGGATGTCACTGTGAGCTGGTGGTCAGCAGCTGAAGGCGCGATGCCTTTGGTCAGCTCCTGGCAGTGCCACGTGCAGCGATGACAAACCACCTCTTTCCAGCCACCACTCATACTCTGGGTTCAGGGTGGTTCAAAAGTCTGCCCAGCTGAGGCAATTTCCATGTAAAAACAATTTACGGTAGTTTAGGCTATGCCTGTCTCCATTTGATTTAAGAGCATTTAAATAAGTTTGCATCTGCTTAGATAAAACAGCTTAAGGTCACAGCCTTGGATAAAGCTGGGTGTTCTCCTCCTGAAGGCTGGCAACTCTCCTCTCTCTGAAAAGCTTGAGCAAAAGTGTTTGCAGTTACAGCCTTTGGGTGAATTTGAGGTTTCAGGGAGTCATTGGTATGACCCCAAATCTTCCTGCAGCCTGAGGGAGGCCCATCTCCATCACGGAACCAACAAACTGGCTCTCCTGTGCTCCCCAGGGGATCCCTCGGGCAGACCCAGCAGAAGCACTTGCAGGGTGGGAACACCTCCTGTGCACAGGCAGCTCCCCATGGGCTCCACAGCAGCCTGACAGCCCCCATGCCCTGCCAGAGCAAGAAAGGAGGGGTGGCAGCAGGGCAGCACACAGCCAGAGACGAGGACATTGGTCTCTTCTGGGTTTGGGGCCACTGAATAGAGGAAGTGACCACGGGAAGAGTGAAGAGAACAACGCTGAGGCACCGGGTCCGTCCTCAGGCTGTGCCCACAGCGCCTGTGCTGTTTGTCTGTCCTGGCAGGCAGCAGAGGGAATGCACTCTCCCTCTTTTAGCTCTCCAGGAAAACCAACGAGGCTGTCACAGAGCTGAATTCTGGCTTGCCTTCTGCCAGAGGGTTTTAGGGTCTTAAGTGGCTGAAGGAGGGCAGCAGCATCTGGCTCCCGCATTCCTCCTCTGTTCTGCACTCTATCTCAGACACGTTTTTCTAAAGCTTTCCATGTCTTCCCTCCTTGACTCAGATTCATGATTAAATATACACATGAACAAGCAAACTAAAGAAATAATATGTACTGTATATTTGTATGTGTATATAATATTAGTCCCTTTTTGAGGCTTGGAGGTGTTTTCTTCTCCAGCCCTCTTTTTTAGGTGCTATTTTCTCTTACTGAGGCCAGCAGGATGGGAGCCAGAGAGGCAGGACAGAGCAGGACAGCTCTTCCCTGTCAGAGCCCCCAAGAGCTTTTGGACAGACACTGTGCTCCCTTCCCAGGGCTGTTTGTCCCAGTACTCAAGTCTCTGCTATCGGCATATCTTTGGGAATATCTTGTGGCAAGGAGAAGCAATTACCAAATTCAGTGTGCAGAGCATAAAAGCCAACTAGGGTTCTTTCTGGATGAAAGAGGCAATAAAAATGCTGGTATTAATAGAAAAATATTTGTTACTTCATGGGATATCAGGGTTTCCTGTGGTTTGAGGTTGTGTCTTGCGTAGCTCGTTGCTGAACGCCTCGGGATGACTCTTTCATTTTTTTCTTCCAGCAGCAGCTTGCTCGCTCTCAAGTCAGTGATCTGGTTCACAAACAGAGCAGTTCTGTGCCTGTGCCTCCTTATCAGCTGTTCTCCCGTGCTCCTCTCCCCTTCCGCAGGCGCGCGCCGGCGCAGAGGGGCTGGCGGTGTGTCCACGTGCATCCTGCCCGGAGAAAGGCTGGAGAATGACAGCTGGCCTCTAGGAAAGTTGCTGCCCCTACCTGCCTGATAGCATTGGAAAACAGCAACATTTAGCAAAATTAAAGGGCAGAAAATTCAAACCCAATGCAAATGAAATCCTTTTACATGCACTGAAACTGCCCTGGAGGGCCGGCCCTTTGCCACAGTAAGCTATTTCTGAGGCCAAACAAATTCCTGAAATGCAGAAGAAGGATGGGTAACTGTGTAAATATTGAGAATAGCAGTGTCAGAAGGAATCCTAACATTTGTATATCCAGAGTTCACAGTTTACAGCTCGTAAAAGTCTAAGAAAACAAAAAGGATCGTGAAATCTAATATAAATCTCAGATCACTGCCAATCCACCTGCTCCTTTACTGCTGAACCCCTCCACGGTGGCCTGCTGTCCTCCAAAAAAGCATCACAGGTTGGCAACACTGGTGGGATGCCAGTCTCTGCCCCCATGTTCCCCATGTGTCCCTGTGCCCCCAGTGCCCACCCTTGCAGACAACAACTCAAGGAGACTGAGTTTTTTCCCCTCAGTCTGTATGAAAGCACCTTCTCTTTTCTGCCTTTCTCGGACTCTCCTGTGACTTGCTTAGAATCATTTAGGCTGGAAAATATCTCTAGGACTATTGAGTCCTAAACCGTTATCCCAGCACTGCCAATTCCTTGCTGATCACAAGCGCTTGATAAGCCCTCTAGGACAGAAACTCTTCTCTGCCTCAAGCAGCCAATGCAGCACTTCCCACCATCACAGGCCACACTGAGCCACCGGCATCCCGGCCCCCACGACGTGGGTGATGAGTGAGACACAGCTGGGTCCTGCTGATGCATCCAGGCCCATGGCATGTGGATGGGTCAGGAGGCAGGTGGATACCTGCTGTGGGAACCACGACCACACAGCGCTCGGCAGCAGCACAGCCCAGCAAGCTTGGCCCTCGTGGGGAGCTGTGTGTGCCCAGGAGAGCCAGAGAGCTCAGAGCTGCTCCACAAGGTGCCATGGCAAGCTCCTGGGAGAGGCTGTGCCCACCCACACAGAGGATCCCATCCTGCTCACCTGCTGCCCTCCCACGCCTTGCTCCAGCCAGTCCACTGCTCCTCTTCATCCCTGAATGGCAGCACTGCCCCCTTCCTGCGCTTCAGTCTGTCCCCCACCTTGGGAATGTCCTCGAGTTACCAAGGACATGTTCTGGCCATCCCCCAGGTCTCTCATAAGGGCTGAACAGCACCAGCCTGCAAGGAGCACTTCTTTCCACAGCCCAGCTTGGCGTCTCTGGCAGATCCTGGCAGTGGGTCCCTCCAGGGTCCCCATTGCCTCAGCAGAGGTGGCTGCCCTGGGGTGAGCCCAGAGGTCTCTCCCAGTCTACTCTGTGTGGCTTTCCTTCAGAGAGCAGACAAATCCTCCTCTCCCACCCTCTCAGCAGTGTGCCTGGTTTTAGTGAAGGCTGGAAAGGGCGACTGCCAGCAGGAGAGGAACGCACGCTCTGCAGGAGGGGTGCAAGAGCTTTCAGCCCCAGGGGCTGTTTGTTCCCTTCACACTGGAAGGACCTGTACATGGCAGAGATCCCTGGGATGATCTGTGGGTTGGTATCCGAAACTGGCTTATCAGCACTTCACACACGAGCTGATGCAATCGGATCTCAGTGCTGCAGCTTCATCAGATAATCCACAATTACGAGAAGAAATGTTGCTGCTTGGCTGAGTGAGCTGAACTTACTGGCCCAGCTGAAGTAGCTTAATTAAAGTCACTGGAAGGAAGCTGTGATCATCCTTCCTGTGAGTAGAGATACTCACAGGTTTATTGCTTACTATTTTTTCCCCTGGTTCCAGATATAGGAGAAGATGGAGAAGCAGTTTATGTAGGAAGCTGCATTGGCATCCTAAACTGTGAATGAAACATGCCTGGGTTGACAGAAAACCAAGACAGAGTTCACTAGGCTGTTACCTCCTGCCCAGCAGTGCCCTCACTTATCTGCCTATAAATGTGCTAAGTGACAAAATTCTTCACCACTTCTAAGCAACAGAGCACAAATATACTGGAGAACCCTTCATGTTGCAGAGATTAACTTGCACTTGCAGAAGAGATGGTGATAGCACGCAAACAGATCAACTCCTGCTCAGACTCAGTTCCAGCCACACTCCAGTCTCAGATTTATCAAGGGATGCATCTTGGAGCACACAGGTTGCTCCTGGAGACATCTAGTGAGGCAGCAGCGTAATGCAAACCAGCACAGGCACCCAAAGACATTCCTGTGGAGAACTGTGACCCCATGGCCACTGAGAGCTGTGCAACGTACGAAACAGGGCGTCAAATTTCTGCTCTCTGACACACCTCTCCAGCTCTGTCAACAAAATCTTTCATTCTCTGGGGTATCAGATTTACTTATCTTATGCTGAACACAACAGGTTTAAGCACATGTCTGTGCACACACACTTAAAACTGCTCCACTGCTTAACAGGCACTTCTACATGTTAATTACACCAAAGTTAAATATGTACAAGACCGCTTTTAAAACTTTAAAGAAACAGTTTAAAACTACCCTCAAGGTATACAAACAGCAGGGAGTTCACCAAAGCACATTTTACCTTCCAAACAGGTGGATTACACGAAAGCTGTAGCAGAGCTGTTGTATATTGCTACTAAAACAGCTTTGATTACCTTTTAGTCATTTAGTCCTTCAGCACTTCGTAAATACCAGGGTCTCACAGGCAATGTTTGTTTACATGTAATGGAGGAAACAAACAACCAAGTTTTCATTGTCTCACCTCCTCAATGCCACCTCAACCTAATTTAGCTAAAATATTTACCCAAGTTCTGGACACACAGTGTGATTTAAATGTCAGCAGGTGACAGTTGGAAAAAACAGTTTGTCACTTTCACAACTGGCGTGGCCTGACCTACATAAAACAGGGACAGCAACTAGCACTGACATACATTAGTGCTTTATTTAACTAGACTGATACATTTGTGCCTGAAAATTGGTATCTGTTATTCAGTCAAAATGATTTTAAATTTTTATCATGAAACGGTATCTTCAAAATCTCTCAGAAATTAATACCCACATACAAAGGTTCTGCTCTATTTTCCAAAGTGTCTATTGACAGCGTGTTTTCAGCATGCAGCACAAACCTCTGGCCCTTCCAGCTGCAGGGAGCAGGGCAGTGTGGGCAGGCGTCCTGCAGCAGTCCTGTGAGGAGCCGATAATCCCGGCTGGCAAACGCCGCCGTTCCTGACACGCCGTTCCTGACACACTATCACAGCCAGCAGGAAACAGCTGGCATGGCCAGCCCAGACAGCAAGGTCCCACTGCCAGTGAGGGAAGTGAATGAGCCCTTGGCTTCCTCCTCAAATCCTGTTCCACATAACACCTCCCAAGAGCCGAGGCACCGAGCTGCCCCGGAATGGCAATTGCCAGGAAAACCCCACTAGAGGAAACGGCCTCGAGCTGTGCCAGGGGAGGTTTATGTTGGATATTATGACAAACATCTTCATGAAAAGGGCTGTCCAGCCCTGGCACAGCTGCCCACGACAGTGGTGGATCCCCGTCCCTGGAGGGATCTAACAGCTGTGTGGATGTGGCACTTGGGGACATGGGTTAGCGGTGGCCTTGGCAGTGGTGGGAGAATGGGTGGAGCTGATGGTGTTAGAAGGCTTTTCCAACCTAAATGATTCTGAGATCCTGTATAAGGAAGCTGTGCTGGAAAAGCATTAGAATCAGTCCCTATTTCAATGAAGGAGAAATGAGTTAATTTGTGGTGAACGAAACTCCTAATTAATCAGCCAGGATTCCACTTGCTTGCACTAATAAACGAAGCTGCTTACCTGAAGGACAGCACTTCACCATTTACTGTGAGCACCCCCTCCAAAAGAAAGGCAGCCACATCACACACCTGTGCTCTCACTTGGTTCAGTGACAAAGCAGCTCCAGTTCTTTTTGGTGACCTGTAACAGCCTGCCACGCAAACGCCATGTACAACAACGTAAGCACTCGTCAGGACACTGCATTTTGTAACATGCAAACGAGGAAGTATTTTGAAAGCAGAGGGGAACATGAAATCACCTGAGACCCTTACCCAGCTGCTGCACTGCACATTGCCTCAGGGACAGCAAAGGAACTCTCTGGGCATGCTTCAAATTCTTGTCCAATATCCTGTATTTTTTTCCCCCAAATAGATATGTGCTCTATATCTACTGGCTATTCCAAAAGGAGATAATTAAAACCTCGTCCAGAACGTGACTTCATTCTCCCAGATATATATTTTGTATTTAATTTCACACTTTGGAGCCCAGCACTCTGCTGCTGTACGTGGATTTAGTTCTGCTGGTGTCACACCGCTCTACCCAAGTGAAGCAGGGTGGGTTGGAAAGCAATGCAAGGTCTTACCTAGACAGACTCGCTCAGGAAAAATAATCTAAATAATTAAGTCACTGCCTGTCTTTAAGTGGATTAGTTAAAATGCATTCAATCCCTCAATGCAAGTTCTTATTCAGAAGCAAAATGACCTAAATTTGATTTACCTCTAGTCATTCCCAAACTTAAATAATATTAAGGCAGCTTTCAATCAGAGATGACTGACCCCACGTATGTAAAATGCAGTTTAAGCAATCCACTTACACAGACAAGATAAAAACCAAACAAGAAAATATTCCCAAGCTCCTGGCATTAAACTGCTGATTGCTAGGCCTGCTTTCCATGAGTCCAGTAGTTAATGGTAGCTGTTAACCACAAACATTTTTGTGCTCCTAATTTCCTTAAACCAAAACTAGAGCCCAGGCAAAGAAAATCAGGAGATAAAATTGAACTTCTGGTTGGCATCAGAGTTTTTTTTCCTAAATCAAATAAAAGCAGTGTTAGGCTCATCTGTTACCCAAGAACGGGAATGTAGTGAGGAGAGCAGTTCTCCAGGAGCTGGTGGGGGTGTGTCAGGTGCCACCAGCATCTGTTTCAAAAAACCAGGCACAGAGAAGGAGCCCTGCCACGGTGTGACAATTCCATCCTGCTGGGGAGCATCCCTTTGGGGTGCAAGGGAAAGAGATGGGGGCACAGGGGTGTGGCAACAGCGAGCTTTAAATATGTCAAAGGCTGCCTTGAAGAGAAGGGAATACTCTGTTTCCATGGAGCAAGATGTAATGGTGAGTGACCCCAGAAAAGGAGGTGAGCCCAGGTGCTCGGAAAAGCTGTGCAACAGGAATGCTGCAGGAGCACTAAATTCCAGGAGGGTGGGACTTCCAGAAAGGCATGAACATATAGCAGCACAGTAAGAGCCTGGCAGGTTTGAACAGCCTTAATAGATGTATCCCTGATGTCAGGTGTGGGTCAGGGTGAGGAAGAGGTGTTGGAATCTGGATTGTTGCTTTGTCTCGTACAGAGATGACAGAGCAGTTTCCATATTTGGGTCTGCCCAAAGACATGCTGCTGTATTTTCTGAAATAAACGATGAATGCTGCACAAATCTAAACATGACTTTTTATAGTCAGTCCTGCAGGCAGGCAGCTATGGAGTGCTGAGCTGCCAGCCCCAGCTATGCAGAAACCATGAGTCAGGTCGCCCAGATCCTGAGGCTGCCTTGAGAGCTGTGAGATTCACCAAGCTGGGCTCATTCTTCCTATTCCGCCAGCTTTAGAGGAGGAAGGGGTGCAGAGAGAGGCACTGCAGTTCCAAAATCTCTCTACAGGCCCAAATGGGAAATTTCCTCACTGAAAAGGCAGGAGACCATCATGTTCAGTCCCGTGGCTGGGGTTGCTGGGGATTTCATAGCAGCACTGGCTGCTCAGGGCATGTAAAGGCTGGGGCACAGCCAGCACCGGTGCCCCCTCGGCACTCCAGCGCTGGCCAAGTCACTCTTCTTCTGCAGCTGCAGCACGTGGGCACTGCAGGGGTGGGCAGGCAAACCCCAGGAAGGGCAGAGTGGCACGGTTCTGAAGAAGAGAGAACAAAACTTTCTAAGAAGTAAAAGCGTCACAGCCCGAAATCTCCACTGCTTCCCATGGCCAACATGCCTTGAAGCCTAGTTAGCTTTGTGCTGGTTTGCTCTGCAACTCCACAATCCCAGTTCCCCATCCCACTTCCCAAGACTATCTGCACTTTTTTGTAAAGGGAAAACAGATCAGCTCAGGCTGATGCATTTTTCCACGACCAGTAGGCATGGCCAGAAAAGCACACAGATCAAAGCAACAGGGTCAGGAAGGAGAGCCTGGAAGTTATACCCTGTTAAAATGAACAGATGACACTCCTACTACTTGGGAGCACAGGAGGCAGCCCAAATAAGTAAAGAGATCCATGTCCTAGCTCTGCTCCAGGCCAGCCACGCATAAGATGACTTCCAAAGCATTCTGCACACTTGCCATATTTGTGGGCTCATCCCCCTGGGCAGAGGGGAGGGAGCAGAGCAGGGATCAAAGTCATCCAGAGAGCAGCCACTTCCCAACCCTTCCTGGGCCACCTTCCCACCCCGCTCTCCTGGTGGAACTCTTGGGTGTGTCCCTGTGCAGGTACAGTAACCCCACTGCTTGGGCAGGGTGAGAGAGACCCCTGGGAAAGGCATTCTGTCGGATCACTTTGGATCTACATGTCTTTAAGTCCCTCCAGGAATGGTGACTCCACCTCTGTCCTGGACAGTTTTTTCCTGGGCTTGACAACACTTTCTGTGAGGAATTTTTCCCCAATATCTACCCTGAACCTCCCTTGGCACAACCTGAGGCCATTTCCTCCTCTCCTGTCACTTGTTATCTGGGAGAAGAGGCTGAGCCCCACCTGGCTACAACCTCCTTTCAAGTAGCTGCAGAGAGCCAGGAGGTCTCCTAATGTTTGCAAAGAATTACTGAATTTGCTCTTAAATCTGTCCTGAGCTTCATTCCAGCACCTCACTGTTTATAAGCTTTCCCCTTTTGCCTAACAAACTGCCTCAGGCAAGGTCCCAACCCATCCCTTTCTTTTGCTACCCACAATAAAAACTCATAGAAAACAGCAGTGTTTCATTTTGGAGCTATTTTGAAAAGGAATGTAATCTCCAAGGAACAGGGTAATGTCAGAAAGGGACCAAATAGCACAACAAATCGGGCTCAGAGTTTCAGAACTGTCCAGGCTGAGCACTGGGCTCAACTCAGTCCCTGTGAGCAGCCATTTGGAAAACCTGACCTTTCCTAAGCCGTGGTTAACACTCCAGCAGCAGATTTTCAGGCTGTTGGCTCCTGGGCGGGAGGCACCAGTGGATCAGGAAGAAATGGGGCTGCCTGAATTCAGCAGGCATTTCCCTGCCCACCCCCAAAGCTGCTCCTCACAGCCCAAGGGAGAGCTTTAGGAAAATGAGCAACTTCCACAGCCCCTTTGGCAGAGGGCAGGAGCCTCCCGTGGGATCACTGGACACTGGTTTTTTTATCAGCACCAACAGGGTTTCAGCCTCCCCTTGAATCCCTGGTTGCCCATGGAGGTGGCCACACTGCTGGGCAGCCAGAGGAGCTACTAGAGCTCTGGGTCTGGGACCTCCCTGCTTGGAGGACAGCAGGATCTCAAGGCTGCTCACACGCACAGAGGCATCAGCTGCACTGGAAACCCACCACCAACACAGCCTGTGGGAGAGGGGGTGACTGTGGTGAGCATCACTTCTGCAGGACCAGGCTCGTTCGTGGCCCTGCTCTGAGAACAGGCACTGACACAGCACAGACTCACCCCCAAAACAGCACCAGGATCACTGGAGATACTCATCTCAAAGCAGCACCAGGACCACTGCATGGACTCATCCCAAAGCAGTGTCAGGATCACTGCATGGACTCATCCCAAAGCAGTGCCAGGATCACTGCATGGACTCATCCCAAAGCAGTGTCAGGATCACTGCATGGATTCATCCCAAAGCAGTGCCAGGATCACTGCATGGACTCATCCCAAAGCAGTGTCAGGATCACTGCATGGACTCATCCCAAAGCAGTGTCAGGATCACTGCATGGATTCATCCCAAAGCAGTGCCAGAAGCCCACATGAAACTGGGCAGTGACTCAGGTCCTGGTGTCAGAGGAGACAGTCAGTGCTTGACCTGCTGTGACTCCAGGTGAGGGGTTTTGCAACCTGCCCCCCAAGGATGTGCTGCTGCCCCTCATCCTGCTTTTCCGCCCCTGGAATTTGGCCATGGCTTCAGAAGTTCCTGGAGCTCCTGCTGCCCAAGGGCCCAAAGCCTCAGCACAGCACCTGATGGGAAAGCCCTGCTGCTTGTGGCACAGCTGCCCTGGGGACAGAGGTCCTGGGGTGACAGCCAGTCTCAGGCAGCAGGGATAGATGCCATGGAATGACCAAGGATGACCCTCCCTAATAATGTCTGCCCCGGACATGAGAGTTGTTTCCATCAGTACATTAATTTTTCCTTAAGCCCTTTTCCTGGGAAGGGTGACTCACTGCAATATCCATCTGAAATGTTCTCCTGAGCTATTTTTAGACAACAGTGGTGGTGGTCCAGTGAGTCATGGCTCCAGCACTGCCCATTAATGCAGAAAGACATGGGATCCAGTGTAATGGACTGTTTTCCAGGGCTGCTTCCATGGAGCTCTGCTTTCCTGGCAGTGCCAGCCTTCACACCCACCTCTGTTTCTCTTGCACTGTGTTTAAACGATGGGGTTTGTTCCCTCCTCACAAACAAAAGAAGTGAAGCACTCACCCAAAAGCCCTTCACCTCCAAATCACTGTAATCCAACTGGATTCACCGCATGTACCAGAGCCTGTTCTTTGTGCTAACAAGGGAACAAGGCAGGGAATGCTTTGGAGAGCTTCAGCAGTTTACCTACAATAAATGTCACACTTTGGAGGGCTGCAGGAGCTTGTGGGGAAAGCAAGTGAGAGGAGAGGCTGCCCTGCTGCCTCCTGGTACAGTATAATGCAGCAAGTGATCCAACTTGTTCAAAAAGAGAGCAAAGCAGGAAGAGAAAAAAAGAAAACCAAACCCCCAATCAGAACAAAAAAAAGAGCCCTGAGCAGTATTTGAAGGGTTAAGCCATGTCACCACAGCATCTTCAAACCATTGTAATTTTTTGTTTTACTGAAAGAACATGAGGGGTAGGTGTTCTCATTTCATACATTTTTAAACAGAGAGGCTCAAGCTGCTCTGCTCTGCGGCAAATGGCACTTCTCGTGTGATGGGACATAAATCAGTTCTTTTGTGTGTGTGTGCAGAGTATATCCCAGCTCAGGCTGTACTGATTTGGGCCATTTCTGTGCTCCCCCATCCATCACATGCACCTCAGGGATGACAGACCTGGTCTCACAGGCACCACAAACCCACCTACCAGAGCATCCCACTGTCCCCAGGCCACGAGCACACCAGTGCAGAGCAGTACTCAGTAACCTACATTCCAACCTAAGTGATGTGAAGATTCTAAAAGCAGAGGCCAAAAGCACAAAAAGATGGACTGGCAGCACTTGGGGCTGGGTTAACACCCTCTCAACACTGATTTCTGCTCCCCCCGCTGGATTGTCACAAGGCACCACTGTCCTCAGCTTCTCCTCCTGCATGGTTCAGGGCAAAGACCAAACACACACCAAAACACCCAACTCCCTCCTCCCCCAGAGTTTCCCTCCAAATTCACCCAAGTTTGCCAAAACTTTCTGTAAATCCCTGTAAAAGAGTTCAGCCCAGAGCTGCTCACACAGCATCCCTCCCTATGCCGCTGCCAAACCAGAATCACTCTCACTCTGCAAACCTTCCCAATGGCCACAGGGGAAAACCTGTCCAGGCTTCCCTGCTGCATAAGACACTATTCCATGTGGTTCTAAAACCTCCATATTTCCCAGTCCTTTGGGAAGGGCAGTGGGCCAGGCTGGTGGAGGGAACTCTGCCAGCTCTTGCCTGGGAGTTGAATCGAGAGGTCTGTGCTCTGGTGCTGGCAGCCAGGGAAGGACAGTGTGGCTACTGATGAAGGAGCTGTGCTGCTGCTTACCTGGGGTTTGCCTCCAGAAGGTGCACTGCAGGAGACCAAGATGCCTGGCTGGTGCAAGGAATGGGTCAGTTGTCCCTACAGGATATTTTGGAACCAGCAGTTGCCACAGAACAGGTGTGTTTGACGTCCTTTTCTTACCAAACAGCAGTCTGGAAACAGAGAGTCATCTGTCACAGAACGGGAAGTGGTTCTGCAAGTGCAAAGAAGCATTTCTGTGTAACTCCCAGCTGAGGCAATATTCCTGTCAACCAAACATTCCCAAGTAACAACTCCCAGCAGCTGAGACTGTTGCTGGGGGAAAGAGTTTTGATAGTAATTAGAATCCCAGAACGGTTTCATTTGGTTTCAATGGACCTTAAAGCTCATCTCATTCCACCACCCTGCCATGGGCAGGGACATTTTCCACTAGCCCAGGTTGCTCCAAGCCCCGTCCAACCTGCCTTGGACACTTCCAGGGATCCAGGGGCAGCCACAGCTTCTCTGGGCAACCTGTGCCAGGGCCTCACCACCCTCACAGGGAAGAATTTCTTCCCAATATCCTATCTAGCCCTGGCCTCTGTCAGTGGGAAGCCATTCCCTCTTGTCCTGTCCCTCCAAGCCCTTGTCAAAGTCCCTCTCTACAGTTCCCTTGCAGCCCCTTTGGATACTGCTGCCACCAAATCTATATTCCCAGCAGGGAAGATGCAGTAAAACCCCAACCACCTCTCTGGATAAGCAAGAGAATGAGAGGACACTTCTAAAGGACTGAGTAGAAGAAAGTGTCTCATGGAGCCTCACAACCCAAAGATAGATCAGAGAGGAGGAAGTGGTGCTGAACCTGCTCTGGCTCCTCTTTCCCATTCCAACTGTGTGCCCTAAAGCCTGCCAGAGTTCTCTCTGCACTGCTGTCCAGCCTGGGCACACTTCATTTCAGCAGATACTAAAGCACACTTTCAAACAGACTAACAGCTGTGCTGGTTATGGGAGAACTCATAGTGGTGGATTTTAGGGCAGTGTCACAAATGAAGGTGAGACTGAAACCTGTTGTCACGCAGCCACTGGTGTGGAACGGAGAGCGGCAGCTGATGCTCCAAAACGGGATGCACCAGGAACTGCAATCTCTATAAATCAGCCCATCTTTAATTCATTGCTCACACTGCCAAGATTGGAACCTGCAAGCTCATCCATTTTGCCGTAATTGTGACACTCAGAGATTTGTCTTTTTGACTGAGAGCCCGGAGTTATTTCCCTTTTAATCCATTAGTGTTTATGCACCAAATTAAACCCCTCCAATCCTTTTTACCAATACCTCTGGCCTGTCATAGTACCATCATTTCTTCAGGCTATTCCACCCTTAAAATTCTGCTTTTTGGAGCAATGTGGCCCTTCAATTCAGCATCTGGACTGAAACATTTGCAAGAAACTGACTGATCAGGATTTTTTCCTGGTAAAATTATTTTCTCTTCTGGGAGTCCATGAAAACAAGCAGTACATTTTCACAGGACCCCTAACATAATCTCTGGTTACCAGGGAGATTTCCTCAGGGAATTTTCTGTTTAGAAAATTTCCATTCAGAAAACAAAAACAGTTTTTAAAGACAACTAAGCCCTGCAGTAAATTGCTCCAGCACTAAGGTGAATTTCAATACCAGCAATTGGCAGCTGCTCCATTGTTTGCCAGCACTTCAGCAGAAGTTCTGGAAAAGGTTGGTATTCAGATTGGCCTTGCGTGGGTACCTGTGGGGGCAATTCCAGCAGGGAAACTCAGTGTGCCTTCCCGAGGCTGACCTGGCACACGTGGGTGCTCACAGACACCCCACAGGGCCATGGCTGTAGCTCTGTGTTTGCTGTAAACACACAAAACTGCTCCTTGTGTGAGGGACAGGCAAACCCTGGGGAACTGCACACAGCCAAAGCCATAACCAAACCCACAGACTGATGGGGCTGCTTTGCTGGAGGGCTGTAATGCCCACCTCTATTTGGCATATTTATTTATTGTTTTCATTGCACCCAAAATCGTCTTTGGAAACTGGCACAGGTTGCCCAGAGAAGCTGTGTGGCTGCCCCTGGATCCTTGGAAGTGTTCAAGGCCAGGTTGGACGGGGCTTGGAGCAACCTGGGCTAGTGGGAGGTGTCCCTGCCCATGGCAGGGGGTGGAACAAGATGAGATTTAAAGTCCTGTTTATATACAGCTAATGAAAACTGCTGCAACCCTCTCTGCCACTCATCTGGCCATAGCCCTACTCACAGAGTCAGTCCAGGCAGGAGCAGGGAGCAGCAGCCTGAACCCATAGGAATGGGGCTGAGGGAACAGCACCTTACTCAGTAACACCCGTGAATTTCCTCCCTCAATGTTTATAAACACACCAGCAATCCCACCCCGTGCCTGTTGTCTAAGGAACATCACTGGCAGCATTAGGAGAGAGTAACAAACGTTCCTGGACTCAAACCTCAGTCTGCTCCACAGGGAGACTCCAGACCTCGCCAGGGCACGGGAAAGGAGCCAAACCTCGTGCGAGCTGAACTGCAGGCACTGGGCAGATTTAAAATCACATAAATACTAAAAGGCAAGATTAAATAAAACTCTTCACAACTCACCGTGGGCTGACAAAGCTTTACCTGCATTTCAGTGTTTTAAAAAGCCAAGGCAGTGCAGTTGTAAACCCTCCTGCCTCTTATGAACGAACTTTTGTTAAGGAATTTATAAACAAAAAGCTTTAAGGGGAAAGCTAAGCCTGCCACCCCCAGTTATCCCAAACTGGGCAGCCACATGGACACGATGAGCAGGTGGATTAAGGACAGCAAACACTGAGGAGTTCACCTCATTCCCAGGCGTGACAGCTGTGCCATCGGCTTCTTCCCAAGGGTGTCCCACAACAGATGGCAAGGGAAAGGAGCAGGATTGAGGTGTGCCTGGCAGACACAGCCTGTCCCACCTCAGCCTTTCCCAGCCACAGTACTTGGGCATTTCCCAAACTGGAAGCTGTCTCTGAATCCAGTGCAGAGCAGCCACCAATGATTTTAGGCCATTAATTTATTTAATCTCTTTTTTCCTAAACATTTTTAATTTATTTAATCTTTTTTTTCTAAACATTTTTGGTTCTAACTTCCCTACAAAGCCAAATCCTGCACTTAGGGGTTTTCCAAGGAGGGCTGGGATGTCCCTTTGTGCTGCACAGAGAGTAGAGAAAGGCCTGAGTATCACCCTGGCTTTGGGCAGGCAACACCCCAGTGGGACTGCACGTCCTCCCAGGGCACCTCTGCTCTAAGACCCCAGAAGCCAGCACATCCCAGACCTGCCCAGCAGCCCCGTCCCAAAACCAGCATGCAGGGATTCCTAGGGATTCTCTAGAAGTTTGCATCTGCAGGAGGCACCGTGGCCAGGAGAGAGCCTGTGTTGTGGCAAACACCTTAGTGCAGGAATCACCACCTCTTAGAAAGGCAAAGACCCAGCTACCTCCTGCATTCCGTCCTTCCAGGCTGCACAGGCCACGCTGGCTCATCCCAAGGAACGGTTTCCAGGCCTCCTGTCAACCCTTCAAAGGGTCCTTTGGAGACTTTGCACAAGGAAGCGCTGCAGAGAAACAAAAAGGGAAAAATAGGATTCTTTCAGCTGACAGAAGGAAAAGCATCTTACTGTCTCAGCATGAAAATTAGTGCTGAACCATTATTTAACATTCCTAAAGCATCCAGCTTCCGTGCCTGAAAAGAAGTGACTGATCAAAACGCTCTTTTTCCAGCAGACACCCAGGAGCAGCAGGGGAAGCCCCACATGCTGCATTCCAGCAGATGCTGAGCAGTGCTGCCTTCTCACTCTGTTTTCCAGTATTGCCTTCTCCTTCCCAACACGCCTTCACACACCCAGCCCTGCCCCAGAGGTGCATGGATGAGTGTAGTGGCTGTGGAGTGTGAAATTCCCAGGAGCAGGAGCCCATCTGATCCCATCTGCTGCTTTACACAGCCGAGCACAGTCTGAGCACAGACGGGGAACGAGCGGCTCTGCTTCCCATGCGGCTGGAGCCGCTCTCCATGAGCCCGGGGAGAACAGGAGCAGGGGCTTGGAAGCTTCTGTGGTTCCTTTTGAAGCTCCATCCTGACCAAGTTACCTCCTTCCCAGAAATCTACTCAACACCTCATGCAAATTCATTCAAATTAATGCCATATAGAGGACACGACCCTGTGTAAAGCAGGACTTGCCCTCCCAACTCTGACCACCAGGGAGGATGTAAAAAGGAATAAATAAAAAAAAAAATCCCAGCAGCTTTGAGAGCAGTGTTTGATGTTGGGTTGTATAGATCACAGATCAGACTGAGCTGCACGTATGGGAATATGAAGGAAGGGTTTGATTAACAGCTCAGTGAAGCTCAGACCTGACTGCACAGCCGACTGAGAGGTTAATTATCCAGATGAGAGAAATGCTGATCCCTTCCTACCAGGCACCATTTCCATATGGGCACGTGGGCATGTTTGACAGTTCAAATTGGGCTGCTTTAGCAAAGGGTGAGGGGGTGGAAGGGACTGAGGAGCATCCCCAGGCGGCCGGGAGGCATCGGGAATGCCGCAGGAAGCTGCGGTTCTGGTCCCTCTCCAGCTTGCACAATATTTTCCACTTTTGTTCCGGAGGATTATGTGTTATTTGGATATTGCAGTGTCCGGGGCTGCTCCAGCGTGACCTGCCTGTCGGGGAACATCGGGAAGAGACCCAGCCGCCTCCCCCGGCCCTGGAGAGCACTGGGCGGGGCTGAGTCTGGTCTCCACTGCATCCCGAGAACAAACCTCCTCACCTCCTGGCTGGGCTGAGTCCTGTCTCCACTGCATCCCAAGAACAAACCTCCTCACCTCCTGGCTGGGCTGAGTCCTGTCTCCACTGCATCCCAAGAACAAACCTCCTCACCTCCTGGGCTGGGCTGCTGGCCCTGGCAGCAGGGCCAGGCTCGGGCACACACCTCCAGGCAGAAGAAGGGGTGTTCACCCGCTCCCAGGTTGTGGTGGTTGGCAGCACAGAGCCCGGCTGAACTCCCAGGAGAGGCACACGCAGGGATGTCAGGCGGCTGATGGCTGTCTCTCCATGCAGATGTGGTTGGGAACCCTGCTCTGAGGAGATGGAGAGGAGCAAAGGACAGACCTTCAGAGGAAACACCTCCCCTGACATCACTGACCAAACAGGAGATGCCACAAGCCAGCACCAACCTTCAGCCATTCTGTGATCAAGGAAAAGCTGGAGGGATCAGAGGAGAGGAAGAGGAAAAAGCTAGACAGGTTACCTGCCCAGACCTAAGTGCTGCCAAGTGCTTAAACAAACTAAAGCAACACCGTTGTGCCAACAAGAAAAGCACAAGCCCTTCTGCATGGTACACAAATATTCCCTTCACCTACTGGTGACACAGGGACAAGGAGAGAACTGATGCTGGGATGTGTCTTGCTGGGTTTCCATCAGGCAGAGAAGCAGCACACCTGCCTGTGGCAGTGCACAGAGCCCACACACACAGGGACCTCTGTTAAACTGCTCATGGGGGATGAACTAGGTGGTGTTCAGGGTCCTTTCCAACCCAAACCATTCCGTGCTTCAATGAACATCTCCAGTGATGAGCATGAACAGTTTGAGTCCAAAGGACACAGGAGGTAGGAATTGCTTTCAGAAGGAAAGGGGTGTCATTATTTGTTTCCAAACATCACATTTAGACACCTGAAGAACAAAAATACAGGGCACCCAAGGATTTCCAATGACTTTGAAGGCAGCAGCACTGGAACGTCCCTGGGGCTGGAATATAAACAGTCCAAAACATAATCTCAGAAGGAGTTACCAAATAGCTCCAGTGAACAGTAGGCTGTTTACTGCAGGTTTTATGAGCTTTTGACATGAATCATCTAGCAGAACTGAAGCTAAATAAGGGAACCAATGAGTGAAAATACACAAGCATTGTTAGCAAAAAAATAAAGAAAAAGGAAAATGTACTGCTTTCACTCATTTCAGGGAGCTGACTTTTTAAAGAGCTTGAAATACACAACTCTCCTTTACTGCCCAGGGTCATATCATCTGCTTCCAGGGGTGTCAGGAGCAGCATACCCTGAGGTTTGATCTGTGGTCAGCAGAGTACACCCAGGGATCTCCACTCATTATAAAGAGCAGGTAGCAGTAAGTTTAACATCTAAAATTAGTTGGGATTCTGGATGCTCTTCAAATTTGACTTTTAAATTACATTTGGAGTGCCCAGGTTTAGATGTTCTGACTTGAGAGAGAGGCTCAGCTCCATACAGTTCATTATTTATGAGCCTGAGAAGATGCCCTGACACATACTGAATGCACAGGTGCTTTTCTGCCCCCTTCCCCAGGGCATGGAGTCTTGAGCTCTCTGCCCAGACCCCTTGGCAGGAAAGTTTTGAGCCAGGAGGAGAGGAGAAAAAACCTCAAACCCCACTAAGCCTTTTAAGAACAACCTGTGTGCTGGCTGAAACTCCAAACTGAGGAGCTGTAATCTGCTGCAGGGGGTGATGCTGGAGTGAGGGGGCCTGACCCAGCCCTGCCACCTGCCCAGAACTAACAAGATTATCATAATTCACCTTTCTGCACATCCCAGTCAATTCTCTGCAGGCTCCAGGTGCTGCTTCAGGGAAGAGAGGGAGAAACACTCCTGGGGCTCCGCTGGAATGTGTCCTCCCAAGTCACGTCTGCTGCTGCTGGGCTGAGGTCACCCTCATCACAGGGATGTGCCTTCCTCCCTTTGTTCTGGTCTCCTCTCTTCTCTGATACTGTTTCTCAGGTTTCCTCAGTTACCACAAAGAAAGAGAGGGAGAAAACATTTAATGAAATAAAAATAACATCACAGAAGACACCCTGTAAGAAATCATAAACCACAGGCAGAGCCAGAGCAGCTACGCCTGAAAACTCAAGAGGAAAACAACTCCAGACACAAAGCAGCAAACACTGATCCTTGTCACCTCGGGCCACAGTAGCCTGGAATAGCACCCTGTCAGGAATTCTCTGGGGCTTGGATGCAGTTTGTTTGCCCCAGTCTGAAACTCTCTTGTCCCAACCCCTTTGTAGGGGCTTATTTCCCAAACACAGAAAGGGTTCAGACCGAGACCACCGACACCTCAACGTGTTTCAGCAACACATTAACGGCTAAAATTGTGTCATTAACACAGAAAGGTAATACTTGGCCTTGTCTCCACAGAAACACTCTCATTTCACCCTTAAAGAAATCGAAAACCCATTAGAGAAAAACAAGAGGGAAGATAAAGTGTTCTCCTGTAATGCTCCTATATTGTGTTTGCTTAGGTTGCTGGATTAACAAGGAAACAGGATTTCATTACATGCATGAGAAAATTAATACAAAATTAAATTAATACCATTATTTGTATTACTGAAACAGAGCAAAATGCAGGAAGAGCAGCATTTTTAAGTGGTAAAAGGGTAACGTATCGCTTCTTCAATTATAAAAGCTTATATTAGAATCCCAGAATCGTTTAGGTTAGAAAAGCCCTCTAAGACTGTTGAGTCCAGCTGTTCACACGGCAATGAAGTTAAAAAGAAACAATTTCGGTTCCCCTTGAAATGAAATTCACAACAGCTCTGAGAAGGAACAAACAAATCCATTTCCTGCCCACAGCCTATGGCAACTTAAACATCCGAGCCTGTGGAGATTGTCCTGGGACTCCAAAACGTTATGCAAACCAGAAAATAAGCTCATTTGGTAATGCACAGCTATTAACTACCCCCCACCTAAACAGGATGGCATTTAAACAAGGCACATTCCTAATGAAAAGAGGGGGGAAGAGTCTAATTGGACGACGCAGCACCGCAGCATATTGCGAGCAGTGATGCGAAGCTGTGCAAAGGTAAAGCAGCTGTCAGATAATCTCCATGATTAATACACAAGAGCCTTTGCATTTGGCCCCATTGCTCTCACAAAATCTGGAAACACAAACCAAAAAGGCAGGACCAGGACCCTTCCAGAGGACAAGTTCTGTTCTCCTCCCACAGCTTCCGAGAGGAAAAGAAACCGGGTTTCACTGCAGCTTAACCTTTGATCTCCACAGTTACTTTGGAAAGAGAAATGTGTAAAACTACAGACATTTATATTTCTAAAAATCCACTTAGTATGCGGTTTGCTTTGACTCCTGAAGGATAAAGCAAAAGGTATGTTGGACTTTGGGCTACCAAAGCTGCGCAAATCCAACCGTGGGTGCTGAATCAGATCAGCTGGGTGAAGGAAGCTGGAGTGCCAGTGGAAGCATCTCCTCACCATCTCCTTGTCCAAAGCAACGCCGCAGGACTGAGCCCAAAGCCCCACAGGGAGCCCAGAGCCAGCAGCAGGAGGGGCTTGTCCAGCCAGGTTCTGGGATCCCTGGCATGGGTGTCCTGGCTTGGCTGCCGTGGGCAGGACGGGCAGTGCCTGCGCGGCTGGACCAGGCTGGGTTGGGTGCCCGGGAGCTGCACACGAGCAGTGACTGAGGATGCACAGACAGAGCTCCCTGCACGTGTCAGAGGAACCCCTTGGGCAGCAGAACTGGGTTCCTCCGGTGCCTTTACAGAGAAAGCTGTAACGTGGACAGAAAAGCCCTGTGAGGGTCATGGGAGCTCTGCCGGAGCAGCCTCAGCACTCAGTGTTTCAGCCTTTTGCCACATAATGCATCAATTCATGGAAAAATTAAATCAGCTTCAATTAAAAATCAATTTTGATGTGAAACAGATTTCTGATTTCCGAGGGGTTTTCGGGAGAGCAGCGGGCAGCTCCAGTTCCCACTGCTGGAGAGCGGCTCCCACTGTGATGTCACCATAAGTAATTCTGTAACTCGGAAACATTTTAATTCTTCTCTTTTTAATTTTGTAGCTGCCCTTGCTTTCTGCCATTTATTACTGTTTTCCACTTTATGATTCCCTCTGCTTTCCATAGGAAGAACGCTTGATCACTTCTTCCAAAAGCCACCGATAAGAAAATCAAATCCCTTTGGCATCACTGCACAGGGCAGTTGCATAACAAGGCAAGTATATATAGAAATTGCATTCCAAGTGTTTACATAAGAGCTCAGAATAACACAGATGTAAAATAAAAATCCAACTCAATTTACAAACCAGCCCTGCAGTGCTTTTATGTCTGATAACGTGGAGTGAGTGAATCAGCTTACCAGGGGTACACAGGGAATATTAGTCTGGTGCTATTTACATAACTGGGAAAGAAAGATTAAAATGGGGCAGACAAGTGAGTATAAAAGGCCGATTTGCTTATCTTGGAGAAGATCTTCTGTCTGGCTAGAAAGACTGACACAGAAGCTGATGCTTTAAAATACTCCAAGCTGTCCAAAATCTCCTCTGGTTTCTTCAAGCAAATTGATGCCTATTCTAAGATCAGAACTCCACATACTCTCCCTGCACACTCTTCTCAGTGGTCTCAGTCTGACACTTGCAACACAGAACAAGGAAACCCAGGTTTGTTGCACCAACCTTGGAGTAACTGTGCTCCCAAAAGCAACTGGAAGGGCATGAACTCCTGGCTCACCACAATGTAGAGCTTTATTTTGTGGCTTTAAACACCTGGAGAAGGGCAGATCATAAAGGGCCCCCAGAATGATGGGCTGGGGAAATTGTTGGGGATGATACAATTAAATTGATTCAAATCCATCCCACAGGTCTCCAATCTGAGGCAGGTACATTTGAACACAGGGACAAGCCGGAAGGTGCTGCTGAAACAGTCAGCAAAAATGAAACCCAAATCATCTCATGTCACTGAATGCATCTATTCAGTTCCTTCAGTAGAATCACGGAGTTGTGTAGGCTGGAAAAGCCCCCTAAGATCACAGAGTCCAACATTAACCCAGCACTGCAGAGCCCCTCAATAACTGTGTCCCCAAGAGCCACATCAAGCTAAACTCAAATGGGTGTTTCCCTACTGAAATGCTCTAAAATTTCTGATTTAGTGCCAACTGAGCAAGTCAGACCCCAAAAGCCAAACAAGAAGCATCAACCATTAGAAGAGCAGGGCTGTGCAACACCAGGAGAGGGAAAGGGGCACCTGCCAGAGCAGAAAGCTGCAGGTGCTCACATGGATCTTGCTGAACATTATCCCTGTGCTCAAATGAGCAGCAGCAGGGACGGACCAGAGCCCACAGCACATCAGAGAAGTTTTCCAGTCCCAACATCCCCTCTCAAGCTCTAAAGACGGAGGAGCATAATCATATATCTCCACAATGCTCCCACATAATCCAAAAGAAAAGTACTGCATCTACTTAAAATTTCCGTGCTAATTACCTAATGGCACTGTCCCTTAAAACAATAAGCAACTGTGCAAGATGTTTGTTATTTTCTCCTAAGGAAATATATCACTAAATAAGAGGGGTATTCCACAGTCCGGAGGGTGTTCCACAGCCACCGTGTCCTGCTCAGCCTCCCAGCAAGGAGAGCCTCCGTAGGAGTTTACAAAATACAAGTATGATTGTTGTTCTAACAGCAGAGGGTTACAAAACAAGCATTCAAAGTTTTAGAAACTATCAGGATAACCAAACCCATCAAAGGTAAGCAATCACGATGTGCTACAGAGAGTGTTAATGGCCTTGGGAGATGTTTGGGTTTTTTTTGTTTAGGTCTGCGGGGTTTTTTGTCTGTTTGGTGATGAAATGAGGGTTGGCTGCTGGCTGGAGCTGGGACACAGAAGCATTTGTTTAAAGCAGCAGCCAGGCTCAGTCTGCCGTGGTGGCTCTGGGGCACCCAGCTCATCATTCCAACCAAATGTAAAACCATCTTATGAATAAAGTGGCTCATCTCAAAAACCTTCATGTTCTGAGTAGCTCAGCCTGAGGATCCCCTGCACTGCTGATGGAGAGCAGCGCTCACTGGTACTGCCTGGCCTGGGGGTTTCAGGTGCCGGTTTTAACCAAGCTGCATCTTGGGTGCATTATGTTAACCTTACCCAAACCTCAACGCCCCCAACCCTGCTTCTTCCTGCTGATCTCTCCCTCTGCAGCATCCCGATCCAAAATACAGTCTAAAATAGAATTTAATTTATTTCCTTCTGGACGGTAATGGAACAAATGGGCCCGTGGAGATCAGTTCAGCCTTCTATTACTGTACATGCATTAAACATTAGAACTGCTATACTCCTTGTAGGGACATGAAAAATGCACAGAACATTTCCAATCTGAATTCCATAATTATCAATAACGCTCTCAAAGGTTTTTATTTTTGCAGATATCACCATGTCATTTTCCCAAGCAACTCTGTGAACACCTCTCCTTCCTCTGTTTCTGACTGCGTACAAATTCCTCACAGCAAACCACATCCAGCTGTGCACCACAGGCAGGTCACCACAAAACCCACGGAGCCAGAAGGTTCTCCAAAAAAAATCCCACCTGACACATGTAGGGAGAAACACCTCCAATTGCCTCCTGGTCACCAAACCACAGCCCTGCAGTACCAGAACCCCTCGGCCACAGCCCCTCGCCTCCCACCCACACAAGGCTCAGCTCCCACCGAGGAAGAATATTTTCCATAGGTGGTCCTCGTATTTACCTTGCTTTCGAGCTCTCATAGCAGCAGATAAACCATGCACTAATAGAACACTACTTCCAAGCACAGACATGTGCTTATCTTCTCTCAAGTGCAGCATTTTATTGACTGATGGTATCTACAGAAGTGAAAGGAAGACACAAGCACTATAAATCCCCCATGAAGAGGGATGTTTTTGTAAAAGCAACTTCACAAAAAGATAGTGTGCAGAACTGAGAGTCAAGAAATAAGAAGAAATGCTCCCTAAAAACCGAAGAGCAGCCTGCAGCCTATGAAATCAATAATTCCCAGACCCCAATACAGCAGCAACTGTTGCTCAGTTTGTGGGAGACAGGGACAGTTTCACTTGTGCCACACAACAAGCTCCAGACTGTAAAACCTATTTACTCCTGACTGCATGATAGAGTCAGCCCCCTTTAAACAAGCAATTCCATGAGCAAGACTGGTTTTAAATAGCTGTCCCAGAACAAATGCATCCTAAATCCCAGCATCTTTCCATCGCCCTCCCCGTGGATCCTCCTCTGCCAGGTACCAGTTGAGCTGATCACCTTTCCACAGTTGTTCCAGGTTGTTCCAAGCCCTGTCCAACGTGGCCTTGGACATTTCCAGGCAGCCAAGGGGGAATAATTTCACCACTGGAAATGCAGCATTCAGGGTGTCAGTCTAGATCACTCCCCACAAGTGTTTCAAAAACAAGGCAAAAAAAAAAAATCCAAATTCTGTACTCTGGAAACAACAACCCCACAATAATCAATCTGGCTTGAAAATCCAAGTGTTTGGGTTTTTAACTCAGAACAACAATGGTTCCTGCCCTGTGAGACACGGCCTTGTGCCCCTGCTGCTTTCTGGAGAACTGCTAAAGCTCCATGTACACAGACAACATGCTCACCTGAACCCCTGCTGACAATCTCACCATTGGGCTTATTAAGAGAGATGATTTCAGCAACTGACAGAGTATACAGCAAAGCTGGCATAAAAAGGCAATGTTCCATCTTAACAAAGTAAGGAATTCCTGGGAAAATGCAATGCTTCTAGAATAAATTAAAAAAAAAAAAAAAACAACAAAAAAAACCCCCACAAAAACTCCTACCAAAATATACACAAGAAAACCACCTTACCATCTCTGAAAATTCCATGAAAAATTCAATTAAATGAAATGAAAAAGCAAAGACAGGGAATTGGATGAAGGGAAATGTTGAAAGGAAGTGTGAAAAGCAATGGGACCCAGACCAGAGGAAGGGCTTGGAGAAAGAGGGAAAATAGAAGTGAGATTTACAATGTAATGGGGTACATGAGGCAGCAGAAACACTCAAGAGATGAGAGGCACAGGTTACTAGAGAGGCTCCTGTGGGGTGAGTGGAGGTGGGACAGAGGAGGGGGAGCGAGAGCCACATGCCCACAGTGAGGAGACTGAGGTGTGAGGACACCAACAGCCACAGCTGACCCCACCAGCAGTGCAGTTTTTAATGGCCAGTCCAGTTCTCAGGATGAATAAACCTGAGACACACCCAGGCAGGGAGGACTCACCGGCTGGAGCAGAGCCTTGCACAGATGTGGCTGGTCCTGGCACCACAGACAGGCACCTGCTCCCACAGACTGGGGACAGGGGGCCTTGTGCTAGAAGTGAGAACTGCCACCCAGTTCTCAGGTCACTGGAGATGGCTGCAGACCCCTGCACTGGCCCCAGGACCTCCCCTTTAACTGCTGGAAAACCAACAAGTGTGTTAAAGGGAATCGACTCCAATAGTGTTTGTTTTCCACACAAAACCCATCTCAAGTCAGTAATAGTAAAACTCTCTAAATACATTTATTTATCACCAATGAAAATACTGTACAGTGCCCTAAGAAAGGGGTGGGGACAGGCAAGGTGTTAAGTCTGGCTTTCATCGATGTCCTTGTCAGGATCCATGGCTGCAGCTTCGCTCTCCTGCTGCTGCTTCTTCCAGAGCTTTGCCATAGCCAGGAGTTTGAGGTTAGGCTGATTGGCAGTATCTTCTGGGAAAATATAGTCATAGTATTCCTCCCAGCCAGCATCAGACTAGGGAAAAAAAATACCACAAAGCAAGTTTAATTTGCATGTTAACCTTGGCTACTAGGAGGCACTTCTAATAAGAAATAAGAGAAAATTCAAGCCAGTGTTTGTTGGCCCATGCCCAGCACCTGACTCCCCAAAGCACAAAGGCACCGAGGACTCACAGCTGGCATCATTTTTCCTTACCCCATCCTCAGCCTGCAGTTTTCTCCTCTTCTTTATTTTCTCAGGCATAAGTTTATCTATCCTCTCTTTGGTGGTGTCAGATCCAAACTCCTCCTCGAAGGCCCTCCAGGACTCCAGCAGCATGACCCTCTCCTCCTTCTCCTCGCAGCTCCGCATGGCCTTGTTGGCCTCCTCGTAGATCTGCCGGCAGCGCTGCAGCCGCTCCTCCCTCCCCGCCGACAGCTCGAACTGCGCGAAGCTGATCCACACCTGGGGGCACAGCACAGCACAGCACATCCACACCTGGGGGCACAGCACAGCACAGCACACCCCCTGCAGCCCCTGCCCTGCACCCCACACACAAGGGGCAGGTCGAAAAAAAAACAACAACAAAGCAGCCAAAACAACAAACCAACCAGACGCCAAGGCAAGCCTAAAGCACTTTCCCACAAGCCCAGGAAATCCCTGTTTGTCTCACACCGGTGAGATTCCCCCGGTTTCAGCAGGACAGAACACTCACAGGAGCCACCTGGATACATTCCTTGTGGCTGTTTCAGGGCATGAGAACTCTGTGTGAATTTAGTCAATGACAGCACCGAGTGACGCCGGAAAAATCACAACTATTTTTGCCTTCCAAAGATTTTGCCACTAA
The DNA here is from genome assembly GCA_035041135.1 of Platyrinchus mystaceus. NCBI lineage: Eukaryota > Metazoa > Chordata > Aves > Passeriformes > Tyrannidae > Platyrinchus > Platyrinchus mystaceus. The sequence goes on along the minus strand of JAWWLV010000121.1, from coordinate 5,260,117 downwards.
AATCCCAAGGTGGCTCAGCAGGGAGAGCGCTGCTTGGAAAAGCTTCTTTCTTCCAAGATACACCTGTTGCTGTATAGAACTTAGAAACCTCTTTCCCCCCTTCCCAGCACAGGCACAGGACTGAACTTGGGTTGATTTGAACCCACGCAGCCCTTCCTCTGTCCCGTGGGCCACATTCAGGACCAGCTCTGTGTGCTGGGTGCCCACACACACCTTGACGTGCTGTGTCCGCTGAAGCAACCGGCGGTAAAGGTTCCTGGTTTTCTCATACTCCTCTTGCTCAATCTCAAAGTCAATGTAGGATTTCCAAAGAACCTGCAACAGAGAAGTCTTTCATCATGTTCCTTCAGAGCACACTGAGATAATGGGGGGGAGAGCACGGATAAAGGTGAAATTGCCCTGAGAAAGGTTTGAGATCAGAGCATTAACTGACAGTACAGGCTGGGATTACAGCTGAGCAGCACCAAACCCTGGGCACACAATCCATTTAGCTTTCCCCTCACTTTTTGTTCGGGGGGTTTATGGCCCTGCCAAGGAGCAGATGCTGAATTAAGGAGTGCCGGGCCGTGCGGGGTGTGGTTCTGCCTGAGCTGGTGGGTCGTTTACATGTTGATCGGCCACACTGGGTAACAAACACTTCCCAGCCGGGCCGGCGCTCAGCCCTCCCCGCTCACCTCGGGCATGTCCAGCCGGGGCTGCCCAATGGCCAGCTCGTAGATGGCCCGGGCTCGGTCGATGTCCCCGAGGATGGTCTCCAGCTCAGCGAACTTAATCCAGGATGTGCAGTTTTCCGGTGCAAACTCCAGGAATTTTTCATACAGCTTTCGGCAACGGTCAAATTCTCGCAGTTGTAGCTCTAACTCAATGTAACCTTTGAACAGTTTGTTTTTTGGGCATTTACCTATGGACGTCCCCTGTTAAGGAAAAAAATAATCCCACAAAAAAACCCCTTAATGATATTGCAGGCAAATAAAACCCACTGTATTTTTGAAATGTTTCTTTAGTCTCCAGTATTAGAATTACAATTCATTTTTTGCACAGCCTGGTTCTTCAGACTCTGCTCAGGGCCAGTAGGAAATCCAACCAGCAGAATGAATGTGCATCCACAAACAGGAAGAACTCGGGAAGTAGAAAATTTCCTCACTTGTTACGCTTTTCCAGAACATGGATCCCCCATGGAGTGTGAGTTGGAACTTACCCTGGCTCAGCTGAGCACTTCATCCTGCACCAACAGCTGAAGTAAGCACAGTACCACCTGTGCCAGTCTGTCAGGTAAACAGTTCCCAAGTATCTTACAAAACAAATGATACCAAACCAAACTGTCCCCTGGCTCCACACTGCTCCCCCTCACACAGAGAATGGTTCCCCCTCCCCGACTGATAGCAATGGACAGGTAGAGAATAACGACTTTAAAAAGTTTAAAAATTTTCCTTCTGACACTCCTCAGACCCTGAAGAAAACTGTCTGTCCTAAGGCAAGCTGTGAGAAAGCAGTTCTTAGTTTGGGACTCTTTTAAAACAGGAGTTAAGAACAGGCACACCTGAGACAAGTTGTAGTGAACTTCACCCTGGAGCCACTTCCACAGACAAGCATTATTTATTAAGCAGTGTAGCCTCTGTTCCCTCAGGCCAATGTAAGTGAAGTAACTGGAGATGAAACTCCCCTTCCACAATTCTCCTGCACAATGTTCCTACACGTTTATTATCCACCACTTGAGAGTATCACTTTGGTCACTGCTATGTCCCTCCAGCTCTGCAAATGCCATTGCTGTTTCAAAAGATGCCCAGTTCTTCTCCACGTACCCCCTGTCACTGTTTTGGTTGAAACACCATTAGTTTGCTCTTTAAAGTCAAACCACCTCAACTGTTACCAATGTTGGCTTTCTCACAAAATCCCTGAGTTTACTAAGAATATCTGAACTGAGAGGAAGTTTATTTCAAAAGGTCTTCGTGCCAAAACACACCCTGCCATCCCCTGACTTGCTGACATTCACACAATGAACCTGCTCAGCAGCTCCAGAGCCTGCCCAAAATCCCTGTGATTGCTTCTCTCAGCAGCCTGAGACACACACTCTCTGTTCCACAGGTCCTAATTTCTTAAGAGTCAAACCTCCTCTTTATCTAAAAAGCTTTTTAAAATGTATCACTGTAACGAATCAGCAGCAGTTAACAACTCGTAATGGCATTAAGCTGATGGGGGTGCTCTGCTTTCACAGGAGAGCTTTGTCATTTCTGCCCGAGGCTAATTCATCATAGCAAGCTACCCTTCTTTTTAAATCACACATGACAGTAAATGCTGGTCCCTGCAGACTTCTCGCATGCTTTATTTAAGTGGATTAAACCAGCAATTTATAAAGGACAATTCAAGATCTTCTAATGCTATCCCTGTGTTACTGTGAGTTAGCAAAGTCAATTAGGGCACTAACAAAAGCTTACCAAAGCCCTTCTGGCAAGGGGGAGGTTTTTCTGGCGTATTTCAAACTGTGCATACAGCAGCCACATTTTGGCAAATGTAAACTGGAAGAAAAAGAAGAATGTAACATTTAGGCTGGAAACTCAGTAAACATAACCGCATATATCCCTTAAAAACCCCCAAGCGTTCTATCTATATAGAAACGCTATTATTACTACATTTAGTCTCGTTTGAACTCAGTGTTTTTATGCTAAAATGTTAAGAGTCCACTACCCAAAACAACCTCATGAGGACAGGGCAACATACCCCACCACTGCTAAAGGCAAAAACGGCAAGGAGGAAGTCTTTTTATACAGAGAAAAGAGTTCATTAACCAATCATCAACTAGTAAAGTATCAGCTATCAACGAATCAATTAACAGCTTTTAACGATGACAGGTTAATCCTAATCTACACACTTGACACTCAGGTGACACAAATAATGGCAAACTGGAAAAGAAAGAACATGAATAAGATTTTCTGACGTTCCAAGGCAATGCAGATGGATAGTTGTAAGGGTTTGGCCCCAGGGATATTTTAGTTAAAGCTCACTAGCAAAGAAAACCCCACAAAATCCCTCAAAAATCAGCCTTGAAGGCCAACTGTAATGGGGAGGACACACCTGAAAGTTGTTTCATCAAATGCAGCTGCCTCTGGTGGGCCCGTGCAGGCCATTAGGTGCAGCTGCTATAAAAGGTGGTAACCCCAACAAAGCAGAGCGCTAAATACCCGGTAGAAGCCATAAATGACTTAGCCTGGCGCAGCCTGAGGAATAAAGACTAAGTAAGTGGTTTTCTCTATCTTTTAACTATGCGTAATTTTAGCTTCTTAGTCTACTTAATAACTTCAAAATAGTGCAGAAGCCCTTCTGTTTCACTTACATGGGGAATCTGACACTGTGGTTGTCCTGCTGTTTCCCAGGGTGGTGCAAATTACAGTTATCTTAGACCTTAGCTTGAAAAAAATCCTGTCCACTTTAGAGAATGGACAGTTTGAGAAACTGGAAGGGGTGCTTAAAGTTCTGAGTGAAGCCCTCAGGGAAGTGTTAGCAGATATTTTGGAGCTGTTTATGCACTTGAATCTGCGGTGGGGAGGGGGGGAAGAGAACTAAAGGATATTATCTGGGAAACTGTCACCCAAAACTCAACCCAAAGTGTTGTTGAAGCCATACCTTTTTATGGGGAAGGAGCTCGATGCAAGCCTGGTACACCTGTCTGGTTCGCTCTGCATCCTGTAAGAACAGGCACCATTAAATACTTTGCTTGCTGCTAAGATTACACTGTATTTATTCTGCATCCTGCAATGACTGTAAAACTGCAGAGCAGTATTTTTTAAGTCAAACTGGTTAGAATCATGAATGCTTAAGATCTAAATGTACTTATCTACTTGGTATGCACAATTTGAAGGTAGTAACTTCTAAAAATCGGGAAGACTCTTGAAAGCAAGATTCACTGCTAAGAAGCAGATAAGAAAACCAGGAGTATCCCCATTCTAAGAGGTAAAACAGTCTGTTTTCCTTTAGTGCTTTCCAATTAGTGCTCTAGAGTAGCTCTAATGTTGCACGATTGGTAACAGAAGAAACACTTGCATAGCCTCGAAGGCTGCTGTAGCAGCAATGTGGGTGCTTCACAAGGGTTTTGCTAAATATAGAACTATTTCACGAGTTCAGGTAACAGTGCAGTTCAGATGGGGCTAGAAATACCCACTTCTGCATTTATTATCAGCATCTTCCTGGATGAATTGGGGTGAAATAAGTTTGGGGTTGTTTTTTTTTTTTTGTACCCCCTATGCATAGAAGGAAAACTGAAAGGGGGAAAATCCCATATACCTAATTAGTAAGTCATGCAGCTTGTTGCACAAAAGCAGTAAGACACAGCAAACTTAGCTCTCAGTTTTCCTATTAAAATACCAGTAGCTGTTTAACATAAGGAAAATACTTGTGAAGAAAAGGAAATAAAACCTGAGTTCTCACTGCTCACCTTTGCCTCCAGCTCTTCATACAAGGCATAGTTGATCCAGAGGTAGATGTACCTCTTCCAGTGCCTCTTCTCCTGGATGGGGGGCACGTTGGCGATGGCTCTCTCGTACACCTCTCGAACGGTCGCGGCGTCGGCGTCGCTCTCAACCAGCCTCAGGTAGTCGAACCACGCGTCGTAATTGTGGGGGTTTGCCTTCCAGGAGGAGGGGAGAGGGAAGCAGGGAAGAAGCTTCAGTCACTACAAATAACAGACCCTATTACTTAAGTTTTAGTCAGTATTTCTCCTTTAGAATAGGTCACTGGCATATTAATGAACCGCTGTCAGTCTCGGGGATGCTCCCACTAGAGCTTTTGGGTCAAAGTGAGTTTTGTTTTTATTTTGCCTACAAGCGTTTTCTAAACAAAGTGCGAAAAGGGATGAGGGCATGGTGAAATATGCAGTGCTCAGTGAACAGCAGACAGAAGTGGCACAGCTGTTTCCTCACAAAAAGGTACTTGGACACAGGTGAGGTGTCCTGTTATGGTTACCCCATAACTGGAGCAGTAAATTACAAGCTAAACTGCATTATGCCCTAAGGTCACTGCAAAGGGTACCAAGCTCTGAGTTCAGTCAGAAACTTTGCCTGCACAGTCTAGACTAGAAAGCAGAAACAAAAAAGCAGTGAATGCAAATATCATTCTCTTCTCCACGGATAGAATTCTGCTTCCAAAATGAACATTGTCTTGGTATTCTCTTGGTGGGTTTTTTTGACTATCAAGGATAATGTAAAATTCATCAGCCTTTACATGACAAGACACTGCTGGATGCACAATGAGCCTGGAGGGTACCTGTAACACGTACCTTCACCTCCTCTTCATACTGGAATCTCCTCTTGCTGACAATGATGTCTTCAATTCCCCTCCTGTCTCCAAACTTCTTCTCAAAAATGGTGTAATTCTTGAAGAGATTCTGGGCATCCTGCTTTGGAATTCTGTCCAAGGCATACTTGTAGATCACCCTTACTCTTTCAAACTGAAAACATTAAATATCATTTGAATAATATTTACAAGGCAGTTTCAGTCCTACCCCCCAGTTTCTTCAGGAGCTTTTGGCAATATTTAATAGACTACAGAATCACGGAACATCTCTGTGTAAGTGACTATTTTAGAACAGGACTAATGCAGATCTCCCTAAAGAGTAAATTTTGAGGGGGAGGGAAATCTGTAAATGTCAGCCACCCTCACTTCTTATTCATTTACAGGTTTAGAATATTTAAACTATATTTAAGAGGTGTGGGTTTGGGTTCACAGAACGTTTTCAATTCCTTGCCAGCCTGGGAACTTAACAGAGGCTGTCAGTGAAAAAAAATTCAGGCCAGTTCTGTTTTTTATCATGCAGGCCCACAACCTCTCAGAACCTCACAGATCTGAGGATACACACTTGGTCTGATGCTGCTGCTCTCAGGCTTGGCAGATTGGCAGATTTGATGCCCACCTTGCTTAGAACACACCTTCCTGATGTCACCAAAAGGCAGCTAAAGGTAAGCCAAAAAACTGTCTCCTTCACTCAGGCTAACAGCGTTATCATAAGGTGACGAAAACCACAAGCGCTGCAGTTGAAATGGCTTTGGGGTTTGACACTGGAGGGGAAATCCTGGCATTACCAGGAGGACCTTACTTCTTTCTGGTTCTCCTCGAACTTGGCAAAGGCCACGTACAGGTGCTCGTCCATGTGCTCCTCCCCAAAGAACTCCACCGCCCTCTCGTACACCTTCCTGGCGTGGGCGAAGTAGCTGTGCTTCTCCTCGAAGCGCGCGTACTTGATCCAGTTCTTCACGTCGGGGTGCACGATGACGAGTGCGGCCTGGCTAAGGAAACAGTGCTGGCTGAACGGCAGGGAAGAAGGCGCTTAAGAGCTCTGAGCATGGAAAGGATCAGTGCCTGAGAACTGAGAGCTTGAAAAGGGATAAAAATCAGAGAAAGGGCAGGGAGAAGTTTGAGGTGAGATCTGAAAGAAATGACTGCAAAGAAGCTGGGTACGTGAGTGAAATTAAACACAGGTGTTGTGGCAGGACCTACAGCCACTTCACTGAATTTGATGGCTTTCCCTAAGCACTTAATACCTACTGCTGGCTCTTTGGTGTGGTGGCTTGTTCTCAGCACCCCACAGTGAAAAGGAGCACAGAGATATTGCCGGAGATGGAATAATTAAGGAAAGGAAGAGTGCAGGCCTGAACCTGGGCAGGTGTCCCAAGGCACAGAAAAGGATATATCTCTCATAAATGCTTCGTGCCCTGTCCACCTCCTTGTATCTCAGCTCGAAGTTGATGTAGGAATGCCAAGCTTGCTCTTCTGGTTGCCACTCCATCCAACGTTCAAACACTTGACGTGACCCAGCAACGTTCCCCAGCATCTCTTCCATGTAAGTGTACTTGTACCTTGGGAAAGAAGACAGACTTTCTACAACTGCATAGTGAACACAGCAACTCAAGGATTTTTGGAGTGCTTTGCAAGAGCACCACTGAGGTTCCTTCATCTATCCCCCTCCACCCCAGAAATGCCTACAGACACAGTTGTGACTGGCAGCATGCAAGCACGTGAACATCCTTCCCTCCCAAAGCTCTTGCCACTTAAATACAAAAACACCCCAAAACTTCAGCCTTCCTCTTTTTTCTTTTTCAGACTAGCCCGAAGGCTTGAAGCAACAGGAAACAAGGCACTGTGGCATGATCCCAGAGCAGACAAACGCAGCCTGAGGAGGCAGAAGAGCTGCTCCGGGCTCTGCCAGCTCACCAGAACTGGTTGACCCTGGGCAGGGTGGTGATGGCCCGGTCCCAGATGTTGCGGGCGTGGTTCACCTGGCGGTTCTTCATCTCCATCTCGGCGTACTTGAGCCATAGCGTGACGTTCCTGTAGTCCACGTCCAGGGCGCGCTCGTAGATGGACCGGGCTCTGGAAAACACGAGGACGCTGCAGGTATCACCTGCCTCCAGGACTCCTGATGTTGGGCAACGTGTGCCTGAAAAGGCTGACAGGAACTGCCTGCAGCTGCACCCTGCTTACCTCTGGATCTCCTTCAGGCTCTCCTCCCATTGCGCGTACTTGATCCAGTTACTGATAACAGTCCTGTTCTTTCTTATGTTGTCTTCAAATGTCTGGGGAGAGAATTGCATCTGTGAGTAAGAAATCCTTCTGCACACCAGTACTGGAAGTGCCTTATGGGGTATTATTATTATAGGAATGAATGCCCAATGTCTTACACCTATGCAGAAGTGGTAACGAATCATACTTAATACAGCACTGTAAAAACTGCTTGGCAAAGAAGCTGGAAATGTAGAACTATAGATTAGGAATAAATGCAATGCAATACCTGAACTATCTTACTCAGGCAACAAACTGATTAGTGTAGAAAGCTTGGTCGTGTCTCACCCTGCCTGGCCAGACGCTGGTGGTAATGCAGGAAGTGCCCGTAACCCACAGATGTAACCAACTACCCTTCTAGTGTTCCAAACGTGAGCACAGGGGAGGTGTCTGCTACCGAATTCCGTGTTAAACAACACAGGTTTAACTTACAGGATTTGCACAAAAGTAGCACGAAGCAGTTACTGTTTCTAAAGAATGGGCACTTGCCTGGAAAGTCCACAAGGAATACAAACTACATCTTGTCTAAGTTAAAGCTAGTAGAGTTTTAGTGCTTTACACAGGGGCCGAGATTAGGTTTGTGTTTTTTACTGTACCTTCCTTTTCCGGAGTTTATAGTCATTTAGCTCTTCAACATCTGTGATCTTCTGCTGCGGCGGCGGCGGGAGAAGCTCGAGTTCCCTCTCCTTGGCCTCTCTCAGAAGCTGCTCCGCTGTGATCTGAACCTCGGCGGGCGCTTTATTTTTCACCTGCAAGGTAAGCGGAAGGGGCGCTCGGTTCTTTCCCTACGCGAACCCGCCGAGTTCCCGGTTGCCTCGCCAGGCGCGGTGTTCGCCGACGGCGGCGGCGGCGCCGGGGGCCCCGCGCCCCGCAGGGCCCGATGCCGGGCGGCTCCGTGCGGGGCTCGGGGTGCCGGGGGGTGCTGCGGGGTGCGGGGGGTGCTGCGGGGATGCGGCCGCCCACCCACCTTCGCCACTTTGGGGATGCGCTGCTTCCCGGCCGCCGTAGACGCCATCTTGCCGCCGCGCCGCGCCGCGCGCCGGCCCCGCCCCGCCACCCCCGACCTCACGCAGCACCGCCCGAGCGCCGTTGCCGCGGCAACCGGCGGAGCGTCCCGGGGCGGTCCCCGGGCTCCGTCTGTTGCCGGGCTCGGTCCGTCCCTCTCGCCAGCCGGCGAGTGTCCGCCCGTGTCCGCTCCGCTGCGGGCCCGGGGCAGGTGAGTGCCCGGAGCGGCGGAGGAGTGCCCGCGGGAGGGTCGCGCGCCCTGCCCCGTGCCCCGCGGGGGTGGCGCCCCCTGGCGGCTCGGCGAACGCTGGGGGAGCCACGTGCCCCCCCCCCCCCCCCCCCGGGGGGGGGGGGG
>JAWWLV010000121.1:5170332-5251109 GCA_035041135.1 Platyrinchus mystaceus | reverse complement strand
CTCGCGCCTGAGGGGGCGGGTCTCGCGCCTGAGGGGGCGGGTCTCGCGCCTGAGGGGGGTCCCGGTTCCCCGGAGCGGGGCCGTGCCGCTGTCCGGACAGCGCCCCCGGTACCGCCCGGGTGGGTGCTCGCCTCGCCCCGTCCCGCCCTAACGGTGCCGGGTGTCCCGCAGGAGGTCCCGCGTCTCTCCGGACCGTCCCCGCTCGCCCGGCCGAGGTACGTGCGCGGTCGGTGCGTTTCGAGGCAGAAGGAGCAGGAACGGGGCGCGGGGATGTCCCTGGTTCTCGGGCTGTTCTTCACCGCCCGCTCCCTGAGGTGCTCCTGGGGAGAGGCAAAGCAGGAGCTGTTGTAGGAACAGTGCGTTTCCTCGTGAAAATGGTACGTTTTTTACTGTGTCAGTGCTGCTTTCCCTCACTCGGGGCTTGCGTGAGTGTTCGGGGGAGCTCGTGTTGAAAGGGCTGGTATTCTTTTCGACGCATTGAGTTAAACGACTCAATATGTGAGCGCGGCAAACTGTTTTCCTGAGTTGCGATGATCTTTCTGCTATATTTCAGTTCATTAATGACAACTAAAAAAACTCCTGTATGTTTTTATGTATGGAATTGGCACCGTATCTGCAGAAGATGCCTTGCTTCAGGTCGGTTCCAGGACCTCTTTGCGAATGTATATCGGTGTGGCTGAGACCTGTGCTGGCACCCGAATGTCTTGTTTGTCTGTGGAAGATGTAGCAGTGCATGCGACTTTCTGTGGACTTAAAAAGTATGAAAGTCGGGATTTCTTTTGCTACTCCGTTTCATTTGGGATCTGTGGTGCCCAATAACTGGGCATCACGCCTGGGTTTGGAGCCACTGCTAGAAGTGGCTCTTGCGTTTGGCAGGTGGGTGGAAATGCTCTGCCGGTCTTGTTGCGTTTCTTATTTAAAGTTTGAGTTAGCGATGCTATAATTTTACATGTATATTTTAGGAATTTCAGAAAGCTGTTGTTTGGTCGCTTTATTTCGCATGCCTAATTGTTAATTGTGCCGCAGCGGGCTGCAGCACTGAGCAGACACAGCTGAAAGGTGTTAGAACAGAGGGGATGGTCGCAGGTGGTTTGAATATCTGCTGCGCCTGTGTGTTCTGAAGTTACCGGGCAGATCAATCAATCTCTTATGCCTGGCACCTGTGAACGTGGGGCCACAAAAAAACCGTTTTCTTCTGGGCAGAAAGGCCATAGGACTTTCAAGTCCTTTTGAAAGTTAAGCACTGCAGTTGACTTTAAAAAAAAAATTTGAGGTGCGGTTTTGGGCAATTAAGTCACCTGAAGCTGCTGTTTAATTGTTACCCTGATTGTCACCAGCTGAGCCTCGCAGCCTGCAGCTGAAGACCCTGTTCTGATGGCTACCATGCCAATGCCCATAAGTGAGTAAATGTAACAGCAGTATGTATCTGTGTGGTGTACAGGAACCAGGCACCTAAATCCATAGGAATTGCGCCACTTAGGAGTTCTCGTAGGAACCCATCTGAAGTGACTCTGATCAGTGGATTGCAGTGGGATCCCCAGAGCAGCAATGTTGGTATTTGCTCTTGTTGCAGCCTGTGGGATGGACACAATAACTTCCTCAAGGAAAAACACAGGAGGGGTCAGTGTACGAAGGACAGAATCACATGATGTTCCAGACATTATCAGCCTCTTCAGCGCTGGTACAGAAGATGTTTTTGGAAGGGTTGATATCACGTTCCTTTTGTAAGTAATTGTATTCTAGGACATTACCTTTCTTTCAGGGAGCTTCAGGCAATTAAGTCACATTTAAAATGGCAGAAAACATTCTGAACCTATGTCGGGTGGTATCATGATTTTTTTTTTCTGCTATTCTTGAAAAGCAAAAGAAAATCTGTCTATCACACACGACTGGGCAAACCTGGGTCACTGCTGCCAGTGTGGTGAACATGATTTCACTATACTAGTCTTTTATAGAAATTCAGAGGAAATAGTGTTGACTAACTCCTGGTGAAACCCTCAGATTCCAGTGTCTGCTCTATCTTCCAGAATGCTTTTGCCTGTTGAGGAGGAACAGAAGTGGAGGAGTTTTAATTGCTATGAGGCCACAACTCTTTTAATTTCTGTTCCTGTGTATGTCAATCACTTTCCCTTCCCTTCCATTTTCCCCTTAACCAAAGGAGTGGGTTATCTTTTGCCTCTCTGTATTCTGCTGTGGGAGGCAGTGTCTGCCTGCTGTAATATGTTTGAGCCTCTTGTTCTGTGAGGTTTGGTCTCTGTGCTGGCTGCTTGCACAGCAGTGTCCTCGGAGGAGATGGGGATTGTAGTTGTGTTTTTACCCCACCTCCATCCCTGGAACCTTGTGTGCTTCTTCTTTCTGTGCAGGGATGAACAGCAGACAGTCTGTGGGAAGTGCTTATGGGTCACTTTAGGTCTTTCCTGCTTCATGGCAAAAATCTCAGGTGACAGCTATTTGGGAAACAAGTAAATGTTTGAGAAAACATACAGAGAAAAGGGAGCATTTAAGTCTTGCATCTCAAATTCATGATGATTGAGGATCTGAAAAATCATGCCAGGTGTTATGCTGGAACATTCTGCCTGGAATTGAAGCAGTAATGTCAAATTAAGATATGGGTGATGAGGTTTTGAGGCCTGATTCTGGGAACCCTTTTGAACCCTTTGGCTAATTTTACTGTTCTAGCAGGCTGAATTCTGTCAGATGCTTTTCTATTTCGAGTTTCTTCAACTTCTGCAAAATTCAATTGTTTTCATAGAGAAAAATCAAATCTTGCTTTGACCCTCTGCAATGAGAAGAATGAGGTTATAGCCCATGCTGCCTTTCTAGACTATCCAAATTGGAATATCACTGATCAGGCTGACTGGGAACCATTCCTGCATAAAAACTACACTAACCATCAGTGTACTGTAAGTAAATTGTGTGACTTTTAGTTCTCATTTAAGGCTTGGGTGTGAAAAATACTCGTGGGCGTTTAAGATCTGGTGTTGGTAGACCTGAGGCTTTTAGGCTACAAAAGGTGATGATCTGATTCCATATGAAACCCTCGTGTTGGTGTGGGCATCTTGGTGCTGGTGTGGAGACTGCAGCTCTCTGCTCTGTGTTGGCAGCTTTCACCCAGTCTCCTTGGGCAAGCTGATGAATTTCCCTTAAGACTTATGGGCTGGAAACAGGCCCTTAGACGTTCAGGATTCAAATGCTGCCCATCACTCAGTCTAGCTGGGAGCCAGATCCTGAGAAAACATGGAAATTGTTAACCCCAAGCACTTAAAAGGTAGGCAGCACATGGCATAACAAGGTGTTGGCAGTACTGCAGTATGCCTAGAACGTTCATCAGTTCTCCAGTGTGTTGAGATGTTAAGCAATGTCTTGCAGAAAAAGTGACCGATAGAGCAGTTGTATTTGAAAATGCTGTGTGTTCTTAAAAGAAACAGTCATTGCAGCCCAAGGGAGTATAGAAAAAAGATGTCAAGTTTCCTTGTAAGGGGCTTTCTTTGTCTCTTGAGCAGCACTTTGTGCCCAGGCAAGGTGCAGGCACAGCCTCTTCATTCAGGGTGCAGCTGCTCTGGGAGTTGTGTGCTGTGGGCTCTGCCTCAGGCAGCCTGTTCCACGTGATCCAGTGCAGCCAAGCTGCAGCTGACTGCAAGTGCAGGGGCATACAGGGAGAACAGAGACAGGAAAACAAATTACTGCTCATAAGTAAATAGGGGTGAAAGGTTCTTTGAAACACTGACAGGGAGCAGTGATCTTGCTTTGCTGGAATGGAGATTGTTTTCTAAAATAGGTACAGAAGATTCAGTCTGTTTTTTATGCTTCTGCACTGGCAGAACAACTGAACTTTTTCTAGGGTATAACTTGGTGAGATTGTTGGTTAACTGTAGGTTAAATCCTTGCAGGTGTGCTTTACAAAACTGAGATCGTCTGAACATAAGATTTCTGCAAAGTCTAGTTGGCAAGTCTTTTTCCTTGAGCACAGAAATAAGATAGATCAAAGGTCTAATGTGGGAATTGGCTTGTGCAGAGTTGAATTAGTGGAGATGCTTTGTAGGACTGTCTGGTTACTAGGGCTATTCAGAAATTGTGATGTCCAAGTCTGGCTTCCTGCGCCTCCTCTTGGACCTCAACAACAAAATATTTTTTCTTCCTTTTGCTTTTGAGAAACAAACAAAAAGCCTGATGTTTAGAAATGTTTAGAACCGTGTTTGTTACAATAGCCTGTTGTCTTTGTGCTGGTCTGTGTACTGCAGCTTCTATTGATATTTTTCTTGCTCTGAAGTTGCTGAAGTTTATTGGTGACTCTAGCCATGACATGTTAGTTGAATAGCAAACTATTCAGAAGACCTCAGGTTTTCCCACTTAAAATATTCTTTGTAGAAATATTTTTTTCTGAGGGTGGACCTTCACTGACCCAGCACACTAATATACAGGAGAACAGCTGAATTAACACCCCTTGCCACTCCAGCACAGGGCTTTTCCAGGTTAACTGGAGGCATATAGGATAAAGGTGTCTGTTAGTCTGCCCTGTTTCTGCATGGGTATTTAAATGTGTCTAATCATATAGTCTTAAAATCTGTAATTTTTCTTACTACCTTAAAAAATATTTTAGAATTATGAGAAGTATGTGAGCTTTGTGTTTGTTTGTTTTTGTTTTTTTAAACCTAAAAAGAGTATTTTTATCAGCCAAATGTTAAATGTTTAGTTGCTAATTGTTGTGGTTAAATGTTTTTAGTCTATAATTAATAGTGCTTATAATGAAATGTCCACTGTATATTGCAGTCAAGCAATAGTAAACTGAGTGTAAAGTAAAAATGTTGCAGAAGCACAAAATTATTAAAAATACTTTTAATATCACATAACTTTATCCACACGTGCTTTGAAGTTATTTCCTGAAGCTGCTCACTTTGAGTGCAGGTCATATATACTGGAAATAAAAATGTGTGTTAATACTTGGGTTGATGTATTGAATATTAGCTGCATGGTGTAGACTTCTGTTCCTTGTCTTGCAGCCTTTGAACACACTGTTCATGCATCTCTTTGTGGCAAAGCGAGAACACACAGCTGGATGTTCCCAGGAAGCTGTGAGGTGAGTTCCTGTGTAACTCTGGTGAAGCAGGTGCACTCCTGTGCAATTCCCAAGTGCCTTAGGGTTTGCAGTGCATCTAAATGGAACATCTCTGAAGCTGTAATACATCACCTTGTATTAGTCAGCGCACAGTGGCTCAGAAACCAAGCTGGGGCAGTCCTGAGCACTCTTCTCACACCCTGTTCAGGTTTAGCTGTAGCTTTGCTGTCATTTCCCACAGAAATAGTACTGCACTTGCAAGGCAGATTGATTTTTCTCTTTCCTCCATTTCCACTTGCAAAAACCAAAGCATGTGAGTGAGCAGGAAGCTTAGAAAGCTGTAGGTGTTTATGGGATACACCTGTTCCCAGGTAACTTATTGCTAGTTTGTTAGCTACAGGTTACATGGTAAGGCTGCAGATTACAGTGCAAGCAGCACAATGTGTTGCTGTGTTAGCTCAGGCTATTTGGGGTATGCAGGGTCTGCTGCACAAACAGTGAGCTGCACTTGGTGCTGCTGTTGAATTGACAGTTTGTCACATCAAGTCAGCTCATCCAGATGCCAGGTCAGATCTGCCAGCAGAGGTCTGGCATCTTTAATAGTTCACCACTGGGGAACTGATAGGAAGATAGTTGAAATCTAAGGATTAGGAAATTAGAGAGAAATAAGGTAGGAAAAAACAATAAAAGATGCCCAGATGAATTTTATTTGATCTTATTTGTCAGAAGTGTTTTAATTTTTGAGCCATGTGGACTCATGAAGGAAGATTAAAGACACTGGAGAGAAAAAAAGACGTATATTAAAAGACTAACTGCTGTTTGTCATTGATGGGTGTAATGATGAAAGACTGAATAAATTTGTGTCATTTGTCCAGGAGAGCTTTCATCTTACTACCAGAACTGCAGTTTATCCTTCTCTTCATACCAGCTGAGGAAAATTTAGGTAGGAATTTAATACAATCTCATTAATAGACACTGTGAGTTTTGTGGTGGTTTTTTTTTTTAATACTGAGAACATTTATTAGTTTCTAACCATGTGGAAAGCACAATCTGACAGAATCCTCCTGTGAGGATCCCTTGTGCAGGAGGTATCTGTGGCTCTGTGCTCACTCCAGCAGCCATTCAGCAGTCTGGCCATTTCCTGCAGTCTTTAAATTTGGCAGAAACAGATGGATTAAGATCAATTCCTGCAAGTTTTGTGAAGATTTCTGGTTGAACAGAGCCAAGAGATTGGATTGGGCACTTTGTCTTACTTAGCCAAGCAAGTACAGATGGGGAGAGGACACTCTAGTGAGGCTCAGAGGGCTGCTGGAGGCATGGAAGGAAACTCAGATTATTTCTTTTGAAACAGAGTACAAAGATGAAGGCACATCTTAATCAAAGAACAGCACCTGGCTTGGAATTTCAGTCCTGAATTCAGACTAATAAACCAAGCATGCACTTAATGACTGATTTCTTGCTTGGAGTTCTCCAGAAGTGAGCTGGAACCTTTTCTGGTATGCCAGTTTCTAGGCATATGGTTCCAAGTCATGGTAAAAGACTCTGTAGTGGTGCATCAACTACAGAAAACAGGACCTGAATGAAGGGCTTTGTCAAGCCCAGCCAGCAACAAATATCAGCTTCCCTTCAGCATCACAAGTCCTGGCAGATTCTCCAATGGCATAGAGAATTGGCTGTAGTATTTTTATAGGGATTTAATTCTACCAATTTCTGATTGCTCTGAAGGTTATTCAGGTTTGGAATGCTGGATTAATTAGATGACTCCATTGACAATTCTCTCACATGTTTATAGTGCTGTCATTTTAGCCCCACTGCTTGACTTAAGCCACAGATGGCAAAGTGCTCCACGTCTGAAGTTTGAATCTGTTTTCCCCAGACAGTTCTGCTCACTTTTAAAGCTTGCATAATGCATTTTCTCTGCCTGATGGTTTTTGTCCTCCACAGAGCCAGGCACGAGCGGTGTCTTTGCGGTGGTGCCGCCCGCCCCGGGGTCGGCGGTGGGCAGGAGGTTCACCCTGCTGGTGTGTCCCAGGCACCGGTGCCACCCGCGGCTGCACGTGCGCCAGGCCAGGTAACGCAGCCTCTGGTGTGGGAGCGTGTCCTGGGGGAGCCAGAGGAGTGTTCCCTTCTGCTCTGCAGCACCCCTGTCCCACTCAACTGCCGTGGCTTCCTGTCACAACCTCAGCAGTTCTGGCATTGTGCTGGTTTTGTTCTACTTCGTTGCAAGATCAACTGTATTTCTTGTAAGACTAGTTTGCTGCGTAGAAAGAACACTTCTGGTGGTGATGTTTATTCTGTGATCTGCTGGAGATGCAGTGCATTTCCAAGTTTCTTAAAGCCCCTTCCAACTTATTTTAATTTTAATTTTCTCTTATGTCATATGCTGAACAGTTGAGCAAAGCCTGATAGGAAGGCCTGTTATCTGAAAGAGTTAAATAAGAGCAGAGAATCCCTAGTTCTAGTAGTCATTCAGACATGAAGAGTAATTCTCTTCCATGTTTTTTTCTGTGGAATTGCTCTATACCTTGGCTCTGGGTGTGTTTCAGGGGAGCAGCCTCCTTGGCCTTGCTGAGGGAGCTTAAGAAAATCATGGAATAACACTTTTCTCCTTCCATTGCATTATGTGTTTCGATGGCCACAGACTGGAGCAGAGACTGGTTATGCCCATGCAGTGAGCCTTTAATGGAGCCTTTAGTGTGCCTTTAATAGATGTGGGATCCCAGTCATAAATATCATTACAACAGTGAGACTGGGTTACTTTTCCCTTTCCTCTCAGCCTGCAGTGCACCAGGCAGAGATACACATTTCCCAGCAGCCTTGCCTGTTATCTCTACCTGTGTATTGGCTGTTGCCAAGCTTGGTTTTTCCTGCCATGTGAATCCTGCTGGCTGTGCTGAAACAGTGCTTTGATTCCAACTATATTTGTTTAAATTGTATTTTCTTTTGATGGCCATTGGATATTGTCAATGGAATATGACTTTTATGTGACTGGAACTGTTACTTAGGCTATACCAATATTCCTGATTAGTGATACCATCTTTTCTGGGATTTCTGTAGTTTGTTACAAACACTGAAATACTTTAGTTTTTTTATTATTAGAAAACTATCTAGAAAACTGTTTTTCCTCTTAAATTACATAGTACCTGGTGATATTCACACTTCAGTATTAGTCCATCAGTAGATTCTGGGTAAGCTAATTTCTGTTTGCAGAATATGCTTTGCCTTTCCCTCTGCATTCACCTCTGTGCTTGGCTGGCATCCATAGTAACGGCCAGTGGAGCCCTTGGAGACTCATCTGTGAGAGTTGTCCTCAGCCACCTGCCTAGCAACATGTTCTGGGGGAGGGACAGGAGATTAGGGTAAGATCTGTTCCCTCTTCCCTTGCTTATTGGGGGGGGAAAGCAGCTGTAAACTGATATTTTGCTTAACCATCAATTTTGGAGTTACTCTCTGCATCTGGCTTTTATCATGTGAGATGTGTGGGTTTTGTGCACCAGAACTCAGCACACTAAGCTTTGGTTTTTAAGGTCCTCGCTGATCTCTTGTCTAGATCCTGTCATTCTTGGATTTGTACCATGTGTGAGTCACAGATTTGCAGCTCATTGCTTGTGCTTGTAGTA
The DNA here is from genome assembly GCA_035041135.1 of Platyrinchus mystaceus. NCBI lineage: Eukaryota > Metazoa > Chordata > Aves > Passeriformes > Tyrannidae > Platyrinchus > Platyrinchus mystaceus. The sequence goes on along the minus strand of JAWWLV010000121.1, from coordinate 5,242,433 downwards.
GAGGAGTTTTCCTGTATTTTATGTTGGTAAGCTACTGGTTTTCAGAGGGTTTCTGCCTCAGGTGTCCCAGGCCTTGCCTAGCAGTGGGGGCAACAAGAATTAAAGGATTGTTTATGCTGGAGCAGACTCTAAACATCAAGTGTAACTGGAGTAAAAAGAGCCTTGACAGATGGCCTGAGGAGGAGAAGGGAGGAACAAGGTCAAAATCCAAGGGGTCCCTGGCCCCGGGTGGAAAGGTGATCTTACTCAGAGGTCACTTCCATTCTGGTGTGTAGCAGCAGCAAAACCATCCAGAGAGCAAGTGGATTATCCTTGCATCCTGCACTGGAGTCAGGCAGTGACTGGGAATTCAGACTATGTATGATACAATGAGAAACAGAATCTTTTTTTGCCCACTTCTGGGAACTTCAAGGCTCCTTCCAAATCCATAAATGTATAAAGTGGCAGTGAGAATCCGTTTATTCTGTGTTTCTGGATTCCTGTGTGGAACGATGATCTCCAAGTTACAGGTGTTTGGATACAGGCACTTCCTTCTGTGGGTACTGGGAGCCTGGAGCAGAACACGAGGGAAGCGCCGGTAGCCGTTGCCTGGTTCTCCCTGCAGGAGGAGGTTTGTGGTTCCCTAGCAGCAGAGGGAAGCTGTCCCTGCAGGAGATCCGCGCATCCCGGCCCCGTTTCGCAGTGCCCGGCCGGGGCCGCGCGGGGGCGGCAGAGACCGCGTGGGGACCGCGGCGTTCCCGGCTGCATTCCACCGAACTGTCCCCAGCGCCTGCGGCTCCGGCTTGTCCCGAGCGAGACGGCCGTGCTGTGTCCTCCAGTAAACATAAACGTGTTCCCGAGCTTGAAGTGACCCTTCCTGATGCAGTTCCTTCACCCCTGGGCCCGCCTGTCCCCAGGTGTGTTGGTGTGATAGCTGAGGTCCTCTCCTGCTCCCATCTCGGAGCTGGCATGGTTTCCTGGCAGTGCAGTTGTTCCTTCTGGCAGCACAGCACAGCACTGCTTTCTCTTTGCTGCTTTTGGTGCAGAACTGGTGGTTGTACACTTAATTCTGGTGTTTTTCTGAGAGGTAAATACAAGTGGCTTCACGTTGTTGACAGCATTTCTGTGTTGGAGCTGGTTTGCCATCGGCCTTCATGTCATGGTCCCAGGGTGTGTGACTGATAAATTGTCATTGCTTTGGTAAAAGCACTGGGACTTCTTCAGACTTACATTGGTCCCAGCTAGGAGTAGCAGTTTAATGGGAAAGAGTCTGTGACTGTTCAACTAAAAATCCATGCAGTTTGGGGGTCTGAGAGGGTACCACCACACCTTGGGGCAGCCAGATGCTGGCAGGGAACACAGCTGGAGCAGCAGAGCAGGTAAAGCCTGGCTGGCAGGTGCCCATGTCCTTAGAGCCTTTCCTGAGGCAGAGGGATGTGGGAATGGCACTTCAGCCTTTCTATCTCTTTCAGTGGTGGAGCTCTAACTCGACCCTACAAGAGCACAATGGCTCTGTGTGCTGGGTGATTGGCACTGCTGTGGGTAATGTCACCAAGCCACTGCTCAGCACTGTGTTCCTGCACACCAAGGCACTGTTTTCTTCCTTGGTATTTTTGAGAATTGATTTTCTAAATTGCACTGCTGTAGCTTTTTGAGATCTCTGCCAATTCTAACCACCTGATGATTGGGCTTAGTTAATATAATTATTTTAAATGAGGCCTAAAACCCTGGGCCACCTGGCCTGAGATGCCTTAGAGAGAGAACTTTGAACTGAGCTTCCCTTGTATTTTGTTAGGGAAAGAAAAGTGCATTGGGCAATCCACGTCTTATGCTGCCTCTTGGGAGTGATTCTGTTTCTCCTCTGGTGCTGAGACTGCCACTCTAGTGTGCTTTGGGGATGTGTCCTAGGTGAAATTACTTGTGGGTGCAGGCTTTGGAACAGGTATTTATAATATTTCTCCGTATGCTAATGGAGTAGAAGGGAAGCATCAGAACCTATTAATGGCAGAGCTGTAGGACATTACCTAATCTCTTTTTTGTAGGTTGGAAGATTATGATGATCTCATACTAACCTGGACACGTCAAAGTAAGACTCTGAAAAAAACCTTTGGTGATTATCTCCTTGTTGATCTCATGGAACATCAAGATGAAGAAAATAAGGCAGCTGTTTGTGAGGTCAGTCTGCCATGAGCTCTGGTTTTCTCTGATGTTAGTGATGTCATGAGTGGCAGCTCACTAGCTCAGGGAGTGAAATCAGCAGCTCACGTGTGAAAGGGGGAGCTCATAATCTGCACCCACATGGTGCCCTTCACAGTGTAGTTTGTGTCTGTCTTTAGGAGTCACACCTCCAGTTCAGAAACGAAGTAACAATTCCTTGTTCTTATGTGGATTCTTTTAAGGAGTTGGGGCCACTTCACTATCATGAAGAAACCAAGTTGCCACAGTTGCATTATAGGTGACCTGTTTTCATTCCCAGAGAAAATGAGTAGCCAGTAATCCTTTCACAGTTTAAAATGCTGTAGATTTTTTCCATCTCCTGGCTCAGACAGATTTTTGCTGAATTAAAGACAGAAACCCAGGAATTAATTTAAATAAGACAGAGGTGGTAATAATTATCCTGCTGCAAATTCCTGTTAAGATTTTCCTGTATTAGTAATTGTGCATGGTATTGCAAGGTGATAGGCAACATAACCTCCTTAATTCCTGAAGTCTGTTTTCTGTGGCAAATGGTTTTATAAAGCTGCAACATGTAATCACTGCCATTGGGAGCCAAATGGGAAACAATACACCATTAGTGTAATGGCACATTGCAAAGGGTTATTGCTATAAATAATACATTTCAGGTGCATGTTCAGAGCTCCATGTGAGACCAGCAAAAGGTGTTTCAGGCCCTCAGAGTTTGTCCTCTCTGCTACCACGGATTGGGAAGGCACCTCCATGCAAACCACGATGGATGCCAATTTTCCCTGCGGAGAAGGAAGCTGGCAGCCTCTCTTTGCACATATGGTAGATGGATTGGTTAATCAGCCTCTGCTGAGCCTTGGGCCTGAAATTACATAGCAGCCAGGCAACTGTGGTGCCCCAGCTTTGTCGGTTACACAAACAAGGCAAACAAACAATCACTTGTTGTTTGAGGGCAGAAAAATTAAAGTCATACTTTTGTAGGTCTTTACTGGAGTGCTGATGGCCTGATAAAACAGCTGTACAAAAGCAGCCTTTGAATTTGCATTAGGTTTGTAAAGGCTTTCATTATGTGCATTAAGATGGAAAGAAAATATATTTTGACAATGCGTGTTTCACCAGATAGTTGTGTACAATATTAAAAATTGAAGAGCTTCCTTCTAGACTCGTGTTAACTTAAACCCAGAGACCCTCCAGCAGGCCGTTCTCCCTGGTCAGAGGGTCTTGCTGGGGGCTGCAGCCTGCTGGGAACTCCAGCAGCAGTCAGACACCCGGAGCACCGTGGCTTTCAGCACTGCAGGGGTGCTGCCACCCTCACATTGGCCAGAGCACTTTGGTTTGCAGACCAGCTTTGGGAGTTTTTTGGAACTCAAAGATATTTAGCACTTGTAATTGCTGCAAATAATACACACCACGTACTGTGTTAGGTACCATTTACATAATATAGAATTGCTTTCTTGAGTGAATAATCTTATAGGATAATAAAATACACTTTTCAGTTTGTGCACAATTTCAGCTAGGAAGCAGTGTCCAGAAATGAGTCACCCATGGCAGCTAGCTGCATCCAGGTTTTAGTTCAGCTGTGCTGTAGCTTAAAGCCAAATGATGCCTTTATGGAGGTATATAGTTTATTTACTGTAACAAATGTTTTACTAAAATAATAGGTCACTATTTGGTCCATATATATAAACCTAATGCTCTTGTAAGTCATAGCTAACAGAAGACTTAGAAATCATCAGAGGTCCTAACACACACATTACAAGGAAAAAATAAGAGCATTTTCAGGTTTTGCAGAAACAGTTCCTTTATACTTTTTCATTATGCACAGTCAGAGATGGAATACTAGCTTTTGTTTCAGAAGTTTTTTTGTTCAATTTGTTTTGTCCTGACCTGAAATCACAGTCTCATCTGTGCTGTGGCTTTTATATTTCAGGTTGATGGCACTGCAGTAGGATTCATGAGCTTATGTTCTCAAGTGAATGTTTCCCTGTTTCAGGAGTGTTTTGACTTAGGGCCTTTCCATGGACTCTGTAAACAACATGCTGAAGATGTTCTCCAAGTGCCACGGAAGCCAAGTGTTCCAGAAGGTATCTGTGTTCTGAAGTGCTGGATAGATTCAAGGTGTGTTAGTGTCCAGCTGCTGAGTAGGCTGTACAAGAGGCTGGAAAAGGGTATAGGTTTACTAGCAAGAAAACAAATTCACCTGTCTCCCTTGGAGCAGGTTGCCTGGGGTTTTTTAATTCAAGAGGGGAATTCTGATAACTGATGTTGGACTCAGGAGCAATTGTTGTTTGTGGGGAGCCAGCCTGTAGATATAGTTGTGCTGTTAAATGAAGATCTGATTTTGAAATCTGGTGGTGTGTTGTCTGTCAGTAGCTGAGCAGCTGGTTAACCATGCCTGGTATGTTGTCCTCTTGACTCACATGGTTTTATTTCCTTGCGGTTCAGCTTCTGCTGTCTTTGCTTATTGCTTGCAGTCTCCTGGATTACAAGAGTTTGGGAGATCAGGGACTGTCTCTTGATCCTGCTCTTATATTGGGCACGATACAGCAACACATCTACAGCCACCTTACTGCAAGTGATAAAAGCCATGTGTATGTCACCTGTTTGTGCAACACAAGTGTCACGTAAATGATTTACAGTTGTCGTCTTTATTTTGCAGTGTCAGAGGGCTTTTTGTGCAGAAGGGCAACATTTTGCTGTCTACTAATTATCAGTAATGGAATAAAAAACCCCCACCATTAGGTTATGTTTCTGCCTGTCTGAACACAAAGCAGCAGGCAAAAAAAGGCAACCAGGGACCTGCAAGGCTGTTGCCAGCTGGTGTCTCAGAGCTGGCAGTCACGGAACAGAAAAGGGAGAGGGGAAGGTCTTGGAGCTGCTCCTGTGGACTTCCCCTCACCTGCAAGGAAGCATCTTGCACATAGGGGATGGAGGAAGCTGTTTGTCTCCTCCTGTACCATCCTGTGCTCCTGCAGCTCAAGGAGTATTAGCTCAGAGGAGGTGACAGATATAGGTAGGAACAGAGATCGCTCATGAGCTGGAGCCCCATCCTGGGCCACCTGCTCTGGGTGACCCTGCTCGAGCAGGGGGCTGGGGCAAGGTGACCCCGGGGCTCCCTCCCAGCCTTCCCCATCCTGTGGCTGTTCCTGGTGTCTGCTTTCCTTCTCCAGGGACTGCAAGCACATTCTGTGCTGCTGAGCTTTTCACTGAGCATGTGGTTACAGGTTTCACAATACAGCTGTTACACACTTTTATTTAGGAAATCTATGATACCTGTTCTAACTGTGAAAGCTTAGCATGAGCAGTTGTGTTCAGGTTCTTGTGAATCTGGATCTGAGTGATTTTTCAGGAATTTCTTAAGCAGCACGGTTAGCAGTCCTGTGCATTTATCTCTTTTTCCTCTCCACTTAAAAACTATGTTAGTTTTGATGGTTGATGCTAGTTTACAATGCTGTGGATTGTAACCCCTTTATTTGGAATGACAAGAGCAGCTCTGGGGAAAAAGAACTATTTGTAGACTTTCAAGTAGCTTGAGTTCAAGTCATTAATGATCTCAGACACCTGGGAAGAAACTTGAATATCATAAGCTGAGAGCCTGGCTCTGGTGCTATTCCTGGAGAGAGAGCAACTAGAAATTTAATAGTAAAATTTGCTGTATACTGCTCAGGAACACTAACTCTGTTATCACTGAATGGTAATTAAAATTACTGTTGTAGCTTTGCACACTTCAGAATATAAACAATTATAAGATTAATATGTGTTGGTGTCTGTAACACTGTAAGTTGCTGTTTACAGCTGCCAAAAAGGAGAGTTAAAACTAAAGGCTGTGCTAGTTAAATTTCAGAGAAAGGAAAAAGAAAACAAATCAAATATGTACTACTATTACTTGAATTTCTGATACTCATTCAATAAGGCAGTAGCTTGTCACAAGAAGTCTGTTAGGGCTTATTGAGAATATATGCTTTATAGGGTGGCTACTAGATAAGCAGCTTTTGTTTTTGCTGCTTGTTACCTATTTGATTTATGGCTATAAACTAAGTTTGAACAAAAAGCCCTTTGCCTCTGATTTGGGTTTCATTATTACATGACCTGTGACTTAAAATTCATTTCAGTATTCATTCATGAAAGCTTTCTGGAAAAATGGTAATTTCTTTTTCTTTTAAATTAAGCATTGAAAGGAAAAAACCCTGCTATTTTAATAACTAAGTTTACTGTAAAAAAAAATACTGACCAACTAATAAGCACCATTCCCCTCCTCTGACTTCTTAATTCTCTTTTCAAATTACATCTTCAATAAAATTGTCTTGCTTGGAGTGGGTTGGGTTTTTCTGTAACTGTGGAGCCACAGAGGAATTGCATCCCAGTAGTCCATTGTTAAGCCTTTCCAACCCAAGGGCTGCCTTGTATCTTTGAAGGTAATTATAGTGCCAGTTCCGTACAGTTGGTTGGTATTGCAAACCCTGCCTGATGACATGAAGCTGTTTTGGGGAGGGCAGTGTTTCTGCAGGCCACTGCATTGAAAACTTGCTGCCAGATTGTCCCCTGCTGTGAAGGCAGTGGAGTTTCACTGACCTGACATCTGTAGAGGATCTGGACTTTGCTTTACTGAATCCAAAGGCTGGGAATTTTAAATGCCAGCTGCGTTCCTTTGTACAGCAATTTTTGTTTCCACATTTGAAAAGGATATTTTTTTTCCAGCTTTTCAGCCTTTAAGTAGAGACTGCAGGTTGATATTATTTTTCCTTTCAAAATGTAGTACTGAATAATAATGGAAGAGTATACAACAGTCTGTACTGATATGCCACTTAGGTTTCAGGGTAATTACTGTAATTTGGTTGTTACTCTATATGGCGTCATGAATTAGTTGCTAGAAAACATGATGCAGTGGGAATGATTCAAGGGCTTTTCATCAGGCCTCATGGTGAACTGACTTCTTGATCCTGCTGACTGTACCTCAGCTAACAGCCCAGCAATCACAGGATTATTTTAATTTTCTCTTTGTTTGTGGTCCTTACTCGATTTAGTGTGACAGCGTTGCTGCTCTTCCCAGGCACTCGGGTACAGTGTGTGTGCAAACAGCGATGCAGCCATGTCTGACAGGAGAGGATGGTGGAGCCATTAAAGATTTGCATTTTACTGTAAAGTCAGAAACAACATATCAATATTTACATGACAACAAGAGACTTGTATTAATTAACTTCTGACACCTGCAAGGCTGTTTGTAATGAGAAATGGAGCTGGTTAATCAAGATGACATTTGATAATTTCTGTGAAGGCTCACATCTGTGATACCCCAGAGAATCCATGGCTCCTACCCCCCTGTGTTTCTCCTTGCCCTGCATGTTGCATCTACACTCCTTTTATTGAAAGAGAAACAGATTTTCAGATAACTGAATTTTTTTTTTAAATACTTTTCACTAAATTGTTTTAAACCTTTGAGGTACTTTAAAAAAAAAAAAAAAAAAAAAGAAAAAGGTGCCCATTACTCTATGCAGAAATGCTTCTGTCTGTGAATGTAGCTGAGGTGAGTGTCCCAAGGCAAAGTTCAGAGAGAGGAGGGAAGAATTCTGTTTTCTGAAGTCTTTTTTTATTCTTCCTGGAGCACAGAAACTCACTTCCTTGTGTTCTTGGATCATTCAAATGCAAGGATGTCCTTGCCTGGTGTGTTTTCTGCAGCAGCGATAACTACACCTGAAGAGCTTAGTAGTTAAAACTTATTAGCAGGCTTTATTTTTAAATATAGAACCAAACTGTGAATGTATCAGTAAAAGTAGTGAGGTGGCAACTTAAGGAATGGCAGAACTGCTACTGGTAGGTTCAAGGGCTAAAAAGACAACAGCTGACCCTTGGCTTTGATAACTTTGGTGGGTATTTGGAGCAATATGTAGGGTTCCCTGCTATTTCAAAAGAAGTAGCCTTGCCTGTTCCAGCTATTGCTGTGGTTCTGAGGGTTAAACTCTCTTTATTAAGCCTTGTGCACTTAGCCTCTTTTTCTTTACTCAGGTGACGATGAAAGCAACCAAACAAGTCAAAAAACAGAGCCTGTTTCACATGGGGACTTGGAACATGTTCCTGGTCAAGATGCAGCTGTGCAGGTGATGCTGCTGTGCCCAGCAGTGCTAATCCCTCCTGGAGCTGGCAAGGAGCAAGGCTGGCAGAGATGGGGACAAGCAGTACTGCTGATTTCCTGTCCCCTGCATGGGCCCACACGTGTGCCTGGATCAGAAGCTGCTCTGGCTGGGGTCTGCAGGGAGGTGGCACAGTCAGTGGTTGGGTGAACTGTCCCATCCAGTTCCTCTTAAGCAGCCAGGCAGCACAGGGGTGGGAATGGAGGGTCCCTGAGAGGAGAGACAGCTCAGGGGCCTTAAATAATGGAAATTGTTTCTGAAATGTTGTAAGTAATTCTGTTTTGTTCCTGTTGCAGGAAGACGAGGCCACGACTGTTTCCCAGGCTGAGCTGCCGCTGGATGATGGCAGCACTGGAGATTTTAACGCCTCAGAGGCACGTCCCTTTGAGACTGAGGAGGAGGGAGACTTTCGTCCAGTGTACAGAGGAGCTCCAAATGCCTTCTGTATCCGTCTGTTATGTGTGGATGAGGCGTATGAAACCAGGTGAGTGTGAATAGCCTGTTATCCCACTGACAACCATTTGCCAGGTTACATTTCTAGAACAAATCAGAAAGCGACAGCACCTGCTGCAGTGAGGTGGGAGTCTTTATGACCCCTTTTTTTTCCTGTTTCTTTTACCTTCAGTAGTAACTTCTCAACCTCCAGCTGCAACTTCTCATCTCTGATAGGCCTGTGGGGACAAAAAGTGAGGGATTAATTTTTTGTTGGAAAAATGTTAGCTGAAGTTACAGAAGAAGGTGTCTTCTTCCCTGAAGAAACACTAATTCCAAAGCTGACTAGCTGTGAGAGGAGCCAAATGTCACAGTCCTAGTTATCTCCCTGGATGGGGCAATAAAGCTGGTTTTAGCTCTGCAAGTCGTTCTAAACACTCAGTCTCCCATCACTGAGAGGAACTGATTCCATATTCTAGGATCCACTACAGTGGGGGACAAAGGGTTTTTCTTTTAAGATGATTGATGCTGCCCTTGGACTCTTAGAATCTTGGTGGATTATAACAGGGCTGTAAATGGGGTATAGACACTTATTTCCCAAATTTCTCTGTGCACTTGGAAAGCAAACCTATATTCAATCACATCAGCAGAAGCTTCTTCAGGAACTTTGTCCTTTTCTGATCATAAATGTGCCCTGCTCTTTTTGGAGATCATATAAGGGCAGATAAAACATACTTATGAAAAGTAGACAAAACAGTCGAGCGCACTCAGGATCTTCCATGCTTTCAAATCTGTCATGTCTGCAGGCACCAGGTATCAGGAGTATCAGGTGTAGGGATTTCATAGATGATGAGTTGGACATCTTTAGTGCTGTTTGAAAAACATCTTTCTGCTTGCAGTAGTAGTCACTGGTGACTGACAACTCCTGAACTTCTCTGGCTTAAAGCGAGTTTAGGAGTAAACTTGATTAAGAACAAATAGCAGAATTCCTTAAAACTAATTCTATTTATTTAGCTGTTTTTTGACTAACAAGGGGCAAGGGGATTGAACTCTGAGTCTGCTGCAAATGCAAACGTCCAAAGTTACCGAAGCAAACACATGTCTTTATTGGTACATATTTCCCAAGTGATACACCCAGGAATATACCTTGAGTTGGTTAGGAACTATTTTAGAGAGAAATGAGTGCTAGAAGTTTGTGCTGTACTTAATAAAACCACTGATCAATGAATGTGCAATAGAACAATTACACTGCAGAAAGGCTGTTCCAGAACAGTTGATTTGTGATGGAGACCTATGTCAGGAAATAATCTCTGTAGACTTCTCAAGTTCTCTGCCTATAATATCCTGCTTAGGATAAGGATCTGTCCCTTTTTTGTTCCCTTCTGACCTCTGTACTTGGTATCTACCATTGTTTCTGTTCTCACTGCATTTATCATTCAGTGCTGTGATCCCAGTCTCTTTTCCCTGGAGACATCTCTGGAACAGTGTGGATTCCAAGATGGATATCTAGAGAAGATAACATTCCTGTCTGAGCACTTCTCCTAAGATTGAGTCCTGCAAGATCCTTTCCTCACAGCTGAGGAATCTGTAGATCTGTTTTCAGATATTTTTCTGTATGCTTCCCAGGCTTGCCTTTGCTTGGTCCCCCTGCTTGTACAAGAAACATCAGCAAAGCAGATATGTGTAAAGGAGGGCAGGAAGTAATCCTGACTGCAGCCTGGAATCTTGCCCCAAGGTTGCTCCTTGGGCCCAGAAATAGCAGTTGGGTTGAGGTGTAGGTGTGATTGCATCTTAGCCCTGAGGGAAGTTTGCTCCTGGGGAATTGTTACCCAGTAAAGCTGCTAAATGTTTCCATCTTCTAAATCCAGAGCTGTTATGTGCATTGTTAGTGCATTGAGAGGGAAATGCAAAGGAACTGAACTGCTGGTTTATCTGCAGACATTTAATACCTTTCTAAGCCCCCTGAAAAGTCCTTCACCTCCATTCTTGTGGTCGTTGCTGCTAGGAAGGTGCTGGATACCAGAGAGGGAAAACTACCTTGAAGTGGCATTTTCCTTTCCCCTGCTTAGCTATTCTATTAACTAGTTGTAAAGATATATTATATGGGTGAATATATAATACCCCGATCCTGAGCTGTACTTACAGCTTTGTTTTAAGTTTTCATTCAAACATAGATATTGTAATTAGAAATTTTCTCTTTTCAGTTAGATTATTGAGGCAATTAAAGGGAACTTTAATACTGGTCTTGGGGAAAGGATTTATCAGTGGTTTTAGGTAACGTATCTATACTGAACTTCTTCAAAAGATAGATTTTGCACAATGGAAAACTATTTTATAAGGCTTCATCTTAACTTTGGGCTTAGAGCTCTTTTATATCCTTATGCATGGGAGAAACAGGAAGGATTTGCTAGTTTCTCACTCTTGTATAGTTCTAAACTGAGATGTCACAATTTGCTGTCACCATGGAGAATAGAGTGGGATTGCTGTAAGTCAGTAGGTGAGAAGTGGAAAGAAGTGTTCAAAAACAATTCAAAGTATTGATGTTCCTGTTAGTCCCCTAAAGCACATCTGACAGGTTTTCCTGAGTGGAAAGTCACAGAGCTCTTGCTACTCTGGCTATTGTGGAATAGAACAACTACTGCTGTAAGCTCAGTGTTTGCTATATACTAATGTTGCTGTGACAGTCCAGGAATGGCTTCTAAAAGCTTGGAGTCAGCAGGATGAGAGCCAATGTTATTTGGGGTTTTTTTCCCCTTTCAATGAAGAGCCTCTTGTTTTGGTATTATGTCAAACCTTCTGGTTATTCTTGTTAATAGTGGTGCTTTAAGTACTAGAAGTCAGAAATTGCTGTGCAGCATGCACGTCAGTAGTTGCTTATTGATGATCTATCAGGACTGTCTGAGTAGCTGTGAATAAATGTTCCTGCACTTACAGGGCTGTAAATATTGCAATGTATAGGCTCTGACTGATCTGTGCTTTATTTACCAGCGTCTGCTCTTGGTTGCAGGTCACTGGATTTTTTGCATTATGCTTTTGAGGTTTTCCCAGTGAGTATAATGAAAGTTCTAAGGCTTGTGTGTGTGTGTGGTGGGACAACAGTGCAGTTGGCAGCCAGAGGGTTTGGGTCTGCTGCTCAAGGGAGTCAGTGCCCACGGGAGTGTGCTGTGCCTGGTTACCCTGGGCTGAGTTACTCCTCTCCTTAGCTACTTCTGGACTTTATGGATTGCATACCAATGTCCTTTGTCTATCATAGAATCCCAAAACGTTTTGGTTTGCAAAGGACCTTAAAGCCCACTTCTTTCCACACCCCTGCCATGTGCAGGGATACTTTCCACTATCCCAGGTTGCTCCAAGCCCTGTCCAATGTGGCCTTGGACACTTCCAGGAATGGGGCAGCCATATGGACACCAGCAGTGACAACTTTGTATGAGCACAGCCATGTCCAGCCTGTCCCAGACTGGTGTTCATAGTCTGCTGTGCCTGCACACTGGCTGTGCAGGACTGTAGGATGTGCTACACTTGTCCATGCTCTCACTTGGCTGCAAGGGATCCCAAGCAGATAGTGTTCCTGCTAGGCAGTTGGACTAGAGGGTCCTTGTAAGTCCTATCCAGCTGAAATATTCTACTGAGGAAGAAAAGAGTGGGGGAGGAAAGGGGAATGGAAAAAGGGGACTGCTAGGGAATATCAGGGTATCAGTTAATGTGTCTTTACTATAGGGGCTAAACCCATCAGTTCCTTTGTGCTGTCCAGGCAGAGCAGTGCCTGGGGGAGTGTGCAGTGTGAGCCCCACGATCAGTGTTGTCTGTCTGCTCTAGTCAGGGGGGTTTGTGTGAAGCTTACACAGGTCACCAAGAGCCTTTCTTTATTGCCTGCAAATCTGTTTCAGGACAGAGACTTCTGTGTCATCCTGGTGCCACATCATGTCCTGGAGTTCCCCCTGCTGCAGAGTTTTGCTCGAGCTGTCCCCTTCTGTCCCTGCAGACTGGGCCGGGAGCTGTACGTGTTGCACCGCGCGGGATTGCTCACGTGAGTGTGTGCCTTGGGACAGCACTGCTGGGCTCTGAGGGCTGGGGGATGGACCTGCACCAGCCAGCCTGACACCACAGGGGGGTTCCTTTGCTGTCCCAGCCAACCTGGTGGGTCTGCAAGGAATGGCAGAACATCTTGTAAAAATGGGAGCTCGTTAAATGGCACAGAACTGTGCCTGGAGCAATGGGGAGCAGAGCTAAGTACCTCAGTCTGCAGTAGCAGTGCTGCAGCTGTCTGTGCTCCCTGTCCTGGGGTGCATGCCAGCCCCAGTCAGCTGCATCTCCACAGCACTGTATGAGATACTACAGTAACAGAATTATATTTGTTTTTAGTGAAATGAAGTAGTAACTGACATGACTTTTTTAATGAAACATAAATAATTACAAGTGTGAAAGCAAGCAGTCTTCTGATGCCAGCATTGTATACAGTTTCCTTTAAGTAAAACCAAAGTTCAGCAAGAGGGTTCCTTTAAAATTTGTATGTACAGTGCTCAGGTAAGTAAGATGCACGTTGTTGGAGACCAGCAGCTCCTTGGAGTTCCTGTGCTGTGGGCCACAGTGTGGTTTGGTCTCTGGGGTATGGGTCAGGCTGTGTGACATTGATACCAGATAGCCTGGTGTAGATTTAATTCTTGGAAACATGCTATGGCTCTTAAGAGAACTGCAGTCCATGTTTCTGGAACATGTAGAACACAGCAGTAACCTCACTGAGTACCTGTTTTATAACACTTCTCTCTTATTTTTGGTGTTGAATCACTTATTTCATGCCTTCAGTTTCTGTGACTCTCTGAATGCTCCTGTAGGCTGAGATACTGGTGACCTGGGGTACCAAACCTTTCTTGCTGTGACTTCTGTGATGTGGAGTGAGTTTTCCAAAGCTCCATTTGTATATCACACATATCCTGGCCCAAACACCAAGCTGAAATTGTGGCACAGTTGGAGACTTTCTCTTTCTTAGTGTCTTAATGTAGCTAAATAATGTGTGGTTTCAGAGAAATGCTCCTGGTTTAATTGCATATTTGATCATCTCTGGTGGTACACAAATAGCTCGTGCAGGACCTGGCCAGCTACTCTTGGACCTATGCAGAAGCTTTTTACCCTGGGATGGAACTGGGCTTCTGGGTCCTGTGTAAGAATCCAGCTGGCTGCAGAGAAAGCCACTGGAGTCATTCCTGGTAGTCTCAGGCACAGCTGCTCAGTAATACACCAGTAGGGTTGGGAGTCATATGTTCTCCTGTGATTTTGATCAAAATTAAACTGGTTATCGGGGTTTCTCAAAAAGCCCTCACAATTCCGATTAAACTGTGCGTATTCCAAATGACACCAACCCTTCCACGAAAACAAAATAAGGTCATTAGTAGCATTTTCCAAATCCCCCTGCAGCTGTGCAGGATAGTAAGGAAAAATAGCTGTTCATTGAGGTTCAGGATCAGAAAAGCTTTGGAAGAGGCCAGATGATGCTTTTGGAAAGTTTCTGGAGAACAAAATCCAAAGGGTTCAGCAGCACATATTCTCTTGGAAATAAGTGAAATCTGAGAAAGTAAAAGATGAATATATTGTACTTGCACCGATGGCTTTCAAAAGCATGTGAGTGAAAAGAAAGTCACAGAAAATGGATTCAAAGAAAAACAGGGGTAAGAAGATGGGAATATGAAGACGTGAAAGGGCAAAGTCAGAAGAGGCACAGGCACAAAATGAGCTCCTGATTAGTACAGGTTGTAAAAAGAATAAAAAAAAAAAGTGTTAAGTACACAAAAAGCAAGAGTGCAGCAAATGGAAGTGTGAGTCTGCTACTTAACAGTGGAGGAGAAAAAATAACAGATGACAAGGCATAGGCTGAGATGCTTAATGGATACTTTTCCTCAATTTTCACTAAAAAGCATAATAGTGCCCTGGTCTCTGAGCAGTCAAAGGACTTGGGCATCTAGGATGAGTTAATTCATTGCTGGGAAAGAAATGGGTACAGACCTTGGATAGCCCTTCCTCCTGTTTCGTGCTCACGGTGGAGCGGTGTTTGTTAAAAAACAAAACAACAAAACAAAACCCCACAGAACAGTTTCACCTTGTTAAGTTTTTGTCACATTAAAGGTCTTGTTCCTTATTGGCACAACTGTCTTCCCTGGGCACGGGTGGGGAGCAAAGCCTGTGTGCTGAGCTCGGGAGGGGCTGGGGACGTCCTGCTCAGGGGCTGCAGAGTGACCCGTGGTGCTGGTCCTGCTGGCCATCATCCTCATCACTTGTTTGGTCTTGCAGTTAGTGGTGGAAATGTTTTGGAAAGTGGGGAAGCTAAGCTGATGCTTGCTTGGTTCAGGATTAGTTTGCAATTTAGTAATCAGATGTATGTTTTTGAGCACTCAGAAATGGTCATTGGATTGAGCTGTAAAACTTCCCATATACTACCAGATACTTGGTAGGCTTGGGTTTTTAAAGTACCAGTGCTGTCCATTAAACCCATATGCTACAGCATCCATCTCCATGTGAGTGGGAATGAGGCTGACAAATAGCACATCTGCTTTTAAATTGAAAGCTAAAAGAACAGGAATGAGAATTATACTACATAAATTGCAGGTTTTTAACTGTTGGTGAAATAACTTTAGTTTGGAAGTGAAGCTGTAGTTCAGTGCCTTGAACATCACTCTACAAGTATTTATTACACAAGCTCTGTGTGACCAGGAAGGGTCACTGCCTGTAACAGGCAATGGGACAGTTTCTCATCTGTTGTGGACTGCCACTGTGAAGGGGATTTTATTGCTCATTAGTGGGTGGGAAGATGTTTCCTCACAGTGTATAAAGGAGCTAAGTGCCAGGACATTCCTGTCTGTAGCTAACATGT
Source organism: Platyrinchus mystaceus (assembly GCA_035041135.1). Classification (NCBI taxonomy): domain Eukaryota; kingdom Metazoa; phylum Chordata; class Aves; order Passeriformes; family Tyrannidae; genus Platyrinchus; species Platyrinchus mystaceus. Next base: position 5,226,848 of record JAWWLV010000121.1, on the reverse strand, counting down.
ATACATTGCATAGGCATTTTGATACTGTGTCACTGCTGTGAGATTACTAATTGGTACTCTGTGCTTCTCAGAGGCATTTCAATCATGTGAATTCATCCTTGTGCTAGTGTTTGAAAAACCAGAGCCTAACACAAATGTTAGTAATTTGTTCTGGGGAAATTCTTGTTCCTGCCTTGTGTACCGTTTCCAAGGATGACAGCTGGCTGTTTTATCTTTCTCTTCCCTTTTTTCTTTTACTTGCCTTTCTCTGTTGTTCTCCTTTCCCCATGTGCAGCAGTGTGTAGTTACAGATTCCACATTTGTTTTAAGGTTCTTTGCCTCCCTTTTCTGCTGACTCTTACTCAGGTGAAGGCAGGTGATACCTGTGGTTATAGGTCATCATTTGCCATGCGAGATAGGGCTGTAGGTGCACAAAACCTGAGTGTTTAATAGCAATAAGTTAATGTCTGCATTGGGAACAACAGTCACTTAGCAATCAGTTTCAAGTTCTGCAAGATGTGTAGGTTCTTGTGGAGGGCATGTTGTCTTAAGCCTGGCAATTGTCTTTATTTTGTCACAGTGAACCTTAATTCTCTCTTTTAGGTCATTTAACGTAAGAAAGGCAACAACCAATGACCTACTTGGTGTCAAAACACTTGTTGAAACCCTTAGCTTGAGTGAAAGGATATGGAATGACTCCAAGATATTCACCCAGGCTCGGAGGGATCCCGTGAGTATTTGTTTTGAACACGGGTACAGTTCTTTCCCAAGATCAGGACCCAACCCAGGACTGTAGCAGCTGAGTTTGTAGCACTCCTGTAGCAGGGAGATCCACACTGCAACCTCAGTGTAGGAAAGGACTGTGTGTCCAGAGTCCAGCCATGCACACTGCCCAAACTGTGCACCTCGTGGGCAGCACACTGGTTACACTGGGGTGGGAGGAGAGTGGTTTCAACTGTGACTGCTACTGTTAAAAGGCTTCTGCTGAAATCAGATGTGTATCTGTTGTTTTTGCCTTGCAGGATGGGATGCCAGTACAGGCTTTTGTAGCAGAAGTTTTGGATCAAATTGTCGGCGTTTCTGTCATTAGGGATGAAATGGTAAATTCTGTTTGTGTTCCGTGAGCACTGTCACTTGGCCCTCACACTGAAGGCTGAGTTTTGAGCTTGCCTCTCTGTGTGCCTAACAGTGTCTGTAAAAATACTGCTTCTAGAAACTCCCTGTCCCTTTCCCAACAATATTTAACTCCCCTTCTCTCACATGACAATTTGAGAGCATCGAGATAAGAGGATATATTGAGTGTATAAACTTGCAAAAATCAGCTTATCAGTTCAACGGGGAAAACTTGTTGGAGGGTATTTCTTACACAGCTCCCTCTTTTCAGCTGGATTTTGGTGAGAGGACAGTCCTTACCAAAGACAGAGGACTGTCAAGACAGTTCTCTCCCTTGAACTCAGCAAAATCTATGTCAGACCTTGGTGGGAAAGGGTCAGGTCTGCATCCCTTGCAAATGAGGGCAGACAAGCTGCAAGGATAGGTTTTGATACAATGACATTTAATTGAGAACAAAGGCATTTGATGTCACTGTTCAAATGTTCCCTTATTGATAGGAAGTCACTCACTGGCCCTTGCTAAAATGCTGTCAGGGTAGCTGCTGATCACTGCTGATTTCCAGCTTTCTTATTTTCCAGGATGTTGAGTATGTTCGATCACATTACAACATCGAAGATTTTATTAATTTTAATTGCTACCAGCAAGAAGAACATGGACATCTTTGCCACTTTGTCTTAAATCCTGTATTTCATCGCTATACAAAACACTTTCTAAAGGAAATCCTTCGCTTGGGACACAAATCTGTTCTTTACTACCCCATTTATCCACCATATATAGAAGGCAAGGTAAGGAGAAAATAATCTGTTTCTTTTATTGAACATTGCTGCCTTTGCTCATTTTATTTTTTTCTTTGCTTCTGTAAATGACTGCAGACAGGGGTTTTTGTGGCAACCTGCAGCAAACTACTTTCTGTTCTTCTTGCCTGACATAATCTGCACTCGTGGGCACAACTGTCACATAGTGGGGCTGGTCTGTGGCATGTGAGTCCAGACTCACCAGTGTCTTGAGCAAGTGTGTGGGGAAACAGAGATTGGAAGTGTCCTTGGCCTTGGCTCTTTGCCTAGTATGAGGATAATGTACCCTGAGTAAATGCAAAGGGTAATCTTAAACACATACTGGTGGCTTAAAAACTCTTCAAAAGTGATTTAGGTACTCTAGACTCTCTTTCACCAAAAGTCAGTGGGACTCAGGCACCTCATTGGCTTTGAAAATGGGACTTGTGTTTCTGCAAGTGTCACAGGAGAGCCGTGAGAACTGGATCTCTCCTAATGGAGAAAACTCATTTCTGAGGAGAATGTATTATGTGGAAGCAAACCAAAAGATTCCTTCAGAAATACTCCCATGTGCTGTGTCATTGGTCTGATATAAGAGAAGGGAACACAAGGCTGTGTAGCCATCTAAAGTTACCATCTGGCCCAGCCTGATCAGCCGGGCTCCTGCCAGCACTCTGGAAACACAGGCTGCATCCCGAGGGCAGTTCATGCACTGCCCATACCTGCCTGTCTCAGGACAGACAGAGGTGCCTCCTGCAGACTCTCCCCTCCAGCTCGGGGGCTCTGCATGGCTGGCTGGCTGGAGCACCTGGAGCTGAGATGGTAACTGAGATGGATTCTGTCCTCGGTGACTCGTGTGGCTTTGAAATCGCCACCAGTTCTCATGTAGGAATTTTGCCAGGTTAGACCTGGATACATTTGCAGAAGGATGTGTTTTCCTGTGCACCTCTATGGAGTTAAGTGTTCCCTTGTGGAACCTGTGTCCCCACGTAGCATTAGGTTCTAAGGTTCTGAAGAGGCACTTAGAGAAATGCAGTTCAATGGCAGTGGATGGAAAAGTTAAGCCTTACTAATGATTCCAGTTTTGCCTGTTTCCTGGCTAGAGTTCCTCTAAATTACTTTAGCTTGTCATTGCTCTAATAAGTTGTAAATGTGATGTTTTACTCAGTTTTCAACATAGTAACATCAAGTTTTTTTAATATTTGTGGATTGAATGGCACTTGAGTGTAACTTAGTTTGCATTAATGTTCATTCTGTATTTCCTGTAATTCTCTTATTTCTTTTTCCCTTTCATGTTGTAAATTATGCCAGAGCTAGTCATGCTGTAATAGACAGATACAGCTATTTCTAATGATCCAGGCTGCTCACATGAGCATTAGGGTTTTGTTCACTTCAAATTTCTGCTGGTTTATTAACATTTATCACTTGGATGAACTAGACATTTCAGTCAGTATAGAATTTCTATATAAATTCATCACTGTTCTTTGCCAAGCAAGCAAAGGTTAGCAGTGAGCAGATAACATGGCTTAATGAGGTCAAATCAAGCTGATTCATGATCACTATGGAGAAAAATATCCTCCTGGGGAAAATACTTGTGCTGAAAAATCCCATAAACCAAACCACTTGTTTATCTGTCATTCCCACAGAGATAGTAATGTAATTACTCTCATAATTATCTTCATTAGTGTCAGGAATTATCTGCAATTCATTCCTCTGCTCTGAGTATGTTTGTTTATTTGCTGATTTTTGTCTCAGATTTAGCCAACAGAGCTAAGAACTGTGTGCTTGCAGAGCCGTGCCGCAGACATCTGTGCTGCACTGCTCTGACATTCTCTCTGCTGAAATATGGATCTCTGTCTTTCAGCTCCAGAGCCCCTGTGCCCATTCCCTGACATCTGCCCTTCATTACATGGCTCCCGTGCGGCCCAGACGACAGATTGTCTATCCTCTGCAAGAGCTTGGCCCGAACGCTCTGTCACAGCGGCTCTCCAAGGATCAGGTGGGTGGCAGGAGCAGCAGCAGGCAGGAGGCACGGTGCCAGCTCGTGCAGGGTTTGGCAGATGGGATGGCATTACCAGCCCAGTGCTGATAGGCTGCTCCTTAATTACACGGCCGTGGTGTCCGTGCCCTCCCCGGCCCCGCTGGGCTGGGCTGGCACACCTGGCACACTCTGCACCCCCTGGGCCGGGACACTCCTGCACTCTGTGCTTGCACTGCAGCAGCACCTCGTCAGGACGCTACACTCAACCTCCCAGCAGTGGGGCATGCTCTGCCTCGCTCTTTAGCCCTTCTTCCTGCTAAGTTTGTTTTGGTGCTGTGCTCAGCAAGTGGAAAAAAAACAGTGCTGTGCTTCTGACTCTGTCTGTAGAAATTGCCAAACTCAGCTTTTATTTTTCAGTCCTAAAGTCAGGTTTCTTCCAAGCACAAGACCAACCCTCAAAGAACACCAAAACACCAAGTTGATTTAACAGCAAAGGAAAAGATTGGTTTTGTTACCAGAAATTCTTATTTGCGTAGAACTGGTGCAGTCTGGAGCTTCTAAATGATAAATCTCTCAAAGCTTCATCTGTTAAATCACATCTGATTCTCTTACATTTTTAAGTAACTAAGATTTGTGTAGATGATTCCTCAGAAGAGTAACCAGTGAAGCTAAAATGTTAGGAAAAATACCATTAGTGATAGATACTCTCTGCAGGTAGCTGTAATTTCATGGAGAAACGTAATTAGGGAGCTTTATGTCTGTACTAACTTCCAGTTGGCTGAGATGGGTTCCCATATAATGTTTTTAGTGCTGTCCTTTCCTCAGTTAGTCTGTAGGTTTTGGCACCCAAAACTTAATTAGGCAGCAGTTGGCAAAGCAAAATCCAGAAGATGGCTGAGGCCATTGGTCTGAGTTTGGCTTTGTTGAACAGTCCTCCCTGCACATGCACATCCCTGCCTTTCTCTTCTCTGCAGAATGAACTGTCTGATGCTTTTCTTTAAACTACTTTTTATTTTATCTTTAAAGTGAGCTGTTGCTCCCTTACTAAAAGAGCTCATCTTAGCATTTTTGTTAAAGCTGGAAAATCTCAGACTTCAGGCCTGTGTTTGAAAGTGTTGTCTTCTCTATTCCCAGGGTCTTCCTGAGGTTTTCTGTGAGTTGTGGGTAGTGACATAATTGTTTTAAATCTCAAAAGTTGAATTTCTGTTTAATAATGTGAGATTTTCATTAAAAGCTCTTCTGACAGAAATCCCCAACTAAAGGCTGTCACTGTGTAAGTATCCATGCATCTGCCCAGCATGAATTATGGATTTCTGACAGACTGTGCTCTATCAGAATGGACATCTGGGGCTGAGTGCTGGGTGGTAACTTGAGGATAAAGCTCATCTGCTACTGCTGCTGACTTTTCTGAAATACCAAGAATTGGAAACCATATGAAGTTAAATTGACTCTTGTGTTGAGTGAATGAAGTGACCTTTGGCCAGCATAGGTTGGGAAGCTCTGTAGCTCAAGGGGTAGCCTGCCACAGACCGGGGTGTGCTCGCAGCAGGAAGGACCTGCTGCTGCTCTTAAACTCTCAGGGAGCAGCCAGGCAGAAGTACCTGCCCTCTCTCTGCTCAGAGCTCTGTAAAGGAAGGTTGATCCCCATATTGCACTACCCTGCCAAATTCTGCAGTGAAGTTACAAATAAACCGAGGTGTATTTTGTGAATTAATATAACCAAATTTCAATAGGCACAAAGTTATTATCCTTCTGCCTTTTTGTAGTGATTCAAAAGGCCTGTTCCGACCCTCTGGAAACAGCAAGGTGCAATCTGTGTGACAAAGTGCAGTGTGTTCCATGGAGGAAATAAATGTGATAGCTCTGCAGATTGAAAAGGCTGAGAATTGTCACCTTAAAAAGTACTGCGAGATAAAGTCAAGTGTATTTTGGTTGTAGAACATGCTAACAGGCTAGCAAGTGAGGGAGAAAGGACATGGGAAAGCAATGTTTTAAGGCAAATGTAGAGAAGAGAGGAAGAAAGGTGAAAGGCAAAGAGTCTGGAGTAGGAATTAGTGGGCAGATGTCTGAAGCCAGCACCTGCATAGCAGTAAGGATACACTTTCTCCTATCATCTTTGTTTTGGTGGTTTTAAACAAGATTGAGGCACAGGATCTTGCAGGATGTTGAGATCTGAGCAAGCAGTAGAGACTGTTCCTCACTTCTTTATCACACATCTATGCCAGCTCACCAAGCTGGTTTGAGCTGAGGGGCCTTTGCCCTCTCCTGTTTGAAAGCACCTCTTCCAGATGTGAACCAGTGCCCGTTTTGCTCCTGAGAGCTGGAGGACAGGTTATTGCTGTAATTGCTGCTTTGGAGAGCTCTGCAGTGGTGTGAGCCTTTGTCACATGAGCTACAAGATGAAGATTGTAAATACAAGTCAGTTTCAGAAATGTAAAATTTTCATTGACTGCCTGCCCTAATTGATTGCTTGAGTATCTGTTGCTTGTAATGGAGATAATTGTAGTGATATTCCTGCTTTGATACCCACAAGATGCTCCTTGATATCGAGCCATCAACATCTGCCTCTCATCTACTGCTTTTTCAGCTGCGTTCCTCTTGTTCCAGCCATTTTTGAGCTCTTGCTCTCCTTTTCTAGCTGTAAAATGTATTTTTCCCCAGTAACAGCTTGTGGCTGAGCAGCTCAGCCATGTGGTGTCAGAGCACAGCTCCTGATCTGTGTGTGGGTCTCTGTGGGCCACTAGTGGCTCAGGATCTCAGTGTGCAGAGGGAGCCCTGGGCTCAGTCGGTCTTTGGCTCTCTCTAACATGTTCCAGCCTGCTTGGAGCATGGGAGATTCACTCATAAATATTGACCAGTGCACAGAGCTCAACCAGGACCCACATGGATGCTTTCCCCTTTCCTTCCTCCAAAGCCAGAAGAGAAAGCACAGAAGCTTTGCTCTCAGCTAATTCCCATGCGCTGCCAGTGCAGATGGATCTCGGCTGTGCTGGAGAGGTGCTTTTCCTGCAGGTCTGGATCATAGTTACAGACAGATGAGCACCAGAAATGAAGTCTGTGGTAACTTGTTCTCGTTGTCCCTCTGTCAAATCTCTATTCTACTGTGGTGTCTGGAAAAGCCACCAGGGGAAATGCTGTGTGCTGCTCTTCCGTGGATTCCTAGCCTGCTCCTGCCTCTGACAGGCAGCACAAGCTGTGTCTCATGGTGTTGAAAGAAGCATAGGTCCTTCCTTCTGGGCTCTCTCAGAGCTAGATGTCAGGTAGAGATGTAGTCTTAAAATCCAAAAACTTGCCCAATATAAACCAGCAACTTACTGTTATCTGTGTGATTATTTACCTGCAGTTCTGTAGTCACCCTGTTCTCTCTGTGCTTGTGGAATTTCCAATGGTTCAGTCTTGTTTCTAGTTTGAGCCAGGCCTCTTGGCTTGTTGCTAAAATGGCTATGACTCCAAGGAAATATGGATCTTAGGAACTCTCCTGGTTTCTTCCCTATGTGCTTGGCCTTTTAATTAAAGCTTTGTGTAGGTTTTAAGGCCACCACAAATTTTTTCTCTCTTTCTCTTAAACCACAACTCTGCTGCTTTGTCTTTGCCTCAGAAGCCGTCACTCCCCAAGAAGTGGCTCCATTCTGTGGCTGTAGATTTTTAATTTCTTATTCTCATGCCTTGAGATGGCAAATACATTTGGCTGCTGATTTTTGTCTGTTCATACCACACTCTTATCTCCCCTTGGTCTGCTGAAGAGATTTGGATAAACTGGGGAAGGGTGGACTGAGGAGGCACAGAGAGGGAGGCATTACACTTGCAGTCTCCCACTGCAGTCCTCTGGAATGGCACAGATGCTGACCATGTAATTTGCATCCAGTCCTGGAAGTGCCCGGACTTTGGGATACCTGCTGAGCAGCAGGTAGAGCAGAGGGGCCTGTCTGAGCTCAGAATCTCATTTGCTGCACTCTGGGGTTCAGGGCACAGACCTGACAGAGCTCCTGCCTGCTCATTAGATCAAACACCTCCTACAGCTGTTCCAAAGCAAAGGGAAATCTCTGATTTTTGTGTTCTGAATCAGCAACCAGTGCTGAAGCGCCAATTGGCAGAAGATCCAAAGATTCAAGCTCTTGATTCCCCCAGTGTTAAAACAGATTAGATTATTATTGTGGTTTGCACATCTGTCAGTCATTTCAGTCATGTTACATTAAAAACCAGTTGGTTACAACAGAATCGTGAATACCTTATAAAGTGCTGCTGGCCTTTACAGTGCATGCCATTATTGGTGGAGTAGAAAACTATAGATAATTAAATAATTTTTAATGATTTCTTCATAAATAAACAATTGGTAAACTTGTTTGCTTTCTCACCATCTGGGAGCATTCTGTTCTCCATCTGCTTCATGTAATTATCAATGTTAAGGGAAGAATAGGTGATATAATTAACAAGAATAACTGATCCACAATGAAGAACAAAAATGTCACACATCTGTTGAATTATTTCCTTGTTTTTGCCCTTTCATTATTATTCATGCTATTGGCTTTATTATAGTTTTATTTCGTGGCTGCATTCAGGCTGTCAGGTTTTATTGTGCAGTTTAGAACTGTTTTTTCTGCTCTAGCTCATAAAAAGATGGAACAGTTGCAGAAGCCCATGAAGTGTTGTATGAATTTATCTTGGAAAAAAACCCTCTCAAACCCAGTGAAAAATGCCAACCCATTCTCAGTTAATTTCATACATTTCAAGTGGTATTCTAGGGGCACTGCTGGAAATGTTTATATCAGAACGAGAAGTGGTGAGGCAGGAGGGTCAGGCAAAGAGATGGAGTTGGGTGCTCAGCCCAGCTGGGTGTGCTCTGAGCCTGTCCCCTCGAAACTTGTCCAGGAGTTGGGTATTGCTGGGAGACTGGATAGATGTCCATCTCTCAGGGAGAGTATCTGCACAGCCCTGAGTTCTCCTATTTGTCTGGGAAAAATTGAATCTTAACCCCAGAAGCAATGGTAGATGTTAATGTGAGGTTCAGGAAGAAACTGGAATACAGGGCACTGTGAACCCAGCAATTTTCGGTGCAGTGTGCAGGTATTTGTGTATTTGTGTGATTCCACGCTCCTGCTTATGGCAAGTGCTATGAATAGATGACCTGAGAGAATTTAAAATATTAATTTAAACAATAAAATGAGAGAAAATGCTTATAGGACGTTTTTGAACAGTGCCTCAATTGCAATTCAGGGGTAATAAAAGCAGGGCGTTAAAGTACAGAGATTTGAAGGCATGGGGGAGAGGCTGTGCACCACAGAACAATCTGTTCTGAACAGGCAGAGCTCTTTGCTTCTCACCCTGGGCACTGTGCATTGCCCACCCTGCTCTGCCCCCGTGGCTGCAGGAACACCAGCCTTGCTTCTGGAGCTGCCTTCTCCCCAGCTGCACTCTGGAACAGCAGTGCCCAGAGTAACTCAGAGGGGTCAGGGAGAGCTGTCTGTGCTGTCTTATCCTCTCACTGTCTGCTTTAAAGCAAAGCGTGTCCTGGCTTGGCAGAACAGCTGTAGCAATAAGGGATTTTATTTTGGCAGTTTCAGTTCTGTGCATATGCAGTTGAGGCACTGGAATGTACTGAACGTGGCTAAAATATAAAAGGCTTTTGAGGGTTTGGTTTCTTTGTTATCTTCGTAAAGGCCTATTGATGAAAAAGAATAAATATAGTTGATAGCATAGGGATGATGAGCAAGAGAATTCCCTGTGTTTTAAATATCAAGGCTCATGTATCAAAGGTGAGCCAGCAGAGTTCCTACATGTTACAATTTGTGTGGATATATTGGGATCACAAACAAAGGCTTGGTGTGGATAGTTTTCACTTAACCAGGAGAGGAATATTAATTTTTAAAGCAGTAACTGTTGCTTAAGATGCTCTTGTGCCTGAGTAATGAATTTTTAATGCTTTTGTGGTACATACATGGATAAAAATCCATTATTTATTGTTCTTCCCCTTGGCTGGTGAAGGTGATGATTTTATAACACCAGTAGGCACACAAGCAGGCATTCTGAACTGAGGCTGAGAACAAATTTCCTTACTGTGAATGTCAGTGGGGTTTGTGTGGTGCTGCCATTACATCTTGTTTGGAAGGCAGAGTATCACACTGTTATGGGAGGCACCAGATGGCATCATTAACAGGAATGTTTACCACTTATGTGCATGTGTGAAATTAAAAGTAAGATGACCTATCTTTGTTTTGAAAGCATGGTGTCAGTGCTGTACAGGTGTTAATGATATTTGCTGCAAACTGAAATAGGCATTTCTGCTTAAAAACAGGCCAGACTTGGTTTAAAGCTTTTTCAAAGCATTTTGTTAGATTGACTGGTAATTCCAGCTTGTAAGGAGGGCACAGATATTTTTTCCACAGAAAGGTGATGTTTGCTGTTATAAAATGGAGAACCACAGCTGCTGTCATGCAAACAGGACTCTGTAGTAACCCACAAATCAATCTCCTTTCGTATCCCTGTACCATTATTTACCTGGTGTTCACTATTTTCAGTATGAAATGTTATGGTTTTTTATATTTTATTTTTTTAAGCTTTTAATTTCATACACATCTTAAATTTTTCAGTGAATAGTCCAGTATATTAGAAATTGCTGCCTCTGTTGCCACGAGTCTGTATGTGCAGAAGGTGGAGGGGGCAGAGATGCTTCTGCCCTTTCCCTGGCAGCTCTGTTGCAGGTGAGCAGGGTGTGTGTGTCAGGGTAGGTGCCTCCGAAGGCGGGCTCAGTGTCCCCTCTCCATTCTTGTCTTCCCCAGAAAGCAGGGGAAGAGCTGAGCTCACTGGAAGTGGCACCATTCAGAGTTCATTTCCTTGGCCTTTGCAGCAAGGCAGAAATTGCGAGATTTTTTTGTGAGTGGGAATTGCCCAGCCCTCTCTGGCCTGAGGATCCAAATGTCAGTGCTCAAAGGGAAAAGGAGCAGTTTTTACCATGGTAACAGTGGTTCTGCAAGGAAAAGAAACAGATGTGTCTGTGCTCTGCTCTCCTTTGCTGCTAGTTGGAGTTACATGGGAAATCCCTGGGTTTGTAGGGACTCATAGGGATGGACATAGGATTGCCTACAAATACAGATACTCTTCTTCTAGAAGCTGAAGACCAGCATTTCAGTATGACATTGGTGTAATAATATTGACTTCATTTTATAAAGGCCCTGGAGGTCTGTAGATGAAAAATATTCTGTAAAGGTGAGGTGTTACCTGCCCTTGCCACAGTTCCCAAAGAAGGATTCTTTGACAAAGACAACAAAATAATTAAGGCTACAGTCTTCATCGCTGCTTCTCTTTCTGTTTTCTTTTCCTTCTGTTTCTGGTGTCTGTGGAAATCTGTAAATGCTTGGAAACAGCTTTTGAAAACATGTTTGCAGACATTTCTAATGAGGCTTTTTGGAATGTAGCAGTATTTAGAAAACAATTCCTAATGCAGGTTGAAAAAGCATGCATTTTCCAATGTGTTGTGTTCATATCTCCTTGGTAAACATTGATTTTTTTTTTTTTAAACTTGTGGTTCAAATGGAGCTTGAAATTGAAATAGCTCTGTTTGCTCACCTTCTTGTTTGCTTGCCGCTGTCGCTGAGCTCAGCACTGCTCAGCACAGGTTTGTTAATTGTTTTCAGTCCTGATGGTTTTTACAGTAACAGTTCAAACCACATCAATGCTCTACAGCAGTAACTATCACTCAGGTTTCTCAGTAACAAATGCTGAATTAAAACAAAAGCATTGTTGGCAGACATAGAATAGGGCAGGGAGGGTCCCTCCCAGTGGTCCCTTGTTACTCCCTGTAGTAGTGAGGGATCTGTGAAGGTGCTGAGTACATGACAAACGAGCCAGCCCTGTGTTTGCTGTGTAGTACCCAGAGCAGTGCTGAATTTGGGCCACTTCAACATACCAAACCTGTAGCCAGCACTTCTGCGTGTTTAGCCGGGCAAGGCACAAGTGCTCACGGTGTCATTAAGTCAAGTCCAGGTTTAACAGTTGGACTCCATGATATGAGGGCTGTTTTCCAGCTTAAAAGGTTTTGTGACTCTGCAAATTCTGCAGTGTTATGGAGCTTTTGCATGAGGAGTCCCAGCAAGGAGTGTGCCAGCTCAGTGATGTGTTACTGGGATACCTTTATCAGTGCCCAGTTCAGAACACGGCACTGCTCTCTTCGTGTCACAGCTGAAATTCTTTGTCTAACTTGTTTTTTGCAAGTTTGGGTGCTCAGTTTTCTTTTTTTTTTCTGTTAGAATTAAGGTAATATTTGCTATAAACCCTGACCTATTGTAGAAAAATTATAATAAATGTATTTAGAAAACCTACAAATAGCTCAGGGTCCAGTGTTTTAAAACAGAACTAAGAGAGGAGCTACAAAATATTCTGGATGTGAGTTTGTACCACCAGCACAATGCTGTTGAGTAAATGTACCCTGAATCTGTTCCCAGGGCATGTGCAAACTGAACAGGAGAGCTGGGCATGAAGCTGTACATGGTTGGAAAGTGCAAAGGAAATAACGCATGCAAGCGTGTCTGTTGAAACCTAATCAGTATTTGTCTCTTTTTTCCATTGGTTACTTGGGGTAGAAGGATGGGTGAGTTTTGGATGCCATGAACTGATCCTGCTCTGGCACATGTTGTGCTGTGGGATCGTAAGTGAAAGCCATCAGTCAGGGTGTGTGTTGGCAGTGGAGTGCTCGGGGAGGTGCCTCAGTGTTTGAATGAGGTGCAGTTTGAAGGCTACAAGTGATGGCACTGGCTGGCTGTGTGCAGGAATATCCCTGTGGTTTGATGCCTAAGGGCCACCCACCACTGCCAGCTCCACTGTCCCTCTGCCTCAGGGTGGGGGGCCAGGGGTGCCAGGCACCCCAGATGATCTCTTTGAGAACCAAAGAAAATTCTCTTTTCTGAGCTACATGGGCCCCTTCTACCAATGGCAATTAGTGCTCTTTGCCTTGCATCAGTTAATGATTGCTGGTGTATTTAATAGATTGGATACAAAATAAACAAGTTAGTTTGCTATTGACCTATCAGTTATGATGTGTGATTACCCCTCTGGGGAACATATGTAGCCATTTGTCCTGACACTTTGTTAAAATAGGTGGTATTATGGGACCAATCCACCTAATTCCTCGCTCCCTGGGGCTGTTTAGTGTACTTAGCTGTGGAAAGGTGATTTCTGGAGCATGACAGCTGTTGGTGTTGGGGCCATTGTGTGATGAGCACCACGGGTTATATTCTGCTCAAACGCTGCCTTTGTGTCATTGAAACAGAAGCCATTTTGTAAATTAGATACAAGTCTTCCCAGGGAAATTGTATTCCTGCTCTGTGTTTCCTTGCTGGAATACGTTAACAGAAGCCACCAGCACAGAGTGGCAGTAGAAGATGTTTGACCTCGGCATTGCCATGAGGCCTGTTGGGTTTATCCTGTCAGCTGCTGGCATCCCTACCCACTTTTAGTGATTAGGTATGTTACAAGTAGTCACTCTTTGTGGTTTTCTACCATTTTATTAATTTATTAAAAGTCACATTTCAGCAGAAACATGACTAATTGTTTTTCCTCCAGAAGACCACGCTTTCCTACAAAGTTGCAACTCTGTGCAGCAGAGCCCAGCCTGTCAGAGTTCCTTCTGCTGAGCCAGGCAATGGGAATGGTGAGATTAGAGCCTGAAGTACCGTGTCTTCCACACCTGCCTGTGGGACCTGGAGAGCTCCACGTGTCAGCATTGGCAGAGCTGCATCCCATGTAGTTGGGGCATGACCATTTAGTATGTTATAAAGAACATGGGTTTATTTTAAGCAGTGGGGGATGCCTGTAGTACTTGGCACCGGTTCTTCTCATTTCCTAAAGCCTCTCCCAACAATTTTCAGTGGAATACAAAAGGCTTCTTCATTTTCTGAAATGTGGAAGTGTTATAGGTATATTCTAACTTGTGACCAAAATCCTTTTAGTGGCAGATCCTGCTGTAAGGAGTGTTTAACCACGTACAGAAGCACTGGCTGTGGATGGAACTATTTGGCTTCTCTGTGGACTTGCTGATGTCCTGTATAACTCTGATCAGGAGCACTGGGGTGGTTCTGTGCTTCTCCCTGGCAAACCCAGGCATTCTTCTCTGCAGCATGTGCTGGCTGTCACATAGCTGACCACAGGCTGCTATACTTTTTAAATATCTTCTGGAATTTTCCTAGGGCAGTACAGTGCCTGAGATGAATCTGGCTCACCACTGGATGTCCTCATTGCACTATGGTGAACTGCAACCTGAAGAACATTTGTCTGGCAGTAAAAAATACTGTTGCCTGACCAAAGGCAACATTTAGTTTTGCCACATTCTAAATGACTTTCTATGCAGTGATGCCAGTTGGCAAGGCATTGGTCCATAATCTTGCCTTAAGGACAGCACTAGTCATTCTCCAGACAGTTTTCCTCCTTTTGTGCTGGGGCTGTACTGAAACCTCAGCTATAGGGCTCCACCAGTGCAGAGACGTGGCATAAAAGATCTTTTTGGGATCTCAGTGTGCCATGTACTTCTTGAGAAGGTACATGTAATTACCACAGCTTTAAAATAAAACACTCTTTATCTACTGGATTACTGTCAACTAATATATAGAGAATATATTTCTACTGTAATTTCATAGGAGGAATTCAGAGGACTTAATATCATTAACCCTCTGCCTCCTATTTGTAGTAGAGGAAAACCTGTTAGAAGCCTTGGATTGCTTCCTGCCTAAGTGCCACAGCAGGAATTTATAGGAGAAGTGTCTGACAAACATCAAAAGTGGCTCCATTTTGCATTGGTCTTCCCAGTGCATTTATAGCTCTGCACTTGTGCATTCTATGAAATGGGAATGTACGCAACCCAGAGCAATCAGAAAAATGCAGTGTGTTGTACTGTGAGATAGGAAGTATTTCCCTGCCTTCCATCAGAAATTCAAAAGCTAAATATAGTTCAGGGCAGAAAAAAATTGTCAAGTGCAATGTTACGTCTTGGCTCTTTCTTGCATATTGATTTTGAGAATCTCTGTTAGGTAGAGAGGCTTAGAGACACATGGAGGAAAAAAACCCCACATGGAGTTTATTGCCTATATAGCCAGGGTGTGCATTAAGTAGTATGGAAACTGAAATTAGTAATTACAAACGCTACAGTAAGATTTTGTGATTGGAGTATTGATCCCAGTGGCATTGCAGCACTTGCTTACGCATGTGAAAACTTGGCTTTCTGGGTGGCTGCTCTGTATTTCAAGAAAAGAGAAGGATAATTTTGGAAGTTTTCAATTCAACACACAAAGACACTCAAAATATAAGTTTCTAATTAATTTGAGTAAAACCATTTCCATAAATGAACCAGCATGAGTGAAAACTGCTCTAGAAGGCATAAAAATGGCCTTAGCAGTATATAAATGCATGTTCTCCAGGTGTTTGCTAAATGCAGTGAGTGATATCATAGGTGGTGTGTTGTCCTCTCCTATGAGGACTCCAGAGTATCTTGCTCAGGAGAAGCCAGATCATTCAGCTCTGCTAATTTTCTAGTAAACATGCACATATTTCAGCCTTTATGTATCATTTATCTGGTGCTGTGCACAGAAAAATCATGGTATTAGTCATGTCAGTGAGCCATGAAAAGTTTTGTGAGAATGCAAGGTAACACATCACTGTGAGTTTATGATTCTTGGCAGGCTTTGGCTGCTTTTTTAATGCATTTCTATCTCATGTTACATATGTTTTTACAGTTGAGTTATGCTTTGAACCTCACAAATCGAAGGCTGGTGCTGGAATCTAAGGTGTCTATCAACAGTAGAATTGTGGTGGTTGGTGCATCTGATGTTGGAATCTCTTTTCTGGAAACACTGATTTTTTGGTAAGTTTTTAATTTTGCTTCCTTTACTGAGAAGGATGCTTTTGATTCTTGTAACACCTTTTGATTCCTTTGATTCTGATGAGGCTTTTGATGTTTGGGATTGTTCAGGAATCACAATTGTAATTTCTGGTGCTTCTGCTGTTTTGCTGCAAACCTGAGTGTGGGTGTGGGAAAGGTCTGGCAGAGGACCCCACTCTGGGACTCCACCTGGAGCATGTGCTGACAGCATTCACTACGGCATTTTTCAGCAGTAAAACTGCAAATAGAATTGCTGTGGTTATCTGGAATTATCCAGATTGGAGTAAATAACTGTATAAACTTGTGGAGAAGGGGAGTATGCAGCTGTTTTTATACTTTCCCCTGTCTAAGGCAGGGAAAACTTGTGGGTGAGGTCTGCTGTTTCACAGCCTTCCCAAAGTGAGGACAGGGTGCCCTCTCTGATGTTTCACTGTTGCACCTCCTATGCCTGCACCTCCTCCACAGCAGTTTCAGGGGCTTACTGGGAAGTCAGACTGTGAAAATGCGGTTTCTTTGACGCAGTCAGTGTTTTCTGCAGTTTATTCACACATACTAGAGATGCCTTGAAACACTTGCAGAAATGAATATGAAATTCAAGTCCTGAACATGATTGGAATGCTACAGGAACTGGGGGTGTCTGGTGCTTTAATGGGGAGGCAGAGAATGAAAAATTCTGCCTTTTTTTCAGTTAAGCCAGGAGTTTGTATTTCTACAACAACCACTGATAACATCACAAATGAAATTATCAGTATGTCAAGAGAAGAATAAGTTGAAGTGCTTTATGGATGTTGTACTGCTGGAGCAGTGCAGAAAAAATTCCTGCTCCTTGATCTTTATTATGTTCCTGACTTTTCCTGGAAAGCATCCTGTCTTGGGGTAAATCACTTCCTCTCATCCTCCTGTTATTAGCACCTTTTAGGCTTTCAGTTCCACTCCAAATTCAGTTAAAAATGTACTTCAGAGCTTTTAACCTCTTTCTTACTACTCACCCTGTGCTACTTATTGCTGTGCTTTCAAACACTGAGGGAAACCAAAGTGTGTTTGTGCTCCAGGTGTGTCAGCCAGCAGCTAGTCTGTAGTGAACAGGCCTTTACAGGTGTTGCCCTCACACTGTCCCAGCCAAGGCTTTTCAGGCAGGAGGTGAGTTTGATCCAAGCTCTGGCAGAGTTCCTGCAGGACACATCTTCCTGGTGTGTAGGAGAGAGCCTGTCTGCAGTGCTGCACAGATGAGCTCCCCGCCGAGCCACGGGGTGCTGCTCCAAGAGCCACTGAGTGCACTGAGTTTATAGTAATAGAGGGATGAATTTAGGAAAGATGACTTTTTAATTTTCACATCAGCAGCAAATAGCCTTCTGATCAATGTGAAGGCCTTTTAAAGCAGTTTAGTTTAATTTGCTCATAATTTTCTAATATTCCCTGCAAAGGTTATATGCACTAAAAATAGCTGGATTGAATCAATTTGTGAGCCCTAATCCTTAAAAAGAGGAAGTCGCTTTCTCGTTGTTATTCTTCATACTTAATTATTTTAGATTATCAGTCACCATGGAGACACAAATGTAATTCACTTACCGACATGGCAGTTATTAGAACTTGATCTTGCAAGTGTTTTCAATTTCTTTGAGACTGAAGAAATACAAATTTTTTTTATTAAGCAGAGAAATAACCCTAAGAGTGAGCTCTGCTCCCCTGTGGTGGGATGCCTCCTGCTCTGGCTGTGCTGTGGGCAGCACATCCCAGGGCACGGCACTCCTGGAGCAGCTCTGTGCCCTGCGTGCTGGAGCAGCGCCGTGGAGCAGCTGTGGCACTGTGCACACCCACCCACCCGGACCCCACAGGAGCTTTGGGATCCTCTGTGCTGCTCAGGGCAGTGTGTGCTGGCAACTGGCACCTCACAAACCTCTGCCCTGCTCACTGGCTCTGTGTTGGCTCCTGCTGCTGGAGCCTTGGGAAGCAGTCCCAGAGCACTGGGACACCCACCGGAGTCCCTCACTTCACAGGGCCCTGCAGAAATGCTGCAAACAAGTGTGTGGAGCAGCCTGTGAGTGCAGGGAGCTTCTTCTTAATCTTGGGGAATTGCATCCATGTGCTCCATCCAGTGCTGGCTCAGGGCAGGTGAGACCATTTTTCAGGTTTCACCATTCAAATAAGTATCTCCTGATTTTTTTTTTTTTTACTTGGATCATAGTCATATGCAGACATGTTTTCAGCTGTACTGCTGCCTTTCTTGACAATGCACATGGATTTTATTGGAGAGCCAGGTGACAGAGCCTGGCCTTCCTCCTGGTGACCAGCCAGTGTTTGGGAGGTACAGGTGTGACAGTGGGAGGTTTTCTTGTTTGGGTTTTTTTTTTTTTCCTTTGCCACTTGGAGTGATGGGTGTGGCAGCAGCGTTAGGCCAGAAGAGCACAGGATTACAATCCCCAGCATTTCCATGTTGTTCCAGGGGCTGGTTCCTGGAGCAGCCTGTGAACCCCTGTGCCCCAGCTGCAGGGGTGGAAGTTGGGCTGCAGGAATGCAGAGCTTGCTCCCAGCAGTATCTTGTCACTGGTTCCAGTGCAGGGAACCAGTTGGCTTTTATCCACCTCTTTGCATGTAGCTGTGGAAAGCGCTATTGTGTTCTGATTATAGGGAAAACCCTTCTTAATCCATGATTTTGAAAACCTCCTTAATCCAACCCCTGGTATAAACAGTGAGTTACTCTCTGCAGATGTTGGAATATACATAGCATGCTACATAAAATAGCCATAAATGAATGGTGTCTCAGATCACAATATTTCATATGAAGTTGTTGTGAAGTCTATTTCCCTCTCCAAATGGGTGCATTAAAATAACTACCATGTTTAAAAACCAGGTGGATTAAAGTCACTTCTGTCAAAGCCCTGAACTTTGTTCTTAGGGTAGAATCAGAGTCCAGCACAGTAAAGCTGAGTTTTTCTCTGCAGGATGAGTTTGGGGTGCCCAGGAGCAGTTCTGAAAGGGCAGGGTCTGAGCAGGGTTCCCGACAGAGCAGCTACCGCTGCCGTTATCTGGCAGCACCACCGGGGTGCACAATATCCTGCACATCTGGCCTGCTTGGCAGTAGTTAGCATAATGCTTGCTGCTTAATTAGGCTTTTTATCTTTGCATTTGTCTGGGAACATCTGAAGCCTTCCATGTTGCCTGTCACTAATTAGTTGACTAATTAAATAGTTAGTGCTTACTTGCTGATCACAGAGCTAACATGTAATGAATGGGTTAGTGATCCCCATTGTTTTGTACGATTTGTCTTTGCCACATGAACTGATACACGTGTGCTTCCCTCTGCCTTTTCTTCATACCAAGGCAAACCCAGGCCATGTGCTCAGTGTTGCCAGGCCTGCATCCCTCAGACATTGTTGCCTTCCATCATTCCTAGTGAACAGAGCTCAAGCTGTGACAGAGATAAATCAGATGGGTCATAGCTGGCCTTGTTGCGCAGTCGGGATCACAATGAACAATGGCAGTGACTGATACCAGACGTAAATGAGGGGAGAAGATGTGGGTCAGGATCAGCCTCTGCCAGAAAATGAGACTCAATTAGCATCAATATGGGGTTATTTTATAGTTACAGTCTTGCTTTCGAGGCTGGCTGAAGTTTTAGATGAGATGATTTCAACTTGAAGTACGCGTCCTTTAAATATGTGCGAACATTTCTCCGAGCCCGAACTTTCTTTTCACACTTGAAATTTGTAAGTATTTGTATATTTTTTCTTGTTACTATTTATATTTGAACAGTCATAACTTCTTGTTGCGTGTTAAAACTGATTTTGGCAATAGTAGTTTTCTCGTACAAAGCCTGCTCAAATTTGGAGTGAGCCACAGGGGGTTTATAGAATGCTGGTCTGGATCCATCCCCTCCTGGTGAGTCAGTGGGACATGAGCACCATGAGCTTTGTAGCCTGGTTAGTACCTCTGATCAACGCAGTTCAGAGCAAATACAGGAGCATTCCAAGTGCAAACACTGCATTTAGGTTCTCCAGCTCTCTGCTCAAGTGACAGGGGTGTAACCCCTCAGCTCTCCAGAGCAGTCTGTAGGCTGCCTGTGGGCTGGGTTGGAAGCACAGCAGGCTGTTCAGGCTGCTGCAGTGAAGAAAAAAATGAGTTGTCTGATTTAGCCGTGATCCTTCCCACTAGTGATTAGTGTGGATTTGATTCCTGTTTGTGTGTGCATGTTTGTGTACTGTGATGAGCAGAGTGAGTGGTGACAAATGGAGATCACTACCTGAAGGGACCGGCTTGGTTTTCTGAATGCTTATTGAGTGGAAGTGTTGAGGTACCTTTTCTGGATTGCTGTGTCGACCCTCCAGATCCCAGGAAGGAGTGTGGGGTGACAGTGGGAGGACCTGGGGTACAGGAATGAGAAGAGATTATCCAGGTTCCCCTGGTGGGAGAGCTGGAGCTTGGCAGGGCTGTAGCTCCCCAGCTCCCAGCAGCCTGTCCCGCACTGCGCTGTGCTTGGGACACGCTGTGTCGTGTGCTTTGCCCACTGGGTGTCTGTGTTCATCAGGCATCATTGCAGTTCCCTGTGGGCTACAGGGCATAGGCTGCTGGGGAAGGAGCTGCTGGAGAAGCCCCCCATTGCCCTGCTGAGGAGCTGGGCACGCCGTGACTCTGGGGCTGGCAGAGCTGCCCAGGGTGAGCGAGGAGGCTGCGCACGTCGAGCTGCCAGCGCTGCGGTGCCGTGAGCTCTGGAGCTGCACCTGCCATGTGCACGTGTTTGGGAGCGGGAATTCTGGCCCAGCTGTGCCCCTGTCCTTCCTGGGCTGCCAGCTTTCTGTCATGGGGACCTGGCACCGTGGTGGTGCCTCAGAACATACAGCTTTAAGTTATGTGTGCTCCTGCTGGGAGGGGAGCATGTGGGGTCCTTGGGCATCAGCCTGGACTAACCTCAAGCCCTTCAGGTTCAAGGACAGTCTGTCTGGTGTCCGGGGGTGTTTCTAAGGTGCACACTTTGTCATCTCTGGGAAGGTAGTGTTGCCAGATCTGCATCAGGCAACACTATGGAGTCAAAATACTCATCTCCTCTGCAGTAATCTGGAAAATTGGACTCTGGTAAGTAGACAGCCATAGCACCCCTACCACCATAGTTTTAACACGGGTGATTGGCCAATAATGTTAACAGTGTCCTGTTAACAAGCTGGAATTTGCACTGTTATTCACTGAAGCACTCACCCAGCAGCAGGCAAACCAACAAAATTTCAACCACACTGTTGTTTTACTGCCCAATTTATGGTACCTGCATTTGTGGAAAATGGAGCTGATGCCTCTCAACTGTGATTTGGAATCTGCCAGGCAATTAAACAGTGAGAGACTGTAACTACCAAGGCCATCATCAGATAGCCCTCATTTTCTGTCTAGAAAAATAATTGCCCTTTTTGAACAGGATGAAATGCTGGAACACTTGTGGAATGGAAGTTGAAATTTTAGGAAGGAAGCGCTCTCACTGAAGCAGTGGGTGGATGGTACTTCGATTTGGTCAGACTCAAAGCTGCCTTAGATTTGGGATGGTAGGGCTGCCCTCGTGAACTCTGTAGCTATGAATAACCCCATGCAAGGACGTGGATGGGTCTGATAGCCATGTATTTTGCATGGGCCAAGGAAAGAGCTCTTTATGTTTCCCTGTTCTGAGCAATTCATACTGTAAGGACTTGGCCACATTGATTTTAATAAGCTAGACCCTGAAAGTGCCACAGATCTTGACAGGATCCTCTAAGTTTTTGGAAAAGCCTCCTAGGAAATGTGTAACTCTGTCAGATGAGTCCTCATGTGGTCTGTAGTGTGCTACAAAAATTGACTGTGTGCTCACAGTACTGCTCAGTGCAGAGTGTTAAGGCAGTTCATGTTTGAGCCTGAAGTGATGTTGGACTAAGGAAGGAAATAAGCAAATATGTGAATAAACAGGTACTTGGTTGTGTGGTGTTAAAAGTTTGCTGGTAAGTGCTGCACTTGAGTGTCGGTGTGTTCCTGTTCTCGGGGATCAGCACACTTGAAGCCTGGTGGCACCTTGTCAGAGGCTTGGGAGGAAATGTAACAAGGTGGGTAAGGGAGGGAGAGGAGCTTAGTGGTAAAATTGCCAAGGTCAGTATGGGTTGAGAGGAAAAGTGCAGAAAAGGATTAGTCTATCAAAGGAAAAAGACTCAACTGAATTACATTGTAGAGCCACAGTCAGTGGAAGAAAAATGGTGCAAAAACGGATGGGAAAAGGTGACACAGGTGAGGAAAGCAAAACCAGTTGCTGGGCAGTGAAAGGTGGCTGGAAGGACAAAAGCAGTGACAGCCACAGGAGGAGGCTGAGGTGCTTCAGAGAAATGAGTTGTGAGATGGATGGGAGTTTGAAAGAAGAAACTGGAAAGACATGTTTGGTGACAGGGAGAAATCAAGATTGTGGGGTGCTATAAAGCTGCCTAAAAAAGGAGGAATTAATAAAAGAATTGGAAGGTAGCAGAGTCAGAGTTGCTGATGTGTTTAGTTATATTCTCTAGGAAAAGGGTCAGTGCAGAGGATGAGAGAGACAAGCAGTAAAACCCCATGGAAGGGAATTTAGGACTGATCACTTAAAGGGGGAAGAGGGAGAGGATAAATGGATATAATTTAGCTGGATAAGCCAAATTTAACTGGAGAGGAACAGCTTCTGACACAGGATTGCCCTGGTTTTGGCTGGGAGAGAGTTAATTTTTGTTCAAGTAACTGGTACAGGGCTGTGTTTGGATTTAGTGGGATAGTACTGTTGAGGGGAGTGGGGTGGAGAGAAGGACTCCCAGCATCCTTGAAGGGCGATAGACAAAGGGTGAAGGAAATATTCTTTAGGTTTTTTAGTGGATTCTTGCTAGGATGTCAAAAGTGACAGTGGTGGCTTTCGTGGCCTGGGCTCATAGGCTCCTCTTCTTTGGATGGCAACATCATGGTAAAACACACGGCTGTGTGGAAAGCCCCTTTTTGACCCTTTCATGGACAAGTGTCCTGGTGTAAATACTTTGTTATCCTTCCTTTCATGATGCAAATTCATTTGCAATCCTAACACTTTTTCCTGAGATTGATCCAACAGAACTGGATAATCTTTATTTACTTGTAATTAAAGAGGGCTAACTTGTAGATGGACATCTGTTGGTCAGCAGTGAAGCTGGAATGCTGCTCTGGGGGCTGCAATGGATGCACTTAGAGGAGGTTCTGGAGAACAGGTGCTTTTGGTAGGTGTTGATACAAACAACAAAGCCTTTGGCTGCTGCTGTGGCTGAGGAAAGGCTCCTAGCACAGCAAAGCAAGTGTGCTCAGAGCAAGTCTGTAGTGCTAAGTAACATATTTATCCTGGAGTGACAACAGGAATGAGTGGGGTTTCTGTCTGGTTATTAGTATGAGCAACCTTTAAGCTGGGCATTTTCACTTGGAGGTTTGTGTGGAGCTGGAAAATCTGTTAGAATATCTTTTCCTTCGGGTGAAGTCTGTTCTCCAAGTCAAATCCTGATTGCTGAGTTCTCGAAATGTTTCCTGAAAAAGGGGTCCTGCTTTGGATAAATGTTATATTTTGGGGGAGAAGAGAAACTGCTGTCTGTATGTGCCTTGTTCAGTGGGACTGACACCTGGGCACGCTGAGTCTCTGTGCCTTGAACACCGGGGTGTTGCCTGCTGGGACTTCTGTCGTCTCTCTCTCTCTGGGCTCTCAAGGGTCCTTTTCCTGTTTCAGGACAGGTCTTTGGTTTTGAAGTTTTGCTAATGCAAGACTTTCACATTGCAGTTTTCAGCATTTAGTGCTGAAATTAGACTATTTTTTACCATTTTCAGAACTATCTCAAGATGTGATTTTTGCAAGGGCTCTGTTACAGGGAAGCTAAGGATCCAAGTGGCATTAGGATTTTACTTTTGGATAGGTTATAATTCCAGATACTATCCTTTAAAGGTTATGTATACAGGAGAACAGTGCACATAGTTACCAATTTTGGGAGCCAGATAAA
Source organism: Platyrinchus mystaceus (assembly GCA_035041135.1). Lineage (NCBI taxonomy): Eukaryota > Metazoa > Chordata > Aves > Passeriformes > Tyrannidae > Platyrinchus > Platyrinchus mystaceus. Next base: position 5,203,172 of record JAWWLV010000121.1, on the reverse strand, counting down.
GCATTATCTTCTGCCACCCTTTATTATTTTAGATTTTATAAATTACCAGAAAAAATATTTTAAAAAATGCAGGATTTCAAATAAATTGATATGTTTAGGTTCATGGGAACTACTTTACTGCACTTTATTTTTTGGTAACAAAAGTGATGTGACTTATGGTGATAGTGAGGGGCTTAATGAAAGCAATTGATTAAATTATTTGTTCAGGCAGTTTCCACCATCTAAGCCTTCATCGTTATTCTGCATGCAGAAGGGAAAAAAAAAAGGTAGCAAGACATCAGGCAAAAATCCAGAAAAACAAGCAAGGAATATTCTAACAGATTCACAAACAACAAGATATATGTAAATACTGTACTAAAACTTTCTTGTTTGTCCCTTTGATTATGCTCACAGTAAATTGACAACTCTGTATTATTCTGAGGACAAGGATGTTCTGACTTTTTTTTTTTTTGTAACCTGCCTCTAGAGCTGTGCACTGAAACCCAACACCTTTTACTTATTTCCCTAGATACTCTAATCCCTCTCTGCTTTACCAGTATCTTTGAGCTGTTCTTCCCTCTGTATCCACAGCAACGTGAATCCCTGCTGGAATTATTTGCTTCTAAAATGCAGGTGCACTTGTTTAATGTTGCACTGGTTCAGGCTCTTAACTTGAAGACTTCTTCACCAAATAGGAACCTCTGCTTTGCCCTGTTTCATGTCAGGCATTGTTATATTTATTAGCACTGTATAAGTCATTCCCTCTCCTGACACCCACTACCTGTTCCCAGAGCTTTGGTTGTTTTTCAGTTATTAAGAGCTTTTAGGCAGCAGTAAGGAATCAAGAGCTGCAGTAAATAAGCCACCCTTTTGTTAGCCTAGAAATAACAAAGCTCTGTGGGGCAAAGGGGAGGATGGTGTAGAGTGGGCTGGTCACAACTGCCCAGCCTGTCACCCTGTGGTGACTCTGCCAGTGCCCGGCAGGAGCCGTGGCTGAGCACTGCAGCTCCCCTCCACTGTTCAGGCCTGGATTTAAGTGCCTGTGTGTATGTGAATGTTTTGTAAATCCTGGGCTTAGGCATTGTAGCTACAGTTACTCATTTAAAGATTCTGATAGTTTTCACAAGTACCAGCCTGTGCTTAAGCACAGAACAAACGTGACAAGTAGCAGCAGAAGCAGTTTACTGTGTTTGAGGACGGGACTGCTGTTTGCACAGAGCTGTGCCCGGAGCTGTGCAGCACTTGGAGCGTGGGCAGGGTGGGTACCAGCCCCAGGCTCTCTGCATCCTGCCCCCAGCATCAGCACGACTCTGGGCAGCTCACCCAGAGCGCTTCGTGCCTTGGTTTTTCTCAGCGTGAAGTGGGAATCAAAGATATGACTCATTTCATCCCAGTATGCTAAGGAGATGCTAATCAACATTTTGATGCCTTCGAGATGAATGAATGGCAAACATGAATTAATGTTTGGGGCATATGGGGATGCCATGGGAGCGCTGAGGGAGAAGTAAATCATTAGTTAGTAAATCGTACTGAGTGAAAGGTCTGAATTGAAGCCTCCCGCTCAATGGGGAAGCAGGGAACAACTACCAGATGACTGGGGAAATCCTGGCTGAGTGTGTGTGCACTCAATAGAGGTAGAGCATCTGCAGAGGAAAATGGTATGTGACCAGATCAATAAAGTGCATCATAGTGCAGTCATGCAAAAGAGGCACATTAATGTTGCCTGGGACCTTCATTCTGTCATGGTTCTGATGCTTGCTTGCAATGTATTCACCCTAAATATTGTTGAGGTAATTGAAACCTAATGTTATTGTAGCACCTGGGTTTGGAGACCTGTTGGCAAGAGGCCGTGCAGTGAGTACAGAGGTGGCTTGAGCTCCACGCTGAAAGGAAACCTCCTTGCTGCGAGGGCAGGAGGGTATCTGGGGTGTTTCTGTAATTAATCCCAGGTACACTGAGTGCCAAGGGTCCTGCTGTGTAGGTGTGTCAGGTGCCTGGGGTTGTTCTGTTGGCACCCCACGAGCAGCGCTCGCTGCATGCAGATGGCACGCTCTGTGCTCTCTACATTCAGCTTCGTGGATCAGGCTCACTCTCATTTACATGAAGACCATTTTGTATCACTCAGCCAGCATAATGTGGCCATAAATGAAGAGCAAATTCTATTTACACCCACCTCTGCAGAGTGACCTTAATTTAAATGAGAATCAGGCCCATAATCTGTATAAATATATGCACTTTGTTACATTAAGGTTATTTATTACTTTGTGCTCGGCCTGAGTATGCATGGAGATTTACCACAGATAATCCATAATCCAGAATTAAACTATTAATATGCATTTTGAGAGGGGCAGCCATAACCTTGAAATTCCTTGGTTTAAGTATGACCTTTAACTTTGTTTGAATATATTTTTTAAATGTATGAATAACAAATTAACATTGGTTGATAAAAAACATTCTGATTCCTTTGTACCATTTGCATCAGTCCATCCTTAACTTACAGAAAGCCTTGAAGATTAGAAGGCTTAATCACTCATAATATTTATTTGTTTTTAAATGTCAGATCACATTTAGTTCAACATACTGTTAGTTTTGTGTCCCCCCCCACCCTAGTGTTACTGAAACTGCAGTGGAAATTGTTCTTCTTGTATCCAGAGACACCTGTATCTGAGCAAAATGACCGAACACTTTGTGCTTGTGTAAAGGAATTGCTTTCTGTATCCTCCTGAACCAGGAGTTCTGAGCTGCACCGTTCCTTTGACGTGCCCTCGGAATTTCTGGTCCACATGGGGCTCTTTGTTTTTCTTTCCACAGGCCACGTCTGAAGTTTAACAACCTGACCTTGGTTTCAGTTCATGGCCTTCCAGGAAAAGATCCACCAGGCTCTAAGCATAGAAGATTTTTAATTAACAGGTTTGACTTCACATCTAAACACTTTTGTAGCTCCAGCAAAAAACATAACACCTTGTAATTCTTGTGAATGTGTCCTAAATTGCAGCTAGATCCATAGACAGCCCAGAATACTCCAGTCTGTCTATCCAGCATGCACTCACCTGGAGGAGCTGGGTAGAACTATGAGTAGGGAAATAGTGCCAAAGCAGTAACTTCTGGACAGCAATCCACTGGTCTCTGCCTTCCAAGGCTTTCTAGATTGTTTAGATCCCAGGTGAAATGACAGAAGATGTCTACTTGCTTTTTACATCTTACTTGGGTTTTGACTTTCGTGGGTTTTGTTCCAAATAATGCTGAAGCAAAGAATGTACAAGAATTAATATTAGTGAAATGACCAGTGACTGACTTAGAGCAGCACGTGGTGAGATGCAGAGCCCACTGGTGGTAGTGTGGGGTACAGGGGGAAATGTTAGTGTTGTTGCAGTGGATCAGTTTGGCAGAACTGTGTTGCACATGGGCTGTGTGTGCCAGTCCCTGGGCTGTGACAGTCTGTCCCCAGTCCCAGCCACAGCGTGGTCCCAGAGCTGGGGCTGCTGTACAGCAGCTGAAGGGAACATGGTGAGAGCCCTGACTGTGTCTGGGGAGCATCAAACACTATAAAATATCTTCTGTTTAGTAGGGTAAAATGTTACCTCATTAAAATTCACAGAACATAATTCTCACTTAAATACCCCGGTTTTGTTTTGATGGCTTTATTTTTTACTTTGGAATAGTGACTGGAAGTCCTCCCTGTAGACAGGAACATGACTGTTCTGGGCTTTGAGAAGCATGGAATTAAAATGGATCATTTATTCTGAATAGCTGGAGAATGAACTTAGTGTAAGTTATTTAGATTTGTCATGTGACTCTTTGGAGCCTGCACATTGTATTTTACCAAATCTTTTCCTCAGTGAGCAGCAGTGCACTAAAGGGCTGGCTCTTTAAATGACAAAACAACTCCATGTCTGCTTGCTGAACCTTACAAATGAAATCTCTACAAAGATGTGAAAATGATGTGATGAGAACCCGTTTAAAACCACCTGATCTCACTTGGTATTTTGCCTTGCCAAGAAGTTTTTTATAAGTAGTTACCTGAATTAATTTTTTTACTGTAGAAAGAGGTGTGTTCAAGTACAAATCTAGCAAATGAAGGGGTTACATGCTCACATAAATGCATGTCCTCTTTTTCCTAAGTGCACTGTAAAAAACAGTTGTACTAACAAAGCAGCCTGCCTGACGGAGAGTTGTGGTTCAGAGCTGCCTCACCAGATTTAGCTGTTAAAATCTGAAAGCAGATTAAGAGTGAAAATTGAACTCTGCAGGGTATGATTTCTGAAAGCATCCCTGTGATTTTGGAGTGTCAATCTCCTGGGAGCTGTGCACCTCAATTATGAAGGTGCTTTTGAAAACCCTCCCCTGTCCTTGATGTCCACCTTAGTTATAGATTTCTGCATGATTACTGTTCAGAGTTGTCAGTGGTTCTCATTTATTTGTCTCTGGTATCTGTGAGTGCAGAGGATGCAGAGCACCTCAGAAAGCCTGGCAGTCCAGTGCTAAAACTGTCCAGGTTGTGAAAGCAGCTGTTTGTTCCTGTGGCATCCTGAAGGGCAGTTTTGGGAAGTGGGTAACAACGATTAACGTGCAGCAAGCTGCTCTGTGTTAGGATGTCATTCTTGCATTGTGGAGAAGTTCACTTGCAAAAGGGTCACCAACAGGAGTTTTGAGACCTCTGCCTTTTCCTTCTACCTCCCACAACCATTTTCACTGCTTTCTCTTAATTTTTAAAATTTTTGGACTAATACTTAGGAACACAGATGCTAAAATGCTAGTGGTGCCTTCCCCGCATTTGTCTCACCCCAGCCATGACTGCTGAAGCTCAATAGAAAAGGCAGGAAAAATGGGGAAAAAGCTGAATGAGAGAGACTTGTCTTGGAGGAAGAATTGGAGCGTTAAAGTATTTTCTTTGCAGGTGCAAAAGCCTCCTCCTCTCATCAGTCTGCAAAGGAAAAGCAGAGCAAAGCATATATTTCTGACTTTGTTCTTAAATTATGTAGTTGTATGGCCCAGTGCTGGGAGGGATTGTTTGGTTTCAGCAGAAAGTTGACAATTTGTAACTGAGTATTTCATAATGACTAGTCTTTTACTGTAGACAGTGGCAAACTCACAGTGAGGGAGCAGGCGGAACCACTGAGGGCTGCGGCCGAGCTCACCAGATGTCTAATTAATGCCTGCTGTCAGCTGCTGAAATGTCACTTACAGATATTCTTTCTTCACAGCCACTGTTTTAATGATGAAGATTATGCACAGATGTCACTTTGTTCCTGGGTTAACGTTGTAGTTGGTAAAATGACTGGCATAAATCGTGCTGCCAAATACGTAGTTGTTTCCGAGGAGAAGAAAGTACCGTATGACTACCTGGTTCTGTGCACGGGACAGAACTACCAGGTGAGGTGGTGTGCAGAGTGAAAACCAGCACAGCATTCCCAAAGCCTCCAGGGAATTGTGTTCCTGGGATTAGCAGAGCAGGCCTTAGCAAGGGTAGCTTCAGGCAGTTTGCAGCCCTTCGGTGCTGTGTCGGTGCCGCTGTCGAGCTCAGAGGAGAGTAGGGGTTGGACACGACTTCCCACCAGCAGTGGCACTGCTCAGGATTGGGTACGAGGCAAAGCTGCCGGTGTTTTTGACACCATGACCACGAAGCCTGCTGAGAGTAGGCCCAGTTGACATGTGGCCCCAGCCACAGGAGACTTAACTGCAGCTGGTCTAACACTATTTGACCTAGTTTTGGCAATGGAGAGAATTCCTTATCAAATTAATTGCTTGTCTCGTGTGATGACCATGCCTAGGCATGCCTGTGATGCTGCTTGGTATTGTGGCACACGAGTTGAGTTTGCACTGAGGCTGAAGCAGACCCTTAGCTGCATGTAAGATGTGGAATCAAGCTAAGCTCCAGCTCCATGGGCTCAGCTTCCACTTGGACACCCCATGCAGGGTTGGTCTGGCTCGTGTGTCCCCACAAGGCCATCAGGCTGTGTAACCAAGCAGGCAGCTTGGCACAGCCCTCTTGCTGCAGAGCTTTGCCTTGCTGACTGGTTTGGGACAGGAGTTGTGAGCAAGGCATTTTGCCTTCAAAATCAGGAGATGAATCTGTGCATGTGTCTGCAGGTTCTACAGTGCTGTTCCATGTCCCACACATGAACGAGAGGGTGTTCAGCCCACAGCAGTGTCTGGCTGCATGTGTGCAGCAGACTGTGGGGTTTGTGATCACCTCTCAGAGCAGAACCACACTTGAACAACAGCCTGTAATCGCTGTTCAGTGGGGATGAAACAAAAGCTGAAGTGTGGCCTGAAAAAGTGCTCCTAGGAAAAGATGTTTGGAGGTAACTAACTTGCAGAATAACTGCAGGGGAGGAGAAAGAAAGATAAAGAAAGCAAGTGAAAAGTCAGGTTTTATATGCCTTTGAGAAGAAATCCCATCATCTATTCTCACTTCTAAGCTCTACAAAAGGACAGGAAAGAATTAGTTTTATTGTCTGGCTTCTGTTTTATTACACAGAGCTTCAGTCCATCCTTTTTATAAGTTTTCCCTTATTTGGTTAACAGTCAAATCAGTGCCTAGTAAAACATATGTTGTGATTTAGAGGATTCACTGGTTGAGTAAGATCTTCTGATGTCATGCCTGGGTTTATGTAACCCAAAAGTATTTTAGTTGATCTCGTTGGCTGTGAGAGCATTGCTCAGGATGTGGGTCACTGGTGCTGCACAAGTCCTGTATGAGACTCCCTTTTTGCTTTGTGTGATTCAGATGGAGTTTGTTACTGTAAAGCAGCATTATACAGCGAACATGGTACTGAATCCTGGCACTTGAACCACCAAGCAGGTTTTTGCCCCTTTCTCTGGGATGAAATCTCTTATTTTAGAAAGTTGATTTTGCTGAGAAAAGGTGGAGGCAGTCTGGGTTAACAAAGAATCTCCTTTTCAAGTTATTTGTTATTCAGAGAACCGCAGAGATCCCTCAGCTGTGTGTTGGGGTATTTCTGCTGTTTACTGTGCAGCCTGTGGTGTTTGCCATGTGCTTCCACTTGTACTGGCACTGGTGTTTGCAATGGTCACCCACAACCCACAGAAAACAGGGAATACATGTGTGAACTGAGATCAGCAGGAGCCCATGCTCTGTGGCCACGGGTGTGTTTGCTGCTGCTGAGTGTGAAGGAGGGTTGGGGCGTGCAGGGACAGCAGCCTGAGTTATTCAAAGTGAGTGTGTCATTGTCTTTTAATGTCTCCAAGGTATGTGCCAGATAACCATTTGCTCACCAGTTCATTTCTCCCAGGCCCTGGCTCCCACTGGAGCAGATATCGAACTCCCAACTGACAGCAAAGTCCTGAGTGAGTGGCCACAGAGATACACGGGGAAAATCCCTTCCAATCACTTCACTCTCAACGATGACCAGGATTGCTTGCAGGCAGCACACTGGCTGGAGGAAAACCTGGTCAGATCCACAGGTAAGGGGCTTTGACCTGGGCACACTTAGAGAAATGTTTTCTAGGCTTATTGTTTCCTTAATTCCATGGTATAATTGGTGCCTGATTAATTCTAACAAAGTCTTTCATCTGCCGTGCTTTGTTTTCCAGATTAATTTACAATTTGTTGTCATTTTTGATACCCAGCATATTTAGCTAGGAAAGAAAGGCTTGACATAGATTAATTATCTGCAGTTGCTATTATATAAAACGAGTCCTAAATGCAAATCTGGCTGGAGTAATTAATTAACCAATTAAATAATAATTTAATTAGGGGATGTGTTTTTCTGTTATATAGAAAAATACCTAGATTTGTGGTGTAACACAAAAAAAACAGGTCTAAATTAGGAAGTCCCTGTCAGCACTGTATTCAGTTGCACTAGTTACAGATTTTCACAGAGAACTGCAAGCTCCTGGTATTCCCTTTTGTAAGCCTTAAAATCAGACATCTGTTTAGATGTCCCTCATCACTGTATTTCCTCAACCTTGTTGCACCACTCTGTTCATGTATTTGTTAGTTCATCCCCTGTGTTTGCTACTGAAAATACCTGGGATCACCCAGGCATCCGAGTCACTGTGAAGCACAGAAGCAGAGGCAATCAGGGAGTTCACGTGTCAGCTCCTGCCAGCCACAGTTGAGAGCAGGAAAGCTGTCTGGGGATTCCTGTCGCAAGGACTTCCCTGAAGATGTGTTTTATCTTCCTTGTTCATCGAGCATCCAATTGGCAGTGCTGTGGGGTAGTGCAAGGCTCACACCTGCTTGGCATTCCTGTAGGGAGGTCCTGTGGCCAGCCCTGGAGCAGGGTGAGCCCTGGGGCTGCTCCTGCAGCTTTGCTGATGGAACCTGTGACAACTGTAATGGTGGCTAATTGAGATTCACCTCCTGTTAGCTCTGCACTTTCCACGAAAAGAAAATGTAGGATGGAAGTAAAGTAAGGAACAAAACTGCTTTAATGGCCCAAAATGGAGCAATTATTTTTTCTCTATACCTAAGCATAGTTTACTGCCTTATTAAAAGTGTGTTTGTAGGAATACTCTCACATTAAAATTCCAGTGCATGAATCACCTACCAAAGCCACTGATGCTTTAGCTCATACTGGGTTTCTCCTTTGGCTTTTGCAAACTGCAAAGATTCAGGTCATGCCAGGGTCACCGAAATCTTGTGCTTCCACTTGTGGAAAATGAATGGGTCTGCTCTGCAGCAGGATGCTGACACTGGGGTAATAAATGATAAAACTACTGTAATGATCTTTATTTATGGCCGCTTTTTCCGTGAAAGATTATTATGTTTACTCAGATACATTTTCATGTAGTTAAATAATAAAAGCATCCTGAGGAACTGCTCTCTGTCCAGTGGACATAATTTCAGTCCATAATGAATATCTGTAGTTCTTAGACTACTAGCACTGTCATCTAAAAAGCCACTAATACTGTAATAAGCAGAAGCAGTAAATTGTTGATTTACAAGAGGTCAGTAAAGGAGCACTGCTTTCCCTGATCTAATGCAGTTGTATTTAATATTACCACATAAAACAGAATTTTAATTTTCCATGACAAATGTGGGGCTTGAATCTGATCTTGTGTGTCCCTAAATGCCAGTGTCTAATGCAACAACTGAGCTTCCCTCTGAGGGGACTGGTGCTGCCAAATGGCAAAGGTGTCTCAGCCCAGCCTGGCCCCAGAATGAGAATGGAGCTGTGCTGGGCCATGGCCCTGGGAAACCCTCCTCATCCTCCTTTTCCAGCCACTGTAGCCCATTCAGCTCCTGGTGTTTCACTCCTCACAAATCTAAAGTGTGTAAACACAGCATGAGGCTGTCAGCACCTGCACACCACCTTCTTGCCTGCACTGTCAGCACGTCAGGTAACTAAAAATGAGTATGGCAAAGCTGGTCTTTCACCCCAAGTTCTGCTCTGTTGCTTCTTGCATTGTACCTTGCTGCAGCAGGGAAAAAATGATCAGTTTTGTGTCTGTCTTCTCTTTTGGACCTTTCCTGAGGCCAGTACTGCCTGCAGACACGTGTCCTGGCAGGTACGAGCCACAGAATGGGTTCCTCTGGCTTGGAGAGTCAGCTCAGTGATGGACACACTGGACAGAATTCTCTTGTTCTGTATGATGTTTATGGAAGTAGTAAGATCTTTCTTCTTATGATTTCAAATTGATACATTTGCAGGTAAAATTGTTCTGTTCCCCTGGTCATTGCTGTGAACAGTAAAAACATGTTTTCCATAGTTTCTGAGCAGTGTACTCATGGGGCAGTTCTGTTCTCTGGCAGCTATGAAGAGAGATGTTTGTTTGGCAGCTACAAATAGCTAAACTGATAGGGACAAATAAAATAACCGTGTAATCAAAGGGGAATGGTAGAACATCTGTTAACATTTTTATCATTAATATTCTTGGGAGCTTGGGCTGTGTGCATGCTCAGTTTAGTATTGCCCTGTGTCTCATGCAGTAAAACGTGGTCCCAGTGAAATCAGCTTAGCCTGTAAATAATACAATTTATGTATAGGGGATGCTGTCACTTGTGGCGAGACATAAATGCCAGTGCTGAGATAAATGTGCAAGTCAGTTGCAGCCCTGCCCAGGTATGGGACATTAAAGCACTAGGAATGTGCTTCTGATGCATCCTCATGCTGGCAGGTCACATCCTGGTTGTCCTGAGACACCCAGCATGCAGGAGCTGATGGGGACATTGGCAGGCAGGTAGAGCTGTTCCTGCCCTGCAGCCAGAGCTTGGGGCTGGGGCAGGGGGGCACAGAGGAGCTGGCTCAGCCCTCCTGTGCTTGGCTGGAGCTGCACTGTGACCCTCGTGGGAAGGGTCCTTAGCCCCCAGGAGAGGAGTTCCCAGCCTGCCATACGACATCTGGGCTGTTCTGCCTGGATTACTCAAGCAGAGAAATGGCTCCTATTCCAAGCAGAGGGGCAGAGCGAATGGACAGGAGAGGAGTGTGTTTCAGTCCCTGCTCAGAGGAATGTTTGTGCATTTGATATTAAACCATCCTGAGACAGAACACGCAGCTGCTCCGGTGCATCCCAGCTCTGCCTCCCTTATCACCAGGAGGGCTTTGGCTCTTAGGCTGGAGAGTCCCGTTGTGCTCCCACAGAGCAGAACTCTCCCATCCCCATGTATTGCTGCTCAGCTCTGACTGTGCCCTTTGAAGTGGCACCAGTTCAGGACAGGAACGTGCAAAGCCCTGCCCTGTGGCTCTGCAGTGGCAGTTGGGAGGTGTGTGGCAGGTTGGGTGCCCAGGGTGGAAAGATGGAGCTGGTTTTAAGAGTGGTTTCTGTAGAAGGAGCAGCAGTACCCCCACACTGCTCTCACAGCAGCTGATCAGAGGTCTGTATCCAGCTTGCTGACTTCCCAGCACTGAGGAGGGATGGAGTCTGGCTGGCTCAGAGCTTGTGTGAGGGAAGGAGGCAGCTGCCTTGAGAGAGTGATGCCTTGAGAGACCCTGCCATGGTGGTGGGACAGGGTACGTCCCCATTCTCTGGAGATCAGGCTTTGGCAGAAGGAAGCCACAGCACTGATAACCATGTGGCAAAAAGGCTTGTTTTCTATAACTTGACCTTTCCACAGTTTGTGGGGTTTTTCTGCATCATGTATTTAATTTGCTCCTGTCTGCTCCCTCCTCCATCAGTCCTTTGAATGAGCAAAATTGAGGAGAGAGAACAAAAAAATGGTGTGGGGTTTTTTTGTTTTTTTTGCCCCTAGAGGCTTTTCAATCAAAATAATTTCAAATTATGGGGTCAGGATGAATGTCATACTTCTGTGTTAAGTACTTGCCTACTTTGTGGGATGTTTTGTACAGATTCTTTGCTAAATTATCTTAGCTGCTGTTGCTAGGTAACATTGTTTGCTTCATAGCATCAGAGAAATAAGAGGGTCAAAGAGAACAATTTCATGTTATTATCATCTGAGTTATCCTAATAAGCTTTTCATTGTATGACTTAGAAATTTCCCCCCCTTTTCCTTCCTCTTAGGGAACGTCATTGTCTATGGAAACACAATTGACATTTACACCACAGTCGAAACCCTCTTGTCTCTTGGAATTGATGGTTCTCGCATCCACCTCGTGCAGCCTCCACTCAGCTCGGGTGTGACCTGTCTCAACAACGCTGCGGTGGAGGGTGCTGTGCAGTTGGCCCTGTCACAGGCTGGCGTGGCTGTGCACAGGGACAGTGTCCTGGCACAGTGGGGCGAGGGCAGCGACCCAGAGCTGATCACCTGGGCCACCTTCACCACCACCACAGGCCCGCTGGAACTGCAGTGCTCAGTAAGTAAATGCTTTCGGTGCATTCCCTTCAGGCAAAGGCCATTGAATGTAGAGAGTCCCTCATTGATTTATCTGTTTCTCATTGTCTCTAGGAGATTGAACGTTCACTTGTTAGTCTCAAGGATTGGCTTTCTAAAAATCCAAATAAACCCATTGTTAATGCCCTGACTGATTTGGATTAAAATGTATTTAAGTCACCTGACACACAAGTAGTAGCTTGTTGCTGAGTGACAAATACTCTTAATTCATTTTCTAAGCGATTCCAGAAAACCTTTCCTTATTTAAATGTGTGCAGTTACTCCTGTCTATAGTTATGTGCACTCAGTTAAGTCACAGTAGAAGCCAAAAACATTAGGATAAAGAGGCCTACTATGTCACTTAATGAAAACATATTTTTAGCAGATTTCTCTCCCTTTACATCCATGACTGCAGTTCAGTTCAGCTCCAGTACCAACATCTTATTGAAACTGTAGGCACACTCACAGGTGTGGCCCTGCTCTGAGACTGGGGACAGGTTTTAGCTGTTCCTAAAGGTGAGGATTGTTCTGTTTTCCTTTATTGGGCTAATCCACGGAGCAGGCACTTCTGATAGTCACTTCAGACCCTCCCACCACGGGGAGCTGCCGTCCTGCCCTGCACACCCTGCTGTGCCCACTCCTTGTGCAGGAGTGGCTGTCACTGTGGACAGGACAAGCCCTGTGCCTCTCCCGGGGAGCTTCCCAGGTGTTGGGGTCCCTGCTGATTCCCCCACCCTGCAGCCCTTCTCTTCTTAGCATACAGATAGTTGAACCCTTCCTGATGGGGGTGAAGACCTCACACAGCACTTTTACCCATCGTCTCCTGACTTTGGTCTCCATGTCAGTAGAGATATTTCTCCCTCTCTTCTCATATGCAGCTCTTCAAGTTCTCTCTTCTTTCCCTGAAACTCCTCCATTTTTAACATTCTTGCACAGATATCTCAATGTGGTTCTCATTCTTGCAACTTGGTATGCACTTCCCACTTCCCCATCAGCCCCCCTCTTTCCCCCACCACCTGGCCCATGTGGCTGTTCCCTCAAACCCCCCTTGCCTTGGGGTTTGTTTCTCTTGCTCATTTGTGTCCCTGCTCATTCTTCCAGCCATGGTCCTTCCCTCTCAAGATCTCTCTTTTCCAGCCTCCAAGATGGGAGATGTTTAATTACTTGTGATGTCAGGGGCTTTATATTCTCCAAGACCAGTTCAGCTGCCTTGCAAGGCTCGAGCTGCCTGGGAGGCCGGGCACAGAGCATGCCAGGCTCCAGAGAGCAGCCTCTGCCAGGAAGGCAGCTGTGCTCACCAGAGACCAGGCTGTGCAGGAATCGGCACTGCAGCAGTCCTGGGCCTTTTGGGATTTGAGCCAGTATCAACTGTTGATTGGCAGTTCTTGGGGGCTTAATTTGTTGAGTCCTGCAGGATGAAAACAACAGGAGAAAATCTCCTCTTTCCCTAAAGCAGCAGCCTCCCTCCCTCCTGCCTGGGCTGACAGATGGCTCCCAGCCTGGAGGTTGCAGCCCTCCCCTCCCCTCCAGTGACACTGTCCTGCCTGTCAGCCAGCAGGACGTGGGGCTGTGTGGTCCCCTTGCCCCCATGGGCAGAGCTTGCCTGATTTTGCTCTCCTAGATGGTCAGAATTCCTTGGCTGTGCATAGTTCATCACTTGGTTTATCTACGAACAAGCCCGGGGGCTCTGGCTCCTCTGCTGCTGCATCTCTGCTGTGCCAGTGTTGCTAAAATTTCCTTTGCTTCCCTCTCCTGTGCCTTCTCATCCAGCTGGCTGTGAGCATGTGACACTTTACTTAGTCCCCAGGAAAGCTCTTTGGGGGTACAACTGGGTAACACCTTCACCAAGGTCACGGCTGTGTCCTCCCTGAGCTGGCACTAAGGGAGGGACAGATTATGGATGCTGCTTTGTCCTGACACAGGTATGTCTTGGGCTGTTGAGGATGGAGGCAGCAAGGGAATGCATGCTTCCACCCTTCCTCAGCCTGTACAGAAATATCTCTTGGGACAGCAACCTGTGACTTGTCATCTAATGATTTTAAAAGCTGATAGCACTGACAGGGAAAGCTCTGTGTGAGGGCTCTGGAGCTTCACCCACTCTGTTGTAGTGATGGTCAGTCTTCATCTGTGCCCTTTGCAGAGCATGGACTTGTTCAAAACATCTCTCAGCCCTGTTGTTCTTGTTCCTTTTAACCCTCAGTGTCCAGTGTGCACTCTTGTTTTACACTTGCTTGGGGCCCATGTTTTGGCAGCTTTGAGGACACTGCTCATAGTTGTAGCTTCTCCCACATCTGCTCTCAGGGCGCTCTGACGGAGGTGAGGGTGGTGCCGGGTTTCCAAGCGGCTCCTCAGGCATGATCCCTCTCTGGAGCTGTGCTGCCTGTGCATCTGTTCCACTCCAGTGCCAGCATGTGGGATGGACTGGTGGCTGCTCCAGCACCACCTGCTCTGCAGTGCTGGTCACGATGCTCCTCTTTGAGGAGGTGTGGTCTGTCTGATCTGCTTCCTGGTGTCCCAGGAGAGCGGCTGTGCAGGTGCCACAAGAAGACAAAAGGAGGGAATTATCACTAGCTTTTTGTCTTTGAGACTCAAAAGAGGGATTTAGGATGATTTTCTTTAAATGTCCTTGAAATCCTCCTGTGGGGAAGATGAGCTCGTGACTTCAGTAGATGCTGGTCCCAAGATAATTCCCTACCTCATGGCCAGGACTGTAAGGTTGCCTAAAACAGTACAGGCCATCTTTTCAAAGAGTGGAAGTCCCATCTTTTTTCAGTCCCACAAAACAAAACATACCAAATAGGTGTCTGCTGTGCTCATGACCAGACTCAGCAGCTGACTGCCAAATGTACCAGATACTTTCCTTGCATTCACAGCCTGCTCTGGGCTGGCCTGGGTGACCCAGATGGCTCTGATGGACAGCCAGCCTAGTGCCTGGCCTTAGAGAGCGCTGCAGTCCCCTGCTTCAGGGAGGTACAGGTCAGCCTGCCTCCTAAAGCAGGTGTGATCCAGGTCTGGAGTAGGCAGAGAGGCCTTTCAGTCCTGACAAAGTTTGGATATGCTTTCCAAAATCTATGACACTGTCAAATATAACAAACCTGAAAGCTTTCCTGTTTCTTTGAATGTTCAGCCCTCTTGTACTTCTCACAACCTCCTTGGCCTCTGCAGCTTCCACTGGCTGAAATTGTGCTGCTGTAGTTGGAATGAGGATGACATTTCCTCTGAGCAAGTTTTACTTCTGATCTTTCCATTTCATTGACTGTTCCTGTGCTGGCAGCCAGAGTAACTCAGTTTGTTGGTAAACAGGCTCAACAGTTGGGAAAACATTTGTAATGCACAGTTATCCTGCTAAATGCAAAGTACATTGTGCTTTTCTGTTCCTTGGGGTTTCAGGTTCGCTTGAGCATTTGAAAGAGGAAAACCAGCTTCATAGAGGGTTCAGGTCTATGTCCTGTGCTTGTACTAACAGAAAATATACATGGCCATTCATAGGAATTTCACATGTGGTGAATACTGGAGCTTTTAAAATAAAACTCACCTAATAACCAGAAGCAGATGAGTCCAGTTTAGTAATTCTCCTTTCTACTGTCTTTGTTTTAATTTTGGTAGCTGTAAATGCTGGATCAGAAGGATCTATCTGTGTATATAAAATCATACTTTATTTTATATTCTTGTTTTTTAACGTAAATGACATTCAGAACAAAGTGTGGGTTTTGATTTATGAAATTAGCCAGTAAATAATACATAATATAATCTACAATTATTTATATCCCTTTTCAGGCATTTTTTAGCTTTGCCTACAGGGCAGTGGATTATGAAACCTTTAAGGCAGTCAGTGATGCTTGCCTTGTTTTTGATGGAAGGCTTGTGATTGATGCCAAGTTCTGCACCAATGATGTCAGCATCAGGGCTGCAGGTCCTCTAACAAAGTTCTCCAGGAGATACCGTCGGGATGAATGGACGCACAGCAACTTCAGCTCCAAAGAGATTGGCTTTGAGCTTGCTGCATCCATGCTGAGTCTCTTTGATCCAACCCTTCAGCCCCATTCTGAGCCACCAGAAGGCCCAGACAGACTCATCCCCATGTACAAAGGATGTAAAGTTAAAGGTATGTCCCACTGGATTTGTCACACTTCCATCCCCTGTTCTGTAATACAGGCAGGTCCATGTCACCTCAGGTGCCATCTCATCATGGCAGTACAGCCCTCAAAGCTCCTTATACAGTGGAAAAAGATGACAGCAGAAGGGGGGCAAACAAATACTTGAGTTGCTCCGTTGCTTATGAGTTAATAAACCCCATTTTCATTTCTGGCAGGAGGTGTTCTTCCTGGAGGTTATAACTACTTGCACATTTCCAAACCAGCAATTCCCATCCGCTTGGACGTAGAACTTGCCCAGTGTGACCACGTGAGTTCAATAACTTCTTTGTTTCATCCTCTGTTTGGAAGGATGTTCCTAGTTAGGGTAGTGCAGGTACCTGCCCGAGTACCCTGAACTGTAACAAAGTACCCTGAGTAAGTGTGGGTTGATGTATCTGTGGCAGTTCCAGCACAAACCCTGCACGCTGGGGGGGTGTGTTTGCCATCAGTGGGTGTTAGACATAGTCCAGACAGCTGAGCCTGTGTGCACTGCATACAGCAGGTACAGCTGCTGAGCCAGGGTGGGTTACAGACCTCTCTGAACCTCTCAGGGCTTTGTTTCCACGCCTCCTGATGTTTGGCTTTCTTCAGTGATGCCTGATTTCTATGCACAGGACATAGGACAGTATTAGCTGGATTTTGTGCTTTCAGCCTTAGTGCTGAGCCTCTTTCCTCCCTGCAATATGGTGCTGGAAATGCATACAGATGAGAAAACTTGGCAGTTTATCAGGGAAATTGAACTGATTTCTAGATTAGTAGGAATTATTCTGGAAGAGGTGCTCTGTGCTTCACTGCTAGGAAATAGTCCTGCAGCCATGAGGGTTGTCTTGGAACAGGGTGGAGGGAACCAGTTCACACACTGGGCTACATGGGAGAATGTCCCAGGATACAAACATGGAGACACTTCTCTTACTGGAGAACCTGACTTATGAGACAAGAAAAGGACTAGATTAATGTCTTTTAAAGCCAGGGAGGACCATCCAGCTAGGCAAGCTCCTGTTTCACATAGATTGTACCTTTTACCTCAGGGATTTCTGTATCAAGTCCATTCTTGCAGTTGATTTAATGAGCAGCTTTTAAAAGGCTACTTCAGTGTTCAGTTTAAAACTTGGACAGCGGTGGTCCATAGAAAGAAATCAGATTTTAAAAAGAAGTCCATGGTTTGGGGGAGGAATCAAAGCATGGCTCACCTTGTTTTCCAGATCCAGAATGAGCCATCCCAAGCAGGATGTGCTGGAAAGCAGAAAGGACCATCAGAGAGAGAAATTGGTTGTGTTAGTCCAAATTGCTAGAACACGATTAGAATTCTTTTGCTGCTGCTTTGATTACCTGCTGATTACCTGAAAAGAGACGATCTTTAAAGCCACTCTAGAAACTTCATGTACATCCTAAAAGAATATCCTAAGGGAGAAGTAAGAGAAGCTAGTGAAAGGTATTAGCTGAGATGTGGAAGTACCAAAGGTTCCTGTAGCCTAGCAACAGGTTGTAGAAATGTGTAAAACTGGAACAGGAATACAGCTTATAAAAACAACTTCAACCTATGTGATCATCCCACTGTACTGGCAGCTTTGAAGCAAATTTTTACACTTTGTCTTCAAAGAGATTGATTTAAGTGGCTGAAGCTAAATGCTACAGTTTGAGGATGAACATTCAACAGTGTTATTTTATTGACAGTAGAGTTGGTGTTGGCAACACACGGCAGCCCTAGTTCAAATTAGCAAGAGTTGGGTGAGTGTGAGCAATTGAAATCCTATACAGACATGTGTGTTAGTGTGTATAAACACATATACATATATAAGTATATGCATATACATCCTTTTATATTCACTATTTAATGGTCTGCAGCCCCTCACTGACTCTGTACCTGTGCCAGGTCAGGTGTTCCTTCCGTCTCTGCAGCTTTCCTGCTGTTCTCCGTTGCAGGGCACAGAGATAATAACTGGAGAGGCAGGACATGGGAACTACTTCAGGATGCATTTCAGCAAGTACAATATGGTGGATAGCATCACCTGCTTTTCCAAGGAACCCTTTCCTGTCTCCAACTACATGTGCTTGTACGGACAGCACGAGCGTCTGCTGAACGACCTGTACTATCGCTGGAGGGCTGGGCAGATCACAGACCTTTACAGGTGAGAGACACTCTGCCTTGTGCAGAAAATCTGCAATGGCTTGCTTGACCATCTTTCATCTGAAAGAGCATTTCAGTGTCTTTACCACTGTTGTTTAGAATATTTGGCAGGTGTAATCATTCAGCTGAACCTGCACAGTCCTTTATTACTGTAGATTCATGTTCAGAAGTCACTTTTAAAAGTATTTTTGTCGTGTTAAGTCAAATTTTTAAGCCAGAGATTTCTAGGGAGATTTTAAATTGCTCTTGGTGATAGCCACACTCAACAAGTTGCCTGTTTTTATCTGGTGATAAACCCTAAAGTGTATCCTTTAGACCATGTGCTCTGTGGAAGGGATTATTTACTGTAATTTAAGATAGGTGTGTCAGGACTCTATTTGGTGGCAGCACTGCAGCAGTGAGACAGCTCTGGCAGAGTTTGAGGTGCCTGGGCAAGCACAGGGCAGTCCTAGAGACAGGTATTCCCAGGCAGGTCTCCCAAGGGAGACTAAAGAGCCTGGCTAGTTCTAGCCAAGGGCTGTGTGCTGTCTCCTCCAGAGAGAAGAATTTTTCATTGCTTTTGATTTTTGTTTCAAGAAATCCTTCACAAATGGTGCTTGGGAATGTAAACTGTCACACACAGAGAAGTGAAGTACTGCCTTACATCAGCTGGGTAGGGACAGAAAGCCAAGCTCAGGAACCAAATGGTCAGGTTTTATCATGATACAAAGCTGACAGTGGTGCCTGAAAAGTCTCCAGGTCTGATTTTGTTATATTTATAACTGGAAGAAAGGCACAAATGGTAGCAAAATTTTCAGATCAAACATTGTTATTTAGCTAAAAGTTTGCTCTAAAGGATGTGCTGTGGTCCAGAAGAAACTTCTGAGTTATTGCTGGTACAGGGCTTGATTTTGATTTATAACAGATGTTGGGTATGTTTTACAAAAGAGGAACGGGACATAGCAAACATGAAGGGAAAATATTACTGCTTTTTCTCCCTTGCTGCACGTTGGGCACGTGGCCCAGCCTGAGGACCTCAGTGCAGCTCACTCACCTGCTTCCCTGACAGCTGCACTCAGGTTTGGAAGACAGGAGATGTGAACTTTCTGAACACAGAGCTTATTCCTTCTTCAGAGAAATAAGAATGTGTTAGCCTTCCTTGTGCTCGTGATCCTGATAGGATCCCCACGCAGGGCACAAGCTGATCAGGGGATTACAAAGTAAGGGCAAGTTCTAAACATCCACAGAGACTGTAAAAATCTCAGGAGAGGTGAAGATCCCAGTGATGATCTGTTTATAGGATGTCAGGCCAGGCAGCACTGTAAGAGTGAGAGGAGCAGCTTTACCTGCTGGCAGCATATACACTCACTGCAGAATCACTTGCTCCTGGAAGACTGGGGCTGTCCTACCTGCTCTGTGCTCACCAGGGTCCTGAGCTGTCCCCATGGCACAGGCAGCGGGACCAGGCCAGTGGTCTGGCCAGGATCACTGGTGTGCTGCACATCTCTTGAGCTCTCCTTAATTAGTGATGATGAACTAATTTCGGACTTGTCTTTTACAGCCTTTAAACAGGGATGTTGTTTGGGACCTTTTGCCTCATTATTTTATCTCACCTCTCATTAGCCTGTGGCAAAATTCCTGAATTACAGTTGCCAGGTTTTTCTTATCTGGTTATTTTATTGCCTCCCGTTGTTTTTAGTCTTCTTTATACCTTATCTTTAGATAGGTTTGTTCCTTCTCTTCTTGCTCTTTGGTCATGTGTATGAAGTCCCATATGTTGCTCCTCAGCACTGAACATATGCTGCTCTTTAATCTCCTCGCTCATGTGCTTCTTGTGGTGCTTTCACACACGTGTTCCTGCTCATCCCAGGCTTGGTGTTCCTGTTACACAGTCCATCCTGTGAGGAGGGTACATTCTCCAGCAGGTGTAGCAGGTGGGAGACTGAAAGGCAAAGGGAAGCCCTTTGCAGGCAGCCAAGGCAGAGGGCAAGGACACATGAGAAAAGGAAGAGGAGACAGGGAGAGGAGGAAGCAAATTGCTCCTGAAAGCAGCAAATTCCTGTGCTGCTCTCAGGAGGGGGTGGAGCAACAGAATAAGGCTGGCAATATAATGTACTCTTATAATATATCACATCTACAATACACATACATCCCCACATTGCAATGCTCCTACAATGTACTTACATGTGTGTGCAATGTACAGTAGACAGTGTTAGGACTGAGCCGTGACAAGACTGTTTATTAGAAAACTGGTACACTGAAAAACAGTTTAGCATCTCTTGTGAGATAAGGATTGTCTTAAGACTCTTACGTGGATAAAAAGTGGTGCCTGGTTGGCTTTTGGTGAGGAGCAGGAAAATGCATTCACTGATTTCTATGTGTATGATCAGAAAAAACCCAACTGTTTTGGGCATCGTTCACATGGTCTGTGAGGATCCTGCATGAGTACAAACCTGAGGTTAGGACTGAATTTCTCTTTGTCTTTGGAAAAAATGCTTTTAAACTAGTACATGTTACATCTTCTAGCAAGATGTGAAATGCCCTTAGTGAAAAGAATGTAGACTGGGACAATGTCGTGATTTGTTAGTTAAGCTTGTAAACTTGACAGTTTGAAGCATCCATTCTTTATGCCTCCCTTCTTTATGCCTCAGTTTTGTGGAGGGCCTTCCTATGAGGCAAGAAAGTGCAGTGTTTTAATCTTTTGGTCTGTATTTAGATTTCTCAGCATGGCATCTCATTCCAGGAATGGACACAGTGGAACAGCTGTCACCTGGGAGCTAATTTATTTCTGTGTAGCATGCAAATTATCTTTTAAATAATTAGAGACTGCACCTAGCAGTGAATTTCCTCACTGATTTGTGTTCAGTACAAGAGCTGAAAGTTAACCCCATGGTACCGGATTTCCTGACCAGAATGTGCCAGAGCCATTCTCAAATTAGCATTAACAACAGGCTCTCGAGATCCAGGTTTGCTCCAGGGCTCTGGAGGAGGTGGAGCAGGACAGGGGACACACATCGCCCAGGGCTCCACTGGTCTTGCTACCCCAGCCCAGTTTCACAGGGGGAAAGGAAACCATAGCCCTGAGATCTGCCAACATTTGTTTTCTTTCTAAGCTTATAGATTTGTTACTGGTCATGAGTCCTCCATACTGCTTCACATTGGAGGAGTGTAACCAGCCAGTGACCCCCTTTTTGTCCTCCCGAGATGAAGGCAGCTGCAAGGCAGTTGCCAAGTTATGGAACGTGTCCACAGAGCGGTGGAATCTCCCTCTGCTGCATCTTAAGTACAAAACAGATAATTAGAGGGGTCTCCTGATACTTGGCAACCAAATGGATGCTCGCTGGCATCATGCCTTTAATATGAGGTAGAAGTGGTTCACGTAGGCTTCGTTCGGCATTAACGAAAAGCAAATCTTGCATAATGCATAAAAATCTGACCCACTAGTTTCTAAAATACTTAAGGAGCTTATTTCACAAATGAGGTGTGAGTGGCTTTTACTTAGGAGTTTGTAATGCTGCATTAATGAGCTTGTTGTCAGCTATGATATACAGAAGATGGTGGTTGCATCTCTGCCGTGTGGCAGTGACAGTGATGCTGGGGTGAGGGAGCACCCAGTGCAGGACAGTGAGGGTGGCACAGGAGGAAAGGTGTGAAGAAGGGTCCTGTCAGAGGTGCCATCGTGGTGCCAGTCACTTCCTAAAAGGTGCCCTCTGAAAGGCTGTGTTGCTCAGCCATCCCCTTCTCCTGTTTCCTGCCATACCTGTGCACCAAGTTGGCTCTCCAGGTAATGCTGTTGGTTGGTCAGCAGGATCCTGCTGGTATTTAACCCCGGGTGAAGCAGCTGCTGGACTGAGAGTGCTGAGTGATCCAGGAGGTGTGAGCAACACCTGACACAGAGTTCAGAGGGCTCTGCTTGTTCTGCTTGTCCTGAGTGTAGATTTAGTTCTTAGAAGACATCATGTGCTTTCAGTCACCTGCTCTTCCCTCCCTTTGCATCACAGGCCGGACATGCAGACAGTGCTGGACATGTGTTGGCTGGACATACGTTTGCCTGCACCCCACATGGAGGCTGTATGGACATAGATGTGGGCTGTACATATGTGCAGGCTGTACATACATGCAGGCTGTACACGTGTGCAGTTGCCCACGCATAGGTGGAGGCTGTACATATGTACTGACTGCACATACATACGTGTAGGCTGTACACACGTGTCGCTGTCCAGCCCAGAGCTGAGGAAGGGCACAGGGTCAGCCCTGTGAAGGAGTGCATGAAAGCAGGGCATGTTTTATGGGAGGATGAGCACAGAAACTGTAGTCACACAGGTTGAGTTCAAAGCACTTTGTTACTTTTTGTTTCACTAACTTGGGTTTCCAGCCTTTTAAGGACTTGTTGAACTGGACAATTTGCCTGCTCTGCACAGTGGCCTCAGGCAGCACGAGGAGCACACGTTCATGGCACCACAGCAAAGCTCTCTGCAGCCAGGTGCAGATGCACTCCATGCCTCGTCTCTGTGGCAGGCTTTGAGCTTTCCAGAGCAGGAGTTTGTGTGTCTGCTGAGCTGTACAGGTTGGTTTGGGACAGGTGACTTTGGGGGTAGGTTTAGAGAGAAGCTCCCAGCAGACGTGACATGGGCCTCTTTGGTAAGAAGAGGTTGAGAGGGTGGTTATGGCTCTGGCAGTACTTGTGTGGGGGGACAAAAAGCACAGGGGATTTTGCTGAATTGTAGTGATAATGTTTTTCCCAGTGCTGGAATGCAGGTAGAATTCAGTTTGCATTTAGGAAGGGAATGAGCATGGATCTGTGGTGATGCAGACCTGTGTGCTCTCAGGCTGTGGCGGTGGGGTGTTGCTGCCAAGAGGCTGAGAAAGCCTGAAGAAAATCAGGAAAGCTCTACACAAAATGGCACAGCAACAGGTACCAGTAGGCCATAGGACATGAAGCTGCCAGACACGCAGCAGGAGTATGTGAAGGGTTAGGGTTAGGCTCCCTTTCCCTGAGAGGCTTTGGAAAATCCACCCAGAAACTATAAATGTGAATAACAGCACTGGATGTTTCCTTGGCTGCTCTCCTCAAACCCTGACTCTTTCTCTTGTGTTGAATTTTGCATATTGGCTGTACAAGCTAAATGCTCAAAAATGTTTTGAGCTTCATGAACAGCATTCACTTATTTTGAAGTAACCATTTAGCTTTTTCCACTGAAGTTCAATTCTCACATCCTGGTGCTGTTTATATTAGGCTGAAGGTGATTTATTAAGCAGTAGTCATTCAATGAGACTGTAAGCAGAAACTCCACATTGGACTGACTGTTTATTGACCCAATGCTAATAAATCTCACAATATAACAAATAAATCAAGAAAAAACATAATTTGATGTTTTTGGCATTATTGTTAAAAGGACTAGGTAAAGAGTTAAATCTGTTACTTATAGGCTGGATAATCAGTGATTATTTAAATATGAAATGCATGCTGCATAGAAAAGCTGGTTTTAACCCAGACTCTCCAAAATGAGGAGTGCTTGTTCATTAAGAGAAACATTAGAATGCCCTGCTGCTGTCTGGAATCTGCTGGATCCCACACCCATTAGCACACTGGGATTACATTTAAGGGATTCCACCTTAGGTTTTTGTTCATCGTGCAGACAGTGAGATGTTTTTTGTGCAGGGATGAAAAAGACTGGAAAGGAACTGTGGCAGGTAGTGAGCATGGCTGAGAGGGACTAGTGCTGCTCTGTACACTCTGCAGCCTAATTAGAGGGAAATGCATGTGCTTTTTAAAAAGAGAGAGACAGGACTGGAAAGAAGAAGACATGAAGGGATATCAAAGCACTAACGGCTTTCTCGCTCCCGAATTAACCACTAACCCCACGGTGCCCTGGTACAGCTCTACTTACAGAGCCAATCAATACCAATGGCTGGAGACCACATATTAATGTAGTTCTAAAGGAGCAGCTAACTTGCTGATGAAAAGCCATGTTACTAAGAAACCCCACGGCCAAATTAGTAAGTAAAAGCTCGTCAGCTGAACACTACCACATTAATTTGCAGTCAAACCTTGCTGATTCATCCTAGCAATTATGCAAACCATTATGAATGATTAAATTCTGAATCCATAAACAGTTGCAGAAAAGCAATCATACCGCTGCACACAGCCTATCTGATGATTTTGTACGTCAGGTTTAATTTCCTTTTAATTGTTTTCCATAATGCATTACACGTGAAATAGTACTGTGTGAGAAAATGCAGTAAGCCTGATGTCAGGGTCAGCCACAAAGTGCTCAGACAGAGAGTGCAGACAGCAATGCTTCTATGTCAGCTTTAAAGAGCACAGAGTTTAGAAAGTTTAAAGAGCCGTTCAGTGGGAATCACCTAAACCATAACTGCTCTGATCTGGTGAATAATCTCAACTTTACCAAATGCCAGTGCTGAAATAACGGAGAGTCTCTCCTGAGGACACTTAGAACAGGAAAGGGCCGCAGTATCTCAGTGCCAGGATCTGCCTCTGGGTACAGTGCTCTAATGTAACATTCCCAGGATATTAAAAACGCAGCAGACAGCACTGGTTTATCAGTCATGATGGATCACCAGTGCTGGCGAAGGGAAGATGCTGGCAAGTGGTGCACAGTGTCACCCCCCGACGTCAGCAGGTCGCTGCAGCAGCCCCAGGGAGCTTTGGGTCTGTGCCAGGGGGAGCAGTATCGTCCCCAACAAGGTCTGGATTCAGCGGCCTTCTTTCTGGAGTAGGAATTGCAGGACCAGTTGCCCTGCACTCTGCTTTGCCATTGCAGCTACAGGAAAGAGGGGGTTGTAAATCACAGCTTCTAACCCAGTCATCTTCCAAAGAGAAGACGCCGTGAGTTCTGTGCGAAGTGGCAAAGGAGCACAGGCTTTGTTTCCAGGATTTCCTTCAGCCTGTGAATTCCTGAGCAGATTCACTTTGTGAAACTGCCCAGTGGAGTCAATCACAGATTTGTTGTCCATAACAATCACAGATTTGTTGTCCATAACAATCACAGATTTGTTGTCCATAACAATCACAGATTTGTTGTCCATAAGGCTGTTTAACAGGAGTGAGTAAAGCTCGTGGGCAAACAGGTGTTCAGGGAGCAGAACTGCAGAGCAAAGAGCTAAAGGTCCTCCTTGCTACAACCAGGGCTGTTGGTTCAACACTTGCTTGGCTGTTCAGCAGTTGTAGGCGAACGTTAAGGAATTGCAGGCCAGGGGATGTGTTATGCCCTTTGTGCTGAAGAACAATACTCTCAGGTGGTGCTCTAGGGGATTTTACACAAATTGCTCCTGCTTTTTACCTATGTAAACTTACATAAAGCTGTCTTTCAAAATTATTGCTCAGATGATATTGGCAGGAAATGCTCAGTGGTTTTATTTATATTTTCCTTAAACTAACACTTTGTGATTCCTGGTCTGACTATCCAAAATACATCTGGAAATATTCTGTTCCTTTTACTGGAATCACCATATCTTTGTAATTAAGAGTCTTTAAAACATCCATTGTTGTCTCCAAAACAATGCACCTTAGTTGCTTGTGTTGGAGAAAAGACTTTTGCTGATCTGCAAGCTGTGGTTGGGAAGTATTGTCAATATGACCTGGAAATTAAAATTGTGCTGCATCCCATCACTCTACAGTACTTTACTCTCCCTGCTCTTGGGAAGTGGAATTCCCTGCTCTGTGTAGGCACTCCTGGCATAATTGTGTTCCACTTGAGCCTGTGTCGGGTGAACAGCTTCCATCTCCTCTGTGCTTGTCCTCCTGGGTTGGTTCCTGGGGTCTGTGTAGCAGCAACTTCGCTGCCTGACTGGGCCCTGCACTGGGGAGCTTTTGCCATTGTATGCCAAACTCTGCTTCCATAATCCACCAAAGCCATTCAAGATTAAGGGATCCAAATGTGCTAGGGTAAACTTTGCATGTCCTGAGGTCTGAGGATTTGAGAATGGACAGTATCATCCAGATGTAACTGGTACAGCCTGGACAACTTTGTGTTTTGAGCATTACATTTTCTCTTAAAAAAAGAAATTCAAACCCAGGAAAATGGACATCTAGCTTGAAAATCCCCTATGTTGTACAAAGTGTTGGGAGCTCCAGAGAGGAAAGGAGACTCTCCACTCCTTACAGATTAACAGGAGCTTAAATTGATCAAAGACTGCTTATATTGGTTATGAAAAAGCCATGTGTGCTGAGGGCACAGCAGTGACTAGAGGGACACTGGGCTTAAGGGGATGGAGGGCAGGGCACTGGTGACTCGTGGCCAGCTTTGGGAGGAAATAAATGGGATTTCAAGAGATCTGTATTAAGGATTGTTTAGAGACATTTAATGAGGGTTGCAAACAGATCCAACCCACTTCATGGGCTGTCTTCCCCTGAGTGTATGTGTGTTGGAAGAGTGGGGGTAGCAGGGATGTGAGGAGTGGAATTTGGGTTTGCTCTTTCCATAAAAGCTCTGAGTAGCAGAACAGCCAGAGACACAGCATCCTCCACGCCTGTGATCATGGACACACCAGCCTGCAGATGGATTTTTCAGAGGCACCATCACAAGGTGCCACCTGCCCTTTGAGTCTCGGAAAATGCCACCTCATCCCGGACTCGCTGCAGGGAGAAGCAGCAGCCTGTGCCCCTGCTCAGGGGTCACTGTCAGTCCAGAGCTGATCAGCTCTCTCACAGAGCTGGTCCTCTTCCCTCCTGGTCCTTCCCTGTCACAGGGTTGTAAATTATTTTAAAATAACTGCAATTACTGATCTTTTTTAACCTTATACCTTGCTTTTGTTTTGTTCCTGTACAAACCAAGTGTGTTATTCTGAAGGTTTTCCCTTCAGTTGTTAAGCCTTTCTGGCTTTACACCTTGCAGCTGGTGCTGTATCCTGTGCCACAAAACCTGCCAGTCAGCAGCACAGGGTCGGGTCCTCGCTGCCAGGACACAGAACAAGAGTAGAGGCTTCTTCTCCAAATGTGGTGTGTTCCTGCAAATGAAAGGGAGAGTAACTATAGGCAGCTCTTGGATGGACAGCCACATGCACACATACTCCATTTTTGCTTGCCAGCAGTGCCCGGCTCTGTGCATTTCCTTTATATCTTCTGCAAGGGGGAGGATTCTGTGCTTTTTTTACAGGACACCACAAAATATTTCCTTCCTCCTTGCCTCTCATGTAACGTAGGCTACACCTCACCAGTGAGGCAGACCAGACTTTAAATATTGTTTGTGAATGAGAGGCAAGACCAGCCCCTTAGCAACGAGAAGGATGTCGCTCCTTGTCTTCTGGAGGAGCCTGTTCCACCGCGCTCTGTCAGAGCCGCCTCGCTGCCCTCGCTGGAAAGGCTTCCAGCAGGGATCCCTGCTAGGAGGTGACCAAGTCTGCACACCCCCTCTGCTCCTGGCAACATTGTCATCTTGTACGTATTTAGCCTGCTGGCTCTGGCAGGTTATGAAAGACTAAACGGTGCGAACACATGTGGCAGATGCCGCTCTCGTGCTAGCAGAGGAGCCTCTGAGCCCCTGTTGGGAGCCTGCCAGCTCCATCTCCTACACTGAAGAGCATTATACTTCGAGGCCTTCCCCAGCTCGCCCTGAGGGACTGCTGCTGAAGTGGTAATAAAATTCAGAATGAAAGTCAACTTGTTGGTTTGGATTCAAATGGGTGTTTTCATTATTAAACTTCCCTTTAGCAGCCATATGTAGAGCTGCTCTCTCAAAAACACCATGTGCCCCCTGAGGAAGGTTATTCGAACTGAAAAGATAAATAGATAAAAGCACAGAGCCGGCAAAGAAAGCAAATTGTTTCTGTGAGGTGAATCTCCTACTTGCCCTTGGAGGGTACAGTTCTTCAGATTAAAGAAAATGAAGGGAGTCTGGGAGTAAATGTTGGGTACTGGGAGCTCCTTCTGACAGCCTGTTTAGAAAACATGGACAAGGCATTCTCTGTTTCCTAAAAAAAAGGCATTTTATTTGCATTAAATATTCCAAACTGGGCAATGAATTTCAGGTTTTGAGCTCCAAATCTGTGAATATTGACAGGAACAGTTAAACTCATGGTTATGAATGGAACTGGTAATGGTAGCAGGAATACATAGCACCCCTGAAACGTTAATAAACAGCATTTAATGCAACACCTCAGTGAGACAGGTGAGCACCTAAACTGAGCTAAGGCAGTTGGAAGGTATGCCTCAGTTGAAAGAGGAAATCGCCTCCTCAGAGGTACAATTAAAATTAAGATGCCAGCTTGAAGACAAAACATTTGGCTAGTGGAACATGGCTTTTAGCAGGGCATATCAGTAAAAATAGACAGTCTTTAATTACCTTAATGTATTCTTGTATAACACTCCCCTTTCTCTTTGCTATCTGATATCAACAGTGAGTTAATGGTTTGTGTTGGGTGGGGGTTTTCTTCTGAAATTAAAGGGGTTTTAAATATTTGAGGGATACTGTGTTCTTGTCTAGTTCTCTGCACACATTTCAGGCGTGCAGTTACTAAAATAAAGATCCTTAAAGCTAAGCTCATCCTTTCTAACCTGCATTTCCCAATGAGCCAGCAGCTAAGTGGTGGTAACTCCTGGGCTGGGCAGCACTTGTGTTTGGAATAGTGTCCATAAATATTTATAGTGTGAAAACACCTATGGGAGAGAGCCCTGCTGTGCTGGAGGCCGTGCAGATTCCGAGGGGCAGCCCCAGCCAGCCTGGCACACAGAGAGGAACAGGGTGCAGGGACAGGGAGGGGCCGAGCACGTGAAAACTCAGCCAAGCTGTGTATTTAATGGCACAGGAGAGCTGAGGTGTAGTTCAGAGCACGAGGGGAAAATCCTGCCCTTGGATGTGGAGCAGATAAAATCCTCAGAGAGGGAACTGCACATTGGATCTCTGTAGACAGAATTATTGAACTCGTGTAGCACCGTTTAAGTTGCCTTATCCAGATGTTCTTTTAGAGACCACACAGCTGGACCAGGCGAGAGCATTCGTGTGCTCCTGGGGCAGTGCCAGGGTCCTGCTGCCATTCCAAAGGCACAAGCACTGGACACACTGTCCCCCTCTCCCAACTTCCTGGGTGACCCTGGTGACATCTGCTTGGTCATTACAGGGATGAGCATTAACAAGAATCACACACGTGCATCTCACCCGAGCTGTAAAAATTATCTATCATTATAAAGAGAAATAAATCACAGCTCTGTAATCTGGCTGCCTCCGGTTATATTTACAGCCATGAGGTTCTACATGGAGCCATGTCCTCTCCATCCTTTTCCTCCTTTTTCATGGAAGAATGCTCTCGTAAATGCTGTCACTGAAAGAAAAAGTTACAAGAGCTTCCTCCTAGAATCAGTTCAATTTAGCTTCATCAGAGTAGCACAAAGAACATATTGCAGCGCTGTGGTGGCCTGTTTTTCTGGCTTTTATTAATCCAGAAACCTTAATGATGAACAACATTTGTGTCATTGTCTACACAAATTTAATTTGTTTATGCAGCAGTTCAGTTAATCCTGCAATCTGCTTTTCTCAAATGAGGACAGATAATGGAGACACCGTTCTTTACAGGTCTTCAGGCTTTTAAATTCTGATAAAATCAGGATTCTTCACTGGGTCTTGCCACAGCTCTGAATTAAGCCACTTTAAATGTAATTACTGAAGCTGGCTGTACATCAGGAACATCCATTAAAAGAATTGATTGACCATGCTGTTACAGGAGGCGTTTTATGAACAAACGATCATGATGGGTCCAGAACTGTAATTTATAAAGGCAAAAAAGCAGGTAAATACTTTATTAGTGGTTAATGAGAGGTTCACAAGATAACTAAATTTCTTCTTTTTCACCCAGCTACTTCAGGGAACCTTGGTCCATGGCCATCTATCACGATCGGTTTATTGATCTCCAGAAGGAGCTGCGCCAAATCCTGATGTCAGAACAGGTAAGAGAAACGACCGCCGAGTGCATTTTATTATTTAGGTAATCTGTTAGTGTTGCTCACTTCGGTTTCTTCTCCCATCTTTCTCCTGAAGCTTAATGTTTCTGTTTAGCTCTGTCCTCTGGGAAGCCTGAGCAGATCGTGTGCCTCACAGAGGGGGGGTCACCAAGTACAGCACGTTATTCAGTTTTGTTGTTTGGCCATATTCTCAAATCTGCCAGTAGAACTTGAAGTCCCTTTGTTTTCCTTCGCAGCATTTTTGCATTATACCTGCAATTTAGTACAACTACACAGTGGAATGTGGGGGCTGGCTTGTGTAGCTATCCCCTTGGGTTTAGTCGTGTTCCCTAACAGGAACTCACTACAGCCCATCCTACACCTGCTTCAGCTGAGCCCGTGGGTAGGGTTTTCGTTGTAGCCCAAAGAGTGAAAGCAACTGGCTTTTTCAGTGGTATGTGGATCTCCTGAATAAGGGTGAAATTAAAATGTTTGCTAATGCTGTTTATGGCTTTGGCAGTAGCACCATAGACAGAGCCACAAAGCCTCAGCAGCCTGTGACTTTGCCTGCCCAAACTGCAAAGCCACTGCACTCTGTGGCTGTTAATGACAGGTGTCCAACAGCCCCCAGAGCTGCCTCCCCCATCCCCTGAGGAACTTCTGGCTGATCCCAAACAGAATTGGAGTTCTGATCTCTATGTTTCCACCTCACTACCTGGGATCAGCCTACCCTCCCCCTGCTCACGCTGCCTTTGCCTTTGTTTAACCCCCCACAGTTCTGGGCGACAGCCGAGAGTTTTAAGTATGTGCTCACAGTCTTTAACTGTGCAGAAAAGGAACAGAGCTGAGTGTTGATGGAGGCAGGGTGGCAGGAGGAAGGGAGGTTTGGAGCCCGTGGCCCACCCGAACCGCCGTGCCCGTGCTGCCGTGTCCCAGCTGCAGCCACACACACGCTCAGCTCTGCCTCCTCCCAGAACGGCTCCAAACAATTTGCTCCCCGTCGTTCTTACCCAGAAAGTGCCTTGGTGCGATCTAATTTAGATCCTCTTGAAAGACATCTATCAAAGAAAACAAAATAAGGTTTAGAGTGGGGGGCCTGATGTGGTTTTTTCGCCATCGTTCAGTTGCATTTCGCATGCTCTAAGTGTGAACAACTTCAGAGAGAGGGGAATCGGTGCCCTACAAATTAAGGATTCACTTGCCTTACCGTGTCCTTATGGTAGCAGTCCTGACACACAAAGTCCCCCTGCACAGACTGGAAGCAGCTCTGTGAGTCAGGATTGCTCACATTAATGTAGGTGATGGTATCTGCATCTGAATGCAAATTAGGGGGGTTGGATTTTTATTTGGATTTTTTTTCACAGTGATTTTAACTATATTTACTAAATATCACATTTATGTGTTTTCATTGGATGTTCCTTCTGGGCACATTGCCAGATACAGATTAGGTACCCTGTGCTTATGGAATCTATCTTAAATGCCTTGGGACTGTCTGTATTTGTATATGGAGTAAAAGACCGTCTTTGCTTCCTGTTGCTCATATTCCAGCTCACTTAAGCATGCAGAAAAATTACTGATGAAATGTAAGAATGGGTGAACAACAGCCCTTTGAAAGAGATGTTTAAGAACTGTGAACTTAAATGAACAGGACTCAAGACATTTCTGGTTACAGTTTCCAGAGAAACTGGAAATCAGTGTCATGCAACAGGGGTAACATTTACAGAAAGGTTTGCTGGTAGAAGCAATAACTGCACAGAAAAGCCAGTTGCAGCAGGGCCAGGGCCTGTGTGTTGAGCCTGTGTAGACACCGTCACCAAGGCTGCCCTCGCTGCGCGGGGCCTCTGGCGCAGGGCGTGTTTACCCCTCGGGGATCACAGCCATGTGTTTGTGCCGCCGTGCGCGGCTCCGGCGATGCAAACAGGCAGATGGCAGGGCCGGGGTCTGCACCTCCATCAGCTGTTGGATGCTGCCGCACGCCGAGGGCACACGTGCCGCGCCAGACCTTCCGGAACAGGCACTTGTCCTCCGTCAGGAATAATGTCCTGCCTCTCCGGCTGCAGCTGGGGCTGCAGACTGGGTTAAAAGCCACAGTAAATTGGGCACGGGGTAGGGAATTCCTTTGGCTAAACCACTCGGACAGTCTATGTCTGGGACAGCTGGGGGCTCCACGCAGGTTTGGTTCCACACAACCCTTGCATCTGCACCGTGTCACTTGGAAAGGAGGGATGAACAGTCGGGCACCACCGGCCCCCGGGTGTGCTCAGTGCCACCCGTGCGAGCCCCACTCCGTGCTCGCTGCCCACTGCTTCCCAGCGCCGACACGTTTTCGGGCCGTTTTTGTTCCCCATCACCACGCTCAGTGTCACCTGTGCATGCCCCGAGCCCGGTTCGGCCTCTGACGGCTCTGTGTTGCAGGTGCCCGGGCAGCCCCCCGCCGCCGAGCACAGCCTCGGCCCGCCCGCCCTGCGGGAGCCCATCCTGCGCTTCCTGCGCCGCCACCGTGCCCACCTGCCCATGTACGCCCCGACCGACACCTACGGACCCCTGCGGATCCGGCCCGCGGCAGGTGAGGAACGGCGGGGAAACGGGTGTGTACCCCGAGGTGTGCGGGGCACGGCGGGCGCTCGGTGTGTCGGTGAGGGGGCTTGGTGTGCAGCCCCAGTGGTGAAGGGGTTCTCAGTGTACAGCCCTGTTGGTGACGGGGTTCTCGGTGTACAGCCCCAGTGGTGAAGGGGTTCTGGGTGTGCAGCCCCAATGGTGAGGGGGCTCTGGGTGTGCAGCCCCGGCGGTGCGGGGGTTCTCGGTGTGCAGCCCCGTCGCTGAGGGGTCTCTCGGTGTGCAGCCCCGTCGGTGCGGGGACTCTGGGTGTGCAGCCCCGTCGGTGCGGGGGCTCTCGGTGTGCCGGCGCGGCGGGGGGGCGGCGGCGCGTGCCCGCGGGCCCGCAGCTGTATGCTAATACTCCGCGGGCCGCCCGCCCGCCCCGCC
>JAWWLV010000121.1:5070341-5169189 GCA_035041135.1 Platyrinchus mystaceus | reverse complement strand
CGCCGGCCCGCCGCTGCCCCCCGGCGCCGCCCCGCCGCCCGCCTGCCCCGCCGCGCCGCCGCCCCCGCCGCGGGACTCGCCGCCGCCCGTGCCCTTCGGGACGCCCGATGCCGCCGTGCAGGCGCTGTACAGCCCCACGCGGCCCGTCAGCAGGGACAAGTACCTGGAGCGGGGCTTCAGCCTGGGCTCGCCCGTCTCGGCCGAGTCCTTCCCCGCCCCGGCCGTGCCCGGCACCATGGACCCGCTCCTCTTCGCCCCGGCCGAGCTCAAGCTCTGGGCCGCCGCCGGCCACGTCGAGCCGCCCGCCGCCCACCCCGGCCCCGGCGGAGCCCCCGCGCCGCCCGCCCCAGCCGCGCCGCCCGTCTCATGCCGCCCGCCGCCCAACAAGCGCCCGCCGGGCGCGGCCGAGCCCGGGCGGCACAAGGCCCCGTCGGGCAAGAAGACGAAGGCGATCCGCAAGCTGACCTTCGAGGACGAGGTGACCACCTCGCCCGTGCTGGGGCTGCGCATCAAGGAGGGCCCGGTGGAGGCGCCGGCCAAGGCGCGGGGCGGCTGCGCCCGCCCGCTGGGCGAGTTCATCTGCCAGCTCTGCAAGGAGGAGTACGGGGACCCCTTCGCGCTGGCGCAGCACCGCTGCTCCCGCATCGTCCGGGTGGAGTACCGCTGCCCCGAGTGCGACAAGGTCTTCTCCTGCCCCGCCAACCTCGCCTCCCACCGCCGCTGGCACAAGCCGCGCCCGCCCGCCGCCAAGGGTGGCCCCGAGGCGGGCCGGGCACCGGCCGCGGCCTCGGGCCCGGCAGAGGAGCCGCCGAAGGAGGCGAGCGGCGGCAGCGGCAGCGAGCGGGACACGCCGAGCCCCGGCGGAGCCTCGGAGGCTGGCTCCGAGGAGGGGCTCTTCGAGTGCCCCCGCTGCGCCAAGCGGTTCCGCCGGCAAGCCTACCTGCGCAAGCACCTGCTGGGGCACAGCGCCCCGGCCCCCGCGCCCGCCGCGGAGCCCGCCGAGGAGCCGCCTGCCGCCGAGTGCCGCCTCTGCCCCGTCTGCGGGGAGACCTTCCCCAGCAAGAGCAGCCAGGAGCGGCACCTGCGCCTCCTCCACGCTGCCCAGGTCTTCCCCTGCAAGTACTGCCCGGCCACCTTCTACAGCTCGCCCGGCCTCACCCGGCACATCAACAAGTGCCACCCCTCGGAGAACCGGCAGGTCATCCTTCTCCAGGTGCCGCTGCGTCCCGCCTGCTGAGCCGCCCGTGCCTTCCCCGCCGGCCCCGCGCCGCTCCCCCGGGGCCGCCACACGATTAGCTTTAATACGGCTTGCGACCTGCTGGAATCTGGCTTTACACTTACCTTCCCGGGGTCTCTCTCTTCTTTTTTGTTTTTTTTTTTTTTTTTTTTTTCTTTTTTTTTTAGTTTTTTTTTTAATTTTGTTCCTTCACTCCTGTTTTTATCGATGTGAACAGATCAAACAGCTCGAGAGAATCGAGCATTTCCTTTAGTGTAGCCACAAATGCCTTGACTCTGCTGTTGATGGTCTCCAGAAAATGCTGTAGAAATTGCCTTAACTGTGACATGCCAACTTTCTGTTTCTGTTTGTTTTGCCCTTACTAAGGTAGCTCATGAGTTGACTATCTGTATATGTTGGTTTGAGTAATTATGTTATTTATTCGTTATTTATTTATATTAATTATGAAGATTGATATTATTTGATTGCAGATATTTTAATGTGCTTTTTTGTCTCCCCGCCTGCCATTTCACTGTGCGTTTTAGAAGATCTTTTTTTCTAAAAGGATCTGCTAAAAAAGGTTTTAACTTTTATACCTAGAATAACACATGATCTTAACCATTTTATCCCGTGCAACCAACAGCTCTTACTTTTAGATGCAATCTCTTTTTCTACACACATTATTTTCTTAACTGTTAGCTATTTATAGAGTGCTTCGATAGAACTGTTTCAACTGTATAATTATTTACTATTCAAATAAAATATTTTCAAATTCAAGCATGCCCCCACCCCTCCTGCTGTACCTGGGGGCTGGGGGGGCTGGGACCCGGCTCCGCAGTGCAGCTGGCTGGGAGCCTCCGTAGGCACCAGCCCGCTCCGTACCGTTGGATGAGATTAATTAAAAAGGAATTACCGGGAGGAGGAGAGCAGGGTGCGGTGTGGCCAGTCTGGGGGAAGGCTGCCCTGCTGAGCAAGGGGTCCCCTGGCTGTGGGCTGGAGCCCCAGCCCTGCCCCTGTCACAGCTGGCACCAGGCACAGCCTGCCCTGTGCTCTGCTGCCGGGGACCTTCCCTGGACGGTGTCGCAGGGAGAACTCGAACTCGAGGTGGGGCAGCACCTATGAGTGGAGAACTCGGCGATATCCTTGCCTGGGAGGGCCGTGCTGTTTGCTGGGTGGCTGCTCCACGTGCTCGGCACTGAGGTGTGGGGTTCAGGGGCTCGGTGGAGCATTGGCATCTGCTTTGGCCGTGAGCTGTGGAGCCTGGCACATGGAATGCCAGGTCTCTGTGCCTCCTGGCAGGGCTCGAGCCTGCTCCTGCCTGGTCCCTCGGCCCTGCTGGGGGGTTTCTGCAGCGTCCTTCAAGAACCATATATATATAGGTAGCTCTTCAGTGTCTGTATGTGGGAATCACAGGGGTTTGGTCAAAAAGTAGTTTTGTAAGTTTTTTAGTGAAAACTGTTGTAGTACCAGTGTAAGTGGGGAAGGTATGTGCTGGGTCTGTGAAACCCCTCTCACAGACAGCTGTTGCAGTGCCCCTGTACGATCTCCACCTTTGCCAACAGGAGAAGCCATGGAGCCAACTCCACGGCATGTGGATGTGCTTAAATAGCAGCCCCAAGTAAATCCCTGCTCCCAGACTGGTGTGTTAAGGGCTGAGCAGCTGCAAGGACTCAGCATGGGCCTTGGGGCTGCTCTGTCTCTGGGATGGCAACACCTTTGAGGCTTTGGCTCACAGGAAGAGTTTTCCAACCTCTTCCTGCCATCTTCTCCCACGTAAAGGCTCCTGCCTGAGACTCGGCTGATTCACCGTGAGAAAGGAGCTTCCTGTAGGGAAATTTCCCAGGAATTGTCTGGGTATTTTTTGATATAGCAAAGCTTGTAGAGAAAGAAAGTCTTTCTAGAGTAAGATTTTTTTTTTTCTTGTTCAGTCAGGCTAAACAGCACCAGTGCAGGTACACTCCTGCTCTCTCGATTCCTAGGAAACCAACTTGGTTATGCCAGGGCTGACTTCAGGCCTCGGCAAAGCTGTGGTTTTAGCTGTAAACGATACACTGGAAAAGACCACGGCCTGAGAGACAGGGAGCAAAACATGCCTGGCAAGAGGTGTGGTTTTGCTTTTCCTGGCTTCCCTGGCCTTGGAAAGCCCCAGATCCTGGGCTGTCGCAGACGGTGTCGCAGCTGTCCGTGGGCTGAGCTCTCCGCTCCCCAAGGGGACTTGGCCAACACACGTGGCCGTCCTCTCGGGCCACTGGACACTGTTTCTAGAGCGATGCCCAGTGCATCCTCACCCCAGAGCTCCATCCACGCCATGACAGCAGTGCTCCTCATGAAATCCATGCTCGAAGCCTGTGGCACCAGCAGGCCACAAACCAGCTTCGTACTGGTGTTCATTTCCTAAGTCAAGTAATCCATGTCTGTCCCTGTAGGAATCAGTTAAAAATTGCGGGGGCCAGAAGAATTCCAGCAGGTTTATAGAACTGTCTTGGTAGCCATTGGCACCAATGATGTATTGTTATCTTCTGCTGAGGACTGCAGTGGAAAGTGTGATCAGTGGAGATTCCTGTGTTGGGGAGGCGTAAGGACAGGTGACAGTGAAGTACTTTGGAAATGGCACTGTTCAGTCATCCTGTAAAAATGGTGGAATTTGCTTTTGGCTCACTGGGCTGCAGCAGCCGGGGCAGAGCTACTGAGCCTTTGTCTCTGTGGCCCTTCTCTTCTGTGCCCACCCATAGCTCGGTGGCTCTGCCAGGAGCCCGGTGCCGTGGCAGAACCCGGAGCTCACCCAGCGCTGCTCTCAGCAGCTCCTGGGAATGCAGGTGTGGCCTGGTGGGTGCCATGTCCTCGCCATCCGGCAGCACGGGCAGCCAGTGCTGTGCAAACAAAGCCTCCTGCTGTCAGCTAACAAATCAATTGCTGATGGCTCTCGGTGCCTCCAACAGGAACAGGTTTGGGCACCATGGAAAACACTGATCTTGCCCCAGATGTGACGTGGTGGAGGCAGCTGGTGCATGGGTTGCTCACTGTGTGCACACGGACAGAGGGCTTTGCCTGGTGCACAAACCACCGGAGCCCTCCTCCTCTCCGGGCACACCAGGAGCCAAATGCTGGTCTGGAACGGATTGCAAGCAGGGAAAGGAGACAGGGAGATTAATTACAGAAACCTGCAGGGTCCTGAGAAATGCAGCATGGACTCCGTCCCTGTCCCATGGGCATGGAGCTGGTGAGGAGCTGGGGTGAGCTTCTCCCACCTGCAGGGGAGGAGCCTCTCCAGGCTGCTTGTCCACTGTAGGTTTTTAGTAATTTTTGGTACCAACACTACAGTTCCTCGCAGCCATCAGTGCAGTGGGGCATCCGTCAGCTGCCTTGCTGGAAGGACTCCCTGGGAAACATAGCTGGGCACAGCCCAAGGTTTTGAGGGGTTCTGCCCAGCACCTCCCAGTCTGTTTCTTGGGTGGGAAGTTGGGAGGTGTCCATGGCATTGGGGCGAGGCCAGAACCAGGACAGGAACGGGCTTTTGCCTTGGGCTTCAAACTCCTTTCTCACACAAACGTGTTTAAAAACATGTGAACATGTGTTGCTGTTAATGAGCTGGGAAATGGCTCACGGAGTCACAGGTGTTTCTGCCCATTCGCTGCAGGGCCCGCCGTGCCATGGGGTGCTGTGGGGTGTTGGTGCTTTGGGCTGGATGGGACAGGAGCTTCCTGAGGTACCCGGGCAGCTCCCCTTGGGTGAAAGACAGGGGTGTGTGGGTGCATCCTGCATACTGCATTTAAACACCTCAGGTCCTTCCATGCAGATAAAAAGCCTCATCGGGGCTTTAAATGGCCTTAATTAAATTTAGTTTACAATCCACATAACAAAGGTCTGGCTCTGGCAACATTTGATACCCTAATCAGAGAGATGGACGTGCCAGGCTGTCCTGCGACACCGGCGCCGGGCACCTCCAGGCTTGGTCCTTCCCAACCCTTGGTGAATGCAGTGCTGGGCTGCAGGGCCGGGGCACAGCCACGCTGCTCTGACCGTGTGTTCTCCGTGCAGGCAGGGAGGGACCGAGGCCAGGCAGAGCTGGGCACGGCGGCATCGGCGGCGCTGGCGTGGGGAGCTGAGCCCTCCTCGGAACACGCCCTCCCGACACGGTAACGGGGACGTTATTCCCAACAGCCAGGGCCGGTTAATCCCCTGTTCCTCTTGGAAAAGAATGGCTCTTTTTAAGCACCAATAAAGCTCCCTTGCAGCTCTGAAGGGGAGGGTACGTACAGCCCAGCCCGTTCCTGCGCCAGCCCACGGCCCCACTGAGGGCTTGCCAGTCTTCCTAGGGCCCGGGAGGGTGACTGACAGGGAGGACTGAAGCAGAGCAAAGGCTCTGCCGGTGCTGCAGCGGGTGCTGGGTTGGGGAGACGAGGAGCATGGCTTGGCTGAAGATCAGAACAGTTCTGCTTCCTCAGAGTATGGGACCACGGTGTTTTATTATCTCATTTTACAGTTTTTCATACTAAATTGTCTGTATTGCAACACCAGTGCAAAGACAAATGTGAGGAAAATGCTGTACAGCAGGGGGGGCTCAGCTGGGAGGTTTTCGTTTAGTTCTATGCATATAGAAGGAATTCAGAATTTGTTACATACAATACATTGTATTTTACATTTGCCCCATCCATGGAATTGTTCCAGGCCAGGTTGGATGGGGCTTGGAGCCACCGGGTTTAGCAGAAGGTGTCCCTGCCCATGGAAAGGGAGTGTAACAAGATGGGCTTTAAGGTCCCTCCAGAATCAGAGATTCTGTGATAAATATAAACAATATATTCCTTTTATAGCAGTATATCCTATAATCCATAAAGGTATACTTCAGAATATGTAGTCCAGTGTATATTGCACACATTATCTCAATGCATATTATATTATACAACATATACTAATATATAATGTCTGCTTTATGTTGTCTATCAGACAATGCATATTAGAAAACATTATGCCCAGTACATAGTATCATATATGCATTATAGATAATTACTGATACGTTGCCAATACTGATGTAATGAAACACCGTTGTCTTACAGAAGGTTTTCCCAGCTCTGCAGCCACGGTTTGTGTGCTGTGAAGGACAGAGTGCACTGCATGGTGCACTGGGGCTGTGCAGGAGCACACACACATGCACACCTGGCATGTGCACTATACATGCATGTCAGGCATGACCTAAAATAGTAGTATTTATTGCACGTACATAGTGCATTGAATATTCCGTGATGCCGTGTGCAAAATATTGTGTATTATATTACACGTTCTTTATGTAATGTTATATAGAATTTATATTGTTGCTGAGGTGACACAATTTTCTTATGCAGTATGCTGTTATTTAGAATGTACATATTTATGCACACAATATTACAGTTCGTAACGTTGTAGTTTATACAGTGATATGTACATAGAGCTACATTAGATACCAGGGATGGTCCCCTTTAAGGTCCCTTCCCACCCAAACCATTCTGTGATCCCATGGTAAGTATAAACGAGTTATATATTATTTATATTAATAATTATTATTAAAGTCACTTTTGTGCCTGCTGCCACAGCTGGTGGGGCTGGGGGTGCCTCGGCCCCGTGTTCCTGCCCCGTGCCGTGCTGGGCTGGCTCTGCCCCACGCTCTCTCCCGCCTGTGCCCGCGGCAGTGCCAGGGCCGTGTCCCACCCAGCGCTGAGGGCCTGGCACCTCCTGCCCCCCGTGGCTGCCGGTGCTGGGCAGTGCTGGGCGCTCAGCCCGTGTGCCGTGCGGGACCTGCGTGCCGAGGGCGCTCCAGCCGCAGCCCCCGCAGCGCGCCCGCCTGCTGACAGGGGCTGGTCCACAGGGCTGTACCTGGGCTGCACAGGCACCACCCGGCCCAGGGATAACAGTGCAGTGACTGAGCACTGGGACCCCTCGTCCGGCTCCCGCCTGCCCTCCATTTCCACAGGAGGGTGGCAGGTGCTGGGCCTGGGACAGGGATCCTCCTCAGCAAAGGTGGGTGGAAGCCGGGTTCCCAAGGGCAGTTATTGCTGCAAAGGGAGCCTTATCTGGAGGCAGCTGCATTAACTCTCCATTTCTGATGAGAGCACCTGAAAGCAATTGAGGAGAGAACTTTGTCATCTCTCTTCAGCAAAGGAAGAGAGAGTTCCAAGTGTCTTTTCTGACACTGGATGTGCAGCCCCCTGCATTTCCTTAAGGAATATCTCAATAGAATAGAAAATCACTGTTAGAAACATATTGTTTTTGATGCTGATGCAAGTGGCTGGGCCACAAGGCATTGCAGGGAAGCAGGTTATGGACATTGGCTTCTGGGGGTCCCTCTGGAGCCTGGAAACGCTGTTGCTGGCTCCACACCTGGCAGCTGCTCCTGTAGCCGCGGCCTCGGCGCCAGTGGAAGGCAGGCAGAGTGTGTGCCAGTGCCGCCGTTCCCGTGCTCTGTGTGAGCCAGCCCTGCACACCCACAGCACCTGTGGCAGCTCCGCAGCACCGGCAGGGTCGGGAGCCACCACCCCTCGGCGGAGACAGAGCCGAGCGCCGGACCGGACACACCACCCAGGTACGGCCTTCTGTTGCTCTCTGGGGACATTTATTGGGAGCAAAGATTTATTACATCTGTGAGGAGTAACAGAGCGGCTTTGTCATCCACGTCAGGGTGCAAAACCACGGCTGAGTTTATACAAATTAATAGGCTTTTGACATCAGGAAAACACTACTTCATCAGTGTTTTAATTTCTCCCTGAATTAGAGATGCATATTGCTCTAACAAGAAATGGCTCCTTACTCAGAAGGAGGCCTTTGAAATTGTTCAGACCAGCTATTGGATAACTAAGGGCCAGACAGCCCTGCCTGTCCGGCCCTGAAAGTAAAATAAATTAAAATACACCTTTTATTTTCTAAGTTTCTTCAACAACACAAAATCAGTAGAAAGCAAAACCCAAATGTGAGGCAGAAAATCAAACCAGCCATCCAAGCCCTGAGTGATGGAGGCTCCTTCCTGCAGCAGTGCCGGGTGGGTTCCTGTCAGCTCCACTGGTTCTGGCTCCTGCTCCGGGGGCACCGGGGCACAGATCCCAGGGCAGAGCGTGGAGCCACCTTGGCACCACTGGCCGTGGCTGGAACAGCGTCCTGTGTGCACAGCGTGGTCCCAGGCTGGCAAACGGACAGACAGACAGAACACCAAGTACAAGTGCAAAAACAAATGGGGCCCAGTGGGGCATTTCCCAAAAAATGCAATCCCTTCACTTAAAGCAACTCCCATTCCACTGGGAGGTGTGCGTGGGAGTGTCCAGGAGCACTGGAACACCAGCAGGACATGGATCCATGGCTGTGGGATCTTGGATTTCTGTTGTTTTTATAACACTGGGGATTTACCTACAAAAATTGTCACCCCTAGAAACCTACGACAAATGGAGACTGAAACACATCACCTACTGACAACATGAGCTCTGCTCACTACACCAGGTGCCAGGAGGACGCTGCATGTCCTCAGAAGCCTTCAGATGTGCTGTCCTCTGGCCAGAGGTGGGTCACAGCCTGCTGCCCTGCTGGGACAAGGGGAAGGGGTTACCCACTTCTTCACTCTGTGCTGGGGAGGGGTCGTGCCAGGAGTGTGGCTTTTGCTCTTCCAAAAAGGATTTGCTTATTCTTGTTGCTCTAGGGAGTGGTTTAGTGCACAGCCATCACACGCTGTGGAGGGGCCATGGCACTCCTGCAGTGGGACAGCACAGACTGGAGAGCTGCTCCCTCATCCACCTGTGCTCCAGAGGAGAACATGTGCTACCTGGCTAGTCATGAGAAAACCTCTATGCAGACAGAATTCCCTAATGCACAGGTGAGTGCTGCCTGGAATGACTAAAGCGATGCTCTAAGGGTACACTGAATAACTGGTTTCAGTGCTGGCTCATGACCTGTAGCTGTGGCGCCAGCGCCCAGGGGGGCCCTCGCTCAGCCGGTGACAGTGCCACACCGATGGCAGCACAGGTGACACCTGAGCACCGGCCACGTCTGCTCCGTCAGGGAACGGCAGTTTTAGAGGGCAAACCCCTCCCGTGTCCCCTTGCAGACGAGCTCCCCCAAAGTGGCCGCTCTGCCGCTGGCCTGGCCGAGCTGTGTGTGCCGGAGCTCAGGCGGAGGCCTTGCTGAGAGCGCTGGCGGAGCGGCGCAGCTTCCCGGGGACTCTGCTCCTCGAGGCACGGGGCAGCGGGGGCGAGGGCGGCTCCGCCAGCTCGATGCCGATGGCAACAGTGAGGTCAGCGCTTGCACTTGTGGTGAGGCAGCCTGGAAAACAGAGCGGGCAGGGAAAAACCAGGTCAGGACAAAACAGCCTGTGTGCCTCGCAAGAACTGCGTGGCACAGCCCCTCCCCTCTTCCCAGTTACTCCTCGGCATCGCTCTGGTGAACGTGACATCTACAGGAGGAATTTGGCCGGGCACCTGAGGGACTGCGATATACTGCACTTCGTGGAGAAAGCAGGGATTTGTCTTTGCCAGCTCCCACGGGTGAGGAGCAGCCAGGCCGTGAGGCCACAGTGCCCAGGTGAGCACCGAGGCCCCTTTGGGTCTGCACAGCCCCCGATGGCTCCCAGTGCCACAGCAGCCCCATGGGATGGGGGACGATCCTCCCATCCTGCTCACCTGAAGCTCCAACAAACCCACATACAGTAGTTCTGTGTGGGTTATATAAAATTGGTTTTTGCTGTGTGTCA
This sequence comes from Platyrinchus mystaceus, assembly GCA_035041135.1. Lineage (NCBI taxonomy): Eukaryota > Metazoa > Chordata > Aves > Passeriformes > Tyrannidae > Platyrinchus > Platyrinchus mystaceus. The sequence continues at coordinate 5,159,272 of JAWWLV010000121.1, read as the reverse complement.
CTAAGCAGCTCTTGCGTATTCAGTCTGTTACAGAGAGCTGGAAACGAGCTTCCCCAGCACGAGGAGTCGCACGGAACGCCCTGGAAGATGTCTGGTGTCTCTGGTAAAAAAATCCTAAAGAATCACGATTTCTTCCGATTCCACTACGTGAGAGGACACCAGGTACCCTCATCATCGGTTGCTCACCCTAGAAGGATCTCTGGGAGTCTGGGGGCTGTGGGTGCCTGGGGTTACACTTTGTTGTTCTACAGCCTGGAGTTCCACTGCAGTTATTCCCCACAGGCCAATACGACCAGGGGTTCTGCCTGGCTGAGGGGGAACAGGTGAACACAGAGCCTTTAACTGAGACACAAATGACCAAAGCCGGGTGCAGCTGCTCCCAGGGACACACCCTGCCCTGCTCCTGCTGCTGGGGCTTTGACCTGTGCCAAGGCTTTTCCCAGGGGAACACTATTTCATCAGCTCCCTTGGGGAACAGTATTTTTAAACCATGTTGCAATTCTCTCCCTGAGTGTAAGCACAAGTTTTTTCCTCCAGGTGGGAGGGAAGAACAGCCTTGCAGCCAGGTGAGGAGAGTCGAGGGAGGCTCTAAGCCCCCATTGAAGGCCTGTGCCGGTGCCACTCCCTCTGAACTCCAGAGGGATGGTTGTGTTTGGCAGCACAGACCTATTTCCAGTTTAACACCTGGCTCTGTTCTCTGCCTGTGCCTTTATTTGCTGTTAGTTCCTGTGCCTGGCCAGTCCAGGGCTCTTTAATCCTCCCTTCACCTTTCATAGCCCAGGTGTCCCAGATGTGCACAAAACACCCCAAAGCCCAGGCAGGGCCTTGGCTGAGCTGCCCCTCAGGCACAGGTGAGCAGGGGACAGGTGGGGATGTGGCCGTGGGTCAGTGCAGTGGCAGGATGAGCCCTGTCCCTGTCCCAGGACACAGACCCCTGTGGGCTCTGCTGTGCTTTCAACACAAGGGGTGACCTGCTCTGCTTCAGCAGCTCTGGGTACTGGAGTGCCTCAAAGCAGGAGTGGAACAGCAGCAGCCAAACCCAAAGTGTGAGCCCCCTCAGCCAGCCTGAAGCCCCCCGTCTGCATCTCAAAGACAGCCATTACTTACCAGATTGGTACTTCAACACAACTGACTGAAGGGATAGCACATTTTAAAAAGGTGGAAAATGTGACTTAGCCTGTAAAGGCATTTTCTGTGAAAAATTCGGAGCTGTCAGTTTTGGATTAAAAACAAAACCTGTGGTGCTGTTGGCCGGGGAGAAAAGCGTGGGGGAGGGAAGGGCTGCGAGGGAGGTGTTGTATTTGAGATTCCTGCAGTGAGGCAGAATGGCAGATGGTCAAAACAGCGCGGTTTTCCCCAAATGGACGAGCTGAAGCAACGTTCATGTGAGAGCTGAACAATGCATGGCTGGTGCCTGTGACAGGGGGGCAGGTGGGGCTGTGGCCAAGCACACCTAGGCCAGGAGCACCTGCAGCACGTCCACCTTGGAGCCGGAGCATCCCGACATCCCAGCTTTCCTCTGGCATGTCCCGAGCTCTGCAGCCCACCTTGCAGCTCCCTGAAGTCGTGATGGATGGGGAGGTGGCAGCTGCGCAGTGAGCGAGCGACAACCGCCCTGGAGAAGGACTCCCACACCAGTACTCTAATTCCCCTCACAGGCTGTCTGGCACAGGCTCTGATGACTCGGCTGTCCTGCCAGGGGAGCCTGCGGAGTCGGAGAGGAGGCTCCGCTGTGCCCGTGGTCGGCGGTGGGTTGGGGTTGGGATGCTCCTGTGCTATGGAGGAGGGTGTTTGCTCCCTCACTGTTGTTTGCTGGGGAGTGTGCCTGGGCAATGTGAAATTACCAGCAGTGACAACCAAACAGCAGCTTGTAAATTAAAAACAGTAAATGATAAGCAAACCACAAACACCAGTTTCTGACTCTCATGGACCAGTGGAGCCCTTAAAATTCAGAACTCATCCAAACAAGTGGAATTTACAAAGAGGGAAAAAAGCTGCCCGGCAGCTGCGCCCTGCCCGTTGCATGGCTGAGCATGGTGGCAGGGGCAGCCCCACACAGCTCTGTGGGCACTGGGGACAGTGGCCGGCGTGGCTGTCCCATCCCTGCTCACACACACACACAGTGCCCGTGTCCCCGTGCCCAGCAGCAGCCGCCGGGGCAGCAGGTACCACGCGGAGCTCGGGGCACAGGGACAGCCAGAGACAGACCCGGAGGGCCCCAGAGCCACCACGGCCGCAGGCTGAGCAGAGGAGGGAGAGGAGGAGGAGGAGGAGAAGAGCTGTTAGAGGTGAAGCACAGCGGCAGCAGCAGAGGGGCCTGCGGGAAGCGTCGCTCTTACCTGCGGCCATTACCGTAAGGAGAGCGTTACACACTCTAATCTAAAGGGAGAGAACACAAAACGGTGTCAGTGCAGGACCAGCACACCCCTGACCCGCTGGGCCAGCGCCAGCCTGGCACAGCAGAGCCCGGCACGTCCTGGGCACCAGCTCCCCTCAGCCCTCAGGGACCTGGAGAAACAGGGACCCACACGCTTCCTTCTCGGGTCTGTGGATCGAAACAGTCAAGGGAGGGAATGCTGGCAAAAATGGGAATGAATAATCATTGCACTTCAGCTTTTGGCAAAGGAGCTGCCATGGGACGGTGGGTGCAGCTGCCTCGGCTCCTCCTCCAGCACTGTTGCTGGTCACACCATTTCAAACTGCGTAAGATTTGAGGCTTCACAGAGACCTAAACCACTGGGACGCTGCAGGCAGGTTAAAACCCCAGGAAATGAGCACTGTAGGGATCCCACAGGGCCTCTTACAGGTGAGGCCTGGTGAGGGAGGCTTAAGCTTTTAAAATAAGTTCCTTGCAGGAGGGGATTAGAAATGGAGTTAGGAATACAGATAAAACCACACTTTAAATGACATTGGCTTGTGGGAAGCTGGAGAGAGATGGCTTATTGCATCTCAAATCCACCAGAGAGAACAAACCTCGTTTCTCATGCCCCACCCTGCCAGGGCACATGCTCTAGGAATGACCTTTCAGCCATTTCTCTCCTCCTGAAGTAGCTGAACACCCCTGAAAGCAAGGGTGGGTCTCCATGACCTGTAAGAATCCTGAAGCCTTGTATTTGGAAAGACCCATGAAGTTTTCACATGGGCTGTGACCTGTTCCAGCCCCCCATTAACCTGTCAGCCAGGACAGGGCTGTGGAAATCTTTGTTTTCCTTCCCATTAAATGTGAAGGTCAGAAAATTCCAGAGAGAATCACTGTAGTCAATCTGCCCAGTGTTCTTGCTTCCCGCTTCCAAGGACAGGCTCAAAGTACACTGTAAGCAGCATCCTGAGCCTGCGTGGAAGAAATCATCGATAACTGAAGCAGTGGCTGTGTTAATCAAACACGTCCTGCAGTGCCCTGGAAAGCTCCAAGTGAAGCAGTAAGAGAATCTCAAACTACAGGTTAATCAGGGGCAGAACCACCCCTGAAATAGCACTCACAGTTTCCAGGAGGGAGTGCCTGGCACCGTCACAGACCCAGCCTCGATGGTTTGAGGGATTTGGAAATAAACCCTAAATGTACACATCGAAGTTTAATTAGTCAGGACTTGGAGCAGCCGCTAATTAGTTCTGCACGGGTTGGCCTCACTCTCAGCCAAGGGGAGCCCAGTAAGCATTGGGGGGTTTGTGGGGGTCACAGGTGGAGCAGCCCAAGCCCCTGGCCACAGGACAGCTCTGCTCCTGCTCTGCTCCTGCTCTGCTCCCGCTCTCTGTGGCCACGGAGCCGGTGCCTCAGTGCAGAGGGAGAATGCAAAGGGGCCACATTGCCCGGAGCCTTCTCTGAGCTGACAGCTCGAGCAGCTGGAGCTGTCACCCGGCAGGAGAGATGGGCCTGTCAAGCTCATATTTTCTCCTATCCCAGCACTGATTGCTTGGAGAAACCCTCTCTCTCTGCCTCCTCTCCCGGAGATCATAGCTGGGGGAGCTCCCTCTGAGCCAATCAATTACATGGAAAAGGCAGGGGCCCAGGCTGGGAGCCCTAATGTGCCCCTTCCCTGCTGGAGATCCCGAGGGAACACCAGGCTTGAGGGAGAAGCAGCCCCAGCACCTGCCCAGCCTCAGGGACAGATCAGGGCTGTCTGCCCTCGTCGGTGCAGGACACAGGGAAACGACCCCTGTGCCCAGAGCAGGCTTCCTGCAAAGGAAGGGTCCTGCAGGGACCCAGACCCTCTGGAGCCAGGCCTGTTCAGCCACAGGAGCTACAGGGGAACAAAGCTGCTGCCCCAACAATTTGTGGTAGCTGTGACCATTCCTGCCCCTCACAGGGACACTAAGGTGGCAGCTCTGGATGAGGGCAGGAGAGCCACACAAGGAACACTGATAACCGAGAGCACAGGGGCAAGGAACAGCTCCCAGATCTGCTGGTGCTGCCCCAGGAGCACCCGAGGGCAGCTCAGCAGCGGCTGGGGAAAAAGGCTCTAGTCTGCTCAGGATGTGGAACTACCTGGATTCAACAGAGAGGGAAAGCCAGACAGTTCCTGCGCTTCCTCCTGAACAGTCACGGGAAGGAGGAGCAGAGAAAGCCGAATCTTGCCTCCTGTGGTAACTCTTCTGGCTCCTCTGCTCCACATCCCTCAGCTTCTCCTCTTTGTTCACTGCCTGGACAGCCACGGAAGCACCGACAGCTACCCGAGTTCCATCTCACCTGCTGAGCACGGGCTCAATTCCCTGTCCTTCCTCCCACATCGGAGGGACCCGTCCTGGACCAGGGAGGGTTGGGCATGGAGGTTGGAACCCACAGCTGCCACTGCCAGACAGTGCCAGTGCTGCCTCCTCTCCTGGCAGCAGCAGCTGAGCTGTGGCTCCGAGGAGTCAGGATTTCCTAAGTCCCAGTTACTAGAAATTAACTGTTCAGTTTCAGGCAACACTGACACGTGGATCAAACCCCACCCTCGGCACAGCTACTCACTTTCAGGTGTGTATATTTTTACTATTCCCCCAAAATAGGCAGAAATATTATACACACAGAACCTGGAGAGACTTTTGGTCCACCTGTACACAGATCTGACAAAACACCCTACAAGAAAAACACCGCTTTTCAAGGAAAAAGGTAAAAGCAAAAAAAAACCCAAATAAGTAAAAAACAAAAACAGAAAAGCCACACCAAAGCAAAAGGAATCCCGGCTCATGGTTACAAAGAACATCAGTTTGGTTAAGGCAATAGTTACTCTGGGTGTGGTTTTGTTTCTGTCAAAAATACATTTTAAATCTAGATGTCAAATTGAAACACTCCTTTTGCTTTAAAGTGGGAAAGATAAAGCTCAGCACTGAGAAAAAAGTGGTTTAAAATAAACCAGATCTGCTTCCTTGTACATTCAAGTATTTTCTACAGGAACTTTATGCATGTAAAAGTCTGGAGACAAAAGAAAAGCATGTGTCACCTTTACAACAAAAAGCCTGCAAAATCTCGGTTTTATGTAAATCAGCAGGCAGGCTCCCGAGGCTTTAAAACCAGGGAACGCTGAAAACCTCTATAGTTCCTCAACTCAAGTGTTGCTCCTGGGCAATGCCATAATATTCATTAAAGAACCCATTTATCAACAGATACCGCGCCTGAGTTTTCCAGCACAGTTTTCCTGACACTCCACTGAAAAGGATGCTTCAAAAACATTAAGCTGGAACACAAGAATCCGGGATGCTTTGCCTGCCCATTCCACAATATCCATTAGCAACTAAAAAAGCCAAGATTTACACTATATCCTCCCTGATAACGTTGAGCATTGTGCTTTATTTTCCAAGTCATTAGCATGCACAAGAATGACCTCATGGTGAACAGATGCACTTGGATATGGCAGTGATTAGATCAGTCCTCTCAGCAGTCAAGTGTGCCCGTTCCCATTAACCCTTGGAGCGCCAACGGCAGCGCTGCAGCTCCGGGGAAGGAACTTAAAACCACTACACCCTCAAACACAAACCTGCCCTTCGAGTACAGACCCCTCACACAGAACCCTCCTGTGGTGGGCAAGCTATGCCTACACAGTTACCCTGAATCCCTGGCCACTTCCACTTCCTAAGGGATAACACCACGCTTCTGGCTGCTGATCTTACACCAGAAAAGCCCCAAAGCCCAGGGCAGCCCTTTGAGCCACGGAGGCAAAGTCGGGCACTGCTCTGCCTGTGTGTGCTCACTTCAGCTTCACCATTTTGTTAAAGAACACACAAGTGTTCTGTTGAATAACTGTTTCTGATTTTGGCTGAGGGAGCAAGAACAGCAGCTTAAAGCCCATCCTCTAACAGGAGAGAAATCTGCAGAGGGAAAGGATGAGAATAATTCAATAGTGTTGGATTATGGAGGATTTCCTGGGCTGCCTCTCAGACCCAGCCTAATTAAAATACAGCATGTAATGCACCAGTTTAACAACAAAGGGCCGTATTCCCAGCTTTTGTTCCTAATCTGCACATCCCCTAAATGAGTTCAGGGATGGCCATTCTGCCTGCCCGGCTGCTGAAGATATCCAGGGCTATCTGTGATCCACGCGGGGAGTTTAAGGCTCTGCGCCTGGAAACAGCAAAGGAGATCAACTGGATGATTTGCGTGCAGAAAATGCAGCACCTGCAACACTGTTGGTGACAGGGAGACTAAGCCAGGGCAGGAAACCCACATCCCACCCGAGTCTGGGGGATGCATCCCCCGGGGCAGCATCAGAAAATGCAAAAACATGCAGTTCAAATCATGAGATCATGGTTAGCAACACCCCAGTGATGTGTGTCAGTGAGAGCTACGTGTTCAATTCATTTAATGCTCCTGATTTCTTCTTATAACTAATGAGAACAAGCTTCATTTTAATAAAAAGCACACTTGTTCCTTGACCTTTCTGCTGCACACGTGTATTCGCAGCGCTGACAGGATCACACTCAAGTGGCATTAAGAATCAGATCAGATGAGAATTAATTTTAAATTTACCTGAGGAGTTTACACTTGGCAGGGTTAGCAGCACCAGCTGGCTTGTCACCTGTGCCAGCTCCATGAATCCCACAGAATCATCAAGGCTGGGAGAGGTCTTCAAGATCATCAAATCCAGCCACCAACCCAGCACCACCATCATCACCTCTAAACCACATCCCCAAGTGCCACATTCAGACACCTCCTGAACACTTTTAGGCACAACTCCAGCACCTTTCTGGGCAGCCTTTGCCAGTGCCTGACTACTTTCTCAGGGAAAATTTTTTTTTCATTTATTGCTCCCTGATTTTTTCTGTTTCAGAATAGAAATTCCCTTTTTACATGGAGAAAAATGCCACCTGTGTTCCTAAGCAGCAGACAGGTGATTCCTGCAGGTGTAACACAGGTGGGTCTATGCCTGGAGCAGGACTACCTGCCTGTGGCACAGGCTGCATGCTGGGGAACAGCTCCTGAGCTGCCAGGGCTGCATCCAGCCTCCCTTCCAACTGCCAGGGAGCATCTGATGGAAAACACATCCCAACGGCCACAGCTGACACTGCCCTTGCTCATCACTGACTAAATATGCAGGTGAAACAGTAGGTAACGTGAGGAGACTCTCTGAAGCAGAGATTCTGACACCAGAAGTCATGGCCAGCCTCCAGTTCATGAGTGGGAAATTAATTCTGAGGCTCAGAAGTCTGAAAACTGGGACCTGACTGGGGCAAGTTTTACAATTAAAAGCAATTAAAATAATGAAATTACAAAACCACATCCAGGGTACTCATGATTTAACAGTGCTCTGAAAACCTCAGCTATTGGGAAACACCATAACCAGGTTTGGCATACACAGCATATCCCAGCCTTCAGAGAGCAGCACTGCCAGGGGATCTGCCCTGTCGGACCACACTTGTACACAACCAGAGCACTGGGTGCTCTAAAAAACACGAGAATGGGACACAGTTATGCACAGAGCAAAACATTTAAAATAGATGGATATATCTACATTTCTATTTGCTGATATGTCAACAGATAAACGATTCAAGTGCTAACAAACAACCCTGGGCACGCGCTGCACTCCTATTGAAACGGGCGTTTTTTTTGTCTCAGACTTTTGGCAGAGTGTATAAAAGAATTTAATGCACAGCTGTTCTACTTTTTAATGTAGGAAACATTAATCAAAGCTTTAAGTTATAAGCTTTCCTAGCGTTGTTTAGTATTCCAGTTCAGCAGAGATCAATAGATCCATCCCGTGTTCCCTGACGCCTCTCCAGGACGCAGAGGCGCGATTATGTAAATGGCCCCGACTCCCTCCCCTCCTGCCAGCGCTTATCTCCAAAGCCTTCTGCCTGCTGCTCCTGGCCACCACTGCCCGGCCCGCACAGGCCTCTTATCTCCTCACAAAGCTCCGAGCGCGCCAGGATCGGAGCCAGGAACGCTAGACAATGCTGCACGGCTGGTTTTATTCCTAAGTGATTTATTCCAGCAAATTTAATTTCTTCCTTCAATGTTTCAGTTTAGATGGAAGATATCTGCTAACAAGTCAGGCTAAAGAGAAATAGAGCAGATGTCCTGCAACGTTTGTACAGGTTGGAAATAATCTATTCAGCAATCCAAAAGAGAAGCAGGGAATGATTAGAAAGTGCCAGTGTCACCCTACGAGTGTCAACAATGGATTAAGGAATCTTTGTTAGAGAGTCCAGCACACAGTGACAAGATACTTTCTGGAGGCTGGAAAAAAACACATCTTGAGAGCACTAGAAATCTGCATTTCAGAGCAAAAGATCCCTTTCAGAAGAGGTTCACTTAATCGAACCAGCCAGGCAGTGATTGGTACCTCACTGACCACACACAAACCGAAATCTCCACAGGGAAGAGGAATAAATGCCCGGAGTTTGGCACTGCGTTGTCACCTCTCAGGAGGGCTGATGAACGATGAGCATCGATGTGTGTGTACACACACACACACACACACACACCCCCTCCACATACATCCACACACCCATTAAAGCCCCCAGAGAGGCTCCAGGCCAGGTGCTGGAGGGCAGCCTGCAATGTGCTTGTCTGCACTGAAGGGAAGCACCCGCGTCCCGCCCGCCGCTGCGATTCCCCAACAGCACCCCGTTCCTGCGTTTCTGGTGCATTAATCCCTGACCCTGGTAGCTCAGCAGCATAATCCCCATTTAGCATTAGCAGCAGCTTCCCCTGCGAGGAACTATTTTTGATAAGTGAGCCCCAATTCAGGCCTCGCTTTTGAACAACATATTCCCAGCTCAGCAAGAACCCGGAGTCCTGAATGAGCCGGAGCCCATCGCTGCGAGAAAGTTCATTAACCTCGCCGGAGTCGGGGGTTAACAGGATAGCTGAAGAAAGGAGCAGACTGAATAGCTCTGATGCAAAACAAATTAAAATGAATGTCATCATTCCTTTTGATATTCATTAGTTGATTCAGGGGAAGAATGGTCTTCTTAAATTTGCAAGCATTTATCTACAAAAAACAGGTGTACATCTGCTGCTCAAGTGCTTCTTGGGGCTACAGAGAAGAATAACGTGCAGAGACTCACCAGTTCCACCGAGGGAGTAGCTGGGAGAGGGAGAAAAGACCTGAGCGGCAAAATCCTCAAAGGTCATCAGCTCTTTGTGGTTCTGGATGATGGCTTCGAGGTACAGAGCTCTCTCCTCGTAGCTGCGGCGGCCCCGTTAAGGAAAGGTGTGTGTAGAACTCGAGGCCGTCCCGCGGCGTCCCCGAGCACCAGCCCCTCAGCCCCACACCCACACTGACCAGGCTGCAATGGGCAGGGACCGGGGGGACCAGCAATGCCCAGCGGTTCTGAACGGGAGCAGTGAGGAGAGGACACCCTCCAGGGCTGGAAATTCAGGGTAACACCTTGGAGCTTCATGACTGAGGAACAGCGACTCGGGAGCTGCCGAGGGCACGAGCAAACCCCCCGAGTGCAGCTTTCCAAAACCAGAACCCACCGTCACAGACGGGCTGGGGCACTGTGGGGAGCTCCTGGCACACAATATTCCTGTTCCAGTGACTAGAACAGTGACTAGATTGGAGAAACAAGCTATGGGACAGAGGGGATCAACCCCCCCTCACATTCATTTGCTCACTGGACTTCTCAAAAGAAATTAACCACAATAAACACAATTCTTGAAAGCGTGACAGTTGTATTTAGGGCAGGTGCTGGAAGGTGCAACCTTATGTATCCCAAAGAAACGATGGACACTGGACAAACCCAGCCCACAACTTGCATGCATTATGGCCTGCATAATGCAGACAACAAAGTGAGCTAACATGGAGACTATTGCCTTTTAATTAAAACTCGGCAACCTGGAACACACAGCATTCAAATGTGTAATCAAAAACCAGTCACCAATAAAACTTACAAGCGTAACAAGCTGAAGCAACTTTCCAGCTGTCTTAATAGGACCCCTGCTTGCGGCAGCCTTTCACAGCAGAGAAAGCAAATCTTCCCCTTTTGTGTGCAGCTTCTGTCTGCTCAGAAGGTGAATCATACACTTCCAATAACAGGATAACGCTTGGGACAAATCTACAATGGGCTGGAGAGCCTCACGTATGACTTTATGAATTAGGGCTCGCAGGAGCAGGATGACATCTCATTCTCCGTTTCCTCAGTGAAAACAAAAGTTTTCAGCGCCTCATTGTGCTTCTGTTACGGGGAAATGCACTCGAGCTCCGCAAGGCTGTTCAGTGGGAGCAAAGGCCAAGCTGAATTTAGAAATTAGGAGCGGGAGAATAACACCAGTGACAACAGAATGCAGGTGAGGGTATTTAGAATTGAAAAGCATTACTAATTAATATTGAAGTGCCATTTGTAACTTGCAGTACATTAACAAAACCACTCTGAAACAGTATTTAAAAAAAAAAAAAAAGAGTAAAGCGGTGCTTAAAACCAGGAGATGATGGTCTAGTGTTGACCCTGGGGGGAATAAGCAAAGCACGTCCTCACTGCACGCGAGTTCCTGCAGGCGTGGTGGCAACAAAAGAAAGAGAAAGAAAAGAAGAATTTTGCTTTTAACGCTCGCAGAGGACGATTGATATGTGATAAATCTTCTTATAAACTTCCCGTGGAAGCCTGGAGAAAGAAAATCAATAGCCAGCATTTCAGCGTTTGCACCTGCTGACAGCGTTATTTGCTCAGTTTTCCTCCCTTCCCCGAAGCCCGGGAGAACACATTCCTGACAGCGCCAGCCCGCAGCGTGCGGGGCTGCCTCCCCATTATGGGCTGAACTCCTGATGACTCTTGTTAATGAATAGGCTGCCAAACTTCCTCGGAGAGGAGGCACACGCCTGGGCCCTATTCTAAAGGGACTGACGGATGCCATTCACTTCTCATTATGGAGATGCTGATTCCTCGGCGCTCGGCTGTTGCCAGGGCCGAGCGCAGCGCGGCCGAGCGAGCGCCGGCCGGGAACAGCGGGATGCGGGGGCTGCGCGGCCGTCTGGCCAACAGCCCCTCCGACACGGAGCTGGCACGTGCTGGCGCAGCGGGAGCGGACCCAGGCGTGACAAATTGCTGAAAGGGCTCGGCGACACCGGGGGCTGACGGCCACCTGAGCCTGCGGGCCGGCCCGCAGCGCTCCATGCACGGCCGGGGCCGCGCGTGGGCCGCTGCAAACCGGGCGGGGGGACGGCAGAGGCTTTTCACGCTCTGCCTGATAATGCCCTGCTGCGAAATGAACGGCCCCGCACATCTCACACATCGGCACACGCAGCCGCTGCGAGTGCACCGCGGGCTGTGCCGCTTCGGTAAGGGCTACACGGAAAAACACAGCCAGGACACGCTGACCAGGCTTGCTCTGCACCCCCTAAACGCCTACTGATGGGCTGGAGGCTGCTACTCGCCACACAAAAGACTGGGAAAAACCCCTGGGCCAAAGAGCTGGGCGGCTCCAGGAGAGGCAGCTGAGGAGCACCACACTGTGCCACGCTGATGCCAAGGCTGATGCCAAGGTCCAGAGAGCCGTGCAGATCCACAGCGGCTTTGGAGGCGCGCGAGGAAGATCTCAGTTCGGCGCCCCCCTTGCAGATTAAAATGCCAAAAGCTCCGGCGAGCTTTGGGCAGAGCCACCTGACACGCAGGTGCCCCGAACACTGAGCTGCTAAATAGATGGAGTGCCACATAAATTGCTGGTTTAAAAATGCAACCCATGGATCAGCAAACCCCCATCCCAGCTCAGGACAGTGCTCTTGGGCTGAGCAGGACCATGAGGGAGGCCCAAGTGCAGCTTTCCTAGAGCAGCCTCGGGGCTCGAGGGCTGCAGGGACCCAAATCCGCTGCTGCAGTCGGGGCTGCAGAGGATGGGCTGTGATCTTGAACCCTACCCCAGTGAAAAGCTGGACAGCTGGCAGCCCTGATTAACTGAGCCCCCAGTTATCTGGAGGTCTGGAGCGTCCCCTGAGATCTTCAGATAAATGGAGTCATACCAGACCCTTGAAGGAACTGATCAAAAGCTCCTCTTTTAATATGTAGGGCAATTTGACCCTCCCCTCCACGGCTGCATTATTTTACATTTTGCTTCTGCCAAGGCAAAACTCCAGGGCAAAATGTTTAAAACAGGCACAAACAAGGTTTTTTTCATTTCATATGAAATAATGACATTGAGAGCTATGACAAGGTGTGAATTATTGATCATGAATATATATATATATATATAAAACTGTGGAGAGCAGGAGTTTACCTCCTATTTGAATGCAGCAATGAAATCTCAGCATCTGAACATTATGAGCTTTTAGAAGTGTGTTATCAGTATATCAATTATTTTAACATTTCAACCATACAATGAAGGCTGTTTGAAAAAATCCTCCAACACATTAAAATGTGAACATTAGCTATTTTCAATAAACCACATCCCCTCATTGCAGCAGCAGGATGACATGCAAAGTTCTGTGGTGAAATACACAGGACCTTCCAGATGGAGAATGAAAAAGGAGGCAAAAGGCAGAAGCTTTTGTAAATTCATTGGAGAGGCAGGTACCAGCCAGCTCTCACCTACCAGGACCACCTCGACATATTTAACCTCTACAGCACAGAGCCAGTTTCAGACACACAGTTTAAACTGTAAAGACTTTGAAAACCCTTCAAAGTCCTTGTCATCTGAGTTCTGCAGGTGACCTGAGCCATCCTGGGGTCAGGATTTGGCCAACGTTTCCTTCTCTGCACACACACAACATTAAACCACAACTAACTGCCTGTTTACAAACAGGGAATAGAGAAGGTGATTATTTATCAATAGTGGATCCTGAAAATGTAGAACTTTTACTTATGAACCAGAACTCTATGCTGACCTCAAGGAAAACCCTCAGGGCCCCATCCCTGCCAATGGGAATGGCCAGCAAGTCCTTCCCCATTCTCATTTTATCTGAAAATAAAAACATTTTGGCAGCATTCATATACTCTCACCAACATATGGAAACAACGGCGCATTCTGCTGATGCCGCGGGCAAATAAAAGACAGAAGTGTTTGTGGGCTTGTGGACAGGCAAGGGGAGAACTGGCTGGCTGCTCTCCACAGGCCGTGGTTCCTGCCAACACCACGGGGCACCAGTGCCGGGACTGGCACCCAATGGTTGGGGTGCGCGGAGAGCACACGCTCCAACGCCTGTTCCTCCGGCTCCAGAGGGACTGCTGGGGCCGTTAATGCCGACTGCTGGCATGGACCTACTGCAACTCCCATCTGTGATGCGCATCCCACCCGGAGAAGGGCTTTCAGGGCATCTGGCCAGTGGAGAAGCTGAAAGTATAGAGGTAGACAGCTTTTTCCAGCCCATCAGACATCAAGGCTGTCTACATGTCCACGTGCCAAATCCTTCTTCCACCCAACTAGGGAGACTTGCAGAAAATCTTTGAACTTACAGTTCAATGCAAGAAACACCTATTTCAGTTTCCTCCTGACTTGTACCACAGGGACCAAAGATGGTTCCACAAAAAGGGGTTTGCTGCTGACACCGTGACAGCAGTTTGGAAAACAAATGAGAACGTAAATGTTTGGGACTTACCAAAGCAGAATAAAGCTGGGACCGTAAAACCGAGGTTAACAGAGATGTGTTGGCAGATGACCTTTCTGCACCTAATTGTCCTCCCCAGCTCTGCACAGGATGAAGTTACTGTGCTTTTAAAACACAGTGCTAGGCAACTTCAGTGTGAAACTCAATCTTCTTGATTGGGCTCACCATCATTTACGGTCTAGTGACCGTCACTGCCGCATGAATTTCACTGAGAACTTTTGGGGGAATTTTAGTAACATATACCCTTCACTGAACAGGTGCAATTAAATTTTACCTGTCAGCAACCGCAGACTTATGTGCTTTTTATAAACCAAGGCATCTGAGATGCAAACTCTGCGGTGATGCACGTCTTCAGTGGGCCCATGTAACACGTGAGACACGCGTGAGCCGAGGCTGTGCGACCGACGGGTCTGCGGGAGCCGGTCTCCCTCTCCAGCCCCTGCCACGGCCATCTGTCCGTGCTGCAGCCGGGGGAGCCAGGGCTCCCTTATCCAAAACAGGAAATGATCCTCTGCTGCCAAAACCAAGAGCTCATCCTCTCCATGGCATAATTTTCTACTGCTCTGCCACCCCTCCACGCAGAATCACACAGACAGGCAGCCCTCTCTGCTGGGGGGCTGGGGGGAATGGCTGGAGCCCAGGACACGCTGGTGTGCAGGAGACACAGCTCTCCCCGAAAACGACAGGTACAGGTTTGCAAACGGGTCCCTCCTTTGTGAAGCGTTTGCCTGGTGCCGCAGCACCGTGCCTGGAGCTCTGCCACCTCCCTCCCCGCAGCAGGGCTTGGGTCTCCGCAGAGCATCACAAAAGAACCTCCGTGCTGACTGCTGGAGATGGGCTGCGGATCCCACAGCGCGCACGGCGCAGCGCGTCGGTCCCCTCGCACACCGTCGCCATTAATTGCTTTGAAGAGGAAAGTGCGACACAACAACAACAGAAACGCGTTTCACACGGTTTCAAAGCATCTCTGTGGAAATCAAGCAGTGTAAGAGCAAAGCCATACTGAAGGTGCCCCGAGGCAAAAGGCTGCAGCTCACGCTGTCTGCGTGGAGCCCCGCGCCGGCGCCGGCCCTTGGCTCCCGACGCCGTTGGGCAGCACGTGGCCCAAGGTGTGCTGCGAGCACCCGTCTGGCAGGAGCACTCGCCTGCCGCTCTGGGATATCAAGAATATGTGGCACATTAGTCATGCCAAGTGCTTCAGGGGAGAGTTTTGCATTTATTATGAATAAGGCAGAAAACAAGCTTTCATCTTAATTTCCTCGCGCTCCTGCTGGCGGGAAGCCCCCGGGAGCAGACACACGTACCGTTACAGAGCAACAGAGGGACGGCGGCACCGCCCGCTCCCACACACTGCTGTGCTCTAATGCCACTCGGGCTCAGCCCTGCCCCGAGCTCTTTCACTGTGCCACCGAGTACCTGCGATGCTCTCCTCCCAGACAGGCAGTCCTGTTTGTACAGAGAATAAAAAAGCTGGAACTGTCCCTCCTCCCCTTTATGAACTTGGTTCTTGTTCAGCGTGTTCCTCGTGCACCGCAGCGGTGACAAACAGCCACACACAGCTGTGCCTGAAACATGGCACCCTATGTTTTGCATGGTACAACTCTGCCCATCCAAGGTCCAATCAGCCACTGCACTCCGTGCTTATCACTGCACTGATGAGGCTTTGATGAAAATATTTCAGCTGATTACAATGATGACATAATAGCCTGTTACCAGTCAGAGCAGCAGGAACCCTGACTAGTAGCTCCACAGGGCACATAAAGATCTAACCACGAGAAGCTACTTCTGAAAGAGTTCTGTACTGCAAGAGCTGTTGTGCCATCAGTGGCACAAGTTTTTGGCCAGCAAATCAGTGGGGCATGATTCCCCCCATATGTTTCCTCTACAAGTATCCATGCAGTTCCCTACTCAGTCTTGAGATAAAAGGCCAGGAGTTGCCCAGGTCTCATTGCAAGTCACCTTCCCAGAGCCCCAGAGCAGAGAGATACAGAGACACTGAGGAGGAGGTCCTCTGTTCTGAGGGCACTGAGGTGAATTATCTGCCCTCTGTCTCCTCCAGCAAAGCACTTTTTCACCCAAGGAAATAACCTGGAGACAGAAAAACTGCAGATGGGTGGGAGAGGCGCAGAGAGCGGAGCGTTGAGAAGATGTGCTGCAGGCAGGGCTGGCCCTTGCCAAGACCCTCATGAGAAGCAGAGCCTGGGCACATCCTGCCCTTGCCTGTGAAAGGGAGCTGCTGTCCTGCAGGGCCCTGGCTGTGCAGGGCTCCCTGGAGAGACAAATCCCTGGGTCCCATTTGCAGGGATCATTCCAGCACCGCGCTGTCCTGTGTTATCAGTGTCTGTACAGCTGCTGACGCTCGTGTTCTGCAATTATCTGCCCTGTTCACAAACGGGGTGAGCATCAGGGGATAAATAACTGTAGGAAAGGTCATGTGTTACCGAGCAATGCTTCCCTCGCTTTGTCACAGCCTTAATTTTATTCAAACACTCACAGAATGCAACTATTCCAGTAATACCACTAATGAGCTGTTACTTCTGCACATCTTAGAAAAAGGGCACAGGTGGCAAGGTTCAATTATTTGTCATTTCCTTATGCCTCCCAGTTCCTTGAAATGGGCTGCTTGTACACCCAGGGATAATGTGCTATCCTTGGGCTACTGTCGCTACCACATACCAGCAATTTTACTTTTATTCTCTCTTGTTCCAGCCTGTGTGTTACAGGGAAGGGGCTTCCTTTAAAAGCTTGAGCATTTTTCCACCAAAACTGTAGCCTCCCAAAAACTCTATGGAGAAACAAACAGGGTGGTCAGTGTTTGTAATTCCCACTCTTCAGAGAAAAGAGTGAGTGGCTGAAGTCTTGTTAACTCACTGACTTTTGCAGCACGTGTGCACCCTTCTCAGTATAGTCAACCTTCCCACACTTACTGCCAACCCATTCCCCCAACACACAGACATTCACCTGAAGGCAGAAATGTCACCAAAAAAATTCACATGCCACCTGAGCTCTGTCTTTCTGAGCACAATGCTACAAGTGCTGTTTAAGTGGGGCACAGATGCCAAGGAGAAGTCAGGAGAGCGTTGCCATCTACACAAACACGGACAAAAGGAACTGCCTTTCCTGATTCTAAGTAAAATGAAACAAAAAGTGTAATTTGGTTAGTTTTGAATCAATCTCTGCCTGCAACGAGCACCAAGGTGTCTGCTGAACCAACTTATACACACCTTGCTAGAGGAAGGAGTAAAAGAAATGTGGAAGGTAAGAAATGCCCTCCCCTTCATCATTCACACAAAGAGGTTTGCATTTCTTGATATTCAACAGTGATGCTTCCAGGTCTTTATAAATGCATTTATAAATGCTTTCCGAATGTAAATCCCTGGAAAGCTCAACTGCTCTGAAAATACATTTTTTACAAAGTTTATAATCTCTGAAGCAGTTCTAAGTGTTTACAAATATTGACTGGCTGCATGGAGCTGCACATGGACACAGGAATTCCTGGAATTATATGGAATATAAGTGCACATGCTGAATGGATTTGTTCCTAGAAAAAAGAGCTCAATTCATTTAGTTGTAACCCAGTCACAGCCAGTGACATCTTGGAAAGGGGCACCTCTGTGCTTTAGGTATAACTGATGGACTCCTTCAAACTCTCACTCCCTGGTTAACAAAAAAATCATATTTTTTCACCTACTAAATGTTATCAAACCTTCCCTGTCAGTTTGATAAGAGTAAGATAATCTGGCAGGTACAAGCAGAACAAAATATAATTACATGAAATAATTTTGCCCCTTCTAGTTTATAACAGATATTTTCATTATTTCTGGGTCTAACACTAAATGGCTCAGTTTCAGGTCTATTATACTTGGTAATTTACATTTATTACAATCAGGGACAGGTAACTGGGGCTTATTATCACATCCATTATGAGTGACACCATTTGCAAGATGCTTAACACTAAGTGTACTTGTTGCTGCAGTGAGACAGGCTGGGAAGAACAAATCAGAAAAAGCCCAGCAAGGTACCAGCAGGGATGTCCCAGCTATAAATTATAATCAAAATAAAGAGGAAGGTGTTTTAAAATTATTATGTGACGTATTTGTAAGTGCTGAGGATATTCCAAAGCAGGGACTGAGCAGGCTCTGGGTGACAGACAGCACCCATGGACTAAGAGCTCCCCAGGTGTGGGTGAGCCCCGCAGGAGCGGGAGCTGGGCGGGGGCTCCATTTCCCTGCTCTACCTGTGCCCTGCAGGATTGCCGGGAGCAGATCCTGCTCCAGCACTGCCAGCACAGCCCAGCACAGCAACACCTGGCGCTGCTCCGGCCCGGCCCTCCCGGCAGCTGACGGGGATCCCTGCCAGGTGGCTGCACTTCAATTGCACTGCCTCGGCATTGTAGGGTTAACAAGGATCCAGGGGAAATCTTTTATTCATATAACACAGAATGCCTTTTGTTGATCTCTGAATAACGCTGCCTAAAATCCATTAAGTGAAACTGCTCCCTGCAGCAGCCGCCTGCAGGTACAGCGGCACACCCAGGGCCGGGACAGCCCGAGCAGATGATTAAATCAGCATTTCCAATAACGGGTTTTTTTCCCTGGAAGTGACCTCCCAGTAGGGGAACCGGATTCCACTTTCCTGGCACAGCTCAGCCAGTGCCCATGATGTGATGCCTCCCCATCACCCCAAAGGAGTAAATTAAAATTCTGATGCATGTTTATGAAATCTGTTTTTTTTAACTTATCAAGGGGGGTGGAGAGGGAGCAAAACTAAAAATGTGACTCCTTCACAAAAAGGCAAGTTAATGCAATGATTTCGCTACTGTTAACTTTTTCTAAATGTTCAGCTGTTTCTGAAAATATTTTCCCATAGGCTTCAAGTAACTCAAGGTGGCCATGGAGTCTTATCATCACATTTAATTATAGGGCAAGAGTGGAGTTCCTGTCTGAGCTGTACGATACACTATTAAACAATCAAGTTCTAAATCCAAGCACAGAAGAAATGATGGAGAGAGCACGAGAGAGGATGGAGGATGCTCAGCTGGCTGCACCCCTGAGCTGACAGCCAGCTCTAACATCCAGGACCAGCCATGTTCAAGCCAGCTTAAAAAGGAGTGAGAATGAGACCCAATCACATACCAGGCTATTGCATACAGGTAATAATGCAGGGAACGGAACCAGAAGTGCTGAAAATGCCCCAAAGATAACACAGACAGAAACTCCTGCCCCCAGGAAGAAATGTCACAGAAATAACGTGAAGGGCTTTGACAAACCACTAAGGTGATCCCAAAGAACAGGTGAGGTGCCAGCTCAGGACATTTGGTCTGTGGTCACAGATTAAAAGCTGGTGCTGCTGCAGAGACAGCTGTGACAGGAGTGGAAATCATGCAGGAGAGCCACCCACCCCTGCGAGCCAGCACAGGCAGGAGAGGTGGATGGCAACTGGTGACAACTGTGCAGCTCCGGTCCCTTTCTCCAAGGCCATCAAAAACCTGCCTGGCAGCCCCCAGCGCCAGCCCAGCACCACTCTGCTCTGCACAGCCCTTTCCATCTGCTTCCTGCCAGGCCTTTCTGACACATCTCATTCTCCAGCCAGCACAGAGACGCTCCTTTGTCACGGTGACCACAAATCACCGCACGGGCCGACCCTTCCCCGGCACGTGCCTCGAAGCACCGTCCGGCTCTGCAATCCCAGAAGGGATCCTAACGTGGATCCTAACATGTGCCCACGAGCTCAGGCCCTGGGCCCGGGGGTCTGGCTGCTCAGGGCACATGCCCAGGTGGCACAGCCTCCTCACAGACCCCCCCTGAGCACAGACCCGGGAAGCTTCCACCTTGTTCCTGGCTTCTGCTGAAACACATCATTTCCTGACTGTTCACACTGCTGCTTTAAGCTAAACTTCTGAAGTTCTTTGACATCATTAACTGCTGAGTCATTTCAGATACACATGGAGATGATGGGGATCCCAAAGAGAAAGGTGGGGAGCAGAAGATGAATTTTTAATGAAGCATCAAAGCTGGTGGAAGCAGAGAAGGAGAAGGTGCAGGGCCAGCAACCCTGGGAAGAAGCTACACAGCAGGGAGGTTGTGTGTTGTCAGGCTGCTGTCAGGTTTTCCTGTATTCAAGTTTTCTTCCAGGTTAAGTCTAAGTTTAACTTTCTCAAAAATCACCTGCCAAATTTGACCCCATTTTAAAATTTCAACTACTCTGTCTTCTGCAGAACAGAACCAGCACTGCACTCGCTCCTGCCCAGTTACACACTGATGCCTCCCACATTTACCTTCCCGAGGATCTCAGGAAACTGTTTCTTCCCAGTCAATAACAAAAGGCGACCGTGTGTTTTTGGCATAAGTACAAACAGCTGTAAACTGTGTCATGACCCACATCAGGCCTCTGCTACGTGAGCTTGAGTCAGTCCTGTGAGCAGCCTGCAGAATTTGATCATTAGCTGGAAAATGCCTGCTGCAACACAAGATGAGCCCATCCAAATAATTTCACTTGCTAATTAACTTTGGAAATACATGACAGCCTTGTTTTTGGGAGTGCTTTCAGAGCCTACAGCACCTCCTGCACTGCCAAGCGTTGTGGTTTGGAGCCGTGTGTGACTCGGTGTAACAGCAGGAACACCGGCACATGGAATGGGGGCATTTGGAATGAAACGTTTGGCTTTTCTGCAACACCCCTTCTCGGTAACTGCCCTGGCTTTGCCGTGGGGCTCCCTGCTCAGGCACACTGCTCTCTGCTTCCCCTGGATAAGGCCACGGATATCACTGCAAATGCTGCTACCTTTGCAAGGTTGGGCTCCGGGTGTTTGAATCTGCCTCTCTGAAGCAGATACTGTTCTGCAGCTCGAAACAATGCCCAGCACTTCGGAATGAAAAGAGAGAAAAGTGAACATTAGCACATCAAAGGCCCCTTTCTGAAAGAAGAAAAATAGCACGATGCACACTTTAATCTTTCTGACAATCTATGCATGGCCTGAGCTGAATTCTATTTTTCACACAAATGGGAATGCTCCATAAGAGGACGTCTGTACCAACAGCAACAAGAACAGAGGAGCAGGAGCCAGCACAGACTTTGAACTTTTGAAATATGGATTAACATGCAATAATATTTAAAAACTGATAGAACAACATCCTTCTTATCTCTCCTAATAAAGGCAAATAACATCAAACACATTTTACAGGCAACATACAGAAAAAACTGCTAAAAATATCTTAATCTAAAAATAAAAAGAAGTTAGTATTAAATAAAATACAGGCAGTATTACAATCTTAATGTAAATGTCTATTCTTTAAAATCAGTTACCTGTCAGAGAACAGCCTTAAGTGTAATTCATTTAATTAGTACTTCCATTTAGCTAACTAAGGGTGGAATAGGACCCACACTTAGAGGCTTAAAAGAAAATATTCTTATAATATGTATACAGCATCTATTACCCTAAACTCATCTATAATTCTACAGTGCTCATTCTGCTGCAGAAAGGCAGAGATTTCTGCCTGTAATTCTCCTGGCACTGGGGAAGACTCCCATCCATCAGCCTGGAGAAGCTGGGGACAGCCCTCTGCTCAGCACAGCAGAGCCTCACACACCCGATACTGTCCACAAACCAGAATGGTCCCAACAGAACATGTTTATTCCCAGGAAGACTGAGAAAAATCCCGTTTTTCCTGCAGATATGTCAGTGACCTGGAAGTTAAAGCACCTCAGTCCCAAGAAGGAGCAGCAGAGCACATGTGGGTTTTCCAAATGGACTGTCTGAAGTGTGGGATCAGTGGTGAGAGGACGGGGTGGCATATGGAAATATTGGAAAAGGAATTAAAAATAGCTGTTTTGGAAATCTTGCCATAGGGAAGCTTGCCTGTGCCTTGGACACCCACTCTGCTACAGCCCAGCACGCTGAAGGTACCACAAACCCAGGGGCTCCCTGCACTCACTGCACAAATACCGCCTGCACTTCAGAGGGCTGCATTGCTAAACACGGCCCCAGGCCCAGGACTTTTATTTCACTTCATATTTTGCTTTTCCAGGGTACAGCCTTGCTCAGTGCACTGGCTAAAATGCTTACTGGGGGAGGAAAGAATGGCTGGACTGGACAGATGGTCGGCCTTTGGATGCTGAAAGGGATTTTGAGGGAGTTGAGTAGTATGACTTAATTCTTGTCCTGAATATTGAAGGTAAACACAGATCAATCCAAATGAGGCAAAGCACAGCCACAACCCTACACCACTGTGCTGTATGAAAAAACAGCAGCAGATCACAAATGCAGCAATGCAAAACCCAAAAAAGACTTTTTCATAAAACTCCCAGCACTGGAAATATTGCCTCTCTTGGCTGCTCAGGGAACAGAAATCGACTGTCATTTTTAAAAATGCAACGATTTATTCACTGTACATAAATCACTGACTCAGCATGTCACTGCACAGTCAGAACACAGGGAGGGGAAGCAGAGAAACACTGAGTACCTGCTGTTTTCTGGGCCCTGCTGTTTTCTCCCGGTTCTGGACCATTACTACAACAGTCTCTCTGACATCTCCAGCAGCACCAGGATTCCACTCCATCCTAAAATCTACTTATAGTGAACACTATAAAACACTAACAAAGCTGCCTCAGGCCTGATGCTCGAAATGTAACAAAAGGATGGGAACAAGGGGAGGGAAATGTGTGCCTGCAGGTAGCACCTTTCTCACGTTTTTCTAGCGAGTGCTAACATGAAAAATGACACATTATGTTTACCAGTCTCTGTATATTTTCTTTGGTGGTACAAGGGAAGATCCAAACCTGTTGCTCAGGGCATTAAGGAACACTGAAGTCCACGTGAGCCGTTTGTTTGCAAACCCCGGTTTTACAGACACTGTAATTGATGCGCAAAGTGGGGACACAGAAAGTAAAATCTCTCCACTTTGCTCTCCCAGATCCCAGGACTTCGTGTGTTGACTTTTGGGATTCCAAACTGCACGTTGCTGTGGCATCTAAAACAAACGGAAATGCTGGCATGCAAATCCTATTCAGCAACTTGAGAATACCGAGGGCTTTTACAAGGCAAAGAACACGTTAAAAGTTCATTAATTAACCAGTGCTTGGGAACAGATGGAATGGCTATCTGGGCTCTAATTACTGTAAGTTGGGACAGAGGTTTGCAGACCTTAATGAGGTTCAATAAAATGAATGATTAGACATCAATCACAATTAGAGAAACCTGTAAGATGAGCTGAATTATCATGGCAACAAGTCATAAAACACAGGAGCACAAAACCCAACAGGCTCTGCAAAAGCCTAGAAAGAAAAGGTTTCTGAGATAAAACAGCTCTTCTGGATTGGAACAATCCCTCTGTCCTGACAACCCAGGGAGTTAACGAGGAGGGCTGCACTGTTCCCCAGACAGCCCAGGGGCTGGGTCACCCCTCCAAGGGTGCAGAGCACAGGGGTTGCTCAGACTAGTCCGTGTGGGTATAACTGCTATTCCTACAACCCCAAAAACTTCCAATAACATGGAATTTTATTTAAAAATTGAGGCCAAAAAAATAATCCCAGCCACTCCCATTTCTTACCACTGGAGCTGCCTGTGTGAAACGGAGCTCTCAGAGCCTCGAACTTCCCAGCTGCAACAGAGGCTGGCAGTGGGCAGAGGAAGGTGCTGACTGGGACACAAATTCACAGTGCAGGGCCCTGTTCTCTTATGATCAGCTTCAGGGCTCGTTCCCCACGGTAACAGCTCTGTGCTTCCACCATCCTCCCCGCACGGCCGCGCTTGCGTGGCCTCAACAGCGTCACTCTGACAGGCACGGCCCTTACAAGTCCCCTTTCAACACCCAGGAAGCCAACTGGGGTCACAGGGACAGCACAAGTTCAGGTAAGAGCTTTCAGGATCACGTGAATAGCAAAGGGCTGGTGAGCTTGAGCTTAAGCTGTAATGAGTTCACTTTCACCATACATTTTTGGTGTTAAGACTTCGCAGCACTGAGAAGCAGAGCTAACCTCGAGCTTGTTACACAGTTAGCACTAAGATTTTAAGGGAAACAGCTGCTGCCTGAACAACACTGCCCTGCCCAGCTGAAAGGCGGGCAGGGGAAAGTCTGTTTTACTTAAGGAAGCCAATAAACTGTAGGCCAGCAAGGTGTTAGATCATCCACACATCATGTCACACAGGTGGAAATGAGCGAGGTGGATGAGCCCAGAGAGGTGCCATAAAGCCAGATGTTCTGCAGAAGTTACAATTTTTCAGAGAAACCTGGGCCAGGTCAATTCAGAGAAGTATTAAAACCCAGATAATTACCTGGGATTTTGTTTAACAGAAAATACTGTACACGCACTAGATTGTTACTAAGCATTAAAGAAATCATTAAAAGCCATCTGCTCCTGTTTATACACCAGAACCCTGCAGTTAATCGTACTGGGAAATATACACAGAAGTATGAAGCTGAGGAAAGAAAAAACACAAATTCAACATGCCAGCCAGCAAACCTGCTACAAAAGGTAGCTTTCTCTTGTTCCTCTCTCGTGCTGTCACCATGTTTATATCCCCTATAACAGGATAGCTTTCAAAGTTTTTCAAGTGCAGGTGGAGTTCGGGAAGCCTTTCCTCTCTAAAGAATGACCTAAGATTATGGTGTTGCCCATCAAACTGTGTTTTATATAATAGACACAAAAACCCCTGTGCCTCCTTCTCTTGGTATCAGCTGCACAGGGGAGTCAGGCAGTGGTCTGGGTCACCTCCTCAAAGCGTGGCCAGCACCCAGGTCAGCTGCTCAGAGCTCGGCTTCCTCCGTCCCTGCAGGTTTGTAAGGTGACACTGGATGTGGCACTCAGTGCCATAGTGTAGTAACCACAATGGTAGTGGATCGAGGGTTGGACTTGATGATCTCAGAGGTCCTTTCCAACCCTGCTGATTCTATGATTTTCAAGAAGAGAGAAAACAAAGTCACTGAGAAAATTCAAAGCTAAATCTAAAAACATTTTTCCTGTTTAGAAAGCTACTCCTTAACTTTTAATTATACAATTGTAACACATGTGGCTCATGGACACCATACACTCAAGTCAGAGTTTCTTCAAAAGAGGAGAAGTTGGACAACGGTGGAAACCTGTACTGGCGACAGCACATTTGTACTACTGCCAGTCCTGGAGCATTAGGGATGTGCACGTGGAAATGCCCACGTGTGCATCTGCTCCCTGCACCCCTTACACCTTCCCACCACCACGGAGAGGCAAACACGTGGTTTCGGGGACACGGGACCGGCCTTGCTGGATTGGAAACCGCCGTTTCCAAGGTCAGCACCCTGGTGAGCACACGGTGCATCCCACCAGACTCCACCGCAGGCCGGCGTGGAGGCACCATCGCCACGGGAGCCCTCAAACCACCCCCTCGGAAAGACTTTCCAAAGCCAGGACTTCTTAAACCCCTCCCCGCGGGAGCCTTCACCTGCTGCAGCGCTGCCCGCAGGGGAGCCCGTAACAAGTGGCTCCCGGGGAGCCCGAGCGCCGAGCTCGGCCACCTCCATCCTGGCCCGCAGGTCCCTTTGTTCCTTTGTTGCGCCGGAGGGAGCGGGAGATCCCGCGGCGCGGCCGCTCCTGCCCTGCGCTCCTGCCTCCCTTCTGCTTTTTGTCTCGGAACAGCGGTGCGCGAGCCGCGGCTTTTCACTCCCTCCTAACGAGCCTTTTCATGACCTATATAATTCCACATTCATGCCGAGCCCCCGTGTGCCACACAGCCAGGATGTGCTTTAGTTTTCCCTGAATTTCGCAGTTTAATTTGATGATTACACTGTAAGAATTAAGACGCATCCTTTTAATCTAAATTACTCGTGGTAATTTAACTTAATTTTATTAAAACGTCGAAACGATCGCCGTACGTTCTGCACAAAGGAATTAGACTGGAAGGTTAAGAATCAGCATCAGGGATACCAGCAGCTCCCTCTAGTTGGAAAGTGCATTATTATTCTCCCCAAAGAGCCAGTAAATAGCAAAGACCCCCAAATATTACAAGCTGCTTACACCAAGCGGCTTGGGAACTTGCGCTGGAATATATAATCCTTGTGGATTCACCAGCTACGATGTCTGGATTCTCTCTCAGATGAGAACAACTTTTCACTATCTACGGTGACTTCTATTTTTTTTTTAATACGTTAACTATCAAAAAAATTAAAATTCCCAGCATTTGACAGTGAGTCCACTGTGGAACAAAAAAAAATTACTGCACGTTAGGGCGGCGATTTGCAAACTGGCTTTTACTGAAATTTAAAATAAGCGTTAGAGCGTGCATATGCTTTAAATAAATATAGGGTTTCAGATATTGATCCAGAAGCCACCTCCTTACATTTCCAAGGCTTTGAAACTAAAGAAGAGGCTTTTTAGCCTGAGGGGTTAAAAGTGTGGGTGTGGAAGTGGGCTTTTGTTGGAAAAATTAGCAATGCTATGAGTCATTGTGCATTAGCGGCAGAATAGTTTTGCATCTTGTATGAATCCAGACACCATATGCCATGCGAGGGCCGCTCCGCTCGCGGTGCCGCTGCTGCCGGGCGGCCACGTGGGCATCCCCAGTGGA
The DNA here is from genome assembly GCA_035041135.1 of Platyrinchus mystaceus. Taxonomy (NCBI): domain Eukaryota; kingdom Metazoa; phylum Chordata; class Aves; order Passeriformes; family Tyrannidae; genus Platyrinchus; species Platyrinchus mystaceus. Next base: position 5,132,779 of record JAWWLV010000121.1, on the reverse strand, counting down.
AAGGCTGTCTGCGGGGCAGGAGCGCGGCCATCCCGGCACGCCGGACATTGTCGGGAGCAGCAGGAACAGCTGGTAAGCCAGCGGAGCACGGCTCGCCCGGCCGGCATGCTAATGAGGCGGCCGGGCCGCACAAAGCCCCGCGCCGAGGGGAGCGACCCCGGGGCCCGCCCGGCCTTCCGAGGGCTCGGCCCGGCCCCCGCCGCCCTCCGGCCCCCGCCGCCCTCGGGCCCGGCACGGACGGCAGCTCGGGCACGGCCACGGCCCTCCGACAGCACGGCACAGCCTGCCCGTGCCGGCGCCGCACGCCTCGCTCACGCAAACCGCAACTCGCGTTGGGCTTTTATCGACCTGCTCGTGACTAAACAAACAAACAAAAATAACCCCAGGAAGTCCTGGGAGCCCAGACTCAAGTATCGGAAAGAAAAATCCCTTCAAAGTTAGCAGAGGTGGAGCAGCAAAATCATCAAAACTTACTTTGAAAATACACAGAGTACGAACCCCTTTGACTTTCCTGGTGTGTAACTGAGAAAAAAAATAATAGCAAACCACCAAAAACCGCCACAAAATGGAACGAAGTACTTGGTAGTAACCCGAATATGACCATTTTGCTTCTGTCAAAGAACCAAAGAACAAGAGCCTCTCGTGAAACACAAGTTGGAGGTTCTTTGTCTAACCCGAGATAAATCATTAAGCACCCAGGGACAGGTGTTTGCACCTCTGTGTACCTCACTCGAAGACAGTGGAGCTTGAGTTCACACCTCCCCGTGAAAAGAATGCTTACTAGGGATGAACAAAGCCCTGTCCCACGGTGACTCACCGTGTGCCCCTGTGAGCTAACTGGAAGCAGCCTTCCAGCCCAGAGCGCCGGGAAGCGCTTTGGCAGGGCAGGATTACACCGACCAAACTGCACTGTCAGGAGGGGCAGCAGGCAGTGCTGGCTAAAACTCTGCAACAAAATCAGCCTGGGACTTTCTCAACAACCTTCAGTGAATTTCACAGCTTCCAGCCATGGGGAAGAACAGCGATGGCCTCACGTTAGAGCAGAAAAATAAACTGCACTGTTAACATGCAACCTCCCCTGCTGCCTTCCTGCCGCCCCAGCAGTGCGGGAACAAGGGATCGTGAGCAGGGACAGGGATGGACACGAAACAGAAAATAGCGAAATCTGATCCCATTGTGTCCACACACCACAGAAGCATGTGCAGTTCAGACCTGCAGAAGCATTTTATACTCTTTAGATATGCACCGGCGGGATGCAGTAGATTCTCTGCGAGTCCATGAAGAGCTCTGTGAATGAGAGCTGAGGAGCCGCCTCCACAATCCCATGTAATGCCACCTAAAAGCTTTGCCTCGCATGACTTATTACAGGCTGGAGCAGATTAGAGGCATCGATCGCTGCCTGGAGAAGGTTCTCGCTGCGAGCAGGGGAGGCAGGAGGGGAGGCGGCGGCGCAGACAGACAGCCCGGCCATCGATCGGCTCCGGCGGAGCTCAGCGCTGCCCACGCAGCCCCTGTCGGGCTCCTCGGCCTCCCCCAGCCCCGGCCAGAGCGGGACCCCTCCCCGGGGGCACCAAGGGACCTGCTGCTCTCTGCAGCCACGCTGGCACGGGACTGACCACAGACACACCCTCCTGGGAGCCGGAGCCGAGAAACTGTCAGATGCCATGTCACATAGATTGTCACAGCTCCCGTGACACGTGCTTTAGAATTTCATAGCAATTCCTAACAGCATCGATATAGCTGCAGGGCAAAACTTCTTGGGATGAAATAAGGGAACAAACTGTGAACCCTCTCTAAAACGAGTAACGGGGTTTCCATCTCCTTTTCTTGGTGCAAACACCCCCTTGTACCCACAGCAGAATTCTGAAGGCCACCGCCACAAAACACACTTGGAAAGGGACACAAAATCTATCTGACACCACATGCAACTCCAGAACATTTGACAGCCATTCACACAATTAAGTCCATCATAGCAAACTCCTTTCTTTTCCAGATAAAGCAGGTAAGCAGATCAGGCACTCTACATGAGGTTAATCAGAAATTGGCTTAAACCAAGAAAAGGATTTAATTAAGAATTCGAAACTGATGTTCTTTGCTTAATCTTCTCAATTCCAGGTATTAACACATCTACTACATATTAGTATGTCAATATCTGGATGAAATGAATTAAAGTTATGGATATATTTTTGTGTTACATGTTTAGGTGGAGCTTTGGCTTTACCCCCACTGAGCTGCTGGCTGGCACAGGTCAGCAGGCACACCACGGTCACTACAGCAGAGAAAACACTAAGAGTTACTCAAGTATCAAATTACTTCTCCAGTGTAAGGGCCGTGTTTTCCTCTGGCCCACAAGCAGGATTGCAAACTGTGAGCAGGGAAATGGTGACATCCAGTGCTCAGATATTCTGTAAAGTGTTCTCATCCCCACCACGCTTGTTTGTGCTTGTTCCAGTGCACAGACACCTCCACTGCTGGGCACACAGATGTGTTATGTCACAGCAAAGTGCTCTAAACATGAGAAACTGAACAAGAAATTAAAACTCTTTGAACGAACAACATGCAATGTGAACGACTCCAGAGGCCAGGCCACAAACTGCCACGGTGGTTTTCGGTCAGCCCCTCTATAACTCTATTTATATTAATTGAAAAGGCGTAAGTGGCACAGCTGATGTCAGAGATCCGTGAGGATTTTATTGCCAGGAACACCTGCACAGCACGTGAAGTGGACAGTTTCAACAGCAGGAGCTGTGGCTGACAGCCACAGGTCTCCATGCCTACCCCATCAGCTACTTCTTCCTCCCCTGGAGGGGGGAGCACCTGCTCTAGTCAGGGTGGTGGAGAAGAGTAAGAAAAACATGCAGGAATCAACAGGCAGAATAAGTTCAAACCCCTTTTCTATCCATAAGACCAAACCAATTTATCCTCAAAGTGAGATTGTTTACAGAAATAATTATATAATCAACATGTTAATAAACCCCAACAGGAACTAACTCCTATTTACTCATTCACAGGAAGACATATGTAGCTTTAATTGCTAAGGAAATAGTTCAAAGACCACCAGAAATCCCCAAAGAATGCAGGGAAGGAGCCCACTGGTGCTGGCACACGGGACACGTTCCACCCTCCCCAAGGCACCTTACAAAGAGCTGGTCAAGGCTGAGGTAACAGTTCAGACAGGTTGGGAATTGTTCCTATTTCTCTTCAAATTCAGTTAGTGAGACCAGGCAGGACTGGGAGTACAAGAGTTATTCGCAGTGGTGGAGGAAAAAACACCCAAAGTGGTAAGATAACAGAAGTAACACCAATATAATTTTTCAATTAAACCAATTTAATTCCAGGAGCAAGCAAATGACTCCATTTGGAAACACAACCCAGGCAGTCAGAATTGCATTGCCCTGGGCATTCTAAGGGGAGCTGTTTGCTCAGGCATCACTATCCCCAAATCCCGAAGCCTTTTTGGATACCAGCATTAAATTTGAGGGCAAACCAAACTGTCTGACACCCGCCAAACTAGGTGCATTTTTGTATTTGAAGGTTTACCAGCTCCTGAGCTCAGAAACTGTCAGCTCAGACAGCAGCTGTCCATCAGACCCACAATACTTCAATCCAAACCCTGCTTCCCCCCAGTATTTATCTTTACAAAGCCAGCTCCCAGAGCCATGCTCTTCTGCAGCTGAGGGCGATGCACTCCAGATCACACAAGCGTTCGAAAACCCTGTCCAGCACACAGCTCATTCCATCCAAGCTGCAACAGAGCTCAGAGATGCAGCTTTACAGCATCACTCCTACCACTTTCTGAAATATTCAGCATTGCTGGATCCTGAACAGAGCCTCGCTTGGTTTTGATATATAATTATTTGTTCATGAGAGTGGTTGTTCCTTCCTTTCCCCAGAACATAAAAAGGAGGCTCGAATGCTCTCAAAACCCTGCATAAATATCCACCTTTTTATACAGCAATTTTAGTAAGGTTAAATATTACTATTTTGTGTTCTTATATAATTTAGTCACCTTATTGCTCCTGATTTCTGTAAATCACAGGCGTATTTAAAGTCACTGCCTAGAAAAGCAGCCTGGAGAGGCTGCTGGAGCACCCTGCCTCACACTCAGCAGTCACTCAAGGATGGCAAGAGCCCCAACCAGCAGGGGCTGCAGCCGCTCAGCCTCGGTGCTCCAAGGCACAAGGAGGGATAAAACGGGAATTCTGAACATACACTGATGCACACTCAGCCATGGCAGCATTGCAGCAGCTCCAGGAACGGGGGAATTCACTGTTCCAAGGACAACTGAGCTGTGCATGCAACCACCCTGGGCTGGCTCCTGCACAGTGCCATCACGTGCCATTTGATGGACACAAAGAACCTGTAGCCAGAATGGCTTTAAACTGAAGTTTAAATACAGCTCATTATTTCTGAATGCATATTTCTCTTACCCTAATGAATTCCTTAAAACAGGAACAGCTACATAAACATAAAAAAATAGATCAGAAAAAGTCTGACGTGGTCTGCCACAGTTACCTTCTTCATTTTCAAAGAGGTTTCCAACAGAAAAGGGTACTAGGGTAGGACAGTGGAATTTGTGTCATCATGACCAAGCGACAGTGGTGCAGGGAGATGCTCCCGCGGCTCTGCGGTCCCGGTCCCCATGGAAACCGGACTCGGATATTGTCCTCGCTCGCTGGAGCACCGAGTCGGGAGCCTTTTGTGCCTGATGAGATTTCTTCCACAACCTTCCAGCAACAGACCCTACGCTTCCTCCTGACTCTTTCCTAATTGAGATGCAAATTAATCTCTGTGGCTGATTACACTTCCCTTACAGCCCCTGACAAGTGCAGCTGTAGCTGGAGTTTACAGACTTTCCAACAAGTGACTTCAGCTGTCACTGCTGGCAAGGCGCTGCCCCAGCTCCCCGGCACACAGCCCCGTGCCACCAGCACCTCCTGTCCCCCTGTGGCCACCACCACGAGCCCGGTGTCCCCGTGGCCACCTTCACCAGCCCGGCCCTCTGCACCACACAGGGCAGGAGCAGAGTCCCAGCAGATACTTCACACCCTGCCACTGCTCCAGCACGAGCACCAGGGACTCAGCACCTTACTGCTGTTGAACCCTTGGCACCAGGGTTTGATCCATTTCTAACCACACTTGAATCAAAACACCTTTAGCTACTCACCCTTAGTGTGGGTGGTGCCTTTAAACAGGACCCATGTGCCAAGGGGAAGTGGCAGATCATCCCCAGCTCTGCCTCACTCCAGCCTCCAGTGCTCACCCCAACTGCACGGTTACAGCTGGTGTGCACCAAACACCCCTTACTTTGCCAGGATCATTGCTTTTCATTTCTCCCTCTCACTGACATTTTTTTGAGTTATCTCCATCTCCAGTCTGATAAAAGCACTTTCATTTACTGTGTGCACTGCTGTGTCCATTTCCCTCCTGTCCTCCTCCAGAGCAGCTGGCAAAGCAAACACTGGAGCAGAGTCCCTCACCCTTCGGAGCAATGTGGCTCCGCTAGGCTCAAACATCACCTTTACACATCTACACACTCACATTCCAATTGCTGGCTCATTATGAATTTTTGTATATCTCAAAGTGCATCATTATCCATAGGATGAGTTATGGATGGCTTTCTCTCCTGCTCCAGTGTCATCATGATGGGATCTGCCTACCACGTTCACTTTGTCCCTACTTCAGGACACTCTTTCTCAGTCCACTTCCATTTATCAGAGAGACAAGTGGCAGTTGATTCACTACAGACATCGCTGGTGCACAAGCAGCCACAAAAAAAGGCGGAAAAGAACGCGGGGACAGATGCTGCTCCCAACCTGCCCTGTGCTGCCGTGTCTGTGCTGCCCGTGGGGCCCTGGGGACACGCAGGGACCCCGAAGGAGACCCCCCTGGAAAGCAGGAGCAGGGCCAGCTGGTGAGCTCTGCTGGCTCAGGAAATGCTGCAAGCCCAAAGCTGAGCGGGGTCGGAACAGAGGACTCCAGCCGGGAGCGAGGGGCTGGAACTGCTCCGTTACTGTAACTGCTGCTACCCCTGTTAGTTTTGCTACCCTGTTATTTCAGTACTGTCCACTGACTGAGAAGCACACAATTCTGCACAGAACAGTTTTAGGAATTTGTTACATTTCTCTCAAGAAACAAAGTGGAAAAGTCAGCAAGTCTTGACTCACCTGTCAGGCACTGCCACGGTTTGCACAACTGCCACCAACTGCCTCTGCTTTACAATGAGTACACAATTCAGCTAATAAAATACAAATCTATTTAACCACAGGGCTACTTATAATTTATGATGACTTTTGCAAAGTGTACTCGTTAAAATTTAGTCTTTAAAAAAAGCCAACTAGTACTTTGAGGATATCCTGTGTTTTAAAAATGTGCATCTCAAACTAATTCATTAATGTTCTTTCAAAGATCAAAACATTTAACTTAAAAACACTTTCTCAAAGTCACATGGTTAGAAAAATACTCAAATCAAAAGCTCCCCAGAGAAAGTAAAGTGCAGTGAATGCTGGTCCTGAGATAAGTGATGTGATTAGCAAAACAAGCTATAAAATGTCTGATGGCACCATGAGAAAAGCCTAGAATGAGTGGAAACCAGTGCTAGCACTGTGGGTCTGTGCAGCACCCAGGAATAAAAGCCTGTGTCACAACTCCTGTCCCAGAGAGCATAACCTCTTGTTACCTTCCAGTCACTGCTGGAAAACAGGTTCTGAAAATGCCAGTGGCTGGAATGAAGCCAGAATTTGGAAACTGAAACATCTGTATCCTGAGACAAATCCCACCTGTCTCACTAAGGTAATGAATCCAGGTGAGGTCAATTGGACTAGAGCTTTGAATGGGTAAGAACACGACGGAGCTGCGCATCAGCCTGACACACACAGCTGGTAATGTCCATCAGGTGAAGGAAAACTGATAATGATCATTACTCACAGTTCAAAGCACCAGTGCTAAGTCCAGGTCTGCGAGCAGTGAGATGGAAGCTGTTGGTGAGAGCACTCCTGTGATGTTACCATTCTGGTTTTAAAATCCTGGGCAACTTAGGTGTGAACCACTGAAAACATCGAGCTGGATGCAAAGAAAGCACTGACCTTTGCCAATAAAATCAAAGAGGATGAATTTTCATCCAAGCCTACCTCTCTGCAGAAGGATGCTCTGAAGTAAGAACCCTACCAAAGGGAGCCTTGCCCCCTGGGAGAAAGGATACAAGCTCTGGTAGAGCGGGATGAGGGACTTGACGGCTCTGCTGGCGTTGATGCACGTGGCACAGATCAGGCTTGGCAGCAGCTTCGCGGTCACGATTGCTCCATCGAAGAGAGGACCGAAAAACGGCACCTGGGACCCAAAACAGAGAAACAGGCCTCAGAACCACCACAGGAGATGGGCACAGCATCTTGCCACAAACCAGTATGAGCACACTGATCCACACGCTGAAACTTCCAGTGTGACATTCATCCCCCAAGTCTGGAAGTGTTTAAATCCTCCGTAACTGCCCTCAGCATGCTGTACACGGATGTACATCTCACAGAACATTCAGCTGGGTAACAGGAGCTCGTTACTCACAGGAACCAAGTCCCTCTATGATTTTGCAAGCTATATGCCATGGGGAGTAGATATAAAGAACTGTTTCCTGTCTGGGATCCCAACATAACACCCTGATTCACTGGCTGAATCCAACACTGGAAGAAGGTTTCGCAAAGACATATTTGCTTCAGATAATCCTTCCATAAACTCCTTCTGTGGACCTTGTGGAAAGGAAAAGAACTCAGGCTGGACCAAGATAAGGAGGTGTGTGGAAGGCAGAGGAGATGGCAGAAGAGCAGGGCCCCCTTGGAGGGGCAGAACACACAGCTGGGACAGGCACAGACAGGCCCAGCCTGCCAAGATGCTCAAACACTGCCCCGTCAGGGTCACCTCCAGAGGAACCCCCATTATGATGCCTCCTGGTGACCCAGGGCTCTGCAGAGAAAGACCACACCAGGTGCCAGAGATGCTTTCTGAAAGTCAACCATGTCTGGAATTGCAGACTCGTAACAGACCTGGCCAGCCAAACCCAGAAAATTTTTATGTTTAAATACATAATGAATTTTAGGACTTACAAGTATTCAAACTCATTTCCCTTTCACAAACTCAAAGTGAAAAAAACCCAACCCCCCAACGAAAGCCCTAAACAGAAGCCAGCAGAAATTATCAATATTTAAGCTATGGATTTTTTCCATCTGTACAGAGGCTTATCACATAAATAAATACCCTCTATTATTCTTCTCCAACTGCTTGTGGGTGACTGTGACAGTCATTCAATAAATGGACAAAGGGAATAATATAAATCCCCTGCATCTAGGGAATTCCTCTAATTAGAAGTGGCAATGAATTACAGAAGAAATTTGGGGTTAATATAACATCTGCAAATGACAGCTGTCCCTTCACACACTTATTCTGTCATTCCTTTACTTAAAATAATTACCCACCCCCAAAAAATAGATTAGTGTAAAGTGTTTCCATAGTGGTTTTGCCTTTGATTTTTATTTACTGCTGGCATTACTGTCCAGGCAGTTGAAAAGAAAGGAGACAGAGGAAAATCTATGCCACCAAAATGATAATGTTCCGGAGCATCAAGTTCTTCCTCTTTAAGAAATAACGTTTCTAAGTGAAATTTTTACCCCATGCTCTGTTTAGAAGTATTGACAACAGGAGAAAAGAATGTAAAACTATATTCTTAAGTACAAATAAGTACAAATATTATTAAAATTATCCCACCACCCAAGTACCAGATATGTAAAGTCAGAGTAGCAGATGCTACCGGTGCAGGGAAATTCCCTGTCAGGCTTTTTGGCCAGGCTTACAGGACTTGGTGCCACTGTTTCAGACCCACCTGGAGTTGGAGAGCGGGGCAGAGTTTCTTACCACAGCACTACAGAATTTATAGACACCAACTCTGGATGAGGTGTGTCTATGTTACACCCCCACACGGAGAGAGGGGCCGAGGGTTCTGCAGAGCGATCGGAGCGCGGCACAGCCGGACCCCGCGGACACAAAGCTCGGAATTATTCATTCCCCAGCAGATCCAGCGGCCTCGCCGAGGGTCATTAAAGTCAATGGAGCTGCATCTCGTCAGCTTCCATCTGCACAGGGGCTCTGCCCTAGCCAGGGGTCTGGGGGGGAGGCCAGCGGAACGCACGGGGCACGTTCCCCGCTCGGCATTAAACACCCACCCGAGGAAAGCAGGGCTGGGATGGGTACAACTAACAGTCTGCTCTGACAGGAAGCAACTGAAAAAAAGGGCAGAGGGAAAGATCCCCTTCTGTGAGTACTCCAAATGTCACCACAAGTTACCCACGAAGCAAAAATTAATATTCAGCCCACTGCAAACACCTGCTTCGCCCCAATTTCCAACAGAAAAATCATTATTTCTGTTGCCTGCAGTAAAAGTAGGCAAGGTTAAATAAACCTTCTGAGCACAAAGACTTCCCCTCTACGGCGAGCAGCACTAGTTAAAAGAGAGGGGAATGGGTAAATTATTGTACCAAATGGCTGAGAATTAATCTCTGATGACGAGCTGCAATCTAACGAGGCATCTGTGTCCCAGGGAACCCGCAGCATGTCCCTGGCGGTATGTGCAGTGCGGAGCCTGCCTGGCATGCTTTGTCCCCTCTCGCAGGCAGCTTTTCCTCTCATTGTTCCCAATATCCTCGTGCATCTGTGACGCGTGGAATGCATTCACACTAACAGACTTACTATTGTCTTCCCCCCGAAGCTTTGTCGGGCAAAGACTGCAGCACGGTTCCTGATAATTATATTGCTTAATTAATCAAGACAAAAAAAATTTGCAAATCATTGCCCGGTTGCCAAGCAGGGAGATCAAAAATGAAAACAATACAAGCTGAAGCAACATAACAAAAGTAACAGCTATCTGATCAGAAATTCTTCTATAATGAAGCTATTAATGCTAAAGCGGTTAATGTTAACATTGCTCCAGGTGTCTCTACTTGGCTGCAAACAAAAAGGCTAACATTATGGATATAAAAGGCCAAATGTTGCCATGGATTCTGTAACCTGATAGAGAGGACAGCCTTTTCATTCGATTAGGGAATGCAATTTAAATACCAGGGACTGAAGCCAAACAACAGACATTTCTCTCTGCAAGCCTCTTTCATTCACCCTGGGGTCAGTAGCTGGTGAACAAAAGGTCAGCCACACTTGCCCTGGAAATGTCTGGATTAATTTTATTACATTGTAATGGTTTGTACTTTAAATGTAGGGATAACACTAAATTTCCAGTTAGCTCTTATTCTGGCTGCCCGTCGGGTGCTTTTGACTAATATGTAAGATGACACAGCTTTTCTCCCTCGCTCCAGAGAAGTCTCAAGCGTGTTCCTCGCACTGAATTCTTAGCTTTTAATGTTCCACTGGGAAAATAAGATGCCCAAAAAGTAAACTGCAGAGCTCACACGGCAAATGTAAGGAAAAATTCCCCCACTATTAGAAAATTTTCAAGTTTGAAACATCTACTGACAAACCACTGGTTGTCAATATCTAACAACTCCATCACTCATAACTCAAAAAATACTGTCTACAGCTGGTAAATATGTCACCTGATGGAGGCATTTGCCACAGCTGGTTACTCTCTTGGACAAATACTGTCCATCATATAAGGGAAACGGTATTTATCGCACTGATTACTGTCACAAAGTATATTTTAGATACGTTTTTGTTGTCCATAACGTACCAGACAAGCATTTACTGCAGCAGCTTTTTCACACCTATGCGCAGATGTACATACACACACCCCTGATACGTCGAAAAAACATGTATTTTTTTTCCTCCAAAGCAACTTCCTTGGTTGCAAGTGATGATTTAACCAGGGAATTGTGAACCTCCAACCTTTTGTCTGTTGTCAGGATATCCAGAGCCTACACCATCCTGCCGAGTGTGACAGCGACCCGACAGCACACAGGTGTTTTGCTTTCACTGCCCCACGGTGGATGTGCAGGCTGCTCCTCAATACTGCACCTTGCACAGTGATTTCTGTGACTGGGAATTCTGATACGTCTCTGTGAGCGCTAATTGTGACCATAAAATGAACGAGCAGGCACCTGGATCACCGTCAGTAATTCTGGCTTTAAAGTACCAGCTCACTGCTCAGCTTTTTGCCTCAGATGGACAGACCGTATTTTGTACTGGCTGGGAAAAAACAACCCCCAAGCTCGAAACCACTGAGCTTCACTTAAGCAGCAGAACTGCTGGTCACCTGCACAGCACATGACAGCCCCAGCAAAGCAGCCCAAACGTACCTCTGGTTTCTTCATGATCTCTATGAAAAACATGTGGTTCTTCATGGGGTAGATGACAATGAGGACGTCCCCAAAGTCCGTGGGGATGATGCCCCGGCGGTAGTTGCGGGTGTGCTCGGACCAGACGATGTGAACCTCATCATTTCCCAAGTGACGAAGCTGCAACAGCAAATTGGCTCTTTATTAATCCGAGTGATAACCACGGTTTAGGAGGGGTCATGGCTCACAAATTGAATTACAATGCTCAACAGTAGGAATATTTCATTACAGAAAAAGTTAAAATATTGTTTTTCTCCAGTTGCTCATGAAAGCATCAGCTCAATAATTTGCTTCATTCACAACACATTGTTGTCTGATGGCTTAATTAAGTCATTATCAAACTACCCATTAGCATGATATGTAAATGTACATTACCTACAGTGATTTAAGATGGAAAACTGAATTACTAGAACAAAACCTTACCCAACAGAACATCATATTCCAGCTAAAATGAGGCAGCTGTCACAGAAATATGAAATGCCTTGACTCAGGATGTCAAGAGACTGTCTATCACGAACCACTATAACTGCATTTATTATCCACAAACACAAAAATTTATTATCCTCCTGTCTGTGTCTGGAGGGGGCTTCTGCTTGAAAGGTCAGCAAAATATCTGGGCAATGGGAGTGAGAGAAGAACGGGAAATACTATGGGAGCTACCTTTTTATTTGGAGCAGAGTTGCACAAAATATGGCTAAAATTTAAACATGACATATACAAAATGCATCTGAGAGCCTGTGTGTGTTTGCTGTGCTACTGGAGGAGCTGGAGGTGATCTAACAGATGGCAAAAACTATTTGGCAATCACGTACAAGCCTCACACAATGGTTTCAACTGTAAGCTTTAAAGTTAAAATGTAATCCACATGCAGAATGCCAGCCCAATGCATAAAGAGAATTTAAGTCCCACTTAAAGCTTAAAAGACACCCCCCACCCCCACAATTTGGTGCTACCCCTGGAACAATGTGCACAATAGACCGAACAAAGAAGCCAAAACGAAGCTCTGCTCCTTCACTCTGTGTGGGGAGAAAGAAGAAAGGGAAAAGAAAGTGGTGATTTTCATTGGTAAATAACAACTGAGTTACCCCAACATGCCTTGGATCAGTCCATGTACCAATGAAACTTCCCTCTTCAGAATCAGGCAGTGCCTTTAGATGGAAAAACTTTCACTCCTACATATTGGTGGCAAAATGGATCCCAGTCACGAGAGAAACATGGCAAAACCAACACATTATGAGGATGAAAAAGGCACAACTGTGAACCTGGCTTACAGTTCATACTCCAGTAAAGTAAAGCTCAGTTCACAGAAGGACTGAGATTCTTGGAGTTTATTTTAAATTAAACTGATAAAGAGTTGTGTTTTATTTACACCTATGAATAACAGGTAATTTTAGTTCTATCTGAAGGAAACATGAACAATTAACAGTACTACTACTAGAGCTTCTTACACGTACAAAATCAGTAGAAACTGCTGTTCTCATGGTCCCCTGATTTCTGTGCCGAAGTGATTAGACACAGATGTCAAATCTAGTGTTAAAAACCCCAAAAATCCTCCTGGTGACCAGACTTTGTGCACAGGGGGTTCCAATGCTGGGGATGTGGGTGCCTGGCCAGGCTGTCCCGCTCCATGCTGATGCCAAGCCGGGCCTGTCCCTGGCACAGGAAGGACCCAGCTCATCCGAGCTGAGCTCAGGGCAGCCCCTGCCCAGGGATCTGTGAGCAGTGCCCACCGTTCATCAGGCTGAGCCCATCCTGAAGCCAGAGCAAGTCCAGTTGCAGAGAACAATTCTCAAATCCAGCTCAGCTCCTCTGAAGAAGAGGCTCTGTACTGCTTTGCCTCCTGTGGCTTTTGGGGTGAGAAACAGCACATACTGCTATAAAAACAAAGTCATCAAAGTGTGACCAAATACTGCTTAAGGGACACTTTCTAAAATCCCAGGGAACTGTTTGGATAATAAAACACTTTGCATGCTGCAGACTCCCAAACCACTTTGTGCTGGTATCACATCCTGGAGAACAGAATTCAGTGAAGAGGGAGAAGCCAGCTGAACTGGGGCTTGTACTTGTGTGGGACAGGGAGTGATGGCTCAAACCCTTGCAAATGTCCTGTAGTGCGAATCCCACCGCTGCTACAATCCCCACTGCATGCCAGCAACTCATTGGAGAGCTTGAGTTACTGCCCTTGAAGTCACACATCCTTAAGGATCCCAGTGACAAGGTAAAATGTTACAAAGGAAAAAGGGGTACTAATCAAAAATGTTTGTTACTGAAAGATAATTTCACTGACAAAAAGCCATTATAATAATCTTATCAGTAACAATAAGCCAGCTCTTTTCCTGTGCTGTTTATTCAAAACAGCAGCTGTGGGGCAGAGTCAGTGCCATGAAGGACTCGTGCTGAAAGGTCTAAAGCCCCACAGCCAACACAAGTGGAGCCAGAGCCCCAGGCTGTGCTCTCCACGCGGTTTAGGAGTGGGGGGGTGAAGGAAAAGAATACATTGAAAAAAAAACCCAAATCACCCAGGAAATCAGACAGATATTAAAAAGCAGAGCCCAAGAATGGACCAGCTCGGAGCTGTTCAGCTCAGTGCTGACTGGGGCGATCACAGCCCTGGGAATGGCAGCTGTGTCTCCTCCCGGGCGCAGGGGCAGCGCGCGGATTTTCCACCTGCCCAGGGAGGCGGTTTGGCTGACAGGGGTGAGACGGACACGCTCTGGGCTGCAGGTGCCTGGACGTGCCGTGGGGTCAGTCCCCACGGGGGGGTCAGGGTCCCCACGGGGGGGTCAGGGTCCCCACGGGGGGGTCAGTCCCCCCCGTCCCTCGGCTCCAGCGGCGCGGCCGTGCCGGGCAGTGGCAGCGGGAGCGCTCCGGGCTCCCCGCACGCGCGGTGCCCACGGCGCTGACACTGGTCACGGTGCACACCTCGGCCTGACCTCCTTTCCCTGCTAATTGCATTACACAGCCAGCTGGCTCCAGAGAGGAGTCGTCTGTTTGACCGAAGAATTCCTGGTTTTGGGGAGGCACGGCTGCTACTTCTGCTAAGTAACAGTGGGGCCTGACATCCCCATTGTCTGCCTGACAGTGCGCCCATCCTAAAATCTAAGTTTTATTTGTAAATTAAGCAAGAAACTTCCTGCCAGAGCAGGGCTGCCTGGAGACTGATAATGTGTGCCTTTCATTCCCTTTCACTCTCACTGTATCACTGCCAATTTGTTTTTCTGCTGCTCGCCAGCCCGAGGCCATAAAAGCCTTGTAAGACATAAGTGCAATTATAGTCCTGGAGTCAAATGAATTGGACAAATCCAATAGCACAGCTCTGTCCCCACTCTGCAAAGCCCTACAGCAGTCAGATTAGCTGCTAAAAATCTAATCTAGCCCCAACTAACAAATTTCTGCAGCGAAGGAGCAAGAGTTCACTATGGGGTTGCAACCAGATTTCTGAATTGAAAAAGTTCTGCTCTGACAATGGAGAAGATGGAATAAATCACCGAGAAATTCTGCAGCACATCTTTAAACCGTTAAGCACAATTTGGGCAGAACAAGACAGGGACAGTAGGATGCCATTCCTGGGATTGATTTTCTCTCTTGCTACACGACAGCCAGATAAAGTTTGGAACCAATGATGCTGAACCCTGCAGCAGCAAAAGAGATCAGCTGAATTTTGTTTACTACACTAGAAAAGGTTTCTGTCAGGGACAAGATTTATTTAGAGAGGATTTCTTTAATTTTTTTTCTTTCTCCCTGAATTAGCAATATAATATGTCAGCATATACCTCAAATAAAGAAATACAAACTGCAAATCACAACTCTGCTGCACAAAAATAAGGTGCCAAGTTCATCCTCAGAGAAAGTGCACTTATTCTTGGGAATTTATACCAGAAACGAATTTATCCCCGTGTTCAGTAAAAATAAAGAACCACAATAACATATTTAAGTAAAATTACTGCATCTGCTTAATGCCCCAGCCCCCAGAATTTATGGGCTGCTGCTGCAGGGCTCCCCAGGCCAGCAGGTGGTCAGTCCTTCTGTTCGGGACTGGAGCCTTTCTGAAGGTCTGAGGCAACACAAGCAAAGAACCACAGGAATCACACAGATCTCAGAGACAAGGGGCACCTTAGATCCCCGACAGCATCTGATGGAAGGAAGGGGAGGGCAAGAAAAAAGAAGTTGTGGTCCCCATTGCATCCTGACTGGCAACCTGATAAAACTTCCTCCTCCCAGTAACACTGTCCTGTATCACCAAGATATGACAATGTCTTCATTCCAAGACATTAATGCTTTCTGGGTGAAGAGAGCTCTTGCAAAGTCACAGAATCATGGAGTGCTTTGGCTTCCATTTGGATAGTCAGTCATGCTCAAATGCAGGCTAGTTCATCCATCAGCATTCCAAAGCATTAGAGAACTGTCCATCTTTGCAGTGCTTCTGCAGCTATGTCCACTCATAGCTGCAGTTCTGTAAGATCTAAGAGGGGATGCTCTGGAATTCACCTGGTCCAAGCCCCTGCTCGCAGCTCCTGATATCCATGAGCTTGTTCAGAGCTTTGTCCTTTACAGGAATACACAGTCTGATCCCTGCAGGGTTCCATTCCTGTAGCAGATTTCAGGCTTTTTTATAAAAGTCTCAGAGCAATTCCTTTGTGGTATTTTCTGTGGATAGCATGTGCTGGAGCTGCCCTGGTTTCCTGGCACTGCCAGACTTGGGAGACTGGCGGCTACTAAATGCTTTTGCTTTTTGTTCCTCACAAAGAAGGAATTCTCTTAGAGCAAACATAGGCAAGACAATTAAATAGAATACCCAGACTCTCAGTGTCTGTGATAACCCCTAACATGGGTGGGAATCAGGAGAACTAATAAAATAGACTGTTTGCAGTTAAACCTCATTTCTCCCCATGTGGTAACTCCACCACTGTGCTCTCTGCTCTCCCAGATGATGTTATTACTCAGCAGCCAGATCATATCCCAGTGTCTTTGCTTGGCTTCCACAAAACCCAGGAGGCTACGACTTATGAGGGAAGATTAGACTAAACAGACACAATTTCTGTAGGACAAGTAAGTCTGGGAAAGACATGGCAGCAATTCTCAGACATGCATAAGTCTGCAGCAAACAGTCTGCCCTGCATATCCACGTGGAATAGGGTAGAATCAATGGGCTTAAACTGAAGCAAAGTAGATGCTGCAAGAGATTTTGTCATGGTACAAGAAGTGGAGCATAGGAATACATTGCCTAGGGAAACTGTAAATCATTCATCACTGGAGTTCTGTACAAGCAGCTGGACAAATACCAGCCAGGAACAAAAAAAATACATAGTCCTACTCTGCCCTGGTGAAGTCACAGACTCTACAGCCCCCCACTATGGACCACTGCCCTGCTTCTCCATCCTCAAGAACTCACATTACATTTTTTCCATAGCCACGTAAATCCACTGATATGAAGATAATGAGTTGCATACAGAAAGAGAAACATGTCATTTTACTGACTTTTTTTTTTTAAATGACAGATATCCCAGTAAAAAAGAAAGGATCTGGCTTTACTATGAAATGCTGGGCAATTTTTTCAGGACCAGTAAGCAGAAATTCCACCTTTATATTTAAAGGAAAAGCACATGTGATTCTGAAACCAACTGGACACAAAATAGAGTCACCCAGTGACATTTGCAGACAATGTTCAGAGCACGGCAGCATCCCTTGGTGGGCTGGATAGTCTCAGCAGCACTACTGATGCACGTTAACAACCTCTGCAGGACAAGTTGCCAATCCTAATTAAAAAGGCAGAGATTTGGTATGCCCCTAAAATCTTCTTTGACTCTAAGCAGCAGCAGGCAAGCACTATAATCTCAAATCACTCCTTGTTAGGAAAGACAAAGATTAAGTACCGATACCAACAAAGTTCTGGGCTGGGTTCTGGCTGTCTTTGAAGCAGAGGCTGCTTGTCAGAATTGTGCTTAAGTGGTTACTGGCTTTAGCTATCAGCTGTGGCTGCCTTGGGTCCAGAGCTTGTCACCTCCCTTTTGCTTTGCTGTTCCACACAGGATGATTGGTCTGGAAGGTTTTATTATGCCGCATTTGGTTGTTTTGTTCTACCAACCTGCAACAGCTTTGGCAGGCAGACAACATACAAATGAAATTATTGCTAATATTATTACTCATGGTGGTATTTGAGGCTACCATGGAAATGTTAATTGTGTTTCAGAACCCAGAATTTAGATGCCATTTAATTCAGATAATCCAGCTGCAGAGCACCATGTGGCACAGCAAAGATGGGACGCCAGGGCCCGTTAGCTCGAGCTGCTTTCAGTTCAAACTTTGATTTAAGCACCTGGAGAGTGTGAAATTACACTGCAAATTCTTTACCTTTTTGGTCAGTGAGTCGTCTGAATCCGATGGCATCCTGGTGGACACGTGGAAGATGATCTCCACGGTCGAGGTAGCGTAGTAGGGAGCGGTCTGTCCCGTGCTGCCGTTGCGCTGCAGGCCGCCCATAAAACCCCCGTGCGTGGAAAGATCCACCTGAGGGATTGAAAGGCAGGATTAGAGGAAATTCCAACAGACTGATGAATTATCAGGATTTATTTCTGTATCAAGACTTCATGGATTTACCATTCTAGGACTCTGCAGCCATCCTAGAGAAGTCTTCCCTTAAAGCTCTGTGATCCTTCTGTTAGATGTGTCTTTCCCCTTTCTGTATTGGACACTCACTAAAAGCAAATGTCTCTTAACCAGGTCCTGAGCCAGTGTCTATCTGGTGATTCTACCTTCCTACAGCAAACAGCAGCAAGGAAGCAACACATGCTGCTCCTCCAAGAGCTCAGACCTCTCAGTGCCAGGAGCCTCCCAAAGAGCACAGAGAATAGAAAGAAACAGAAAAAATGCAGAAGACACTAAAGATTTGTACAGAAAAAGAAAAAGCTTAGGAAGAAATTATTCCAGAAGCTTATTCAGAAGAAATGCCTCTCTGAAATCCAGCCTGAGTCCAAAGGATTGTTTGTTTTCCCAGTGGCACCAGCCTCAGGATGGTGCCTCTCCCTATGAACCTTGTGAAACTTCAATCCTTAACATGCAGCTACTCTGTATTCCCCAAACCCATAAACAATGCAAATAATACCCAAAAGCTTCACAAAGAAGCTCCTGTGGTGAGCGTGTGCTCTGACCACGTCAAGAGCTAAAAGCAGCTAAATATCAGCGAGTAGTCAAATTTACCTTTTTTAATGAGAATTAAAAACTATGCAGTGACATTAGCAACATGTTAGTTTGCCTACATTTATGGCTATTACCTCCCAGCCCAGTCCTGCCACAAAGTCTTCATATGCCTGGCTTCCCCTTGCGTTGGCCAGGATGGAGCACTTGTCCTCCTGCCCCTCGGCGATGTAGAACACAGCGATCTTGTGGGTTTCGCGGCTGCAATGGGACACAAAAAGAAAGCAAAGTTAAAGAAGTCTGAGCTCAAAAACTCCAAAGCCACGAGCAGGTGCCCACATTTAACTCCATTTTTTGCACACAAGTACATTGCTCACTTTCAGCAGCACAAATAGATTTCTGCCCATTTTCTCTCCTCCCTCTGCAGAGACACCCCAGTTCTGAGAGAGGAGCCGAGGCTGGTCCTTCTGTGCATCAGCCACAGCACTGGTGACCAAGTTCCAATTACGGGGTTAATGACTCAGAGCTGTGCAGCTTTGCCACAGAGGCGAGGTGGCACAGGTGTTAATGGGAGCATAATTTGACCTACAGAATTTTAATTACAGGGTGATGACACACGAGGAGGAAGAAACGTTATTGACTCTTAGATCCTGGGCTCAGTTTTACAAGGCTGACAGAGACAGTTGGCTTCTTTGAAAACAAGCAAAGTGGATTTGATATGGAAACTGCTGGGATGCAATGCTGCAGAGGCTTTTCAAATAGTACTGTGTCCAGTAATGAAAAATAAACCACAACATTCAGAACTCCGTTCTGCCAGTGCCTGGCTAGGGAGCAGTTCTGGGGAGATCACCCCTTAAAGTACTGCTCCTGACATGGATCATCCTGAAGAGAAATGGTCCTTTATGTCAGCTGAACCAAGGTCACAAACAATTTGGGAACTTCTTCCCTCCCCTCTCAGCTAAGCAAACTGGAAATACGTGGCTCTGTCTTATTATTTGCTACTGGTTTGGAATTCGCTGGAATTCACAGTGCCAGTGCAGACAGCTCCTCCATTTGGGCTGCAGAACTCTGGAGAAACAAACAATCCATTTTACACACTAATATTTGTATTGCTGGCACAGGCAATGGCAGGGAAGCTTTTGTTTTGGTGACTCACTCCCTCTTCCTTGGGAAACACAAAGCTTATCCATGGTGTGTCCAGAACACATCACCTACCACTGGCGGGAATCCAGATTTTTCAGTTCTCGCAGCAATTTTGAATTTTTCTTAACCAAGTGAAAGCTTTTTCTAAAAAAAAAAAAAAAAAAAAAAATAAGGTTTGAAGGCAAATGCAACACCATACAGACACAGTATTTTGTCATCCAAATACCTAAGTGAAGTTAATCCAATTAACATGACGTGATTTTTAAAAATCTTGTTTTCTTAAGTGTGTACACACTTGGGGGTAAGAAGTGAGGAGAGCACTGTAAACATGTTCTGAATCCCCTCTCCCTACCTTCTGTCCCAGGAGTTCATTCCCAAGTCGTTCAGCAACAGCCGACAGAAATAAAAGGAGGCCTGAGGCTCGGCAGGACGCGGCGGTTCCTGGCGGGCCACCCTCATGCTGCAGTCCGAGCTGCACTGCCGCATGAAGTCCCTCTCGTGGGCGCTCTGCCTCAGCAGGGCCTCCACGATGGCCCGCTCCTGCTCGGGGCTCATCCCGCAGGGCGGCGGCGCCGGCTCGTTCAGCCTGCGCTGGGGATGCACAAGGCACTCGGGGCTGGTGGCACCGATCTGCTCCAGCAGCTGGTCCAGAGCGTCTTCTCCTTCCTCCGCCTGGGAAAGGTCGTTCTGGGAAGCGAAGAGGTGCTCGGGGTTGCTGGAGATCACGAAGGTGTTGGTGGTGCTCCGCTGAGGAAGGCAGCCCTCCAAAGGGCCGTACAGTATCCGGCCATCCCAAGAGTACTTCCCTGAGATATCCCTGACGATCACCCTGACGTCCGAGGGGGCTGCTGCCGGCTCAGCACCCGCCCTCTTCTCCGCAGGGATTTGGAGGTAAGATATGAGAGTGCTGTCGTTGAAGACAAAGAGCTGCAGGTTGGGACTCCGGAAGACTTCTGAGGACAGCTCAGAGGACTCCACGTAGGAGTTGTCGTGGTTCTCACTGAGGAGGCTGTGCAGAATGGCAGGGCCTCCGCTGAGCGGGTAGTGGCTCAGGTGGTTCACCAGGTGAGTCATCACCATCCGCGCCGTCAGAGGTATCAGTTCTAAATTCCTCCTCCTTTTCTCTAAAACCATCAGTGAAAAGATAACGGATCAGTAAGAGCAGCAAGAGCCAATTCAAAAAGAGCAGCTGTGGATTTCTGTCACATTGCAGCTGCTTGCCTTAGTTGTTTTCCCGATCCTTCCTATTCAAGGAACTATATACAAGAGCTTTCCAAGGAATTCTACCTGTCCCGCAGTTTTGTTTTATTTTACCACATCCCCACAGCCGGTGCACGCTCTGTGAGCTCTCTTACCCTCAGCAACGGTGAGCAGGTTGCCCAGATCCGTGGAGGACTGGCACTGGGCTGGCTCCGAGCTCCTGACGTTGCCCAGTGGCAAAAAGGGGTCATAGTCACAGGAGGAGAGGTCGGCCAGGCTCAGCACGTAGTGGCTTTGCTGGGTGTACGTGCTGGAGCCGTTCACACAGCAGTGCAGGACCTGCCAGGGGACAGCGGGACACTGCAGCGGAACAAACCCCACAGGACAGTCCCCAACACACCTGGGAGCAGTGCCCCTCCCTAATTCTGACTTTGTGAAAACCAGGACACGCTACAAAAACTATCTCTGGCCAAGTGCAGCATTTTTAAATTAACACGCATCATCTGCACTGATTCTATACTTCAACAGCTCACTTCAGGACTTGTTTTGTATTTCAACAACCCACTTCAAATACTTCTGCAAAGATTATCTTCCCTGGCTTGTTGTTTTAAGCATTTTATCTTTCTCTTCACCACCCCCTGTCTGTTCTACATCTCAAATCTTATCTTCTTAACATTTTGCATTTGTACTTCTCACCTGTACGACTTCTGCCCACACTGCAAGAACTCATGATTTCCTAGAGCTTGCCAAAACTGCTTCTGTGCCTACCAGGGTGTGTGAAAGGCATCTCTACACATCCAGACACAGTAAATCCCTTTCCTTCCCATACTCACTCTGTAAATGTAGTCCAGCAGGGGAGCTCTGGATGCATGCTGCTCTTCCACAGCACCAGCAGACGTGGGCTCCAGCAGCATTTTCATGGGCAGTGCCATGCACCAGTCCAGCAGGCAGAGCAGCAGTGAAACTATGAACTGAGGAACAACGGGGAACACGGTATTTAGGTACATTCTATTGAATTCACCCAAACTTCGAGGCAGGGGTTGGAAAGTACAGCTCTGGTTCAAAGTGACTCCATTTAAAGAGCACCTCTAACAGCACAAGGAAGGAAGGGAGGCAGCTCTTGTCAGTGACGCACCTTCTTATCCGCTTCCACGGAGGAGTACTCGGCACTCGGCAAGAGGAACGCAATGGTGGCCACAAGGATCTACATCCAAACAAACACATGTCAGAAAGGCACTGAACTTCCTTCACTACAAAGGCAGAGTTGGACTTCACGTGCACAGGGTATGGAAAAGATTCAACTCCCTTAGGAGCATCCAACTGCCCGTGTCAATCAATGTCCATGGGAAACACAGTGATTTACTGAGCATTTTGGAAACAAGTCCCTGCAAACACGGGACATACGCTGGTCCAGGCACTGCAGCAATTACACCCCTGCCAATGTCTGCAGGAGAAGGGAGTCAACAAATCACAGCAGCTCAAGGAAAGAATTCAGACAACTTTGCACATCATTTCCCCACAAACATTTTAAAGAGTGTGACATACTTCAGTGATTTTCCGGCACAGGGAGGATTCGTACTCCTGAAGCTTTTGCCAGTAAGACACCAGAAGCTGAAGAACATCACAGGCTACCTGAGCTACCAGCTTATTGGAAAACTGGAAGAAAAAAGGTGATTAAAAGCCAAATAAAATATCCATGTACAATACAACATGTTCAGGTTTTCTACATTTTAAATTATTTTGCATCTATACAAACAATAAAAAACAATGCTGTGAAACCACCTTGTCAGCATTAGGAACCACAGCAGGTTTGATATTGTCTATGTGATCTTAACTCAGTTTGCTGGGGAAAGGGTCTTTAGGTACACAAGCACACACCATTTTTGCAAATATTCTGCACATTTGTATAGGACACCACACTGCAGACTGTGCTCCAGATCATCATCAGCTCTTTGAACAGTGCAAATTCTGTTTTCACACAATTATTGACTGGGGCCCACCAGAGCAATACCTTCAGTGTCACACCTATGACATTGATGGCCTTCTTCACGTGGGGGTGGTTCGTGCACTGCGTGAGCTCCTCACAGATCCAGACTCCCAGGCCACAGATGGCTATGCATCTGTAAAAGGAAGGCTGGTTTTGTCACAACTTTTAGAAGAACATTCGGGGGGGGGGGGGGGGCGAAGAATAAAAAGAAAAAAAATGCACAAAGATCTGTCTTTTCCCTCTCACACAACAGGCCTGCACCTTTATGGTACAGAGTGGGGCTCAGCTTCATAGGACCAAACCACAAGGCAGTAGCAACACCTCAGCTGGACAAGCACCAAAAACAAGTAGCAAGAAAGATTTTCCTACTCAAGGACTTGATAAAGATCTTTTCCAACCCAAACAATTCCATGATTTTCCCATTTCTTTTACTCAGTAATTTACCTTGCAGCTTCACTTGGCTCCTCTGTAGCATTCTTCAATAAAATATTTATGAGGCAATACTAAAACAACAAAATAAATTAGAATAAGCATGTTTTTCATGCATCTGTTTTAAAGTTAATTTTTACATAGTTACAAGTGGAGTCACTTTAATCCTCAGTCTGTTCTTAAAGCATCTTTACCTCATCCCAGTTGTATTTTGTCAAGGGAGAAATACTCATTACAACTCAAATACACAGGCCCTTGAGGACAAATTGAATCGACCTACAACTCATGAACTCAGGTACAGGCAGCAAGATAGAAATCAATTAATTTTCAGAGTGGAAGGGTGTTTACAAACGATGAGTGGAGGTCAGCTCATACAAACTGCAGTGTTTAGGCTTTAAGTACAGAAAAGACACTTTTAAAATTAAGACAGTTTTAACATGCCTCCAGTGACTCTCCAAGGCCTGCTGAAGAAAGCAAGAATGGGAGCCCAGCATGCAAAGGGGTTCCTGCATTCCTCTGGTTACCCAAACAGCAATAAGGCAAAAAATCGCTACCCGTACACAGCCCACACATCTCCTACAGGATGAGCTAATGGACACAGGTAAGATGGATGCACACTTTAAAAACCACCTACACCACCTAATGAATTGGCCTGAGAGGCATCTGGCTGGAAAAACATGGCATGTGATCACAGCCAGCTCGCTCTCCTTGAAAATCAAACTGGAATTTGCAGTACCTAACCTTTGTTAACAGTATGGCACATGTCAAGCAAAGCACATGTAACATGTGCAGCTGTGGGGTTTGAGGGGAAGGAGGGGTTCCTTTTTTAACCAAAAACTGACAGTAAGAATTAAGTAACTGAATAATAAAAATAGGATAGGTTACCTAAGGATTTACAATGATTTACCTAAGGATTTACCTTCACATCTGCAGTTCCTGTGCTGATCTCACTGGCTTCTGGAATGGGCCCCAACCGTGGTATTTCTTGGTAGGTATTCGGAAAGCACACGAGAGCACCAAGGATGGTGTGAGCTTCAGAACGGGGAGCCTAATGAGGGGCAAGTGAACAGAAATATTCATTAGGAAAACCTTCATCCATGAAGATGCCATCAGCTCTGAGGCCAGGATGCATTGCCACACTCAGTGTGCTGGATTCACAGTGCAGCACTGAAGTGTCCCAGGACCTTTTCCTCCTCTTTTACAACTCCAGCAACAGCTGTATGAAAGCAGTGACTAACACAAACCTTCCTGCTCGTGCTTTTTGCCGCTGTGCTGCTCTGCTCTCTTTGTGAGGCTGAGCTGCTCCTCCAGCAGGCATCTGGCCTCGTTCCTTAGCACATTCTACATCTTTAATACCTCCTCTGTCATTACCCAACACAACAATCAGCCACCTGGTATCAACTGGAAGTACAGAACTACCTAAAGAAAAGCTGAGTGAGAGGCTGAAGCACTAATCCAGCACTGCTATTACGTGATCCTGTGACACAGAAAGTGCACGATGCACTTATGCTGACTGCATAGATGATACCAACGTGCAGAGAGATCCGTACCCGGGTAAATCAAAAGCACCATGGCACGAGCTAGAAACACATTAACTACCATGTAATGTTGAAAATACAAGAAACACCCAGTTTTATGCTTGTAGGAGAAACGGAAGATGGTGTTTTGGTTTGGTTTTTGCCACGCTAAGTTGAGCATTCATTTCTTATTAGCACTTCAAGCTTTGGATCAGCGAACAGGCTGATCAGACCCTTGGAGGGCCGATGGAAAAAAGCACTGCTGCAAGAGCAGCCAGGAGAGGGTTCCCCACGCCTTGGCCTGTCCATGAAACACCTTTGCAGCAGCAGGGTGGCACCCTGTCCCACGATTCCCCACGCCAGCCGCCGTGGCACGGGCCCCAGGAGCCCGGCTGTGTGGCAGCAAGGAGCCGGTCAGCTCTCACCTCCAGCATGTCCGTGCGCAGCACTCTCGCCGCCGCCGCCACGAAGTCCCCGATCAGCATCGTGAACCCGGGCAAGCCCAGGAAGAAGAACCAGGGTGGGCAGTGCTTTATGACAGTGTTCAGGATATCCTGCAAGAGAAGGTACCTGTGTGAGGAGAAATAAGCCAGAACAAAAATAACCCAGAGGAAGAGCCCAAAAGCAAGAGGGAGAGCTTGAGAAGATTTAACTTCGAGGTTCACCAGTCCCACACTAATTAAGGTGCAAATTCACAGAGCCCATGGGCTCTGTGTGCAAACTGACTGTCATGTCATCAGCACCAGATGCATGGAGTAGCAAAAGTGCACTGGGTGTTTTGGTTAAGATTTCTACTCTTAAAATTCCTGTTAAAAACCCAAACCACACACCCATGTCTCTCTCTGTGCCTAAGCACAACCATTCTGTTAAGTAAGACCTTGGATTCAAAACATCCAAACCTTTAATGGATTTAAGACAAGGCACTGCAGCACTCCAAAGGAGCAAGTTCCTAAATTGCTTCACTCACAATTCTGTGCCACAAGAACACAAGCTAACCCCAACCCCTGCTCCCTGTGCCCTGAAGGAAGGGACCTGCACCCCCAGCTCTGCTCATCATCACCCTGTGGCACAGAGCATGGTCGAGATAAGCCCTTCAACCTCAATCCTTAACACGTTTCAAGTCTTCACAGTCTCTCCAAATCAGGGCAAAGTTCCTGGATTTAAGATTTTCTTCCCGCAAGCTTTCAGCAGGTTTAAAAAGTAGCCATAAAATCTATACAATCCTTAGCTGCAGTACTATTTGCTGAAGAGTTAGATCAGGCTATTTCTATACTGAGTAGAAAATTATTTTCCAGTCAGTAAAATTCTGAAGGAAGGTTACAAAGGAACTTTTCCATGTCCACCCTTCTGGTTTTAGGACGTGTCAAGGAAGGCCTGAACTTGGGAGTCCCAGAACGTGCCCGTGTGCTCAATTTCTACAGCAGAAGCTAAAGCTGACAAACCCAATTTTCTCTACATGAAGAGATGCTTTAAGATCACCACTGTTTTATCAGCCCTGCTAAACACCTGCACATCCCCCATTTAGTGTTCCACTGCTTTCAACACCAACATCTGATGAAATAACCGCTATATATTTTAAATACATACTATTAGTTTTAAACATAGTAGCAGATAATGCTTTCACTTTCCTGAATAAGCTAAAATGCCACTCGAGTTAATGTTTAAACTAGTTTTAATCACTTCCTTTGATACCTTTTAAGTCAATATGGGTCAATGCAAACACTGGGAATGCAGAGCAGATGGATGCAGCAGCTCATAAAGCGGGCGGTAAAACTCGGTCGGAGCAGAACAAAGGACCCACCTTTCTATAATGAAGGGCCTGATTAGCACACAGGGCCGGTGGGCACAGCCACACCTGCACAGCAGGGCCAGGTACGGCACGGGCTGCTCCTGATCTCGGGCAGCAGATGGGAGCACACGGCTGCTGACACGTGCCGCGATAAAGGAGCCCGGGATAACCCGGCCACGGAAGCACCGGGACCTGCTCCCAACCACTGCTTTAACGCCTGTCCTCACCCCGTCACTCCCATCTGTCACACACAGAGCACCCTGTCACAGCCCCTGCCCCCTGGTCCCTGCACAGAACACTTCCAAAACGAGCAGAAAGATGGGATCATGCAACTGTTACCCTAATATATGAATGCTGAGACTACACACGCATTCCAAAATGCTGGAGGAATGGGGCTGCAGGGATCTACTCGCTGGTTATGAGATATAGTACTAATAAGGAAAAAAAAAATCATTTTCCATAGTAAGAAACCTCTGAAAAATTTCCTTTGAAAAGCTAGTGAACCAATCCTTGGTTTCCCTCTGAACTCCCAGCACGGGCTGCACGCTGTGATACGCACACAGGGCCCGGACCGCCCCACTCTGCCAGGCTGTTCCCACTGCTGTGGTTCATCCCAGGCATCCCAGTGTGCACTTGGGATGGCCTGAGTGACTTCACTTAAACTGAGACAAGGCAGAATACATCCTGGCTATGGAACTGTCCTTCTGCTGGATGTGACTGCACAGCAAGTGGACAGAGCCACGGCACAGGAGCTCACAGGCAATCCCGCCAGGCTTTCCCCCCTTTCCCAATCTGCACGCTTCCCTGCACGAGCCAGCTCGCAATAAAACAGGATTTCAGGCAGTAATTCGGTAGCTTTGGGAGCTTATCAGCAGAGTGAGGCTTGTGAGGAGGCGAGGGAGCGAGAACATCTGTGCTATCAGTGATACACAAAATCAGGTAACTCAAACACAGCCCCGGCGCTTCCTTCCCTCCCGAGCGCGGGGCTGGAAATGTAAACTCTGGGCAGCAGCTCCAGCCTAGTCAATGAATCACTTTAATTGAATGCTATGTACACAGCAACTGGAAAACACAAGCCATAAGAAAAACATATGGTGATGGCCATGGAAATTGGTTTACTCATTCTGCACAGTGTTGTTTCTTTACTTCTTTCATAATTGACCTTTAGAACGATAAATGTGTAAAATCATTTTGGTTTATTATGGCTCCGAACCTTTCAGCAATTACACAAAATGAAAATTTAAAAGGAAGTATTCATTCTGGAAGCATTTCCATTGTTTACATAATTGCACAGCTATAATTTAGTGTTCATGTTGTTAAAGAAAAGTGAAAAAAGGACCATTATGGACTATTTCAATTCAAAATGATGCTCTGTAGTGTTAAAGCTGGGGAGAGGGGGAGAGGAAGGGGCAATCACATGCATGTCCTCCTCAAATGCATTAACCCTATAAATGGCATCATATTTCAGTATAGGTTAATCTAGTAATCCAAATTATAAGGTCATAAACATCCACTGAGTAAGCAAAATAAATTTATGCAAGTTCACTGGAAGGTCAATTGCAAAAATATTCTTCACCTAATTTTTGTTCAAGCTTTTGCAGATTACAGGTGTAACCAAATAGCCTGCCAGCTGCCTTCCTCACGTTTCCAATTGTCTCTCAACAGGAACAACATGGATTTTTCACTGAAAGTTCACCCTGTTCCTCACTGAGAGACACCTCATTAGCAGCTGAGATTTACAGCATGGGAAAGATTATTAATTTACACAAGACTTAAGTGGTAAATCCTCCCTTTTCCTTCCTTACTTTAAAGGAACAAATGCTTCCATTTACTTACTCCAAGTTTTCCTACCTACCATTACATTTTAGGCAAGAGTTAACTGGTCAAAAATTAAAAATTTGTAAATAAAAATTTACACAGTAAATTTGACAACCTCAGGGAGCCCAGGACAAGCTCATCAGAGACTCCCACTCCAAGGTGCCAGTTAACACCCGACCTCCAAACAAGCTGCATTTGCTACAGCTGAGGTGACCGCTGGAATTAAGGACTGAAAACAATATTTTGGTTCCTGCACACTTGGAGAGCAATTCCTGAGCCCTCCCTGGATACAGGGACAGAGGTGTGGGAGGCCATGGCACTGCCTGCAACGTGGACATGACTCTGTGCCCCCACACGGAGCTCTCCCAAATGCCTGTGGCGGGACTGCTCCCAACTGTCCCACAGACACAACACCCACTACACAACAGGAATTTGGGTGGGATGGGAGCAATTCAGAAAGGGCAAACATATTAAAGTAAAATGCACAGAAGAGAACAAAACTACCAAAATCGTTCTGGAACACACAGCTCCTACAATTGGCATGACCTGGCTCCCCCTTGCTTCCAGTCAATCTTCCAGCTATTTTCTCCAGCACTTCCCACTTCCCCTGCTCTGGGTGAGCAGAGGGGGATGTGAGAGTTCCTGTGAGACCCTGGCATTTGGACTTTTGTTTGTCCCTACTGGAAACATGCTGTCTGTTAACACTTTTTCAAAGCACTCAAAGCACATAATGGGGGCACACTGGCAAATTTTCTACAGAAAATGAGATAAGGGGGGATTAAAAGAGGGAGAAAATCATGGTAGCCATTGGAAAGAAGTCTCAAGAAGCTAAAATAGGGGAATCTAAGCCTTAATAGACTATACTAAGATTATTTCCTTTTAAATGGCAGCTTGGGAAAGAACCTAAACAGCTTTATGGTTTCTGTACAACTAAGGGTCCTTGTGTGCAACGCCATAAGGCAGAAATTCGGGCAAGAAGTACCCATTTGTGGGGGACAAAAGCAAAGGTACTTATTTATTGTACCTTTAGAAGGCTATTACAGGTCCCAGTGAGAGCCCACAGGCTGTACACTGCTCCTTACTGCTGAGTAACAACTGTACAGGAAGATGCAAAAGCTCACAAATACTTATTTATTAAAAGTCAGACCAATGTTAATACAAACAATAATTAACGTGGCTTCTCCAGTAGCAGCTCTACTGAAAAACGCTTCCTATTATAAATTAACCATTTCCCACACCAAGAGCTCCAGTCAGTGTTCCTACATAAGCTTATACAGAGCTGCTGCAGCTTCCTTTCCATAATTACCAACAGTGCATTTTAAACAAATAAAGAGGCTTACAGACACGTAATGTCCACTAGCACATCACCGTCTCTATTGACAGAGTATTTCATCCACGTCATCCTTTCACTGCTAAAGGGAATGGAGCTACAAAAAAAGCTGTTAAGTGCCCTGGCTGCAGCCAGACTGGGCTCTCTGAGCAGGCCTGCTGCATGTGCTGACATTTAATCACCCAGGACATCTGCCAGCTCTGTTGGATTTGGGCTGGGTTTCTCTGCTTCCATATTTAAAGTTTATTCTGCCCTTCACACCACTGAACTGAAAAAGAGACTGCAGTGTCTCCCTCCCTGGCTGTTTGCTGCCCTCTCCACAGAGAACCTCTGAAGTCTCTACATTTCATTATGTTCCTTAAACATGGAAGCATCCTATTCCAAAGACACTCTGGCAAGTAAGTGTGATTGCAGGTAAGCACCTCCCCTGCACTGCGCTCTGCTCTCAGACTAAGAGTGGAAACTTAGACAGAAACACGATGGCATCACAAAAATCCACAGGATTCCCTGGAGAAAACCCCCAGCAATCTCCGAGGATGATTTGAGTGCCAGAAGGACCAGACCTGAGGAATCACCATTATCTCAACAGCTGCTTTTCTGAGAAGGGGCCCGAGTAGTGTTTGTAGCTTTCTGGGATTGTGTTCTGGTACTTTTGCTCTTCAGCAAAAAGGAGGAAGCTATGGAGCAAGGAGATACTTAGGGACTTTTTCAGGTGAATGAAGCAAAAACTACTGCTACAGTAAGCAGCCAGTAGCAATAATAAAATGGCAATAATAAAATACATTTCCTTTTCCAGGTTTGTGAAACCTGTGCACTGCAATGTTAAATTTTGGGTTACTTTAAAAAGCTGTACTTACTGTCCGAATCAAAGGACACAGATTGTTGCAGTGACCCTCAGTGAGCTTCATTCACTAAAAACCAGGAAAAAGCCCTGGCTCCCTCCAGCAGCAGAGCCACGCTGCTGTGAGGAGCAGGGCAGGAGGAAAGCACCACCCGCAGATGGTCCCTCGCCCCCTGACCTCGGGCCCCTCCCTGGCTGGAGGCAACCCCAGCTCCAGGCTGGGGCTCAAAATGATGCAACGGCCTCTCCCACCTGGAAAGGTGATGCAATTCTTGCAGAGGATTGTTCACTTCTCCAGAGGTGTTTTGTTGTTAGAGGCTTCTACATGGACAAATTAGCTGCAGCTCATTACCCCTCTGTCTCCTCTGCTGAGCTAATTGCTACGTCCTGATTTCGGAGTGCCACGGGAGCCTCCTCTAAAATACACCCTCACACTGCTCTTTTGTGCACCCCACGAGACCAGGCTGCAAAGTTAGGCTGCACTTGCTGGGAATAACACTGCATTCATTTGTAACACACTCAAAAATGCATTATTTTGTTTTTCTATCAACACCAAAAGCTACACAATACAGCAGAAATCTCCTACCCTTATGCCTGTAAGGGAGGAGTGAAAAGAGAAATATATTTTAAAAGCCATTTCTGATGCAAAACAAGATACTGAAAATCACATTCAGGTCAAAGAGGTTTCTGACTGCAATATTTTTAACTATGTAGCCACCCAAGAAGCTGTTCTGAAGTAGTCAAGGTGACTTCCTGGAGCTGGGCTGTCTGTCTGTGGTTTCCCCCATAAATGCTAAAGGTTGCACCAGTGATCCACACAGAAGGGAAATTCCTCCATGAGATGCCTCCTCCTCTTTCTTCTCTGCATATTCCTTAAAAGTGAGAAATTTCTGTCTGTGCTTAGCAAACAAGAGCAATCTGTGCCAAGGAAGTCTGCACCCAAGTTTATTTTGGTTTGCAGTAACTGGAATCCTGGAAACCAAGCTGGGATCCATATTCCAGTGATCCTGTGCCCTCTGTTGAAACAGGGTCCCACTAGTCCCAGCACCCAGCAAGCACTCCTGGAAATACAGGAGCAGGGGTGAGGGTCCTGCTTCCTAGGAGCAGGTTGCTCCAAGGCTCTGCGAGTTAACTCCTCACCCAGCTCCATAGCTAAGGAAAACAAACCGGGAAGGACAGTCACACACGAGCAAACCTGTGGTCAAGTGTGCCACCAAGAGGCAACACAGCAAACCCCAGCGAGGAGGGAGAACAAAGAGCAGCAGCACAACGTCCAGGAAACCCTGGAGTGATGTGCAGTGTGGGAGCTGCCAAATCCCTGGGACAGCCTCCACTGCTCCCCCTTCTCTGTACAGTGTGCTGTGGGTTGTGTGAGAGGATTTATTGCTGGGGGGGGTCAGTTCAGGGCTCTGACCCCAGTGGGTGTTACCAGTCTCTTGTAGGGATGAGGGGACTCTGCTGGATCTGACCAGAGTGAGATGGAAGTGGAATGAGCTCTTGGTTCCTCTCAGGTGACACACAGAGTGCCAAAAAGGGGAGTTCCCACTACACCTCCATTTTTCCCTGTTTGTGCTTTAGAAATGGCACATACTGGTGGGTTTTTTTCCAAGTTGCAGCAGCAGCTGGGACTCCTGGGATTTTCCAGAAGAAAAACTTTTCCTTTCTATTCTTATCTATTTAAAAGGAAGATTTTCCAAACACTCTAACATTTTGGGAGGGCAAGCAAGGGCCAAGAGTCTGGTACCAATTCATTCTCTCTTCCATCTCAGAAATAACCAAATGTGTCTGGTTTCCTAAAGGCGCCAGCAACAATTCCCAGGGTATCCCAAGGGGTCCCTGTGTCCTCTGCTGACACCCCCAGCACAGCTGCAGCCCTTGGTCTCACTTCTACAGCTATAAAAACATGGAAATGTCTGTAGACACTTTCTATTTTACCTAAAGAGTGTTTCTTATAGTTTTTAGGAGCACTGAGCTGTTTCTGTGCTCAATGGATTAAGTACTTTCCTCACCTCATACTGAATACTTTATTCCTCAGGCTAACCCAGGACGTGGGAGCCTGTAACAACATTTACCCACACAAGCAGAATGTTTTGGGAGCACCTCTTGGTTACAGCGATAACCTACTATAACCTTCTGCCTCAGTTCTCCCTTCAGCCCCCTTGGCATCAGCTCAGGAGAGCTGGATGACCCTTCTAAATACTCCCCGAAGGACTCAGTGTGAAGAGGGAAAGTCTGGAGGGGACAGCATTAATTCTGATCCTGTTCTTGTTCTGAGGATGTCCTTGCAACCAATGGCACAGGGCGTGCAGAAGGGCATGCTGAGAGTGATAATACATCAGTTTTTCATCAAGCAGAGCTCGTACCTGGTCCTCACTCGTCAGGCCGAGGCGCATCACGAAGTAGAAGTGGACGAGGAAGTCGGAGTTGGGCAGCACGTCCTGGCGCCGGGTCATCATGGCACAGAGCAGCCGGAACGCCTGCAGCTTGCCCTCCTTGTACTCGCTGGGCAGTGTGGCTGCCTGCAGACACACACACACCTGGGGTCAGCACCCGCCCCTCAGCAGCTCCTCCAGAAAGCAAATCTGCTCCTTGTGTTTATTAACGGGTATTCAGGACCAGAGAGCCTCTGGAGGATGTTTGTTGTCTTAGGCGGCAGTGATTGTAAACACCAAGAATAACACAACTGAACACACACCAGAAAATGTGTGAGAATTTTGGAACTAACTTACCTTGAACAGCCACGATGCAAATATCCTGAGAGGAGGGATTAGGACGGGAGGAGAGGGAGTCGACTGATTGTCCACGCTGATAGCGAGGTTGTCCCTTATCTGAGGGTTTTAAAAGAAGAGTGTTAAGAAAACTGACAGCTTACTTTTCCAATGTTCTCTATATCGTACTGTTACATTTAAATCTTATCATATCTATGTTCAGGCACTGTGCCCTGCTCTATACCGAGTTCCTACTTCAGCCAAAGCTGGAAAGCTTCTTTGTGGTGCTGCTCCCCAGCCGAAGGAAATGTTACCAGTTTGGGTCACGCCCTGTACCTTTACACAAGTACCAACACCTGTGGTATTCTGTTCTACACTTCTGTGTTCTTTGCTACTCTTCCCTCACCCCATTTAAGTGAACCATTTCAATTCTCTTCTCACTGGACAGGATCATGCTCTATTAGATTTAGATACTAGAAACCAAACAGGATCATTTTCCTTTATGACACAACCCTCCCATGCCATGCTAATGCTCCAGATGCTAACACTGAATCATATTTAATAATATTTATTAATAATTTTTACAACAAAAGAGAAGTCATTAGCATTGCCTGTAAGCATCACATACCTTTGCAAGTTTATACCACAGCTCATAAAGGTACCCAAAAACTTTTGCGTGGATTTTAGGTGACTGTATCTTGTTCACATCTCCAAGAATTCCCAAGATCCTCCTCCATAACACAGCAGCAGAATCAGGATGCCAACCAATAAGGCTTCCACCAGCAATTATGCTGCAGTCATCAGCAAGGAATTCACTACTGTCTGTAAATGTAAAAAGTTCCATTTCCATGAATAAGAAATGCAGGGTAAGCATAAATTTGGTCAACAGAACAGGAGCTTTAGTCCTTCTAACCGTCTTCCATCTCAAAACAATTCTCTCCCTCAAATCTCCTTTTCATTGCTCAAGCTGCACCTGATTCAAACAAAAACATGGCAGAAAACGGAGGCAGAGGGGCTTCACATCAGAGTACCACAGAGCAGGGCAGTTCCAGATCAGACTGTCCACAGTTCCAGGGGATTTTCAAGCAGGGAGGCAAATGCAGTTCAACAGAACATTCATGTGCCCTGAGAGATGTATTCGATCAATAACTGGCTTTTATTTCTATTTCTAAAAGCCCTTCCTTTTTTAAGATCACACCGTATGGGATGACCTGGAAATGCAACTGAACACTGGGGCAGGTGAACCAATAGAGCATAAGTGACCAGCTCTCACAGCCCAGCTGGGCAGCAGTAACCTGACACAGGGAGCAGCAATTGCAGCTGGGTGATGGTTTTTTCTGGATCACCACTTACTGGCAGCCTCAGCTGGATGATCCAAATTCCTTCAGCTCTGGGTTTGCAGAGCTCAGTGAAGGTTGTGAAGGGCACTTGGTGACACACGCCCAAGGAAACACACAGTTTATTACCCAGCTGGGCCGTATAGACCCCTCAAGACAGCGCCAGGGGCTCTGTGGGGGCAGTACCTGTGAGGTTGGCGGGCTCTGAGGGGCTGAGCTGCAGCCAGCGTGGGGCAGTGGGATCCACACACCCCTCTGGGGCTGCCCCGGGGTCGGGATCGTCCTCGGCCGCCTGCCAGGGCAGCAGCGCGATGTCCACGTCGGCCCCGCAGCCCAGGGACGTGTCGCTGCTCACGCTCTCACCTGCACAGCACAGAGCACAGCAGCACCGTGAGAGCAGCGTCTGCTGCCCCTGCAGCCACCACAGCTGCCGTGCTGAGCTCAGCTGGGACGCCTTACAAAAACACCGTGTCTCTCGCAACTCACTTTTTTCCCTCTCTCTGTAATTCCCGTGGGAAGGCTGAAAGTCCGCTTTCAGATCTAACTCAGCTGTACTGCTGCTCCTTCGTATCAGCACCTGCAGAGAAAAAAAGTCAGCTCAGCTTTTTACAGTTTTGAGAACTACATCATGTTTTAGCAAATCTTACACACACAGTTATTACAAATTAATTACAACTCAGCCAAGATATTCTCGTGGATATTCAGAGTACCCAATGTCTGTAAGTGTCTCTGGGAAAACACACTTTCCATGTCAGTCTTCATCCTCCCCTTCTTAACCTCAGTTTACACACCAATCACCAGCATTTTTACTAATGTTTTTCAACACACCTGAAATAATTCAAAACTTTATAAAGCATCAAAAGATCTTTCAGCTTTCATATTTCAAAGACAAACAGCCTGAGTCATTTATTGTTCTGACTGCTCATTCAGGAGTTGCCATTAAAAATGTATGAAGTTTGCCTGTCCTAATGTCATTTCACACAAACATCTGCCATGCGTGGCTGGTGATAAAACGGTGCTGAAGAGAAGCATTTTCCCCAGTACTTTAAACCATCAAACATTTATTCCAGTGTACTCTAATTCTATAATAGCCATGAATTATTTATATCTTAAAAGTTACAAACTTCTTGTTGATGTTTAATATTTTAAAAGAGCACAAAAGTCTTGCAGAAAACTAGAACTACATAAACCTGCAGAAGCAGCTGACGAGATCAGGAGACACAAACTGACCACACTAAGCAGTAAAATCAGCAGTTACAGCTCAGTTCCACATTCAACACCACAAATGGGATTAATGATCTTTCTCACT
Source organism: Platyrinchus mystaceus (assembly GCA_035041135.1). Classification (NCBI taxonomy): domain Eukaryota; kingdom Metazoa; phylum Chordata; class Aves; order Passeriformes; family Tyrannidae; genus Platyrinchus; species Platyrinchus mystaceus. The sequence goes on along the minus strand of JAWWLV010000121.1, from coordinate 5,096,913 downwards.
TTCACTTCCTAGAGTTTCTAAATGCTAAAAGGTATCTGATTTAGAAATACAATAACCACTTTCTGGTTTGCCTTACTTGCTCAGCTTCATCCTCCTTCTTTGCATGTCCCTTATTTTCCTGAACTGATTTGGAGTCTGAAGTTGAATTATGAGAACTTCCAGCCTTTTTACCTAGAAATTGTGGAAAGTAAACAAGAATTATAGACATCTGTGGTACCAAAGTACATAGCAAGTCATATGAAGATTTCACTGACATGTCTCATTTATAGCTGAGGGAGGCAATACAACATTCATATGTTTTGAAAAATCCTTTAGAAACATAACAGGCTTACACAAGAGGAACAGAACTCAACTTGCAGGTTGAATACACTAAATTTAAATGCAAGTCAGGTGAAAAAAAGTTGAAGAGTTATATACAAAAATGCACACATTCCAGGTTTCATTTTTATCCTCCCTGCTTTATAAAAGGTCATGTCCTGCAGCTGTGGTCTTGAACTTCTTAAAACAGCTCTTTCAACAAGATACCAACTAAATATTTACTAAGAAAACAAGATAAAAACCATTTTAGAGGAGAGCTGGAAACCAAAATAAATAAGAGCAGCATTTGTGAGTCTGAACAAGTCTCAACACCTTCTCTGCAGAAGTACAGTACTGCTGCATTTTACCAAAATTACCTTGAAAAAAATCAGATGGAATCTGATCTGCAATATCTGAAGTGCTGCTGCTGCGAGTCAGCTGCTGCTCTTGGTCTGCAAACGGGCCCACAGCTTCTGTTACTTCTGAATTTTCCAGCTGTTGAGATTCTTCAACTTCTGTTGATTTAATTAAAACACAAAATATTTGCAGGAGCTCAGGATTATACACATGTCTACACGTGTGAACTCCCTGTCTAAGAAAGCTCTCTGAAACAGTCACCCTTGTAAATATTTAAAATTCCTAAGTTTTACAAGTAATTTACAAGTTATAGTTTAAATTTTATAAAATATCCTTAGGGAGGTTTTACAGTTTAGAGAGAGATGCATGAGCAGTGTGAGCAGTAAAAAGTCTACACAAGGACAGAAATTACTTTGGGGGTTCACAGGAGGAAGGGAGGGAGGATGTCCCATGAACAAAGCTGGGCTTTTCAGTGCTGGAGACCCAAACTGGCCCCTGTTCGTTCTGGACACATTAAAAACAGAGCAGGGGCAGCACAACCCCTGTAAATGCTGAGCAGGAGGTGGCTGCACTCCCTGACTTTGCCTTCAGAAGGAGGGGAATGAAAAAAGGCAACAACCTGGAGTGAAAAAAGCTCTGAGGTACACATGACTGTGTGTATACACAGTGACTCAGGCACAGTTTGGGAGGACAAACCCACTCACCTAACTGCAAATCAGAAATAAAGAGAGAGAGAGGCAGGAAAATTCCAATGAGAAAGTAACCTGACATGCTGGGGAAGGAGCAACAGGAACTCTTGGGATTAGGGAGCAACACAGAGCTTTTAGAAACACATTTCTCCTGGCATTAGGGGAAAAAAAACCCCCAAAACTCAGACAAAAAACTGGTAACACTCGGCATCAAGTGTGTTCCCATCCAGCAGTGAGCAAGTTTAAATATTGCTTTACCACTTAATAAACATGGCAGGTATTTCAGAAAGTTATCTCACAGAGGCACATGCACAAAAGCTAATGCTTCTGGTATTTATTGACCTTAGAGTATCACTGTTGACGTGAAATTACTAACAGAAACAAATAAAAGAAAGCAATCAATGTAATTCACTAGCTGGAACAATTTCAGTGTTGCCCTCAAAGATAATTTGAGATGAAAACAAACCAAACATATTTCACAGAGCAGGAATCCCTACAGAGCCATAAAGCACCACACACAAAACTCTCCTTCTCTTGCTACTGCAGCTAATGCCCTGGGTAGGACTCAGGAGTCAGAAATCCCTCCCAGGAAGAGAAATTTGGGAAATTTTACTTTAGTTACTAGGGAATATAAATCTAATTGCAATTGATGGTAATCTTTAATATTAAAATGAACAAAACCTGTATTGCTTGCAGTGCTACAAACTGAGAAGAATCAACTGGACAGAAAGGGAACAGACAGACAGCAGTTTAAAAATATAAAGAACATTGATATAAAAGATGACTTTAAAGTACAGTACCTGACAGTCTGTGAGAGCAAGAAGTGTAAGAGATACCAGGGAAGAGAGAGCTCACAGTGTGAAGCAGAAGAGGTACACTTTTAGTAGCTGGCAAAGCCTCATAAAGATGGACACAGTTGCTGATAGACTGGCTTCGCTTAGCTTCCAGGAAAAAATAAAGCAATAATTATGTCAGACAAAGGAATGAGATATTTGGGTTCTAAATGTCAAACACAATGTTTTGGGATAAAAAAAACCCCCAGCAACTTTCCCCACAAGATATAAGTTAATAATGTGCAACTGCATCTCTCACACTGAAAGGGCAATAACCAGGGATTTCTGAATCACAGCAAAGTGTGGAAGTGCCTTTAATTTGAACACACACAACTAAAGAAAGTCCTGGATCAACACTTCCAGGTTCTCCCTACTGCTCTGGTGGGACATCAAGGGGAGAAATGCTGCAGCAGAGCAGAGAATCCTCCCCTGGAGCACAAACAGGGACCTGCTGAGTTTGAAAATCAAACAGACTTGGAGAACCAAGTGACTGCGTTGCTGAAGTGTTCCGTGATCCCGGCTGAAGGCTCTGGCTCAGATACAGAGCCTGCAGCCACAAACCACTCTGAATGTCCTTCCAGTTCTCCTGGCAAGGACCACAGCCAGCTCAGGAGCAGGGAGGGAGCTGTGCAGCCAGACAGCTCCTGCTCCAAGGCAGAGCATTTCTGTGGAGAGCTTGGGTGCACAGCCCAGTGAACTGGCACACAGGAAGATGCTACCATGACACAAAGAGAGGTCAGGTTCAGGCTGCTGAAACGCTCCAACAAACAGGGACCTGGTCCATGGCTGGGGTCTCCAACATTCCCCCAGCATTCCTTACCCCAGTCTCCCTTCTCCTGCTTTCCTCTTTCCAGAAGTAAACATGAGAGAAAAACCTCATCATGACAAGAAAAAGAGAGACAATAAAGCAACTATGAAAGGATAAAATTGCGTATTAAACACCTGGTTTATTGTGTGTTATCTGTTATGTGACTGATGGTAACATATGCTTTCTTATGAATGGATAAAAACTTCACAGAAACCCTTTACATGCACAGGTCTAACCTGCAATTCAACGTCCCGTAGCTGAAAGCTTACATTTAGAATTCCCCAAAATACTTTGACTCTGTGTCTCCCACTGGTCAACACATCCAGATGCAGGCACACACCACCTGTTTGGGCAGGTCATTACTAAGCTGCTTTTGGCAGCAGCCACACCTCCAAGGCAGATATAAACCCTGTGTTAGAGTGTAGGGGTACAAAAGCTCTTAGTCATGGTCTAACCTGTTGCTCTCTGACGAACAATATTTCGGGCTTTCTCAACCCCTGGGGCTCCAGAGGTTGTAGCGCTTCTGAATCTCATTGGCTCCACGACTTCAGGGTGACTCTTCCAGCTTAATGAAAAAGATCTTCCCACCACTGCTGTCTTCTGAGGCTCTAAAATGCCACCTTAGGACAAAGAACACAGCTGAGGGACGAATGGACTCAGATATGACAAATATTAATACTTTAAACAACACAGATGAATTTTTACTATTAATAAAAACCAACTGGTACTTCAACTCTTGCCTCAATTTCAAGATGGCATGTAAGTGCAGCTAAAAAACCTGTAAATAATGTTATTAATAACATAGGGAAAGGAATTTTTACAGAGACGCCTGTGACATTCTATAGCACAGGAAATCACCTTTCATTTCTGCTACACAGAAAGCACTGACTGTAAGCACATACTCAAACCTCAACAGCTACCTATCTATTCTTGACCCCAACCACCTCTTCTCCTCAATGAAGGATGACAATACAGAAATCCAAAGTGCTTCACGTTTGATTAAACAGGTTCTTATGCTAGATTAGGTAGCACTTAATGTTAGATTAATTTTAAAAATTAAACTTAAATATTGAACTTGTTTGATACAAAAAGCCCTGAGCACACAGACTGACCTTTTCCCCTCTGCTTTTTTTCCTTCTGCTCACTGAGCTTGTCCAAGGGTAAGTTGGTCATTTCCACGCCGTACACGGTCCTGGCCAGCACTGCTGTCAGGGAGTCCATGATGTTGGCCCACTCGTTGATGAGCTCCTCCCAGTCGGTGAGGGAGGACAGAACGCTGAGCAGCTCATCCCACAGCTCCCGAGAGATGTAAACGCTCAGGTTCGCTCTGATCCAAGCCACGATGAGGGTCTGAGGGAAAACACACACGTGGCCCTTCAGGCAGGTCCAATAAACCAGTTCAGCACACCGTTTACAAAAGAATTACTTGGAAAACAGGAAAAAATCCTCCTTCCCAGTAATACAAGCAGGTTTCACAGCACTGTGCAGTAGCACTTAGCTAAAACCACGGGCAATCCTGATGAGCAAACACAAACCAACCAGCCCCACTCACTCACTCGGAACAGCAACCCAGCCATGCTCTGGGCAAATGTGTCCTTTGTCTGGTTTTCTTTTGGCTTCTGCATCACAGCTTCTGTTATTCTGAGGAGTATCTGGAGCATCTGTTCCCTGGTTCCAAAACAAAATTGCACATTTGTTCACATGTTCTACTAACTGTACTTGTTCATTAATTCTCCAGCAAGCCTCATTTATTGAGAACACGGTCACGCTTTGGACTCACAGATCATTACAAAATAACCCCAGCTATTGGCTGTGGATGTAAAAAGCTCACTTTTGAGGTGAAGTTAGGAATGGAAATACCAGCCAGAACCTTGAAGTGAAGCAGTACAATGATGCAGGCTGAGCAGGTTCTGCAATCTCTCAAATCAACTCAGAGGCAAGTCTCAAACGTAACTTAGGTAGCACGGTCTGCCCCTGAGAAAGCCAATCTGTTCCCTACCAGTAAGTCTCCCAGAAAGTTTAGATGCTGATAACTTTCTCTTAAATGATACCACATGAAGCTTACCATGTCTTCTTATTCATGGACAGCTCCATTATCATGCGCCTGAAGATACTGAGAACAGCTTTGCAAGCATCCACTTGCTCCTTCAGCAGCACCGGGACCTCAGTGCACGGCTCCAGCAGGAAAACATTCGCCGAGTTTGTCAGGAACACCTTCAGCACAGGCATTGGCACTCCATTTACACAGTGTCAGCAAGGAAAACAGTCAAGACTTACAATAAAATACTTGTCCTCCTCTAGTGAAACCTTTCCCTTTCCTTGGGGAAGTTCCATGTTTTACCCATCATTTTTCTACATCATTCCAGCGAGCAGCCACGTGCCATCACAGACCCCCCCCAAGGCAGACAGGGCTCAGTATGGGGCTTGTGGGTGTCTCCTCTGTTTGGGAAGGCAAGAGGACATTCCTTCAGCCACTCATTTCCTGCCATTATATGCTGGAACAACTCTTTTCCTTCATCTCAGAGACTCTAAGGTAAGCTGTAGTGTGAGAGTTACGTGACTAGGAAAGTTACAGCTGTGTCCCCTTCCCACACAGCACACCTGTAAGGCAGCCTGGGCTCCAGCTTTAACATCTCTGTCCTCATCTTCCAGCACACATCCCCTGCTGACAGCACTGGTGAAGGAGTACGTCCTGCCCCAGCTGGAGGAGCGCTTGTGCCCGGAGTGCTCCGAGGAAAGCTGCCACAAACACAGCCCGGTCAGTGACAGAGCAGAAAGGAGCGTGTCCACATGGATCAGAACCGTTTAAAAGGTCAACAGCAAAAAAGGGGAACTGTCACAGCCTACATTCATTTCCTCAAGGAATTATTATCTGAACAAACAGGCTGTATATGGAATTCAAAGGCTCATAAAAGTTTCAGAAGGTATGTTATTTACAATATTTTATATCATGTTTTCTAGTCACTGATTGTAGTAACATTTAAGTCTGGCAAAACTCTAAATCCTCTACAAAAATAATCAGCTGAAATCTTGTAATCCTCACTAGGATTTACAACTCAAACCTCTTCCTCAGTATAACAAAACATCCCTTTAAACAGCATCAGTGGCATCAAAGAACATTTACAGACACTTCAAAATAGTGTATTAAAAAGATGATGCATAGAAATTGCACCTACACTTTAATTTCCTAGATTAAGGTGTTCAGTTGCAAATCTTTCATCCAGTAAATATAAGTTAGTACCCACTGTCGAATTGTGAAGTAACTACCACCAAAAGGCACTAGTCCTCCATGCCCAGGCCAGCAGACAGTTCATTTCAGCACTGCAGAACCTCTCAGCGTTTCTTTCTTCCTGTCATGTCTGTACACACAGGGAATAACCACACATGGTGTTTCCCAAACCAGCTGCAATCCTGCCCTGCACTCCCTGAGTGCTACTGGACAATCAGTACCTATTTATATTGGGAGTCCTTAAATAGAAGCATTTTTTAACCTTTATTCCCCACACATTTTGAATTGTTACTCCTTTACAAAGCGAGGTGAAAACTTAAGCCCTGCATTGCGGGCGGACAGAACAAAGTAAGGAACAGGGATACCATACATGTTTACCGTCTGTTTGCACTGAGGACTCTTCCAGGTGGACAACAGCATCCTGGCTGTCCTCCTTTTTGTCTGGCTCCTCCATGAACACGGGCTTCTCCTGCAGTATCCACTTCTGATACACCTTCACCACCTTCCGCGTTGCGGACACATCAGAAGGCGGCAACAAGAAAGCCTGAAATGAAAAGTTCACTGATTTTACTCCATGTAGGACACGGATGTGATGCACACACGTGTAAACACACAGCCCAAAAGGAGTATAATAGTGACACAAGACCTTTGCACTGCAGTGAAATCAATGTCTGAAAATGTCATCTGGTACCAAAAAAGCATATTTTGCCAATTAAAAAAAGTATATCAATATGTATTATATGATAAAAGCACTGAAATAGATGTAAATACATTTTTCATACTAAAAATAGTCCCTTTGAGCTATGAATAGATTACCACTCTCCCTGATCAAGAGGAGCAAAACCTGCAGCATCTCCTGTTCCCAGTTTGGCTGCAAACCCATTCCAAAAGGTACTGCTCAGGATGGGGAGCCTTCACATCCCACAGCACAACAACCTGAAAGGGTCTGGTGCAATCAGCATCACATTTGCCCAGCTAGCAGACACCAGCCTCCCTGTGTTCTGCTCCCAGCCACGACACTTCCCTTAAACACTAAAACTACAACAGCAAGCAGCCCTGGCAGCGACCTGTCGGAAGACCTCGTTGACGAAGTTGACGTATCCTCGGGTGGACAGGAGGATCCTCTGCACCATCTCGTAGACGCCGCGGTGCTGCTCGTCGATGCTGCACAGGCTGGAGTTGCTGAGCCGCCTGTCGGACAAGGTGCTGCTGTTGGAGCGGCTCCCGTCCTGCTCCTGCGACGCGCTGCCCTCAGGCTCCCCGGCCTTGTCCTGGCTCACCCCCACCGTCTGCACAGAGCAAACACACCCCTGGAACAGCCGCGCCCACCAGAGCGCCGGGACGCGCAGGCGGAACTCGCGGTACCGGAGCGCCGCGTGGCACAGCGCGCTGGGATCCGGCACGCAGGCACGCAGGCAGTCTACTGCTGGATCCAAGAAGGAATCTGGGCTTGTACTCCACAAGCTGCACACTTCCCATGGGCCAGAGCAGCTGGCTGACTGGTCCACTGCAAAGAGCAGGGGTGCAGTGGTGGGAGTGGAGGGAGGCACAGACAGGAAACTGGAGAGTCTCTTAAGAGAAAAAGCATCTATTTCTCTAAAATTCACTGGGAAGTCCCTAATCCTAGAGAAGACTCAACCAGCAGTTCGGAAGTGAAATACTTCTCTAATATCCCTTCGTAAACAGCTTCTATAACAAAGATGAAAACAAAACAGCTTTTGAAGTCACTGGGAGATGGTCCACGGCACAGCTAAGTATGACAGTTTACAGAGTAAATTCCAGAAGTCTAAATATAATACTGCTGAAGCTGGTAATACAACAAGCTATGAGGAAAATAAACTCCTAGCGAATTACTGAAGGGCTTTGCTTGGAGATTCCCTCCTCCACCAAAAGAAAGAAAATCAAATAAGTATCTACATCATTTATTCACTATGGGGTAGCATTTCTTTGTGCTTCAGCTGTCAGTGCAGTGAGATCATCCTGCAAGGTTAGCATGTACATAAGAAAAGAGAGGCAAACTCTAAAGCCCACCTGAATAATTTTAGGGAGCACTTCTCCTCCATTTTTTGTGTTCTGAACAGCAGTTAAATATTTCTTTTCAAGGAAGAAGGTAACAAGCCACTTAATAAAAACAACTCGAGCTGCCATGTACGGGATTTTCGTGCTATAGACGCTTTCATTGTTCCGTGTTGCAGTGACATACACTGGCCTCGGCCTGATATCGGGAATATCTGGTGAGAGAAAAAGGAAACATGGAAAGAAAATGTAACCTTCAGAACTGTAACAGCTTCCAAACTCTGGTTAAACGTATTGAACACGTCACCAACACTTTCTCCCTGTGAAATAACAGATGGAATGACTGACTGCATTTATTGTATTAATGCTTATATTGTATCATAATTTATCACTCCTAAAGAACAGCGAGAACATAACAGCCCAGATCTTCCCTGGAGGTTGTCACTTGTAACACACAAAACAAAGGAAAGTGAAAGAGAAGGGTGGCAAAAAGAAGGGCAAAATCTGAAATAGATAACTCCTCCTGCTACAAGGTTGTGCTCAATGAAAACATGAAACCAGGAGGAAGAATCCTCGTCCAACAGAGCTGTGCTTATCTGATAAGCCTGCAGGTAACAAAGATGCTGCCAAGATCAGTCACCCGCTTTTCCAACTTCAAAGACAAAACCCACGACTTACCAAGCACAGGTTTGTAGAGGTTGGTTAGCTTTGTAAAAGATGGAAACAAGTGAGGAAGATAGTATTTTCTAAACAAGGTAAAGAGAAACTTAAACCCAGTGTCTTGGTTCTCCTTGTTTTTCCACTCCAAGCTTGCAGCCTGTGTCATAGTTAAAGAGAAACAAACAAAAAGTTTTAAGTTAAGGTGTTATATAAACACCACAAGTGTGCTGTAAATAAACTGACACATTACATTCTACTCAGGCAGAAACTTTCTTAAAGATGCAGATGTGATCTGTGTTCTGGCTCCAAGTGATCCCTGCACTTCCATCAGATTACTTGAATCTCAGTTTGTCTGCAGCAAGGCTAGTGCCCAGCTGTGCTCCCCACTAATGAGCAACACAAATAAACGTGGATGAACCGCTGTGCAATTGGATTTACAGTGTAGTCGGGTTTGTTTACATCCCAAACGTGTAAAAAGAGTATAAAAGGAAGATTGAAATTTTATTTTTAACTGGAGTTGTGAGATTCTGATATGTAAAACAAAGGATGCCGTGGAGGAAGCAGATAATCTCATACAGTCACTTTTCAAAATAAAGCATGTATTCAAGATGACAAAATCCCTTCCAAATATCACTTTGGTCTTGCCTTTTGATATTAAAAAGTGTATGTCAAAGTATTTAATTATAATTTATTTTTTTAAACTGAGCTCTTTAATATTCATTGTCTATACAGTTTCCACTTTAGTTCAAATACTGCTTTATTTGTACTTTTTAAATATATACATTATCTTAATTTCTTTCCTGTACAGATTCATCTGATCTACTTCTAATCAAATTTATGTACATATTACTTGCATCCTTTAAAAAAAGAAATTTTAGAAGCCATCTCTTTTTATCTCTTCCTCCAGTGGTCCTTTACATTTCTTTTCATCTAGGTATGTGTCCAAAGAGAACAAATCTCATCTTTACCCCATATCAATTTTCTAAATGGAACCACAAGCACATATCAGAGTCAGTTTCCTGCAAGTTTGGATAACATTCATTCATTCTTATCAACAAACATGATGAACTTGTTATTTTAACCGAAGCTGGCAGAAGGAAATACCTTTGGGATGATTTTCCCTTCAAAAACAAGACTAATACAGTGCAGGAGGCAGCTTCTTCCAGGGGAGGGGCAAAGCCAGCTCCGTACAGATACAGTGTAGAATTCATACTCTATGACCAGTACCTCCCCCAGATATGACTGGTTACAAACACACATCCTCCTCACCTGAATTACCATATATTTTAACAGGAGCTGAAGAAAATAGCAGGTTTGGTCTTCAGCAATTTTCTCTCCAGAGACAGCTGGCAAAAGCGGGGTTATTTCCTCTGGAAAAACCTTAGCTAGAACAAAATGTTTGAAACATGAACAGTAACACGTCCCTACCGCTGCCTCTCAATTATAAACACCCAAACCAAGAGGCAAACGACCCCCGACCGCTCAGCACAAGGCGGGCAGCCTGACAGCCCCCATCCACCCTGGAATGCCGAGCAGGGCATGCCGGTGCCCCGCTGCCAGGTGCCCGGGGGGGAGCGCTGTCCCCACTCACCGTCGGGCGGGGCTGGAGGGCTGATGAGGCTCTCCAGGGTGCAGGGACCCCTCGAGGACGCCAGCGGGGGGAAGCCGGGCACGAGGCAGGCGAACAGCAGGATCTGCTCCTCCCCACAGTTGGTCTGCAGGGCTTGGAGCCAGAGCAGGAACAGCCGGATTCCTTCACATCTTATCTGAGAGGGGAGGGGTCGGTGGAAGGAGACGGTAAAGTCAGCGCAGTAACTGGTTAAATGGTTCAGAACACCAGAGCTTTCAGCCCAGCCAGGGGCTAGGAAGCCTTTCCACCACACCAAGGGGGGTCACAGTATTATTTTAATCCTAGGTTTAATATGGTACTCTTAATGCTAAAGAGAGACGAAAAAATGAAGCATTAAGCGGTATCTATTAATACCTTCTCTGGGTAACTTCACAAAGGTCATTAAAGCAGCAAAGTAACCAAAGACAAATGTTAAAATAATCTAGGATCACAGTAATAAGTTTTATGATTAAAAGGTAAGTAAAATTACAAAGCCTAACAAAAACCACTGATATTGGAAAGCTGCAAAGTGATATGCTTCATAAGAATGAAAGTGAAAAGAAATATGAAAACAAAGAAATACCTTGAGAGAATTTCCAGTGTGCAAAAGTTTCTTCAGAATCGACCCTGGATTAGAAAAGTTAAATAGACTATCAGACACAAAGATGGGCCCTCCCACCACAATGCTTTTTAAAAATACTCCAGGAAAGCCTTGTTTAATGCCTTTTACTCTGTGGCCACTGCACTGGGGTTTAAAACAACTGTGGGGGGGGAAAAAATCCAAAGTAAATCTGGTTACAATCACCATCATCATCAGTGGAGTAAGATTTACTAAGGTGTGTCTTTCCAGTATGGTACTTTGGGTTTAGTCAGATGACAATGTCTCCAGTTATTTTCATAAATACTAAGATTGTGAATGATGTACAGCCCTTAAACCCTTAAACAGATTCCTTCCCTCCAGATCTCACCACTTCACAGTACTAAATGGAAATTACTAACATGTATAGAAAACATGCATTAATGCACGTGGACATTAAGCAAAAAGGAAATCCCACGGTACAGATGTAAAAAATTGCTCAGCCAAAATATTATCCCAATATAGCCACCCAAGAGAATAATAAAGAATATGTCAGCTACAAAACAACTGACTGAAACCAATTTGCTCTGGACTGGCTCAGCTGAACCGATATGAAGAGGTCAGGCAGATGTCTCCTCTTATTTTTGTCACTGCTGAGTGGAAATGTGACAACAGCCCTTCCTTGACCTTTAACTTCCACTCATTGTTCTTCTGCAACAGCAATTCCTTGTTCTGATGACAAACAAGGCTGGTGCTGAGACAATGCTGGAAACCAAACCCAACCACGACAAAAAAGTCCTACTCAGAGGGAACAGAACCCCTCCATAAAATTTACCTCAATAAGCAGCAAAACAAAATCTTGGGACCACTCTGGCAGCAGTTGGAAGCCGAATTTTCTGCTGCCTGTTCAGTGCCCAAGTTTTACAGGATGGATTTCCAGGAGGCAGAGAGGATCGAGTTCCACACAGGATCTACCCCTGGTGGGATGGACTGCAACAGGCATTTCATGTGCAATTGCTTGCAAAGATATCCCACTGCAAATCTGCAAGTCTCATCCAGATGCCCAGCACTCCTGACTCCCAATGTTTGGAGTTGGTTTGTGAATCTAAAGGGAGACCTAAGCAGGAAAAGGTGCATTGGTTTAAATTCCCCTCATCCTGATAGCTTCCATCACGTGGAAGAGAAGAAAGGGAAGAGGGCCAATCCAAGAAGATAAAAATTGAAAGAGCATTCATGCAAAATAAAAGTGAAGCAGGCAATCCCAAGCAAGGGACAAACATTTTTTCATGTGCTCTGGGAATGCTGAGCTGCAAGTCTCCTGTATGAGTGGTGTTTGTGTGGGCAGTACTGAGGGGATTCAGGGTTTGTGGAACCAGGGCAGTGACTAAAGAAAACATTGATTTGATTTGCACTAGAATGTTTTTAAACCATTTCTTCTTACCTATACTGCGAAAATGCCATCGATAAAAAATCCTCTCAGGCAGTAGCTGCAGTATTTTCTGCAGGAAACAAAACTAAATAGTCAAATTTTCCATAATAAACTGGGTCATCAGAGGATACAGAGAAACAAATACACATGACACAAACGAAATGGTAACACATATAAACAGAACACAACAGAAAGAAATGCCTATCGTGACAAGAACTCCTGCCCACGACTTTGCTCTCTGGTTGTGGAGAAAGACACTTGGAATGGTCCTGAATAAATACCACGAGACAGTCATGAACCACTTTCCCTTCCCCCTGTGCTGCAGACCCCCAGCACTGCCGATGCAGCGCTCAGACATCCTGAGCAGCTCTCCTGGGCCGACACTGCGGGACCTGTCACGGCTCCGGTTCCATCCCCGGCTCCGGGCTGTGTTTCCATCAGCTAATGGGCTCTGACCCCCGGCTGCGGCACAGGGAACAGCGGGGCAGTTACTCTTCCTGAGAGCTCATTTACCTGTGCTTTCAGCTGCTCAGTGAAACCGAGCCAAATTACACAAAGCCAGACTAATTGAATTCCCAGCACAGGCAGTTAATAAAGCACTTAGGGAATAATCCGTGGTGGCCTGTCTCTGGAGCTGAGGGCTGATCCTCCCGGAGCCAGATCAAACACGGGGAGAGGCTGTGGTCAAACCCATTCCCCCTCAGTTTGGCTACGCTACAGGGCACCCACAAAGCAATTTAAGCACACGCTTAAGTGCTTTCCTGAACGGAGTCTTATCTTAGTTGCAAAGAACGCTTGGGGCTTCCAAATGCTTTCTTTCTCAGTTCAGTGGATGGTAATGCTGTTAAATAAGCCGGATAAAACAAACTATTTGGGGGTCTTACTTGAGTAAATATGGCTTTAACAGGACTTTAACAGGCTCCAAGACACCTTTTTCTTTTTTAAACTACTGGCAGTAAGGACTAGGGCTTGGCAAGGACAGCTCACCTACCACTGCTCCACCCAGCAAAGGAGTGACAGCAGACAGGGCTCACACAGGTTCCACAGAAAGACATGTCTGTATCTTACAGTTTGTCACCCATTGAAATATAGAGCAGAGAAGATATATTTAAATGGGGAAACTAGTTTTCAACATCTACTTTTGGAAATCAAATGAAATCAAACAATGTTATAAACGACTGACAGAGTTCCTTGTAATTATCGAACAAAAATCACTGGCACAAACTTCTGCACAACAAAGCACCGTTAAGTTTTCAGAAACACCACATGCAGGATGCAAAAATGAATGGCAAGTCACTTGAGCAACGGTGAGCCATTTGTTGGTGTTCTGCACACAAAAGCTCACAAGAGGAAACATCACAGCCAAGAAAGCAAGAAGTGGCACTGTGGGCAACCCTTGGCAGGTGGCTGACACGGGTCAGCACTGCTGCTGACAGCAGTGTGCCCGAGACATGGACAGACTTCTTTTCTTTTGGCAACAAAGTGCTTCAGAAATTCCACACAACACCCAGAATAGTCTTTTTGGAAATGGACCATTCCTTTCTCCGTGGCAGAAGATGGAAGTCACGACAAGTTCACAGACTTGGGGAGCTGGAGCTCAGGTCACAGACGGGCTGCTCCTCCTCCACACCATTACCAGAGCACGTGCTCCCCACACAGTACTGGGCATTTCTACAAGTTTAGTCAGAGTAAATATGCAAACCAGGCACTCCCTTCTATGTTCCCAGAGTATTTGGTTTTGGTGTTACTGCCTCAGCTCCATGCCCAGGACACTGTGGCAGCAGGGACTGCAGGAGCAGGGGCTGGTGGCCGGAGGTCTGGCTCCCCCTCCATGGACAGGAGGAACAGGCTTGGGATGAAGCATCTGACTGGCTAAAAATGAGGCCAGGACTCACACTGGGGCTTTTTACCTGTTAGTTAAGGACCAGGTTTCTGCCAATCAGACTGCAGGATCCATGGACAAAGAGTTATCATTATCCATCTAAACATTAAAACACTGGCAGCCCATCACTCCTCAGGACACTTTCTGCCATTAACCTTTACTTAACTTGGCACAGGGCAAGAGGAGCTTCTAACCTAACCCAGGAGCACTCCGAGTCCCCACTGGAGCTGTGCCACTCTGTGTGGGAGCTGTGCCTGTGCCAGGCCCATCACACACCGTGTGCCCAAGGCATGCAAGGAAAAGCTCCAGGAAACAAACACTTCGACAAACCAGCAACAAAAACCAGGCTGGATTCAGGTGTCACAATACACTGCAGGGATGAACCTTCACACATCAGCACATGTATCATGGAAAACCAGACAAAAATCACATCTATTTTGTTTCCATTGTTTAAGTCTTTTACACCATTTCACCTAAATTTGAACACAACGTTCACTTCCAGAGAGTAAGCTATGACAGGGTGTGAGCTGTGTGAGCTGATAAGGTAAAAGCTGCATAATAAAGACCCGTCTGAAAAAGAACTTAAATTCACTGACACTCAGATATGGAAGTTAAGGTTGTGCCCAGAGAAAGCCTGGAAAACTGGCTGTTGCAGAGGACAGGGACAAAAGCAAGCTTGAACTCAAAACTGCACAAAGCTGGGAGTGTTGGGGCAGAAAACAACATCCTTACTATTCTTTTTGCTTTACAAAACACAGAATCCAACACCCTTGTCAGGTGACTGAATCAAACCACCATTCAAGGGTTGAAATCAATAGTACAGAATCTCCCATGTGAGGAAAGCCTCCATATCCCAAAATCTTTCTGTATGGCAAAAACTTGAGACATTAAAAGTTATTTCCCATGAGTTCTCCTTATCAGCATCTCAAAACCAGAAAAACAATAAATACATGTATTTTGAAAAACAAAACCAAAAAAACCCGCAAAGATGTGATTAATCACCTACATGGTCCTACCCAGGAGCAACCAGAGTCATTCTAAAAAAGCACCCCAGACTGCTGGTGTCCCAGCTCCCTACTGCAGCCAGCACAGCTCTGCTGCACCGCACCGTCAGTATAAACAATATATAAATATAAACCCAGAGTCCACATTTGTTCCTGCAATGCCAAAACACGTTACCATGGTTAAAACCCACACCTTCAAACACAAGTTACTGAAGGTTACGAGTTAACCCCCAGTCCATCCAGCACAGCTTTTAACTGGTGATTTTTGCCTGTGAGCACTGGGGTCCCCACACTGAGATGGGGTTGGAGTGTGACACGAGACAGCACAAATCACAAACACGCTCCAGCTGTTCCCACTGTAACTTCCCATTTCCAACATTTGCTACACCCTCCCCACGCTGCTGTTCTAAAAATCACATATTGCTATTCCCATAAAACAAATGATGGTTTCTGCCCCTCCAGCCTAGGCTGCCATCCACACCGCTGTGAATCCGAGCTGGCTATTGACATCTTGTTCCTAGTTTCACACTGCACTAATAAGAAATGTTTTAAGAAACCCCACAGTGCGAAATAATATTGCTTTTTCAGAAAACACATAGATCTATTTAATGCTTAGTGCTTTGCTGCATCTATATGGTAATCCATTATAGCACACTTGAAATAGAAATTAGGTATTACTACTGATCAACACATCAGGGTATCTGTCAGTTCTTTTAACTGATTATCCATAGTTCTTTTTCGTTTGGACTTCCTGCATGACTAGGAATAATGTTAAGTTTAAATCTTAGTTTACACAGGATGCTGCTCTTTGAAAGCTGGATCTCTCTCCTTTCTCACAGCAGAATAAAAACCACCGAGGTCTGTATTTCAAAAGACTTGCTCCGACTTCACCAACACTGCAATTTCTTCCTAAAGCCTTTTCTTTTTGCCCCCGTCACTGAACGATACCATGACTGGCAGCTCTGTGCCCATGGCTGAGTGCTGCCCCAACAGAGGGAGAGCTGGGACCAAACCTGAGATCCTGGTTTAAATGAAGGGATCCTCCATTTACTGCATTAATAAATTATTTAGTCATTTGCTGAGGGAAAATGTCTGCCCAAAGCACACAGGGCAGTTATTACTGCCCCAGGCATAACAAGTCACAGTAGGATCTCTGAAGTCAAACGTAGGAAACACAGAATTTACCACAGAATGCTGCAAGAATAACAAGAACGTTTATTAAGAGCAATTAACAAATGAAATCAGAACAACAGCAGAATGAACTGCAAATGGTTAAAAAAGTAGTTTTCTATGTGCAGAAAAGAAGAGCTCGAAGCACTTTTATCCCCCTTTTTTACTCTAGTGAGCTTGACAGTCAGCCAGCCAAGTCTGTGTGACACACTGGAGGTTGAACAGTGCAACTGGGAACCCCAGAAGGGGATTCCACAGGAACCCACTGCAAGGCTGAAAAGGAACCTACAGCCTGAAATTAAAGCTGCAACTCTGCATTTTAAGCTCTGACTCTTAATGGTAACTCGATTTCAAGTGTCAGATAACCTACAGGTGGGGAAATTAAGATACTGAGCTGTACAGACGTGAGGGAAATGCAAACAGCAACAAGGAAGTTAAATAACGGGGGCAACCCCAAGAAATGAGAAATCAGGACCTGTGGCAACAGGAACTCAACAACTTGATTATTCCCTGTAGAGAATTTTACAAGTACTTTCTTTTACCATTGGCCAGTTTCAATACACAATTTAATTCCTCAGGATTCAATTATACTCACTTTTGTTCAAAAGGTAGCAAGTAATTAGGAACAACATCCTAAGACAAGCAAACCACCCTAAGATAAATATAAATATACAAATATAAAAGAGTGTCCTTTTGCATATTCATGAAACATACTAACACAGCACTGAAGTCTTTTAAAAGAGTCAGGAATCCACAAGTACTCCAAGGTTCCCTCATGCAGGTTTCCATGACATTGAAAATGACATGCTAAAAATGACCACTGGTTTGGAGATTTGTTTTAAGCTGCTTCAGCAATACTGCTAATTCAAAGAGCAGTCTCCATAAAGGACACCTGTAAGGTGCTGGGAGAATTCGATATTTAAAATATCCACAGCAGTCTTACTCCGGAATGAACCACAGTTATACATTCTAACAGCTCTAGTTATGAGAAGGGCTAAAAAAGCAGTGTCTGTGCCCAAGGTGTGTCGGTGCAGTGTGAAACATGAGGGCTCTTTGTTACCTTACTGTGCACTGGTAAAATATAAACAAGCAGAAGAATCCAAGCTAAGAAGCTTCCACCAAACACATCACCCATGAGAGGTGGGAGCACCCACCCCGTCTCCTCAGCTGTCCCCAAACCTACAGTGACACCTGAACTGTGTTGACAGGACCTGAAACACCTCCAGCAACAGCAGCCACTTCCAGAAGTGGCTTCAGGAAGCTTTTCTACACTAGAAAGATTATCTGGAAAATTCTGAGAATAAAACACTTCATCCAGCGAACACGTGGGATGAATTTTATGACCCCATCAGCACGAAAGGTATGATGTGGCTGTTCTTCACTAATAAAGCAAAATGACAGAGAATGGGGATGTATTATATCAAAGCCATCAGTCCGCTTTTACTTCATTAGAGACAAAACAAATGCAGTGTCAGAGGAATCGGTACCTGATGCTGCAAGAAAAAAATACATTATTATAAAAAAAAACCCCAAGCTTTCACAACGAGATGATGACATAACACTGTAATGGGACCCAGATAATGGACATCAGTGTAGTGCACCTTCTGTGACACACCAGGCTCAGAGCTGCCCTCAAACCTGAGGACAGGGACACAAGAAACAACAGGAACCTGTTCTGCAAATACACTGCAAATCTGGGGAGAGCCAAACCTCAGCAGAGAACAAGGAAGCTTGTTGTTCACATATTTTCAGGCTTCTAGCTGAAACAGGGAAAAATAACACAGTACAGCTGCTGTATCATTTCACAAATACCTATCTGGAAAAAGACAAGACCAAAGGACCTTAGAGAATACAGAGTTAGAACCAAGAATTTTGTGATATTAATTGCAAAGAAGCACTTTCCAAAATGAACAGTTAACCCTTCACATTCCTCCCTCCTGATTAACATTTCTTCTTTAAATAACATGTTGTTTGATGTTGTTGCCAAGCTCTGTAGCTGATGTGTCAAATTCAAAAATCCATAAATTACAGGCAGGTTAAGTCGGTTTCCAGAGGATTTGTGGGAAAGGGCTCTGTTGCCCAATACACACACTAGGTGTCACTCCACAACAGCAGCACATCCCACCAAACCGCCAGCAAAGTCAACTCTCTCATAAATATTGTTATTGATTTTTAAGCTGTTAGCACTCAGCACCTGGACTCTGGATTTGCTAATCCTAAATAGTTACCTATTTAGCTAATTAGAAGAAAATGCAGCACCCCCTGCCCCCCTGGCTCACGCTGACATCAGATTAAATATGGAAAGCTTAACAATCATTAGTGTTGTTTCCTATGGCTTAGGGTGAATGTTTCATCACTTGGCATTTCCTTTTGCCCCTCGTGTGTTGAGGGTGATGGTTCTTGGTCTGTGCTCCAAGGTGTCCACGGGGCTGTTCTCCCATGCATACCTTATCCAATCTCAGTTTCCATGGATGCAAAGTCACTCCAGCAGATCCCCACCATGAAGTGGATCACCCTGAATTCCACACAGGTACCTTAAACCATTTCCTGTTCCCCAGAGCTGTCCGTGACTCAGCGGTAACACAGCTCTCCCCCACTGGGACCCCAAACAGTTCAGACACAACTTTGGGTTTTTCCTCCTTCAGACAGCATGTTCTGATGGATTCAGGGAGTATTAAGGGACAGTTATGAGCCCCAGGAATGCAGCCATTCCCTCTCACCAGGTGAGCTATTTGCCATTCGGTGACAGGGCCACAGAAATGTCACTCCCTATTAAAGGGTACTGATGAGCTGCCATTAGACACCTTCCCTGCTGGACTGAGGAGGGAGGAGGACGAGGAGTTTTTCCTGCCCCAAACACTGACCTGGCAGATTTTTGAGCTGGGCAAAACCCTAAAGCAGACTCCTACTGATGTCAGGAGCAGAAAGCGCAGTTCAGATTTCAGTCTCGTGGTTACAGGGGAGAAGGGAGGGAGAAGAAGAAAAGGGAGCTGAACTGGCTGCATCAAAGTGAGAATCCGAGACCACAAAACCCCAGGATTTCATGTCATCGTTTTCATGGCCATTTTTCCCATTACAGGCACATTAGGCTAAACAGCAACATTTTTACTATCAATACAAACACCATTCCAACTACAAACTACTCATTAACACAAAACCATGAAACCACATACTTCTAAGGGGTTTGGGTTGGGTTTTTTCAGAGGGAGTGAGAAGAGTTGAGAACAATTAACTTTTGTTTTGACTTCCCTTTCTAGAGTCCCACTGAAAGTTTGAGGGCTTTTTTCCTACCACCCCTACCGAAAAATAACCCAAAATATAAACAAAGATGGCATTTCTATGATGCAACATGCAAATAAAAAGTAGCTGCAGTAACAAAGAGAAAGAAATACAACAGAAATAGAGAGAAATCAACAGAAGATGTGTGTTTAACCTTAAGAAGGAAATCTGGCCAATTATTTTCTTAATTAACTGTTAAAAAATTCATGTTTAAAAGTGCCACTGCTGAGTACAGGGACAGGCAAAGCTTATGCTAAGAATTTCAGTGTGCATTATAAGAATGTTTTCACGTGCTAGGCTTTCATCTGGTCCAGTGATATTTTATGGATATTTCACATCCCAAATATATTTAGGTAATTAATTAAAGAGGTACCTCGGAAAATGATCTATCCCAGACTATTCTTCTTTTAATTAAAACAATCTTAATTTGATTATGCAGAAGTTAACTAGGTAACATTTCCTCCCCAGACACTGCCCATGCTCTGATGGCCGGTGCTGGGAAGGATTTGCTTCTGGAAGTGAGGGATGCTCCGCTGAACTAAAGAAGTTTAACAAATTAGTATTTCACATGCTCAGATTAAACTGATGTGCAGTAGCCGACAACTCCTATCCTCTTATTTCCCTTGTGCTGCAAGACCAAACACTGTAACCATAACAGATGCCTTCATGTGAGAGGAGCTGGGCCCAGGCTCCTGCTGTGACACATTCAAAACAAACGTAACACTGAACTTCACACTGACACAGTGTAGGGAAACAGTGCTGCTGTTCTCAACTGCCCCTCCACAAAATACAGAAGCAAAACCCTCAGAGAACAGAAGAAACAGAGTATTTTGAAAGCCTTAGCTTAACAGAGCCTATGGAACCACTCATCACATGCTCCCCAAATGATCCTGAAAACCCCAGCTCATTTTCAGCCCCAGATCCCCAGGACACACGTTAACTCTGCATATTCATTTAACCAACATTCTCACTGCATAATAAAATGGTTGCTGTATCTGAAAGCTGAACACCCCCCCAGCTCTGTTCTGCCTCTCCCCTGGGGCTGACACCTGGTTTCACCCCTCACTGCAAAGCTTTAAGTAAACACAGAATGACAATGAGATTTAAAATACAAATTTGCTTCATGGTACGGAAAACTTACTTCAAAAAGAAAGAGGATGGAGTCCAGCTCCTCCCTTTGTGATTTATTCCCTGCAAGACACAAACCAATATTGTTTGCCATAAATACATGGTGTGAGACAGCAAAGTGAGGCTATTGTTATTCAGCTGAATCAAAGGTGTCACACAGTTTATTTTTGATCTTTATCCAATGTCCTAAGTGCAGGATGTGTCCAAAGCGTGGTGTCTTTGTGCTCTGACCACGTCTCACCTGAGCAGACTGAGCTGCAGGACCCCAGGAGAAGGTGAGGGGACACGTGTGTGAAAGCACAGGAACTGAGCTCTGTGCTGAAATGACACTCGGCCATGAAAATGAGCTCAGAAATCTTATCAGCTGCTGCCATTTCCCAGAGCGATTTTCCACGCTCGTCTCTTCTGCTGCCATGAATTAAGGTGATTAATACTAACACTGTGCTGCGTGAAACTACTGATACAAATACAGATAATCACTGGACAGCCTCTAATGGAATTGCTCTGGAGAACTTGAGGGGAACCCTGACCAACACCTGCTGGCAAAACTCTACAACTTACCTTTTTGTTTCAAGCTATTTTCCAGTGTTATGAAGTTTTCATAGAATATAAAGTAAATTTGAGAATAATTATTGTCAAAAAATTGCTTCAGGTCACTTCCATCCACAATATCTGAAAAGAGGACAAACAGTGTTATTACACAAGAGCAGAATGCTGAAAATCCTTGTTTTTCTGCAAAGTTAGCATTAGAGAATTAAATAAATGCAATACAAAAGCATTTTAGTGACTTCAGTGAATATTCAGTACTAAACTATGATTCCATCCTTGCCAGTAAAACAGGGAAATGTCCATTTTCACCGAATTTATGAAAGTTTGCAGTGGGGCTTTGGCTCATTTGCTTTCCATTAAGAAAAATAAAATAAAAAAAAATGAGGCAAGTCTCAACCATGTAACCAACCAGCTTCTGTACCACTGAAACAAGCAGGCACTGCTGGAGGAAACCAACACCAGCAAAGATTTCTGGATGCAAATCCAGTTCTTAAATTTACCTGGCAAACAGATCAACTCAGAAAACAGCATATTTCTAATTCTTTTTCTAAAGCAATGGCAACCCAGGCACGCATCGCTTCCCAAAGCCTTAACTTACAGCTGAAATTTGGACCAAGTTTACTTTTTAAGAAGATAAAAGCCGGATGTTTTCTTAACCTAACACTTGCCAAACACATCAACTTCACCCATTTGCTCTTCATTGCAACTGATTTGGTCCAAAAAAGTGAAGCAATTCCACCCAGAATTAAGAGGATGAAGGACAGTAATTATTAACAACACATCCTCTCACTGAAGCTTCACCCCATAAGAAACCCATTCACTAACCAAAATAAAGCTGATTACAGCAACAAGTCCCAACAACATCCCACGACTACAGAAGAAAGAATGACTTTAGCCTTTGGACAATTTGATTTTTCTTTAAATTAATACCTTTCCTGCAGTAAGGTTTGCTTGGCTGCTTGTACTATGGAAACAATTAGTGCAGGGAAACTCTTTAACATGATATTTGTTTCCTACAAACTACTGGTCTGGAATTTGCAAGCTAAGTGCAATTATTCCTCTCCATGAATGCGTTCTGTTAAACACAACTCCAGGGGAAAACAAGGCTTTCATTTACAGGCATTTCATATGAAGGAATGAGGTCATCAAAATCTACACAAAAAGGAAACTTTCCCTGTGAATTGTGAAAGGGGGAGAAAGGAACTGCCTTATCAAAAAAGTAAATTCTCCTTTTCTCTAAATGTGGCATCTCAGTGGTGACTCAGGGGTGAGTCTGATGTGAGCTGCATCCCTGCAGCCCCAGCCTTTTCTTACAGATATGTTTAACTTGTAGCAGGATACGGCTCGTTCCTGTTTTTCAAATGGAAAACATCAGGGAAAGTTTCCTGGGCCATTTATCATTTGAGATAATAAGACAGAATCCTGACTTTGGGGAAATCATATTGACTGGATGAGTTTTTCTGAGCAGTCAAGGGAGAGAGGCAGCAAGGCTGGGGCCGAGCTCGTACTCGGGGTTACTTTTCTGTTTACTCACAAACAGCTCAGGTTACTCCAAGGGCAAAGAGGCTCTGAGAGCTCACAGCTCAGGCGACCTGGCAGACAGCAGCAACCACCAGATCCACAGCAGCTTTCCAAACCCTTGGAATTCACCCCATTCCCAAACAAGGACAGGTGATCCACAGGCTCACACTTCTGGTTAACACTTGAATGTAGCTTTGGCAGGGAAATCCAGGAGACAGTGAGACATCCATGAGGGTCACATCCTATTTCTTCCATATATACATGACAAGATTGGCTCGTTGGATGCCTCCCAGTCACCCTGACTTGTTTTACTTCTTAAATCTAAAATTTAGAGAAACAAACCACTCAAGTACCATTTAATAAGAGCCTGAGTTTACTGCCAAGCCCTCACTGCTCTTCCTCCTTTAAAAAAAAGTCGGTGGGGGACAGTAAGTCTCTCCTTAGCACACAGGCTTATCTTTTATCTTCCTGTTAACTACAAACATTATCACAGGCACTTGATAGAAATCCTCCCTTGGTTCCTTGAATTGCCAAAGTCACTTGACTTTATACTATTTATACAAAGCTCACTCAATCCTCAAGTACTTGAAAAATTAAAGGAGATGAAGAGAACTTCACAGTCATACCCTGGTTAATGATAAACTTTTACCACCAGCCTCACCCCAGAAATAACGCACAATTTTTACTTATCTTCAAAAAAAGCATGTCAGCATGGAAACAGACTGTTACTGGAACAGCCCTCCAATTAGAACAATTTCCAAAATAATGTCAACACCTCAAATTTCACACGAGCTCTCTGGAACAACACCAGTGAGAAGCCCAGACACATTTCCCTTCTGAGTGTCTCTAAATGAAACTTTCCACTGAGCTGGTATTCCTGCAGCTGCACAGAACCGAGAGACCAAGCAGTGCCAGAGCTGAAACCCCACTGCTCTCCCTTATTAGCCCATTTTTGATGGGCCGAGTTCCATGAGAAACAGGGCTTTTCCTGATTGGTATTTTGTAAAGACAAAGACTCAGGACTGCACTTGGTAACCTAACAAAGTTCATAGTTAACCTTAGCTGAGGTTAAGGTTACAGTGTGCAGCTGTAACACGTCTCCCATAGATTTGCCCACTGCTCAACAGAGAAAAGGATGAAAGCGCTGGACATGGCAGCATCCCACATCTGTCAGCAGTAGTACTCATCACACCTAAGTATTTCAGCTGTGCCTGAGGAGAAAACACTACTGCAGAAGATGTTTCGATAAAAACAGTGCTTTTACCCAAGAATAGCCACAGGAAAAGTATGAAAGAGCAGTGATTAACCTTTATACTACAAAAGTCCCACAGAAACCACTCTGGGAAACTGTGGAGGTTTCATTTATGGCCAGTCAGTGGGGAAGAGCCAAACCTGTACATCTGCACTGCTGCTGATCAGTCCATTGTTTTTTAAGTCTTCTGTAGAAATAAAAAACCCCACACTACTGACACTTCCACAAACTATATTTGGAAAAAAAAAAGTTTCTATTGACTTTACGAAAGTTCTGCACATAAATACATCTCTATAGCCATAAAGAATAAGGAAATCATTTCCAGCTGATCATTTCCCCAACACAAATGAACACCCACTTATTCTGGGTAGTGTTGTGTGCTGCCATGCAGGAGAGAATTCCCCACAGATCAGGAATTCGGATCCTAAAGGGCATTTGAGCCCTGAGAGATGTTATAAAGCAACACAAACTTAAAGGGAACCTTTTCTTTCAGTTTGGACACTGCACAAGCTTACACAGATGGCACAAAGGGACTGAAGCAATCCAGAGCTCACATGAGCCCTTATTTATGGAAATACACATTCCTTTACCTCATTCCTCCCCTATTGTTGTCCTCTCTCTGATCTTTATCCTCCTGCATCACTGGGATCACAGAAGCGTAACTGTCATTTTGTTTACAATTTAATTCCCGTGATTTAAAACAAACAAAGGAAGAGGAGTTGGCATCTCCTAAGGAAATACAAGGCCAGGAGCATCTATTTGGAGAACATATGCCCCTATGGGCTCGAGAGAAGCAGTTGGTGACAGGGAGTGAAGTGTCCGGGGTGGGAGGAACAGACACACATTCCTACCCTGCCCAGCACAAGGAGAGATGCATCTGGGGAGAAGGAAAAAAAAAATCCAACTATTTTTGAGCCTTTATCCAAAAGCTTTGTTTTCCTTAAATACCGGAAAGGTCCTTCCCATGTGTTGCTTCATTGTCTGTGCTGGCCAGTACCATAAAAAAATACACTTGCAACAACATCCATGAAGATATCATCTTCAAAAGGCCCCTCCTGTACCATCTCAAACGTTTCCACTGCTGTTCCCAAAGGCAGACATCCCAGAACCATCCCCAGAGCCGCTCGGACACGGTGCCTGCCCTGACCCACAGCCCCCAGCAGCCAGGCAGCTGCCACACCACGGCCCCCAGTCAGCCCTCTGGCACTGGGAACAACCTTCACTTTAAACCAGAGTTTCATCCAAGAAATCAGGTCACTACCTCCAAACACAGCGGCCACTTGGAAGGAAAGATGTCACTTCCCGAGAGCGACGCACGTGATTCCCCCCTTGCCAACTGGGTAATAAGTGTCTTGACAGAAAACCACCAGGCAGCACCACCTCCTGTACCATCTGCTTCGGGACAGAAACTAATTCTGGCATGTTAATGGGCACGGTTTTCCATTTGTTCCCTCTCCAGGTCTGCCCCAGGAGCCCGAGAGCCTCCTGGGCACTGCAGGGGCACACAAAACCCAGTCCTGCCCCGAGACAACCAAGAGCCAGAGCAAGGCCAGTGTTGCAGCTTAAACCAGTTGGGCCTTGCTGAGAGCCTGAAAGAGGCACATGAACAGAAAAGCTGCTCTATTTCTTAGTTCTTCAAGCCTATTTATTTCATTAAGGCTGGTGGAGAAGGAAGAAATGTGCAACCCCAAGCTCACATCGCAGCCTCAGATCATGATCTTTATCAGGACAGTTTCACAAAACACCCTAAAAAACTCTTAAAGAATTTCCCACAATTATTTTGCAATACAATGGACGTTATTTTAATATAGTTCACACAGCAGATGAGCAATTGGACACGCACAGTTAAAAGGCGCACGGTAACGCCAGCACCTTCTCCTGGCTTTTCAAATTCCTGCCCCCAGGCACTTCCACACGCGGTTCCACCAAAACAATCAAAACCAAACAAACAAGGCATTTCACACACCTTCCGGAACTTCCACGTGGAGTTCCCGGAGCGAGATTAACACGAAACAAACCCCCCCGATACCCAACCACGGACACTTTTCACCCACGGGACAGGAGGAGCTCACACCCAGCGCAGTCGCTCACCCCCCGCTCACAGCCAGCTCAAATATCCACACCTCAAACTCGCACCCAGAAGACGAGGCAGCCCCAAGCCACGGGGCAGGGCTGTGCCCAGCACCGCGTCCCGTCACCGAGTGCCCCCACGGGCTCCCCGGGCACTGCGGCCGTGACTCGGTGCCCGGCGCGAGCCCCTTCCCCTCACGGAGCGCCCCTTGC
>JAWWLV010000121.1:5027342-5070241 GCA_035041135.1 Platyrinchus mystaceus | reverse complement strand
CCTCACCGAGCGCCCCTCGCCCTCACCGAGCGCCCCTCGCCCTCACCGAGCGCCCCTCGCCCTCACCGAGCGCCCCTCGCCCTCACCGAGCGCCCCTTCCCCTCACGGAGCTCCCTCAGCCCCGAGGGCACAGCGGGCACCGCGGGCACCGCTCCGCTCGCCCGGGGCCGCCCTCCTCCTCACCGCAGAGCCCTCCTCGCCTCGCTGCAGCACATCAAAAAGCCTTTTTTCGCCTGTTTTCTCCTTCTCGGGCACAAGGTTTTGGCCCCGAGCCCCGCGGAGGCTGCACAGGGCACGCCCCGGGCAGGGGGGCTGAGGGAGCACCTGTGCCCTGCACGGCCCCGGCGCTGCCCACCCCAATTACACCTCACAGCTGGAACTCATCGCCTCCCTCCAACAAGCAACAGCTGAAACCCATCGGCTCCTCTCAGCGAGCAGAACCCTGAGGGGAAAGGCTTCTTCACCTGCGAGGCGACATTAGCGAGGTTCAACCCTGCCAGGCGCGCAGGAAAGCATCACAAAGCGCCATACCACGGCCTCCTTTAAAGTTAAAAAAAAAAAAATCCAACCGCAACAAAAAGCCCCAAATTAACGCTGTTGACAAGAGCTAAAAGAGATCTCCCGAAGAACCCCGCGGGGAATACATTTTTACCTGGTATTTGCTACCCAAACCACAAGGCTGCACCAGGAGCGCTCGGACACCGGGAAACGCGAATTCCCACGGGCGGGAGCAGTGAAACGCAACCGCAACTTTCTCCCCGCAGCTCCAGCGCCTCTGGAAGGGACACCCAGCGCCGCCTCCCAGCAGCGACAGCCCGGGGAGCCCACGGGGCTGCAGGGGAGCCCGGGGCACCGCCGTCCCGGGGGAAAACACTCAGCCGGGCAGCGCCGCGGCGGCGATGAGCGCCGGGAGGAGGAGTGAGGGGCGCGGGTGCCCTCAGGGAGCGGTGGGTCCCCTCACGGCCGCCGCACTCACCCAGCAGCGCCCGGAGGTGCTTCAGCCGGGTCAGCACGTCCCGCTTCGGGTCCAGCGCCTTCTGCGTGGATTTCCTGACGTCGGCGTGGCCCTTCCTGGAGAACATCGCGGCGGGGCCGGAGCGAAGGACAGGGGGGACGCGGAGGATGGATGGATGGACGGACGGACGGACGGACGGAGATGCCGAGGCGCTCCCCGCGCGCGCTCCCCCCACCCCGCCCCACGCTCTGCGCGGCCGCCGCGCGGGGCGCGCCGGGAGCCTCGCGCCGCTGACATCACCCCCGCGTGGCGCTGACGTCACCCGCGCCGGTCCCGCGGGGAAGGAGCGGCGGCCGTGACCGTGGGATGGAGATCCCGCAGGGATGGGGACCCTAAAGCCGTGACCGGGGGACGGAGACCCCGCAGGGATGGGGACCCTAAAGCCGTGACCGGGGGACGGAGACACCGCAGCCGTGACCGGGGGACGGAGATCCCGCAGGGATGGGGACCCTAAAGCCGTGACCGTGGGATGGAGATCCCGCAGGGATGGGGACCCTAAAGCCGTGACCGTGGGACGGAGACCCTAAAGCCGTGCCCGTGGGACGGAGACCCGGCAGCCGTGCCCGTGGGACGGAGACCCGGCAGCCGTGCCCGTGGGACGGACACCCCGCAGCCGTGCCCGTGGGACGGACACCCCGCAGCCGTGCCCGTGGGACGGAGACCCTAAAGCCGTGACCGTGGGACGGAGACCCCGCGGCCGTGACCGTGGGACGAAGACCCTAAAGCCGTGACCATGGGATGGAGACCCTGCAGCCACCCGCATCCTTAGGTAGGCTCTGCTGCGTCTGCCGTGCTCTCCCAGACCGGCTTGGGCTGGGGGGGACCTTAAAGCCCTTCCAGTGCCAACCCCCCTTCCACTACCCCAGGTTGCTCCGAGCCCGGGGCGCTCCCAGGGATGGGGCAGCCACAGCTCCCCTGGGCAAACTGTGTCCCCGCCCTCACGGGGAACGGTTTCTTCCCGCTGGATTTCTTCATCCGGTCCAGCTCTCTATAGGAAAACACTCAGGTTTTCAATTACTGCTTGCACTGTAAATATATAAATATTTACCGTCTTTATTTCCATAACACAGAGAGTTCAATAGTTATACAACAAAAGCATGATCCACCCCAGAATTAGGAGCCAGCAGGGTTTCACTTAAAGGTCTTTAGATCCTCTCATTCCTGTGTAAAAAAAAAAAAAAAAAAGGTAAATTTTAATAAGCTCCAAGGCAGGTTCTGTGGTCCTAAAAAAGAAAAGTGCGTGTCAGAGAAATAACTTGCGTGTATACTTAGTCTTTAACAAAATTATTCAAGAGTCAATTCGCACATTACGTAGAAATTATTTTTCAGCCATGAATCATTGTAGAATAATAAAATGTCCCAAGAAATACTATTGTTAGGAGCAGAAAATACATCACTGCCACATCTCGCTTCCTCTGAGCCCTCTCAGGGACCCTTTCTGCTGCAAAGGCCTGGGGTCACCAAAGCAACAGGTCAACAAGCCCTAAACATGTCCCACTGGAGAAGGGACAGCAAAGGCTGGCCCTGTCACCAAACCTGGTGATATTCCTGCTGCATTTAAAAAGAAAGATAAAAAATCAATTCTTTTTCTTGCACAAAAAAGATGGAGCACACGGCCGGAGTCCGGCACAGAAAATTCACTGCTGCCCCATCGTCCCTGGTCTTGGAGCCCGTTCCAGGCTTACAGTAATTCCTATTGCATATTCTTCCCATCACACCATTACACAATGTCTCGTTCTAGAAGAGTTATAAAGCTGCTGCAATTGTCTAAAATTTTGGGTCACGTGTTGCAATCTGAACATTTGCAGCTTCCTGAGAGGAGCGAATTGGGCCAGTCCAGCTTTCACCTTCCATTGCCACGAATCGATTTGTGCAGTTGGCTGAGGAACCACATGGCTAAAATCTTGGCTTCCTCTTGTTTCTTCTTTCTTTTTTTTTTTTTCCTTCCCTTTTATTTTAATTGACTTATGAAACCAGTGACTTTCAGTTCGTCTCTTCTGGCGGTTTCTGATTGTTCCACGTTTTTGTCTTTTTCTGCTTTGTTAAAAAAGGAACTATTGCAGAGAAAGGAATTGTGGTTATACAGCTGCTCTGGTGTCTGATAACTTCTGTGATAAGCAGGGGAGCGTTGTGGTGCTGAGCACCAAACTGCATAGCTTTGGTCACTTGGTGCTTTAAAGCTTGCCAGAAATTCTCCTTGTGGAAAGCTGCACAGAATAAGAATTCCATGGCTGGAATGGTGGTGCTCTAGAAGAGTCCACGCTCTCCCTGTTAGGTCCTGGGAAATGGGGTCACGTGGG
Source organism: Platyrinchus mystaceus (assembly GCA_035041135.1). Lineage (NCBI taxonomy): Eukaryota > Metazoa > Chordata > Aves > Passeriformes > Tyrannidae > Platyrinchus > Platyrinchus mystaceus. The sequence goes on along the minus strand of JAWWLV010000121.1, from coordinate 5,066,926 downwards.
GGAGTCAGCATCGTTTAACATTGGCATAATTGGAGTGGTTGGAGGTCGTTGATTTGTGCTTTCACCACGGAATTAAGGTTATTTATCTCAGTTCTCGTGTGCCCATGAGCTGCAAGGTGAGAAAGCGCTGCTGTGGGAGATAATTCCCTGTGGAGCAGGATGGTCACTTGGGAGGTGATGTAGCCTAACACAAACCAGAATTGCCAGTAAACTGCGTCAGTGATCTCAGCCTATGCAGGAGAGCCACTTGTAAAATCCTGTGACTTGTGTTTTCTAACCGTATAACATTTGCAATTTCCCAGAAAGTCAGATGATGCATTTCCGAAAGTCGGTGCTTAAGGTAGAATAATTTCCTGAAAGATTGGGTCATTCAGCTCTCAGGATCTGAGGTAAAGGCTATATAAAGCAGTCTCTTAGGAGGACTTGTGGCAGAACTGCATTGTTAAAGGTCACAGCACAGTGGGATGTCCTGAGCGAGCTGACCGTACGGGCACAGGCACAGCAGTGCATGGATTGGGTATTCCTTAGGAAAACCACTCCCTGTGCAGGAGCCTGCCTGGGTGTGTGCTTGGATAACCTGGTGGGCAGACCCTACTGCTGCTGTGGCTGCACTGGAGGAGGCCCAGCATCCCATCAGTCCGGGGGAGGATTCTGGGGAGTCGTGGCACAGCCAAGAATCTGCTGACAAAAGGGAAAGTGCTGACCTTGCAAAGGCTGTCCCTGCAGTGCCTCTGGCACAGCCCTCCTGGCTGGGCTCCTTCTGCTCTTGGAGGAGTTTCTATTTCGGGCACCCATTGCCTTCAGCAGTGCAGGTGAGGGGCAGCACATGCCCGGTCCAAAATAGAGTAGCCTGAATTATTAATCCGTGTTTGTGCCACAGGCCGGCACGCTATCCCTGAACTGCACGGCTCAGGCCTTGCCTTCCTCCCCTCTGGGAAGCAGCCTGGTCCTCCAGGGAGTGAGTAACGGGGTCGTCACGCTGGCAGTGATGGTCCCACTGCAGGCACTGCCCCACTGCAGCTGGGCCCTGCCACCAGTGCTCGGGCTGTGCCACCCAGGAGCCTGGGAGGGATGCACGGGGCAGGGGAGCGGGAGCTGTGGCTCTCAGGGGTCTGTTTGCTCGTCGTCATCCTGAAGACATGGTTACTTTCCAAACTTCCCACCAGAAGGATGACACAAATCCTGTTTTGCTGGCCAGAGGGCAGTGCATTACCATGTGTAACAAGAGGCCAGAGCCACAGTCACAAACCAGGCTGTGCCTCACTGCTGTCACCACTTACCTTGGTGGGCCAGGAGAAGCAGGAGCTGCCCCATTCCTGTGTTCAGAATGCATTCAGCTCCTCAGTCACAGGAGGGAGGAACCTCTGCCCTGTTTCCTTACCTGCCCTCAGCCAGGGCTGGCAGGGGTAGGCGAGTGCCTCTTGCTGCAGAGTCTGTGGAAAGGTGACACCAGGCACACGAATTTCACTGGACCTGATGAACAGGCAGGGTTGCTTTTCCCGTGGAGCCTGAAATTTTAATGGCACAGATTAAATTACGGAACTTCTCCGCTTACTTGTGTCACTGTAACACTTTATACTGAGCCCAGGAAAAAGGGCAGGGGAAAAGTAAATACAGGAGACTTGCCTCCTAAATAACCTGCAGGTGAGAGAATGATTTCCTTAGCGTAGGATGCCAGAACTGACTTTCTGTCCTTCAAACCAAATGCTTCGAATTGTACTTAGAAAGCTGCTTTCTGTGTCCTCTTGCATATCCTTGGTCCAACACATGCATGAAGGCACACGAGCTCCTTATTTCCTCCATTGGAATCAGCTCATTTGATGCTTCCTGGCTTAGGTGCAGGTGCTTGGCAGGGCTTTGGTGCTTTGCCAGCGTAGGGAAACGAGGCTTTCCGTGGATTAACTCCTGCAAAGGTTTGGAGTTCCGCTGAGTTTATGGGAGCAGCCGTCCCTCGTCCACTTAACACTCACTGAGTGTCTCCCCTGGGGACTCCCATTCAGCACCTGAAGGGTGCTCATGGACTGTGGAGTGTCTCAGCCTCCGGAGGGGCTGTGCCCAGTTATCCAGCTTATCCAGGGGTGGGAACACCGGTCCAAAGGGGCACAGTGTCTGCGTGTCTCCTGAAGACACGTGCTCAGCACCCCCCGGCCCGACAGCTTCCCAGAAAACAGGTGATTGTTTAGCAGGAGTTACTCACTTAATACTTACTTGCAGGAGTTGAATATTGACTTTAGGAAAAGCAGATGGGACACAGGTCTCCGGGGACTGCAGGATGGCAGACTGTGGGTGACAGTGCTGAAATTATCCATGCCTGAGGCGTGTGTCCCTAAGCACAGCTGTATCTGGGAGCTGGGCTTCCAGAAGTTCTCACTTTGGCAGTAAAGGGGTAAAGAAAGAAAAAGATCTTCTGGGTACTGGGCTATTTAGGAAGAACCTGATGGAAAATGTCTAACCTTTGCAGTATATAAGGTATTCAGGTATCATTCATATAGTAAAAATGATAGACAGAAGAAATGCACTGTCAAAAAAAAAAAACCATCAGATTTCCTTCTGCTGGAATCTGAAACTGTGTGTAGAGGGAAAGAGAAGGATTTATGTCTATGGATGGAAAAAAAAATCCAAAATAGAAAGATCAGGGATTGCATGTCCCATGATACCTTCTAAAAGGAAACGGTATGGAGGATGTGGAAATTTCATGGAGTAAAAATATCAACCCACCAAGGAGAGCTCAGGCTACGCTTGCGAAAGGCTGAACTGCATGAGGAGGTTTATGGCACGTTGTGCAAGCCTGTAACCCGCTGCCCTGGCCAAGATCTTCCCATGAGGAGGTGTTACAGCTCGACTTGAGAGCGGGCTAAGAAAGCAGAGATTGCTCACCCCATAAAAGCAGGAAAATCATCCCTCTGCCTCCCTGCTCCGTGTGCCGCGGAACAGAGATAAAGTGCCGCTTGTCTCAACTGCACTAAATCCGAGATAAGTGTTGTTTACTTCACCCCTCTCCAAGAGGAAAGGTCACTCGTGATCTCGGTGGAGCTGCAGCAATTTCCTCCTGGCAGCCTCAACCTCTGGCCCGGCGTGGTGGAGCTCCAGAGCCTCTGCTCCCCTCCTCGGGGACACGCCTTAACCCTGTCCCTGCCGGCCCTTGCCCCTCTGCCGGCCCTGGAGCTGGCCCTGAACACACAGGGGGCTGAAATAGCAGCGAGATGGTGACAGAAACTCCTCTGGTGCTAGGAAATGATGCACAGAGGGCGCAGTCAGGGTCATTTGCTCCTGCAAGTTACAGATGAAGTGTTCTCCCGTCTGAAATAAGAGTCTCTGTTCTCCTCCTGTCCTCTCCAGGCTTTCCCGGGTTTATATTGCCATATATTTAACCTAAACTCTCTTTTTTTGACTCAACGTTGTGTTCATATTTTCATTTTTCTCTCGCCCTGTCCTTGCTCTTTGTCACTGGAAGGAACAATGAACGAGGAGGGAAGGAGCTGGCTGGGATCACCCTTAAGCTGGGCTTTGTTAACATCAGGGATGACCACTTGGATTGTCTTAACCCCGAGTTCGAGTTCCTTCTGACAAACCAGGCTGTGTGATACCTTCAATTCTCCTTCTGAAGAGAAGATCTCAAATGCCTCTGTACATGAGAAAGAACAAAAACCCCCTCAAAAAGAACCAGGAACACACAAAGCCACTGCTGGCCGCTGATGTTGCACACATTCTTCCTTCTTTTCTTCCTTTGCAAATGAAGGACTGCAGAAAGCAGTGCAGTAATTACAGCCTGCAGAAATGGCTCGGGTTTTCCTCCGTGGACAAGCGTGACAAAAAAAATTATAAAAAATAATTTTTACCAACACAGCTGGTGTTCAGATGAAATTATGTGGTTAGCTTTGAAACGATATTAAAAGAGAAATTTTAATTAACCTGTACCACCGAGTCAGAAGATAATATCTGATGCATCTAACAGGCCTACAGACAAAATATGATAAAATAATTATTTGCAATTAGATATATGCATTACAGACAATGTTGTAATTAAAATGTACTTAATGTCACAGGAGGTCCTTTAGTATCAAAATAATTCGTAGAAGGACCGTGGAAACAATGTGATGATTATCCATCCCTCTGGAAAAAAAAAAACACCTCAGGATTTGCCAAAAGCCTGGAACATTTCTGGGTTTGGAGCAGACACCAGTGTGGCCCAACAGCCGAACTCCTCTTTCCCAGTGCCAGGTCCATCTGCCCGGGGTCCATTTGTCAGGGTGTGTCTCACCTGTAGAGGGGAAAGAGAAACACCCGTTCCAAGAGGATGCAGGGATTCCGTTCTGCCACTTCACACTGCCACATTCAAATCCTCGCTGTAATGAGCCAGGCCAGTGCTCTGAGGGGTTTTGGAGTTAGTGTTTCTTCAGGGAAAGAGTTATTTCTTCGTGAAAATATTTATTTCTTCAAATCATAAGTAATAGCGGAAATTGCTGCAAAATGTACTAAACTGGAGGGACGGCTGGAGGGGAAAACACCCCCCCAGTATATCATCAGCTGTGTCTTTATCTCCCCTAGCTTCTCCACTTCCCCGTTTGCAGCAGAACAAAGAGAATGTGCTAAAGCTGCTTTGGGATTTCAATGCAAAATAATGAGAATTCATTGCTAATTAGGGCTCCAATTAAAAAACCTGATCTTTGCAGCGACACTGTTAATGAACTTGTAAATTGCAGCTGCAGACTGGCATCCCTATAAACACTGCCTGGGTTGGTTCCATGTGTGTGTGCAGGAGCGGTGAGCGTGCCCAGAGCTGTCCAGGGCACTTGGGAAGTGGGAAATGCCAAGGCTCAGCGTGGGGAATTGCTGGAGGGGAAGCTGGAGGTTTAAATTACGATGGCATTTGTCTCACAAAGTACTCGGCGGGTGATGTTGGCAGGTGCCTCTGGAGATCACCTGCTCCAATCTCCGCTCAGGATGGGATGCCCAGAGCAGGGAGCTCAGCCTGGTTGGCTTTGGAATGTGTCCAAGGATGGAGAGACTGTTTAGCCTCTGCAGACAACCTGGGCCAGTCTCTGACCGCTGACAAGGGGAGTTTGGTATGCTTAACTGGAATTTTCTGTACTGCAGTTTGGGTGTTCTCCCCTTTGAAGGAGGGCTGAAGAAAAAAGTACAGAGCACTGGGGATGAAGTGGGACATGAATATCAGGCGAAGGAGGGAAGTGAAGCATTTCATCCTTGCTCTGGTATTAATTTTTTCTCTTTCATCCGAATGCATAGATTTTATTTTGGGAAGTGTGTCACAGCTGATGAGATCCATAATGGAGCCATTCGGGGGCATCTCCGAACATGCACTTTTCCCACATATAAAAATGTACCTGAAATTTTGAAAGATGGAACACTCATTTGCCAATTTAAAAAGAAAATGGAGAGAATGAGAGAGAGAGGCTCGTGGAGTTGTAAATCTTCACAGAAAACCAGTGGAGAAGCACATGTACGTTTAGAATGATGTTGACATTTCTGAAATCAGAGATATGGTGTTTTATCTAAATTACACCAAAGCCCTTCAAGATAATGTGCTGTGTAATAGCTGCAGTTTTAGGCACTATTTCATTTTCAATTTTCTGTACAAAAAGCATGATTCTTATCCACAATTCCAGCTCAGTGTTTGACAAATTATTAGCATATACTGCCCAGCTGCACCTAGTGTAGGGAGAGCTGTATTTGAGCGGAAGAGGCTGCATTTCCCCCCTGCCCTGCACTGGCTTTGCCAGCATTCCATGTTATCCAGAGAGGGGGCAAAGCTCAGGGCTGGGGAATGGCGAGTGCCTCCTCCTCCTCCTCTTGTGTGCACTACTGCTTGAAGCTCGGGCTTGGTGCAAGCTCTGTGTCCCTCCTGGTGTGTCCTGGGACTCAGAGGGCCCCCTAGAGCTGCTGAGCACTACACTGAGAGGTGAAATAACTACCTGTCTTCAGGGAGCCTCCTTCTTTCTTGGGGGTATCCAAGGGAACCAGCATGTGCTGGAGCAGGAAATCCTTGGAGGGGCAATGACACAGTCTGACCCCACCAAGCCCCTTGGCCCAATGCTCTTGTTTCCAGCACTGCTTGAACAATATTCTAGAAAATATTAGCAGTGTGGGGAAGTTCTTTGCCAGCTTTGTGTGTCACAGAGCACATCTGCAGGCGTGCTCCGTGCTGGTGGTGCTGAGTAAGGGAGCCTGGAGCCCCGAGGCAGGAATTCTGCTTAATTCCCATGCAAAGAGCAAGCTGCCTTGACAGAGCTGGAAAGGGTCTGCACATCAGTTCGATGGCAGATGCCATGGGCTTATCTAAAAGGCAGGATTTCCACTCACATCCCCGGCTGTGAGGGGATGGAGAGCCTGCTCCCTCTGCAGGGAGCTCCGGCTTCCACTGCACGGATTTGTCCCCAGTATTAGAGGGAGGAAAACTCCTTTCTCCTCTGAGAAGTCTCTTTTGAGATACCAGTGGATAAAATCCGGAAAGATGTTCTGTTTTTGCACATGTGCTTCCAGGTCAGTGATCCTCAGCAGACTGTGGGGTGGAGGTGCAGCCCCAGCCTCTCCCAGCTGGGATGTGTGGAGCAGGAGATGGCAGCACACCTTGTCATCAGCTGGGCGAGGAGGGTTTTCATGACAGCCATACAGCACCCAAATATAAATGAAACTCTGCTAGGAAATTAAATTCAGGGAATAGAAATAGTTTCCTTGGCAAGCCTAGAATAATGCTGGCAGCACTGGGACTGGTTGCTAAGTGAGGGGGCAGAGCAAGGAAAGGGGAGCAGTGGCTGTGATTATTGTTGCTGCCTTAATAAATATATGCATTAAAGGTAAGAAACCTGTATATTTAAACTGTGTGGGATTTCTGTGTTTGGAAACAGAGTGAGGGAACCAAGGTCAGAAGAGCCTTGGGATGCATCTCAGAGGTAATCTGTCAGTGGTCAAAATAAATGTCTTTGTTTCAGCTGGTCACTGGGAATGAATATATATATAAATATGTAACCATGTGCCAGGGGTTTCTGAGCAAGGGGACAGAAGGAAATGGGAATTGCAGTGTTTTGGTCCTAGTTATGAAAGATTGATGGTATTTATTTGTCTTCACCAAGTGTTCCCCAGCTCACTGGAGTTTGCTCTTTCATACACACCCACCCAATTTTAGGGATAGTCCACGCTCAAACATATCTGTCTGCTCAGTAAGAGGGACTGTGCTTAAATCCAGTGAAGAATCAGGTGCCAGAAGATCTTCAGAGAGGAGCTGGGGGTGTTTAAGGTCCATCCATCATTGCAGCATCAAAAAAGTAGAAAATGCAGGGGGAGAATCTCTGGGGAAAAAATAAATCTGAGGTTTGAGTCTGTCAGGTCCTACCCTTACACACAGCATAGGCTTGAGGGTTGTTTTGAATAGTCTGACATGCAGCAAAGAACTTTGTGTTTGGGATTGGTGTAGGACAGTGAGATCACAGCTGGACATACAGGATATGTTAATATTCTGATTTGTCTCTCAAAGAAACCAAGCTGGACAAAGCCAGACTCTCGTGTCTCAGAGTTCTGGAGAACACTTCTCTGGAGGGTTTGTGCCATTCTGGGTAATCAAAATGATTAACCCACACAGAGAACTTGCAAAATTAGATCCCTCCCGGGTCATTAGGCCAGACACTTGTGCAGCCAGAAGGGCTACAGAAATGGCTTGTGGTATAAAAGAGGATACTCTTAACTACCTGCCATAGCTGGTACCCCTGTAGAACACTGTAATTTGATTTACTATTTGGTTTTCTGTCCTACAGTTGTTGGCAGCTCCCATACAGACCCCTTGTTTTAATGTTTATTTGCATGTTTAATTACTCTATAATAGCACAATAATTACCATGTTGCTACAGAGGAATTACATGGTTGTCTGTACTCTGTAAACCAGTGTCAACCCCCTCTGCAAACAAATAATTATGCAGCCAACATACCTGTTTAACTTCCACAGAAATTAGCAGAGGAACGGGAGAAATGTGAAACATGCAGTTGCTGGGTTTGTAATTAAATATTTATAATTGTTTTATAAATAATGCGTTAAAATTCTTCATTTCCTTGATTTGTTTTCCTACCGTAACGTCAGACAACATGAACTGCTGTGGAAATAGAGCTGCCAAAGCTGAGCTCTGCAACCGCAGGCTGTGCCACTTCAGAGCCTGCAGGCTGCGGTCGAACAAATGGAAGTGTTTTTAACCAACTTCCCGTGTGCTCCGTCCGCAGCTCTGGATCCTTGGATCTGTCCTGCAGGCAGGGAATGAAGCCAGGAGGTGGCAGTGTGCACCAGGGAATGAACTGCCCGGCGCTCATCGGAGAGCAGGGATTCAGCCCGCAGAGCCGGCTGCGCGGACACCCGGCCTCTCACAGCAGCTCAGGTAGGGTTTCCAGCACCTTTTCCCTTCTGAGGGTGTCAGTTTGTTTTTCCAAGGCTGAAGAAGAAGCCGTCAGGGTGAACGGCTCCACCCGCTGCGTTGTTTCACGCCGGTGAATTTCTTCAGTAAGCTCCTGTGTTTGCTTTAGCTTCAAACGCTCCCTGTGGATTATTTGGAAAACATGTTGCCTCGTGTTTCCCCTTTCCTCCCGGGGGATCTGCTTCCCCACAGCTGGTTTCTGTACATCCAGTGTTGCCAGTGCTCAGGGTACGGGATATGGAAAGAGCATTCCAGATTCTGACCCAGCAACCCCTCTCCTCCCCTCTGCCTGGCTTGTGGTGGGGAATGTTTCCAGACCATGAGTAAGGAAGGACTGTGTTTCTTGGGTACAGCAGGACCTACTGATGTGCTGTCCAAGCAATAATGTACTGGTGATGGAGATAAACTGGTTTTATTCACTATAAATCAAATGGCAGGTCTGGATTATCCCCAGGGGATGCTGGAAAACAAAATCATGCACAGTGCTTTCTCCAAAAGGGTGCTGAGTTTGTTTGCAGTTGTGCTGCTTTGGGGAGGGCTAAATTCAGGGTAGTTCTGGGTTCTGCTGGCACTGCAGGAGCGGGGTGTGCCCAGCTGTGCCTGCTGCAGCACGTGGCACAGGAGAGGGCTGTGCAAGGCAGGGGATCCCGCTGGGATCCTGGTGGGGTGTGGGAGCAGCCCCTGGCCATCCCCTGCACTGGCCTTGTCCTGAGGAACCCCACCCACAAACCACTGCTGTCAGGTCTTGCACAGCAGACCTACTTCTTACTCAGCCTCATTTCTCTGAGGGAAGGAGGATACTTGGCTCCCTGTTTTTTTATGAAGTCATCTCGTTTATTTGCTCTTCAGAAAGCCTCTTTACAGCCCCTTCAGGACCAGCAGCGTGTGGCTCTGGGACGGGAGGCAGCTCCGGGGCTGAGTGCTGTGCCAGGACAGCTCTCCAGCAGTGGGGATGTCTGCAGTCCAACTCTGCAAATCCCCATCTGGGGGAGACAGCAGCAGAATTCAGAGTTTGACTGTTACCTGTGTCCAGCCCAGCCTGAAGGCATGCTGGTGCAGTGCGAGGGGAGTGTTAATCTGGCAGAACAACTGCTGTGAGTTATTGTGTGTTTGCTAATCTGAGGGCTGCTGATTGCCCCCAGAATGTCTCCCAGACTCCTTGGCCAGGAGAAGCCCTGGCTGTACTGCCTGTAGGCACCAGATGGCATCACGGCGGAGCGCTGGGAGCTGGCAGGGACCACAGGCAGGACGAAGCTCGGCTTTGAGTCTTTCTGGGCATGATTCCAGGCAATAATATCTTTTCCTACCAGTTGTGAAGGGTCTGAACTTTGGTTCGCACGAGAAGCTTAAAAAAGCAACTGTTTAAAAACTCGAGTCCCTCCTCTGTCTCGCCTGGTGCTCGAGGCAGTGCAAGGCTTCCAGGTGAGCCCACCAGCTCCCTGAACCTGCTGGGGCTGGTGTGGGGCTGGGGCTCTCCCAAATGGACCTGGAGCTGGGGTCACTGCCTGGTCGCTGACAGCGTGAGGGTGGTTCTGCCCCTCTGACCGTTCTGCCGTGTTTTCCAAAATGTGCTGGTTCTTTTGCTCTTCCAGGATTTGTACGTGCAGTTGCAAAGCTTTGAAATGCAGGATGATGCCCCTCAGAAAGCATTTAAGTGTGAGGGGTTTTTTTCTGTGGAACAAGCCATCCTTTTAATTCTGGCTCTCTAGAGATGACAGTAGTGTAAAGCCAGGATTTTCCCTGCACAGCCCCTTGGAGGGGCAGGTAGAGAGGAGAAGTTGCACACTGCCAACGTAGCACTGAGCTTTCAGCCACTTGATCTGAAACAAATGGTTTTGCTGTGGATTGATAAGGGCTCGGTTCAGCACGGGAACAAACAGCAAAGCTGATGTTCTCTCACACACGGCTGCGTCCCTGGAGAGGAAAGCGAGCTTCAGCAGCCCAGATGATTTCCAAAGGAGTCGTGGGGCCGGGCGGGGAAGTCAGAGGCGCTTTCCTGAAGAATAGAGCCCGTAGTGTCTGCGCTGCAACACTGCTCCCCTTCTGTCCGTCTGTCTGTAGCTCTTTGTTATGTCAACATCTGTAGCTGTGAGTAAATAGCAGCAGGGCAGAATGCAGCTTGTGCTGCCGCAGCGCCGGCTGGGCGCGGGCCAGGGCCCGGCGGGGACTGTGCCGCCTCTGTCTGCGCCCGGCAGGGGCATGGAGAGGGCTCCCAAACCCCTCGGGCAGGATGAATGGCATCGCTTGGTGCTCCACTGACTGTGCATTCCACAACAGCCTCTGGCAGTCCCGGGCAGAGGCTGGGTTTGCTGCAGCTCAGCACCTGAGGCTGCGAGCGTGGCAGGGCACGAGTGCCCGTCTGGTTAGTCTGTGAAAAACATCCCTGTCTTCTCTTGTCAGCTCCCACCAGGAATCTTCTGGGCGCTGTTGGTTCTTATTTATAAAAATTGTAAATATTTATGGTTGTATAAATGCTCAGAACTATTAGGAGAAGTCATTTTACCTAAATGGTAAAGTCCTAAAGTCCTGCTCTGCCTGCCCGGGCAGAGGGGCTGTGGAGCTGATGTCGGAGCGAAGGAGAGGTCTGTGTGGAACCAGGCAGTGAGGGAACCAGGCAGAGGGGCAAGGGCTGCGAGGGGGAGCTGCTGTGAGGGGGCTCAGCTGGCTCCCAGGGACCCCTAAATGTCACCAGCTGCAGGAGGGACACAGTCTGGGAAGATGCCTTCCCCCGAGCGCTCTGCTGAGCACCGGGAGCAGCCACACAGTGCATTGGTTCCCAAGGCATTTCCCTGCTCAGGGAGCCGCTAATGAGCGGGTGATCAACTGTGTCAGTGCAACCTCAGAGCTCTTTCCACAGGAAAAATAAGGTCACAGCTACTTGCCAAGGAATACTGTTGTGAACTATTAGTTAGGCTGCAAGAGTAAACTTTGGAAGTTGCACTTTGTCTCTCTTCTCCATCGGCTGCTGTGGTATCTGAAGTCAAAATGCAGTTTTCCCTGGAGCTGTTCCTGGCAGCCCTGGCTCTTCTGGGCAGGGGTGCTTTCCCTGGTCGTGCTGTGTCGGAGCTGTTCCCCTCTGCAGGCTCGGTGTATCTCCTGGGGAAGTTCACCTTCCAGGGGCAGCATCTCGAGGGCGTTGGACAGCCCCGCTGTGGCACGAGGTGCTGTGCAGGGGAGTGGTGGGAGCCAGAGGATCCCAGAGTGCTGAGGAACGCGCTGGGCAAAGGGCAGGCAGGATCCCAGGGACCTGTCCGCGGCCAGCCAGCAGTTCTGGGCATGGCAAAGGGCTGGAGCTGGGCTGAAACCTGCTCAGATCGAGTTTTGCTCACACTTGTGGTCAGAACGTGTGCTGGAGCTGCCTTTGAACAGAACCACAGTGCCAGGGGCTGGGAGGCTGCTGAGGTGAGCAGCTTGTGCCACAGACTGAAGGGCACGTTTACACCACAGGTCAGGGAGGTTGGATCAGCTGTGCCACCATGGATGCAGGTCTGTCCACCCACGTCTCTCCTGCCTGGCAGGTGAGAGGCTCTGGGGTCCCTCAGCGCTGCTGGAGGAGTGGGTGTCAGCCTGAAGGAGATGTGGCTGGGTAAATATGCTCATGTTCTGCTGTTTACAGAACACTTAATTATTTTTGATAGGTAATTAGTGTTCTCTGTTTTGATGTTTTTACATTGATCTGATACGTGCTACCAAAGGCTGCACACGTGGAGGAGGGTGTACACCTTCACTTGGTCAGGACCTTCACCTGTCTTTGTTCTGGTGGGTTCAGAGATGCTGCACCAGGCCCACCAACCCTTCTCTTGGTTCCAGCTGATTTTTTTTCCTCCTTTGGAGTCTCGACAGTAGATTTTGCTTCCGTTCAGCAATAAGGGGAAGACTTAAAAGCACAGAGGACCGTAAGGAATCTCATTGCACTGGAAGGTTGGGTGCCTAATTGCCCTTTGTGCCATTAAAAAAAATCTCTCCATATGTGTTTTGTTTTGTTTGTGAGCTTTTCCCTCCCCACACGGGCAAAAATCGATTGATCAATGTTTGTTACAAAGTTATGAGCAAACGTCTCCGGGCTCTTTGCTGCATTGATGTCTCGCAGTGTGTTCTCCTTGCTAACAAAATTAGTTGCAAAGTCAGCAGGAGGTTGGGAGAACAGAGCGTGGGGTTTGTTTGCATAGCACACAGCCTGGCTGCTGCTTAAATAACAAACCCTGCCTCGCACACATCTGACCACGGCGCTGGGCTTGGGTTCTGTTTTAGGAATTGTTGTTTGAATAAAAGGTCATTTACTGCCTCACTGGGGGGAAAAACAACAGCGTAAATGTACAGTGGTGTGCAGCACACTGGGGGTTTTCAGTGGGGCACAAAGGAGGTGGTGTGTGGGAGCTGTAAACAGCCCTTGGGCACAACCACGTGTGAGAGGGGCTGGGGGTGCCAGCTGGGGGTGTGTGGGGTCACACCTCTGTGGGGCACAGTGCCACGGAGAGATGGGGTGTGTGGGGTCACACCTCCACGGGGCACAGTGCCACGGAGAGATGGGGTGTGTGGGGTCACACCTCTGTGGGGCACAGTGCCACGGAGAGATGGGGTGTGTGGGGTCACACCTCCACGGGGCACAGTGCCACAGAGAGATGGGGTGTGTGTGGCTCGCACCTCCACAGGGCACAGTGCCCCAGAGCCCCCTCCACGGGTGCTGCCTCCGTCTGCAACCTGCTGGTAGCGAGGCAAGAAGCCAGAGGGTGGGTATGGCTGCGTGGACACCCGTGCCCCGTAGCTGGGGCAAGGGCAGAGCCTGCCCGGGGAGCCCAGCGGTGCCTCCTGGCAGCCCTGCTGTCCCTCCCGGCTCAGCTGGGATGAGCCTCTTATCTCCTGTGCTCCTACAGCCTTTATCTTTCTCTTCTGCTAAATTTCAGCCTTTAAGTCTCGCAGCAGCATTAAGCTGTCTTATGTTTTGCTTCACTCACCTTCAATATTTACATGTTATTTTTAATGTATGGAAACAAACATGTGCCGGGAACACTGTCACAAAATGCCATTATCACTTCCTCCCACCTCTTTCTGCAGCGTTTCTTGTGTTTCTGCTGTAACAGCAGGATCCCAAAATGTGCCAAATGAAGAGATATAATTTTAATTTATGGGAGTTCTTAAAAGGCTCCTTTAGGTTCAGATTAAACCCTACTGCAGGTTCAAGGGAAAGTTTAAGAAAATCAATTTTCCCAGGCTAAAAAGAGCAAACCCACTGCAGTGTATATAGTGCCCTTTGTTACTGGAATCAATAGCTCTGTTCCCAGGGCTGAATAATCACTTTTTTATATAATGTTAGTAGACACAGACTTATCTCCTCCAGACTTTGTTGTTGAACCTGCAGTAAAATATTTTTGGCTGTTAACAGTTTCTTGCTCTTATCCATGTTTAATTTTTTCCTGTATCTGAGCCTTGCTCTGAGCTTGAAATGGGGTGATTATTCCCTGCTGTGGCACTGGCATGGAGCACAGAAATGTTTCAAATTAATGTTTTTCCAAGAAATCACGGGAAGAGTCAAGCATGCCAGCAGCTAAAGGCAGCATCGTTTGGGTCTGGTTTTGGCTGGGAGTGTTTTCACTGCCTGTTCCAGGGTGTTGGAGTGAGGGGACACGTGTCCATCGTGCCAGGAGCCGCGTTCCGGGAGCGAACGTGAGCGAGGAGGAGCTGATTGCTCCTGGCCTGCCCTGAGCCAGGGGGACATTTCTCCCAGTGCTGTGTGGGCTGCAGATGCCCCGAGCAGCTCTGTCCCCCTTGCCCTCCACGGAAAGGGGGATGTTCCTCCCAGACATTCCCACCCCTGAAGGGGATGGGAGCGTTCGTGGAGCAGTGGTTACGGACCTGTAGCAGGGTGGCTGTGCGGGTACCTGTGTGTTTGGGGTGTGACAGGAGGATGCTCTGGCAGGAGGCTTTTAATGCCTCCGATGGTTCTGCCCTCTTAATTAGGCTATTGCAAATCGCCTTGCGAGGACACGATCCCTCGGAGGGCCGGGCTGGGCCGGACCCGCCTGGGAAGGGCCGGTGGAACAAAGGGGTTTGCCGGTTTGTCTCTGCAATTCCGACTTATTTCCGGCTTTGTGTTTTGAGCATCACCTTTCCCACTCGCCCCCAGCTCCGTTATTAGCCAGGCATTCTGCGGCGCCGGCGAGCGCGGCCGTGCTCGTCACAGATAATGGTTTGACATTTCAGATCACCCACGGCTAATCAGCCGGACGTGGCGGCACATCCCAGAGAGCCATTAGGGATGTGTGGCTGCCACTCTCCCTCGCTGCCGGGGCACGTGGCAGCAGCAAGAGGGTTTCTGCAGGGCTGGGGGTCACCCAGCAGTGTGCCCTGCTATGGGATGGGGGTGTGGGGAGCACCCAGTGTAGGGAGCACCCAGGCTTCCCTGCCAACAAGGGGCTTTCTCCGTCTCCTGAAGGACCGGAAGCTGTGGACACCTTCCACCCAAAAGATCTGTGGTTTCCACAGCTTCCTGCCTTCCTCACGTTCCAAGGGGTGTTCAAAGAAGCCACACACCGTTCCCAGTCTCTCTGAAATCCTCCGGTGTCCAGGCCTGGCAGCCCAAAAAAGCAAGAACAAAAAGGAAGAAGTAACTTTCTGGCTTCTCAGGCCTCTTGAGTGGCAGAGTTGCTCAGGATATTTCTTAAAGTATTTAATCTTGTTGACTGCTGAGGAAACAGGATTTCTGCTCAGGTGCTGGCCAGGCTTGGCATCTGCAGCCAAACGGGGAAGAGCTGGGTGCCCTTTGGAAGCAATGGGCCTCTGCCCCAGGATCTGGCACGTGCCTCTCTGGGCTCTGATTTTGTCAGGGATGGGGGCTGTGACAGACACCTTGTTCTGCAGACTGCAGGGCTTCCTTGTGGCTTTGCCTTTCAGAAGCTTTGCTGCTGCAGAGCACGCCCAAAACCTGCTGAATTGGCAGAGAGAGAGACAGGTGAGGTCTCTGCTAATCTCCACTTAAATCTTCAAATGATTGAAGTATCCAGTCTTAGCGATGGCATGAAGAAGTCAATGTTGAGTGTGGTTCCTCCAGTGCCCACTTAAAGATAATGTGTTTTCATGGACACAGTTCAGCACATAAAAGACAAGTTTCCACCTGGTTACAGCACCTTGGAGTAAATGATGAGTGCTAGGACTCTTTCTTTTTTTTGCTGCATTTTTTTCCTCCTCGGGAACGGTGAAACGGAAGTTGTTCACTGTGTCTGGTGCTCCTGTAACTAAAGGTTTGCTCAGCACCTGGCTGAGGTCGCTGCAGAGAAGGTGCAAGGTGCTGGCAGAGCTGACCTGGTGCCACCTCTGTGCCCAAACCAGCAGCACTGCTCGTAGGTGACACTGGGACCAGGGGCTGGATCCACCCATGGGATGTGTGTTCTGTAGCACACACCGTTTTCCTGCTCTGGACTGGGAGGTCTTGCCATGCTACCTGGGCTTGTGCTTTATAGATCCATCACAACTCTCCGGTGCACAAAGTCCAGAGGCATCCGGAGCTCGGGCTGGATGAAGGAAACTGGGTGGATGCTGAGGATGTGGGGAGTGAAGGTGTCTAGTGTGTAGTGGGTGGGAAATCCCCTCTGGGGTGTCCTGGCATGTCCTCTTCCATTGCCAGAAGGATGCCTGGATACCTGGGCTACTTTTGGCTGTACCCCCTTACTCAGGCCAGGCCAGTTCTCCCTCGTGTGTGCTTGGGGAGCCAAGTGAAATCCCAACGTGTCACTGTGGGTTTGTGCTGCTCCCACACTCCTGTGGTCTGCTGGCACCTCCAGCTAACGGAAACACTTGTCCCTCTGTACTGCCTTCCACAACTGCTCGAGTTCTGGGGAGAGAACAAGGAGAAAGCACGGACGAAACATCTTTGTTTTCTGGGATTTCTCCTCATCGGCTTAATTGCAATAACATTTATATCACATAATATAGTGCAGCAGGGTTGTAATTTTCCTATCATCCAAATTGCAGGCTGAAAATGGCGTTAGGAAAGGACTGTAGAGACTGAATTGCTGCTTTCAGAATGACTCCTGTTAACTGACAATGTGACCGGCAAATGGCTCCCCGAGGCAGGATGGCTGGAGCAGCTCCCGCCCGGCGTGGCTGAGCAGGGCTCGGCACTCGCTGAATAAAACATCGGCACCTGAAAGCAACTGTCTCCCTTCAAACGCCCCTGCTCCTTGCAGGAAAGCAGGGACACGGCCATGTGCCCGTGTCTGCTTGTTGCTGAAGGAAATGCAGTTGAAAGGCACTTCTGGAGTTCAGTTCCCACTGTTTATTTGGGGATGTTTTTGTGTCCCTACGAGCCCCGTCAGCTTCACCTGCTCCTTGGCTTTCCTGGGGCTGTGGTTTCAGTGGTGGTTCGTGTGGGATGCCAGGGGCTGAGTTAGGGACTCATTTGTGCAATTTAGGTCCTTGATGAAATGCCAGAGCTTCACCTCTGACCTCTGAAATCCCTGTCTGCCTTGGGAAACAGTGAGAGAAGGGCTGGAAACTGCTTGGACTGTTGGTGGCATATTCTTCTACCTATATATTTGACTTCAGGTAGGCTGTGGAGCCCCCAGGTCCATGCGTGGCCAGTAAATGACCAGTGAATGTAACGTGACCGGTGGCTTTGATACACTGGAATAATTCTTATTTATTGTTTTGTAAAACACCAGTGTGGTCACGCTCAGAAATGAATGCAGGCCGTGAAATTGCCAATTTAATTAGTGGGGTTTGTGAGGGTACAAAAAAGTTGCGGAACTAACTCGATTTCCCACTGAATAGTCCCACCCTGCGGGTGTGAGCGTGTGTTATAATCTCTGTCTTGCTTCCAGGCTTAGTTTTAGCTGTCAGAAAAAAAAAAAAAATCTGATATTTGAGTCTCTTTTGAATCGTTGTATCCTGTTCCACAGCACCATTAGTGTTTCTTTTTTCTCCTAAAGATCCCGGGCAGGGTAAGTTTAGTACAAGGCATACGGTGGCTCCCGCTCATGCTCCGATTGGCCTGTAAATGAGTTCTGTAAACGTTACTTACAGCGAGTATTAAGCTCCTTTTACCAGATAAAGTAACTAAATGTTCTGGGAGTGAAGCCTTCTGCATGTATAATTCTGCCACAAAAAGCCCAAAGAGGCTTTTGATTATTTAAACCTTAATTTTTTTTTTTTCTTTCTTCTGTGGCTTCTCCCTGGGAGTTCTTTTTTTTTTTTCTTTTTGCACGCCACCAGAGCTGAGGCCTTAAAGTTTTGAAGCACCAGGTGAAGAAAGCAATTTCATGCTTCACGCCACCACTAATGTCCTGTTGTAATCTGCAGCCAGCAAGGCCCTTCCGCTGGAGTCGGGGATAATGAAGGGTTTAACTTTTCGGTGCTGTCAAATTAGTTGGGGGGGAGCGCGACGAGGCCGCTTCCCGTTTGGGCTGCGGGGATTGCGGGGACAAACAAGTGAGCATTACAGGTGATCCTCTGCCTGCACCGAGGTAGAGAGCTCCCATTTATCGCCATCAAATGCATTAAGCTGGGAGTCAAAGCCCTTCGCTTTCTGCTCCCCGCGAGTCTGGACCAGAAGACAATCAAGCCATAAGGGTCATTTTCTGCATGAGCTAACCTTTTCCTCTCGTAGGGTTTGAAGCCTTTGTTGACAATGAGATGCTCAGTGGGAACATTAAATTAACACTTCATATTCGTGGCTGTAAATTTACTGGCAAGCTGAGGAAAAGTCAGGGAAAACAAACACTCCATCATTTCTGCTTCATTTAGCTGCTGAATGGGGACACTCTCACCTGCAGAGAAAAGAGGTCAGGGCAAACAGGGATAATTTTAATCTGACTCTCAGCCTAGTCTTTAGTGGCGGTGGATTGTGTTGCGTTCTGCGCTGAAAGTAAAGGTGAGAGCGAGGTGAGAGCAAGAAAATGGATAAGTAGTATGTGAAATGCTTCAGAGACCTTGTCATGGGCAGGCAGGGAGGGATGGCGGGCTGGTTACTACGGAAACTAGCGGGCTAAATACTATTAATTTTGCAAACTACAGAATCAGTTTGCTCTCAGATAATGGCTGCACTGAGATTTCCCCGTGCCAGCCAGGAGACAGCACTGAATTCCTCCACTGAAGGCTTTAAAAACAGGATGGTTTGCACTCCGATTACGATGCTCGGTGTGACTCCATCCCAGCCGTGTGTTCCATGTCTCCTGTCTTTCTCCCAGGTCATGGCGATGGCTTTCAGGGCTGATGGGCAAATAATGCTCGTCTGCTGCAGCGCTGACTAATGTGACAGCGCTGGGCTGTCACCAGCTGTTAGTGTGTGTGTGTGACATCGGTGCCCCAGCTCCAGGAACACTCAGCCTGTCTTAAAAATGGCTGTTCCTGGGTTTTGCCTTATTCTGCCGGCAGATGAATTTAACAAGTCCTGCTGAAAGGGAAACCTGAGTTCTGGAAAGGTGTGTGGGAACATAACACGTCTGACCTGCAGCGCTCGCGTCTGCTGGGGCTGCAGAGGCCTCGTGGATCAAAGCACTGTCAGTGAAAGGGTACTTGAATTATTTTTGGTGGGTGTTGCTGCTGTGGCAGGAGATGATGATCTCGTTAGGGAGCTGAACGGACCAGCGGCTGCCCAGCAGGGCTCACCCGGAGCGTCCCGCTGGCCCGGCCGAGCATCCCGGGGTGGCGGGAGCTGCGGGAGGGAGGCAGAGAGGAGGAGGAGATTAAAGCTGAGACAGTGACAAGCCGATAATAGGAAACCCTTTCAATAGTCATAATCCTTGGTGTGCAAGGACAAACAGCAACGCTTTTGTTCTCAAATTCAGATTGATTTTTGGTTCAGGAGTAAA
Source organism: Platyrinchus mystaceus (assembly GCA_035041135.1). Taxonomy (NCBI): domain Eukaryota; kingdom Metazoa; phylum Chordata; class Aves; order Passeriformes; family Tyrannidae; genus Platyrinchus; species Platyrinchus mystaceus. The sequence goes on along the minus strand of JAWWLV010000121.1, from coordinate 5,047,707 downwards.
ACCTGAAGTGACTTGGAGACGCCTCGTCTCCCACGCCGGGAGTTCACAGCCCGACCTCCTGGCAGTGCTCCTTCACAGCCACGGGGGGAGAACATGGGCATGTAACAGGTGGGGTGTGAAGCACGAGGTGATGCTCAGAGAGCCTTTCCTCCTGGTTGTGTTGGGGTGGTTTGTCCTGTGCTGGGGTGGCTCATCCTCTGCTGCAGTGTCCCCAGCCTGTCTGTCCACCCCCAGCACAGCTGGAAGCATCATTAATAAACTTGTCAGTGCACTTGGGAGAAAACAGCCTTGACCAAGAGGTGAAGTTTGTATGGACACACAGCCCTCCCTGAAGGTCTGAGACAGTGAGAAGAGACTTGTGTGGAGTGGGGACATTTTTGTGACAGAGATGTTACGGGGAGTAGCAGTAAAGATCCTTAAAGCAAATTGGGATGAGGGGGGTCAATTAACTGAAAAATCTCTCTGAAGGAAGCCCAGAGCTGCTGGGAATACTGTGGGATGGGCCTGTGCTGCCTGAGCTCACCGTGGGTGTGGAGCAAGAGTTGCTTTGGCTCTGTGAAAACATTACCTCTTGTTTTACTGGGCTCTTCAAAGATAAGGCTGAAACACACAGTCCTGCGGTTGGGAAGGGAAAATAAAGAGGATCAGGCACAACCCCCATGTACACGTGATAATTTCTCGTCTTGGCTTATCTTGTAGGAATTACAAGATACTGAGTAGGAAATAAATCATAATGTCAGGACCAAATGCCATGTTCCTGCTTGGTGTGATTTGCAGCATCCTGGTCAGACCGATGGATTTGGTTCCCCGCGAAGGATTCTCCCCTTTAATTGAATTATGCCCAGTGAGTGAATGGGATTCATTCTCTGAGGTACGAGGAAATTGCCATTTGATGAAACAATGCTTTACTCCTCGCTCACCTGCACAAACATCCTTCAGGAGAGCTATTATGCAGATATCCTTGATTACAGACCATTGTTCCTTCTGATCTCCGTTTGGTTTATCACAGCCAGGGATGTGCCACCGTCTGAACTGCCCTCAGCAGGGTTTGCTGCCTGTTCCCTTAGACCCCCAAAAGAGCTTTTTGGTTCCAGTCCTTTAAAATTCTCTCTGCTGCAGGAGGACAATTCACGGGCAGGTACAGCCAGTGCATTGCAGGGTGTGTCCAGGCATCTTCAGTCACTCCTCAGGGGTGGGGCATTGCGGGATGATTCATGCTAATGACCTCCAGGAACCCGATTTCCTGCTGAACCACTACCTGGGGTAATCGGGAGTGATGGAGAGATTTCTGTGCCCACATCTGTGTGCCTGCCACAGGTGGCGTGGGGAGGGTTGCAGTTAGTGCAGTTCCAGACCTGGAGTGTTGACTCCCGTCCCTGCAGCCACAGGCCTGCGAGGTGCTTTCCTCGGGCTTGCAGTGTGCCGTGATCTTTGTCTGGAATTCAAACTTACACTTGATTCCTGGTGCTCACAGCTGAGAGGAAATAGAGAGAGCCTTGAGGAGGCAAGGGAGAGAAGCCAGTCCATGTAATCATGAATTTCCAGCTGATGCCATGGTCTGGGAGGGGAAAGGCTGATCCCTGAGCCTTGTGTTCTTGGGGCCAGCAGCGCTGAGATGTCTCTGCAGGAGACAGCTGACTTGTGGAGGAAATGCATAATGTTCTGAAAATGACAGATTAATTACCTTGAATAAACTGGCCTTGACAAGCTGCAGAGGTTTTAAAAACCACTTTCTCCGAGCCTTGAGCATGTGCCCAGCAATGCAGGTCCCTCTTCTTGGATGGGTTTGCTCAAGTGGGCTTCTAGTGGCGTTTGAAACACGAGCTGGGAACAAAATCTGTCTCAATCTACGAGGTGGAGAGATGGCAACTAATCACATTACAGTGATGCTGTTTCTAATTAATTTACTGGGAGCAGCCACTGCTCTGTGCCATAATTAGCAAGCCTGTGCTGTGCAGGAGTTGCAGTGAATATACAGAGATCTGTCTGTATGGGGACAGAGGCTGGGGCTCACCCTGGCTTTGGTGGGATCCCTGGAGCTCAGAGCTGCCTGGGCAGCTGCTCCCCATGGCTGGAGTGGGTTGGGGAGTGGCTTTCCTGGGCCTGGCTGCTGGTATAGACTTAGTGCCTCCACACTGGTAGGGATCACGGAGTAATTCTGATTTCCCAGGGCAGCAGCCTCGGTGCTCATTTACACATCCCTGTTAGCACAGGTTCCTCAGCAGGGTGTTTTGCTGCCTCTGCACTAAACTGCTGGTTTGCTGGGATGTGGGTCCACCCTTGCTCCCACCCTGCCAGTAGCTTTCCATAGTGCTTCCAGGTGGAGAGCTAAGCAGGAGGCCAGGTCCACTTTGGAGTCTTGTTCTTAAGCAGTGAAAAGAAAAAGGGAGTTTTTCACCCTTCCAAAAACTTGGGGCCTTTAGGGAGTCTGTTGCAAGAAGTAGATTTGGAATCAAAACCAAAGTTCACCAGCTTTGGTGTGAAATTTTGAGTGCCACAGCTTCCAGCACACGCCGGTGGCTCCATTTGATTCCCGACAATAAAACCCGTGTTTGGCTCCCAGTCTAGAAACAGCCTTTGGAGAGAGATTGGGCTTTGGCTCGGGCTGAGACATGAATAGCAGCTGCAGCCAGCCTTCCAAGTGAGGAAATTACATTTTGAGGCTGGATGGGATTATAGGAACAGCCTCTTTGCAGCTGGTGTGTTCACAGAACTGAGCAAACTTTCATTTATGCCCCTTGCCTTGACCAAAGCTTAAGGGCTCGTCACCGCTCACTCCTCCAGTGCCTGGTGGAGCTGACAGGGAGAAGGGCCCACGTTTCCCTGCTGTGCAGTGGGAATGCAATTTGCAGTGGGTAGCTTGTTTTCATACGTGTGTCCAAGGGATGGAAGAGAATAAATTTTGTCTGGGTGCACATGTCCTGCAATTAATCATCCACGGTAATCTGAGATTAGTAAGAGCTCAGCTGAAGTTGCTATGATTTTTAACCCCAGAAGGCAGGCCCAAACTCTGAGAATGTTTAGGTCCCCATTCCTGTCAATAAGAGCTGAGGGTGGAGATGTCTGCAAGGGTCATGAGTAGACGGCAAATGGTTTGGCAGGCGTGTTTCTTGCTGTGTAACAATCCGAGGTTGTTGGTTCAAGCCCTGCCAGAAGCTGGGCTGCCTGTGCCTGTGGTCGTGGTCCTGTACCCAGGGATGATGGGCTGGCATGGCAACCCCATTTCATTAAAGGTGGGGTTTGGGGAAGGCTTTGGATGGCAGTGGCAGAGGGGAAGGCTCAGCTCAGGCTGCCTGTGGGGTTGGTGTGGGTGCAGGTGCTGTCCTGTTTGTGTTTTGCCATGGCTCCCGAGGCTTGGGGCGCTCAGGGTGCTGGATGTCAGTGGGCAGAGCAGCATTCCTAGAGCAGGGGCTGTTCATCAGGGAGTGCATCCCTGGAGGAATGCGAATCGCTCTGCTGCCGATGTCTTTCTCGACCACGCAGTAACTTTGTAATTAATGTGTTAGCTGGTTGCCAATTAACAAGCAAAACCCTTTTGGCTGTTGAATGCTTTTCCACTCCCAGTATATTCCCTGTTCTCTGCTGCCTTTCATCTCTGTAGTCAGTGGGATACCTCTGCTCCAGCCATCTGCCCCTTCGCTCCAGGAATTGCTGTTGTAGCTCGTGGTCCCTTCCTGTGTCAGATCCAGCCCCCTCTGGGCTTGCCGTACTGCCCTGTGAGCTTTCTTCCTCCCTGCATCTCTGATCCTGCTTTTCTTCACTCTTGGCTGCCTGTCCAGCTCTTTGGGATCCTCTCCCTCCACTTCAGACACCAAAATCCTGTTGCTCCATCCCAGACTCTCCCCTCTGTCTCTGCTCTCCTGCTCTGCCACAGCACCAACGATCCCTCGGCGCGTCTCCTCCAGTCCCCTCTTTATTCTCTCCATCTGTGGGGTGTGTGTCTCTGGCAGGATATTTATATAAATTCCTATTTGCCACCCTCATAAAATTCCCGTTCAGAGTGGGCTGGGTGGGGTGACCCAGATGCACAAGAGGAAATGTTTCATATCTCGAGGAGCGCCGTCTGTGCCCCCCGGCAGCCCCTCCCGCCCGCCTATCACATGTAGGGCTTAATGGGCTTAAGAATTAGAGCAGCTGCTTGGTGCAGAATTTATTGACTGGCTGTGCATAACGAGGGGAATTAAAATCCTAATTGGCTGAGCTGCTCCCCGTCACTTGGAGAATTTTTACTTTTCTCGGGGCTTGCTGTTTTTATCCGGGCTTCTGGTCCCTTCCCTCCCTCCTGCCTCGCTCGGCTCCACAGCCTGCCCAGAGAACCAGAGGAGGGCTGTGCTGCTGGCCAGGCACTGCCCCCACCTGTCCCCTGTCCCCTGCCCAGGACAAAGCTGTTCCTCCCAGGCCACCCCTGCAGGGGCTCTGGGGACAAGCACAGGGGGCAGCTTTCAGAGGAAGCATTTTTAGTTGGTTCTTCGTGTCACCCAGCACTGCTCTGGTCAGGCTCTATTCCATAAGAAGGGTGTTAAGTGTGCCTTGTGTAGCTCTGGCCACCAGACCCTCCTGCTGCATCTCCTGGGAACTGGAGCCAGGCCTGTGCTCCAGGCTCTGCTGTGGCTCCCAGAGACCATGAGAGGCTTTTCCTCCTGCATCCCTTGCTCTTGGAGAGGCTGAATGGGCACGGAAATGGCCTCACTTAAGGCTATGTCTCATTACTACATTAAGTCAACAACCACTTGAGTATCCAAGGATTTTGATCAAAGCTAGATATTGAAAGGGGGACAAAGAGTGGCAAACTTATTTGACTTCCACTTGTTTCCAGAGCCTGTTGAGCACTCGGCTGTTCTCCTCACCGGCCTGAAGTGTGTTCCTGGGAGAGCAGCCGCCTGCTCCCTGCTCCCCCGTGGTCAGAAGAGAGGCTCCAGGCTGAGGGGAGGGAGGGCAGTCCCCTCCCTGCCTGTGCCTCACCTCTGGCACCCGGGAAGGAGAGGTGAGGTGCCCCCCTGTCCTGTCCCTGGGGACAGGGACCCTCCGGAGTGCCCGTCCTGCAGGACACCCCGTGAGCACGCAGGCACCACAAGCTGCTGGGAGCCCCAGTGGGGATATTCCAAAAAAAGGCAAATCCGGGTCCATGGCTGCTGCTTGGGGTTCAGTCAGCTCTCTTTGGTTCCCTTTTTCCAGTGTGAGGAACAAGCCATCAGCTGTCTGGCTTCTCCTCACTGCCTGCAGCGTCCTCTTAAGATGGGAAGAGTAATTTCCAGTGCGATTTCCATGGAAATCGATCAGAATTTGGGATTCTGGTGGAGGCAGGACCACGGGGTTTTACTGTGGCTGAGCATGTCCTGGTCACCCCTGCCTCCTTAGTGCTCTATACCTAACGATGCTGCAGTAAAAATAAAAGTAATCTACAGTAAATGTATCCTGGGTCCCTATTTAATGATAAAAACCCCTCAGTGCAATGAAAATAAAGTGTTAGTGAGTCTCAGCAGTGTCTACAAAGATGGTACTATCTATCTCTTGGATTAATATTAAGTCCCCTCCAACAATTCTCAGTGTTATTTGCAGAGGGCTGGAAAACAGCAAGAGGAGCAGCAGCTTTCATGTGTTTTTTTTCCTTGCAGGCACGTCTGGGCATCATCACTCCGAGCTGAATCAGACCTGCCTGGGCTTTCACCGTCCTGTCACAGAAGAAGCAAAGGAGGCAACAGGGCTCAGAGGTACTCCTGCTTTGCATTACACCCCACTTTTGTTACCAGGCTGGAAACCCTTTGGAAATGTGAAAGCAGAAACCTGTTCTCGCTGTGGCTGAAAGGCCATTGAAAGGCAGAGAAACCCCGAGTTTAAGGGGGGACGTCATGGTGAAGGCAGAGTGCAGCATGGGAATCTGCATTCAGGAGGGAGGAAAATGAGGGATTTGGGCAGAGAATAACTGATAGGTGCTGTGAATTCATTAAAAATAGGCTATAAAAGATACACTACAAGGTTCTGGTGACAGACCAACAAAGCTTTTTCTTCCCCTTCATTGTTTCTACTGTCACAGGATCCTCACAATAGCGGATAGTTTAGCCTTGTACTCCACGGTTCATTATCTATTCTTCTATTTATTAATGCATTCTTGGGTCTTAGTGATGTGATAAACCATCCATGCTTTTCTTTTGTGGTTTAATAGGATTCTTCTAAAACCCCCTCCGTGTTTACATAACCTTGCAATTCCCAGTTATCTATCATTTATTTCCTACTTTCTGCACACCCGGTGTCGCCGAGGGCCACGGAGCCCACGGGGTTGTGCTCCTTGGAACAAAGGTTTCCACAAAAACCAGGGGCTTCTCGGGAGGGCTGTCCCTCTGCAAGGGGAATCCAGGTTGGGTGGCACTGGGAGGACTCCTCTATCCCTCTACAAGCAGGCGGTCGGGGTTCGGGAGGGTCTCCAGTAGGTCTCCCGTGGGTCTCCTGTGGAGGGGCTGAGCTTGACTCCAGTGGGAAATAAAGAACTGGGTGCTCTCTCTGGGAAAGGCTGGGGCTCCTTTCGAGGAGCTTGGCTGCTGGGATGGTTTGCTGGTCAGCAGAGCTGGGGCAGAAACCCCTTTTTGGGCACGGGGGGGTGGCATCCAGAACTTTCTTCCTTAACCACCCTTTGGAGAAGGGAGCAGCAGCATCACTGCTGGGCCGCTCTCCATCAGAGGCAGAAAATCATCTAAATATGACACCAAACCTTTATTAACCATACCGGGAACTGGATGCGAGACCTCATTTATGATTTCATTCATAATCCCTTCAAAATGAGTTGGTACCAGTATGTGATAAGTGGATTATGTGTTAGGCCCAAGTAAAGCCAGACACAATTAGTGCTTTAATAAACCGGTTGTATGCATTACTAACAACTAAGTCATAAGGGAATTGGTGTATTTACAAACCCTAATTAGTAGTTTGTTACTGTGATACCAAATTTAAACAAATCTGTAGCATCACTGACCATCTGGGTTAGAAATCTCTGTTTTGAATTTAATTAGGAAATAGTTGTGACAGAAAATTGGTCCTTATTAGTTAGCTAACGATCAGCATTGCCCTAATTGAAATGAAGAACTGGCTGGCGGGTTTGTGAGATGTTTAGATACAAGCAGAGACAATCAAAAAATCTCCTCTCACTTAGGACTTTGTACGCTGTGATGATTGATTAAATAACATCCCCCTGATATTTTAGCAGCTGAAATGCAAATGACCCGGTTATGAGTGTGCATGATAAAAACCTGGCAATTAGGGTTGTGCATTTCTGGGTTTGCTTTAAAGAGTGGTTGTGAGGGAGCTGGCCTGGGCTGGGCGGTGTGGGTGCTCCGGGGGCACAGGCTGTGCCTTCCCCCTCCTCCCCCGTGCATCCCCAGGAAGGGCATCTCCCATCCTGGAGCACAGCCGGGCTGCCATCGCTGCTGCTTTCCCCGGAGAGCAGTTTGGCTCTGCCACAGCACAACCCAGCTCCTTCTGGCACCCCTGGATTTGGGTGGGAGTTGGCTGTGTCCAAACCTGCAGGCTGTGGGTGTTGAGTGGCTGATCCGTGGCGGGGAGTGAGACCCGGATGGTTTCCTGGAAGCACCCCCAGGACAGAGGTGAGCATCTCAACCCTGCCACCAAAATACAGACAGTCCCTTTAAAACACAGGCTGTGGTTCTTAACAAATTCACACTTCCTCCTTTTACAGTTCTCCACAGGACTAGGGATGTTAGGATTCCTGGTTAGCTTTCCAGATGAAAGGAAACCCACATTGGCAGTAACACATAGCCCAGTGCTGCTGCTGGAGCAGCACTGGATACCGAGGAACTCTTTCTGTCTTGGAACAGACAATGAAGTTTCTGTAGGGGCTTTAAATCACTTAATGTTGAAAGGAATTCCCCGACGGCTTCATCAGTCACTGTGTAAGATTGTTAGAGATCTCCACCAGCTAATAAATTTGATTTGGGGTTTTGTTGCTGGCATTTGCACAAACCCTCCGAGAACTATGGTTACTGTATTCCCATACAGTATCTGAATTCCAAATTGAAATGCCTGTTCCCCTCTCCTCTGGGAGGGGAAATAAACCTTTGCCATAGAATATGAATGTCGGTTGTTTTTCTTTGTAAGCCGGTGCATTATTATTTGAGGAGATATAGTGTTTGACAAAACCATTTATTTTGCTTCAAATATTTTATTGAGTAATAAAACTCGTTTACACTGCTGCCACATGTGGGGATTTGTGCCTGTTAGGATGGAAGGGAGGTGAGTGAAGGAATGGAGGCCCTGCCATGTGTCCCTGGATACTGCTGGTCCCTGTCCCGCTCCATGAGGCTGTGCCTGGGGAGCTGGGCAGGGCAGGGAGTGCAGAGGGGCTGTGCTGAGCCCCCCAGCCCTCCCTGCCTCACCCACGGAGCATCCTGCAGGCTCAGGCAGAAGTGCTGAAAAATAAAGGCCATGTTGTTTCCTGGGCTGAGTAGGTTTTTTCCTACCCGGCACTCACAAGTTTATCATGAATGACCCCTTTTCATGGATGTTCCCATTCTGAATGGGAGAGAAGCAGCGTTTCAGTCTAGAAAAATCCCCTGTAAGCAGAGCCAAGTGCAGCTGAAGGAGAGTGTGAGCCGAGAGCCCTTGTCCACGGGCCGGGGCCGAGGGGGCTCCGATGGCAGGGCCAGACGTGCAGGGCACGGATGGCCTCTCTGCATGGAAACCCTCTGCTTTCCCTCATCGGACTCTCAGGAGCTGGGCTGGGGTTCAGCAAGGCTTGCTTCCAAGGGATCTGCCCCAGGGGAAGCCAGCAAACCCTGACTTTTGGTTTTTACAGCGTTTTGCTACTTTACGTCTCTGTTTTACGTAAAGATGTTCTCTTGAAGGGATCGTGGCGAGTGGAAAGGTTTGAGTTCCCTGGTTTGGATGCGACTGGAACTGTCCTCTCCTTGAGTCCCCCGTGGGAAGCCACGAGAGGTCCATACTGCACCTCAGGGGCAGGTGCTGCTCCCACAGCTCCTCTCAGGGAGCAGTGACAACCCCCCCAGCACGGGCTGGCAGCTCCCAGGGCCGGCAGGGCCACCTCATCCTTCACCCACCACCGGCTCGGGAGTGACACTGATGGTCTCCAGCGAGGGGCCCTCCCGTCCACCCCCTGCGAGCAGGATGACAGCTGCCAGGAAGCTTTTTGAGGGGGGGATAGGGTTTAATGCCCTGGAAAATCCAGGACCCTGTGGAGCATGCAGAGGATTCGCAAATGGGGTGCGTGGCAGGCGTGTGTCATCCGCGAGGGGCGTCTGGAGCGCTCGCTGTGCAGAGCAGCACGTGGTGCTGATGTTTCCCCCAGACCTGGGTCTCATTCCCTGATAATGTGACATTGTCCTTGTCCTGCACGGTGTCCCTCGTGCTGTTTACTTCAGGGGCTGAACCCAGGTGCTCTGGGTAGTGCAGGTATTTTTCTGCCCATGCTGAGGCCAAGCCACAAACGTTGCTCACACAATTTCAGCATTTATTGTGTACGTTCAGCACCACTTTCAGCTCACCCCAGAACCGGCGTTCCTTTCTGCCTGGTTTCAGTTGTTGTGGGGCCCAGGGGCTTCCAGGCAGGCATTTCCCATCACTCCAATGCTGGGATGTGCCCCTGCTTTCCTGAAAAGGCACCACAGGTTTTGAGTGCCTGGTGGGAGTTACCCTGAGCATGAGTGGGAGGCCTGTCCCACCTGCATGTTCAGTATTTGCAGGGCTGTTCTTTTTCCTAGACTTTGCTGCCAAAACTAGCACATGAGGCTGTTTCTAGGTGGGTTTTGGATATTTATTTTGTGCTTTAGTAGCCTGGAGCGAGTATTTGTCTGCAGGCCACGTAACCTGTAGGAAATGGTCCAGGATGCACAAATATGAGCAAAACAGGGGATGCCACCTGGGCAGCACTCGTCCTTTTGGGAGGGATTTTGGTCTTGTTTTAAGAAGATTCATCTAAAGGGGGGGTTTGAAGTTGTTTCCTTGGTTGGCACCCTGAGCCACGTGGTTCACCTCCGTATCTGTCTGCCTGGCAGGGGTGGCTGGAGGCACGTCCTGGTACTTTGGGGGGGTCTTGGCCACCACCAAGTTTGTCACCAGCTCTCCTGGGAGATGGATGAAGGCGCTGCTTTCCCATGGCTTGTCATTAGTCCTCGCTCTGGAAAGGCTTAGCAATTCCTACCCGGTAAATTATGTGCCATTCCTCAAAAAAGTGGATTAAATAAATGGGGCTAGAGCATGTCTTTTTTTGCCCTGAGCTTTCATGTATTGATTTGGACATATTTCCAGGCTGGGAGCAATCAATTCTCGGGCAGAATGAAATAATTTCAGGCAAACTCTTCGAGCGACTTGTCATTAATTTGCCTTTTGCCGGCGCTCGTTGAGGCCGGGAGGGATGCGCTCGGCATCCTCGGGAGCGGGGCCCTGGGGATCTCCTGGGAATGCCGGGAGGGAGGGAGGGGGCCGCCGGGGCTAATGAATGCGCCGTGTTTGCTCATCTTTACAGAGTCACTTATTACTGCTAATTGGGAGGGACAGTTCAAACAGGCACAGAGGAGCAGTTGTTGTGGGAGCGTGACTTGGGTTCCAAGGAGCGGCCGGGAAGGACAGGACGGCGCTGCCCGGCCCGCCCGGCCGCATCCTGCCTTTGTCGGGGACCCCCTCTGGAGCCGGCGGGCCCAAGGAATCCGGGCAGGACGAGGCTGCAGCCGTGCAGCTGTCCGGGACGCCGGGGAAGTCAGCAGCTGACGGAAGGGGTGGGCTCCAGGTCAGGGATGTGCTCCGCATTAATGCGCCCTGCAGCGCTGGGCTGCTGCTCCTGGAGAGCCCCTTGGATCTGGGGGTGGCATGCTGGCGTCGGGAATGTGCCGTGCCTTCTTTTGGGGCTGCTGGGAAGGGCAAAACACGCTCCCGCCTGCCTTTCCTAGACAGAGATCTCCCCTCCAAGCACAGACGCATCTCGTCTTTCCCGGTTATTTTTGTGTTCAAGTGTTCTCATCCAAGCTCATATTCTTTCATTTATTGCTGCTTTCCCTAATTAAAACCTTTTGGATTATTCCCCTGCACGCTGAGCACTCCTTGCAGCTGGGTACCAATTCCACTCCGAGGCAGGGTTGACCCGTTACACTCATTTTTAAGAGATTTTTTTAATGTTACTTGGGGAAAACAGCTAAGCATAAATGTTTTGGAAACAAGAGTGTTTCTAATAACTGTTTCTCAGGCACGCTTTGGGTTGGTAGGGCTGAGCAGCGAAGGACAGTGGGCTCAGGGAGCAGTGGCAGTGCTGAGGGGCCACGTGGGAGGGCGGGAGGGCTCTGCCCCTCTGCCCTTCCCAGGGTCAGGTCCAGGGGTGCTGTGTCCCCTCAGGCTCAGCGTGTGCCCAAACGTGTGCTGGAGCAGACGGGGTGTCCCAGGTGGACTCAGGGCTGCCACTGCTGGGAGGAGGGACAGGATGGAGCTACTGCCCTGTTCTGAGAAACAGAGTCTGGTTTGAGCCTGCATTTCCATTTCTGCCTCTCCTGTTCTAATATAAAAATGAAGGCTGCCAAAGTGAAAACGAGAGGCTTGGTTTCTCTTTGAATGAGTAATTCCTCTCCCTTTTAAAAGAAAAAAAAAAAAAACCAACCCCAAACCTTCCCATCTCCTGTCTGTGATGCAGGAAGATGGAGATTACGTGCGTCTGCAGCCTGACTGTAAATACGCTCCAAAGGCGCGTTGTGCGCACGTTGTCCCTGAAGAGGATAAACCTAAGGAAACAATCTTAGTCTCAGAAGTTCGCATCCACCCACTGAAGCACCGGCAGAAAACGCTCCATGTGTGGCTGGAATCCCGAGCGCTGCTCAAGAGGCGTGTGAGCCCCAGCCCTGAGCACGACAGCCAACAAGAGGCATTTTTTTTTTTTCCCTTTTGCGTGTGTGGCAGAGATAAATCGAGTTTGTTTTGCAGCCCATTCTGCTTTAGGTTTCCTGTGTCATAACTGAATGAATTTGTTGTTCATTGATACCTTAATATATAGGTTGTTGGGGAGGTTGTTTTTTGGTTTTTTTTTCGAGGAGGAAAACAATGTCCCCTTCACTCGTGCCTGAATGGATTCATTTATCCTCCGTACCCTCCGGAAGTCATTTATTTCTCCCCGCGACAGCTGCAGGGTCTGTTTGTGTAGGAGGGTTGCGGGTGCTTGGCAGGGCCCCGGCCCTTCCTGCTGCCCGTGCCCAGCGCCGGCTGCTCCTCCGAGGTGCCTTGGGAAGGGCTTGGAAAAAACTGCCTTGCCCCTCAGGAATGGCTCTGCTGTGCTCTCCTCTCCTCTCTCCTCAGGGATGCTCCTGGGCATTCATGTCAGTCCCTCTCTGTGTACAGTGAGCCACTGGCAAGTCCTAATCAGCAGCAGTTTAATTAATATACATGCCTTTACAGAGGTTGTTCTTCACTGTAACTTAGCAGTAACTAAGGGCCCTGTGGTGGGAACCTGGGATGTTTTCCCTTTATGAAAGGAGGAAGGGGATTGCTCACTGAGGAGAGGTCAGTGTTGGTCTACTGTACCCCAGTTCAGTGAGGGCAGACTGGGTATTTCAATGGCCAAAGTAAAAAAATCCCATGCTTCCCCCAAAACACTTCCAAACAGGCTAAAGCCATTTCCTGAGAGAAATCCTGCATGTCTGCAGGCTCAGAGGTGCCATGCCCTGTGGGTTATCCTCTGTAAACCTGGAAACAGCTGTTGGAGCTGGTGTAGAAATGGGAGAGGGAGGAACTCGTGCTGCCATTGTGCTGATGTGGGGACACATCCTCCGGCCTCCTCAGGCACGTTAAAAGTGTCCCTTAGCGTCACTCCTGGGCTTCCACAGCTCAGGGGAGAGAGGCTGAAAGAGCATTAAAGGGAATGAAGGAGGAACCCCTCGATAGAGATGAGAGACACCAAGCTGTGGATCCGTAGTCAGCAAAGTGTGTAACACCCACTGCCCTGGAGATGCTCCCCCGGGCTCTCCCATCGTGTTTGGCTTGCCCAGATCCCCGTGGAACACGTGTGTCACTGGTCAGGGGGCACCACCACCTGCCTCCCCAGGCAGGGGCTCTGGGCTCCTGCTGCCCCTGGGGAGCAGAGCCAGGACACTTCCCTGTGGGCAGAGCGGCTCCATCGCAGCTCATCCAGGGGCAGCATCCGTGCCCTCGGCTCCCTGGGATGGGCTGCACGGCCTGATCATGGGTGCTGCTCTCCACTGGTGCTGGGTGTCCATGGATGCTGGGTGTCCATGGATGCTGGGTGTCCATGGATGCTGGGTCTCCGTGGATGCTGGGTGTCCGTGGATGCTGGGTGTCCGTGGATGCTGGGTCTCCGTGGATGCTGGGTCTCCATGGATGCTGGGTGTCCGTGGATGCTGGGTCTCCGTGGATGCTGGGTCTCCGTGGGTGCTGGGTCTCCATGGATGCTGGGTCTCCATGGATGCTGGGTGTCCGTGGATGCTGGGTGTCCGTGGATGCTGGGTGTCCGTGGATGCTGGGTCTCCATGGATGCTGGGTCTCCATGGATGCTGGGTCTCCATGGATGCTGGGTCTCCGTGGGTGGGAAGGGAGGACGGAGCAGCTCCCTGGGCTCGGCTCGGGCTGTTCTCCTCTGTCATCCCCATGGAAAGGCAGCAGCACTGACCAGCTGCGCTAATCAGAAATAATGTGCAGCTTAGCAGAACTTCTCCATTAAAAGGTTTTGGGAATAATGTATAAAATGAATGGTTGGGGATGGAGGGGAGCCCCAGCACCGAGCACACAGTCACGCTGCGCCCAAACCTGGAGCTGGGAATTGGGTTTGATTTTTTTTTTTTTCCCCTATTATTTAAAATTCAAATGTCTGATGTTCTTAAATTGAACAAATGATATTTTAAAAAAATATATCAGGCTCCAACATCTGCAGATTATGATTTGCATTTTGAAATTGGCTGCTTGAATTGAACAAGGATGAATACTGTCACTCTTCTTTCATTCGCTCCGTTTATTTAATGAAATGCTAGAGGTCAACCCTTTGTCCTTAAATTAGTTACTATAAAAATCTTTTTGTACTTTTCTGCTTGTTATGATGTCTTCTAAGCAGAAGAAAAGGTTGCCATTAATTATGTCTTTGTTGAATATGGATATCTATTCAGAGTTAGTTAAACAGTTTCAAACAAAATTAGCATCGAGCAACTCGAAGGCCAGCTTTAGGTTGGTTATCAAGAATTTTTTGCTAAGAGAATGCTCTCCTGCAAGTGTGCATTATCTAATATATTCAGCTTTCAGTTGCTAATTTTTTTTCCAGATGAAGATGGGCTTAATTGAGGTTGTGCTTTTAAGTTTGTAGAGCTCTTCAGCATCTCATACAAAAGCATCTAGAGGCTTTTCATTTGTCTTGAGTATGTTTTAGATGTACAAATATTATTTACTTTAAACTCTAAATCAAAAGGCACACTGTAACTATTTTAAATAAAACATTATTCTCTGCTGAAATATATATAAATTCAAAGGGGGGCTTTTTTTCATTATCACTTAATTTATGTGAAAGAGCTGCTATTAACAAATTTTAGGATAATATTGCAGTAGCAGTTTAGTCGCCGGTCTCGAACAGGCATTTAGTCATGTAATTTCCTTGTCAGAGATAGAGGCTGTGAATTACGGGTAAGATACAGCTCCAGTTTCATGTGTGACTCGGAGCTAAGTGCCTTTGGAGCAGGGCTTTGGAGATTACACCGCGCTCCTCGCTGGGAAAGTCGCCGAGTGCCGATAAAGCGCAGTTTTTCGGGAACAGCCACACTGGGTGGGTGGCTGCCTCTCCGGGGAGGGGGTTTGGGCTGCTTTATTTTCCACTGTCAGCTGATGCCACCCACAGTTCCCAGGGCAGCTCCCGGTGGCTTTCAGGGGGGTGACAAGGGAGGGTGGTCCCCAAAATCCCTGAGCCAGGGATGCCCCACACCGGGGATGGGACACACTGCTCTCTGCCCTCGCCGTGCCCCAGGGTCTGGACAAAAAAATCCATTCTTGATCCCAGACATGTTTCTTAACAGAAATAAAGCGAAGCACCCACACTGTGTATGGGGGGGAACACCCACATTTTAGGGGCTGTGGGGCCTGGGCAGTGCAGAGGGGCCATTGCCAGCCCTGGGTGATCCAGCCCGGGGTGATCCGGCCCCAAGCCAGACAACAACAGGCAGGGGAGCTGGGAGCAGAGAGAGGAGAAAAAGCTAGGAGCAAAAAAAAGGAAAAGATAATTAGGAAAAGTAATAAGAAAATATAAACGTGGAAGCAGAGGATTAGTCCCAGTCATTGGAAATGCAAATGATCTCTGTGCTCGCTCCCAACATCTTTTTTCTAAGCTTGTGTTTCAGAAAGGATTTTTCTCTCTTTTTGTCTTTTCCCCCCTTTTCCTCCTCCTCAGAGCAGCAGCCCTGCTTTCCCAGCAGCATTAAATATTCCCTGAGCCGAGACACTAACCTTGTAATGCTTTTAGGTATAATATACAGATTTTTTCATTTTAAATGCTAGCTCATAATGACATTGTGGAGTAGGGATCCCGAGTCAGCCTTATTATCATGGTGTCTCCTTGAGCTGAACCTCTGAGAAATGTGAAGGGGAGACCTTTTGGAATGAACAAATCCTTTAGCTGCCTATAATTATTTATTAAAATAGGCGACCGGGATAAAGGCCGGGGAGGGGGAGGGAGGAGCAGCATTCCTTTCCCTGTCCATCCCTCCGTGCAGGCACACGTAGATACAGCAAAGCCAGTGCCGTGGCCAGGCTTGTGCTTCAGAAATATAGAATAATGGATAAGATAAACCATGCCCAGGTGACACGTGTGTTTATGAACCGAAGGGAGAAGGCAGCGTCCTTCCCACTCGGAGCATCCTGCGGCTGCTGGGGGTCTCCTGGCAGTGCTGAGCAGGCTTGGGAGGAATGTGGGGATGGACCTGTGCTTAAGGCTCCGGGGGAGAAGGAAAATAAGGATGGGAGCAATGTTTTCCCAGTGTGAGTGGTGAAAGAGAACCCATCCTGCTGCAATAGCTGGGTGAAAGAAAGAGTGGAACAAAAAAAAAAAAAACACAAACAAAACCCAACAAACCGAAAAACAAACAAAACCCAAACCAAGCAAACAAACAAAAAACAGGCAAAGCAGAAACTCCCCAAACCGCCAAGCAAACCTTGCTGGGATTTCATGGAATGCTCACACCGTCCAGCTCCGGTGAGCAGCCACAGCAGCCCGGGATTGTCGCGCTGCCGAGGGTGGCAGCGGTACCGGAACCCTTCCCTTCGCCGGCAGGAATTTTATAAACTTCAGCTATTTAAAAAAAAAAAAAAAAATCTTTGGGGTCAATTTTCCACTTGTGCCTGTAGCTCTTGAACAAGTACTTTTATGGTTCCTTCTACCATACAGGATTTATCTGCAGCCCTGTGAAGGGCTTTCACGTTTAATCCAGCGCTGAAGTAGTAATTTGTTGCCGGCGCTTCCCTTTTTTTTTCTTTTAACTTTCCCGGGCCCGGGCCCTTTGTGCCGGCTGCTAATCTGTGCCTCCCGATGCCGGGGCACCTCGGGCTGAGGGTGGGAATTGCTGGGGGGGCCGGTCCCATCGCAGGGATGCTCCGCTCCCGGCGAGCTTCCTCCACCTGTGTGCACGGAGCCCTGGGTGCACGGAATAGCACAGGAGCTCCCGTGGCTTCTCTGCGAAGCCTCTGATATTTTTTTTAGCCCACTTGCATGATGTTTTATTTTTTTTTAAATCAGTTTTAAAGTTCCTCTTGCACTGGGAATAGTGTGTTTGCTCTGTTTTTTTCCCCCCGAGGACACAGTGCTATAGGCTGTCCATATATATTCTACCAGTTTTCAGAGGGAGGAAGAAATCAGGGTAGAGGAAAAGGACCTTTTACAGCTCTTTATTTTAATTGAAGTGTACACGGTTTTTAGAATAATTTTTAGAGTGAGAGTTTTTGCCTTGCAGATGCGTGTCTTTTTTATTAAAAATAGTGTTTTTTGATCCCAGGTGACGAATGAATATTTTATTCCAGATACAAAACCATCTTGGGGATATGTTTGGACGTAGCAGAAGCATGTGAAATAGTGCTCAACAAATATGAAATAGTCTCTCATAAATAAAGATACCAAAGCCACAATATTAAAAATGGGAGCAGCTCCGCCCTCCTCCCTTTTATCACAGCATTTCCAAACTAGACTGATATTACAGGAGGCCTTTTGGCGATGGCTCAGGCAAGAAATGTTGCTGTATTTACATGAATTATGTCTGCACTTTGTATTTTGTCAGGGGGTAAATAGATCTATTCTGTGCATTGGGTAAATGTTAATGTCCAGCAGCAACTTGTGCTTCTCTTGCAGCGCTGCTGAAAACCCGCTTTTGGGAGCTCTGCACCCCCAGATGTGAGCAGGGACAGCCCCCCTTTCCCTGGCACAGGCAGTCCCGAGCTACAGCCCAAACCACCCGGCTCCAAACGGGAGAGCCGCAGCCCGGGAATCCCTGTGAGCCGCAAAGAGGGGAACCCGCAGGTACAGCAGCACGTGGGGAGCTTTATGGGCATGATTTAGTGAATATGAGAACATATTTTGTGCTCCATTGTTTAGACTCAAGAAGGCATAAAATCTTTAACATCTATTTATCATGTAGCTATTTTAATGTAAACATTTGTCTATTTGGATGAAGTGTTTTCATTATTAAGCTAATTTCCACATGTTTCAGATAGACTGATGAGTTCGAAGCAGAGCACTTGCTGATGAGAAACGAAATTCGGCCGAGGCTCAGCCTGCTGTCAGATACATCTTCATTAGTTTTTGTCATTCACTGATGGCAAATGCTCTATAAATGAGATGACGATCAGGTCCGCCTTGATAACTTGCCTTATCTCATTAGTTTTCACATCAAAGTTAATCAGCAATGTGAATTGTAATTGCTGGAAGAGACAATGCAATAGATCACTCGGCCTTTTTTTTTTTCTGCATGGCATCTTGAAACATCAGCAGGCTGGTGTGAGTAGATAGGCTCCGAAGGAAAATGATGTGGAAAGCATAATAAGCAAGCTGCTCGGAATTAATGAGCTTACCCAATAAGAAAAGAATAACCAATCAATGTGAGCTGGGCAAATATAATTTAGGAATAATTGCTTGATTGGTTGTCTATAGTAGGCTGATTTGACCACACACAAGGATTAAGAATTAAGATGTCAAGGCAAAAAAATAATTTGGCAACTGAGGGCATGTAATTTTTTGTTCCCCTCCCTTTATGACTGAAAGCGATGGCTGTTTGATATGTTATTCCCCGGGAATGAAAACATTAGACGGGCGCGCGCTGGTGGGTGGGGTTTTTTCGCTCTCCTTTATGCTCCCTTTTATCATACAAGGTCTTTCAAACCTCAGTGGGGATATTGCAGCACGGGACATTAAAAAGGAATGGAGTGGTGGTGGTGGTGGGGGAAATAAAACAGAAAAAAAACCCCAAGCAAACCCCAGAGGCGTTTGTCGGTGAGCAGGGCATGGCAGGGAGCTGAGGGCATGGCAGGGGCTGTGGGCATGGCAGGGAGCTGAGGGCATGGCAGGGAGCTGTGGGCATGGCAGGGACTGTGCACACAGTGCTGTGCCGGCTGTTTGCAGAGCCCAGCCATGCCCAGCCCCAAATCCGAACCGCAATTCCTGCGCTACGCACGCTTTCCATATAATTTTCCCCACAGCCGCTGGCCAATTAGTAAAGAACCCTTATATTCTTCTATCTAAACTATGGGGAAGGTTCAGCCAGAAGGTAAATTTGCTTTGATCTACATTACACCTAATTGAGTCGCCACCAATGTCTCTATCCCAACATCAAGAAATGTGAAAATGTTAGATTATTTCACTGGGGATTAAACCTAATTTTCGCGTGTTCTGCATTAACCTATTAGGCTGACTCATCTGCATTGCTAATGCGGCTCAGGCAGCTGTCACTGCTAAAGAAAAACATGATCATGCAATCCTTGAATGAATGATTCCAGCTCTGATTAGTGTTAGTGAAGTTAGCTGAGCCCCGGTGATAAGGCAGGAAAATTCCCAGGTTGCCAATAGCTTTGAAAATTATCAGACTCCGGGCAAAATGTAGCCGGCGGCGCACGGGGCCTCCCTGGGAAGGCGGCATTATTTAAGGCTGTCTCTTCGGGTGCTCGCAGGAACGTGGCTGCTGCTTCCGAGGGGCTGATGCCAGGGGGGACGGATTAAAATGCTAATGGGAAGCGACCTGGCCGGGGACAGCCGGAGGTTCTTCCCTGCCCGGCTGCGTTTCGGGGTTTTAGGCGCCGTTTCCAGGCGGGAACGGTGGCGGCGATGCCGGAGCAGCTCCAGCCGGGAGAAGAGGCTGGCGAGGACCACGGCCCAGGGCTGGGCTCCACTCTTTGTTCACCACCGTCGGCTCCAGCCATCCCTGGTTTCTTTCTATCTGTCAAATTTAAATAGGGAAAAAAAAAAAAAGAAGCAACAATGACCCATCCCCTTGAGATGGGAAAAATTTAGGAGTGAGTTATCCCCGAGCAATAGAGCCAGGAGCCAATTTAATCCGATTAGCGCCTGCCGACAATGGATGCTCCTTGCCCATTGTGGACAGAAGCTTTCACTTTATTTGTTTCTATTAGCCAGGAATCCAAGGTATCGGAAAAGTGGAATTTTGCCCCGACAATCAACAAAAAAAGAAATGGAGGAAAATAGTCTAAAGTGTCAATATTGATCCTTTGGCCCTGAGTGTGTGTGGAGAGGACTTGTTGAGTGCCCAAAGTTTGCAGCTCCCGTCCCTGCATGCTCTTGGTGCTCCCTGTCGTAGGGGGTGGTGGCAGCTCTTCCCACCGGGATGGTGGGTGTGGAAGGCAGGAGCAGAACGGGGGGCTTCGCTGGGAAAAGACTCACAGTTGTCACCCAAACGGCAGCACTGATAGGAAATCTAACAGGGCTTTAACCTGACAGGCACATTTCTGTCATTCCCAGTTCCTTGGTGAATGCACTCGCTGCAGGTGTCGGCAGAGCCTCCTTCCCATCACGTTTCATAGGAAGAAACTCCAAGTTTTCACGTACTTGGAATGCATTCTCCTGTCTCCCGGCCCACAGCCCAGCGTGGCACCGATATCCGTGACTGCCACAGCACCAGTGAGCTCCCCCTCCCTCCCTGTGTGGCTGTGGCATCCCCTGGGTGAGGACAGGCCGGACCTGGGCTCCCTGTGGTGCTGCTGCAGTGGCGCCTGGCAGGGAAGGGCAGGATGGAGGCGGAGACCAAGATTTCCAGAGAGTGACCTGTCCTGTCCCCAGAGCCCCAGGAATTCCAAGGGGAATAGGAGGAGAGAGGCAGAGGGCACCAGCAGCACCCCTGTGCCCTGAGGGGCCTCCCTGGGAACCACCACCATGGGCTGGCAG
>JAWWLV010000121.1:4997110-5027242 GCA_035041135.1 Platyrinchus mystaceus | reverse complement strand
GGAGAGAGGCAGAGGGCACCAGCAGCACCCCTGTGCCCTGAGGGGCCTCCCTGGGAACCACCACCATGGGCTGGCAGTGCTGGCCAGGGCAGCTGGACCGGCCCTGCCCTCGGGCTCGTGCGGTGCAGACCCATCAGCTTTGGGGTTTTGCCCCCGGGTGCCAAGTGATTTGCTGCCTGGAAAAGCACAGACCCGCTGAGCAGACCTGTGCCTCCAAGCAAAGGTGCTCCACTGCAGTTTGGGAGCGGTGTGCTTTAACATCCCAGGCTCCTCGAGGAGCTGCACGCCGGAATCCTGTCCTTCTAACCCACATCCTTCCGGGCAGTCGTTGGTTCTGCAGGTCAGGGATGAACTTCCCTGCAGAGCCTGGGAGCGGCTCTCCCTGGGCAGGTGTGTGAGCACCTGTCCTCGTGCTTCCCTGTGCTTCCCTGAGCAGCAGCCTGCGTGGGGAGAAAGCATCAGGGGGCATTATTCCCTGGAGCTACCCCAGGAGAGGTACTCTTTTCCTAAAATGGGATTTCTTTTTTTCTCCCCTCTGTTACAGTGAGTGGCTCCGGGTGTCAACTGAGCGAACTCAGGATCAGCTGCAGCTCTTCCAGAGCACGTGTCCACGTGCAGAATATTCCGGAACAGGTATTTCACTTTAAATTCATGCCCCGTCTTATTCCAGAATATTTTCCCTGTGTAGAGGAGCACTTGGCTGGGGTCTCTGCTTGCTGCCGTACTAGTGATAAGATGGATTGGCTGATCTAATAGGTCTTTTCAATCTCTGATTTTGAAAGCTAAGATTGGGAAATTAATTTCAGAAAGGTCAAAACAGAGCAAGGCTATCCTGCCGCTGTGTGATGGATCCTATTTTTTTCTTTAAATCTGCCTATTGAAGGAAAGGTTAGTTGTTCAGCATCCTGCAAAAGAAAGAAATAAATAAAGCGGGCCGAGGAACACAGGAGTGTATAGATCTGCTGACCCATCCGCAATCCTCAGTTAATGAACGTGCCGGCAGCGGGAGCGCTGAGAGCCTGCCGAGCTGGGGGGCACCGACCCCGCGGGGCGGGGGGCGGGATGTTCCCCCCCCATTCCCACCCGGCACGCCGCGCGTGGGGCTCGGGAGCGGCACCGGGAGCCCCGCCGGCACCCGCGGTGGCCCCGGAGCGTGGGAGGTCCGGCTCTGCTCCCACCCCGTCCCACGGCGGGGGTGGGAAACCAGGGGGGGTCAAGGGCAGGTTGTGGAAGCGCCGAGTAAATCCCGGTGGCGTTAAGGAAAAAATCCAGCCCGAGGCAGCGAGGGGGAGGAGAGGGGGTGGCGTGGTCGCTCTGGGGTGGTGATGGGGAAGGTCTGGGGAGTCTGTGGGCTGGGGGAAAGCTGGCCGTGGTTTGCTGGGAAAAGAAAGAGAAAAGGAGACAAATAATGAAAACAAATAACGAAAACAAATAATGAAAACAAAGGCTTCGCGTTGGGATTTCCCTGCTTTTCGTTTCTTCTGTTCCGATGCACAAGCCCAGCAGTAAAATGGACAGTAAATTGCTCTGGTGGTTTTAAAAACCAGGAAATCAGGGGGAGAGCAAAGGGCCACTTGGGAGGGAATCGCTTCTAAATTAAGAAGAAAATAGATTTCTTTTGTTTGTTTACTTTTTTTTTTTTTGCCTCTCCACCTGGTATATTCAGTAACCTGCCGAGCTGCCCTTCCTCTTTTCCCTTCTCTTAAATACAGATCAATATGTTGAATTTTGGGAAGTGGAGTGAAATCAACTGGTTTTGGTAGCACTGATTAAACCCCTGCCCTGTCCTGGCAGTGCTGGGGATATTGTGCCATTCCTGGAGTCTGACACATGGGGAGAGTCCCGGACTGAACCAGGAGGCTGCTGTGCCTGGGATTGCTGTGCAGCCCCACATCCCGGTGGGATAATGATGGGAAAAGCCAGGGGAGGGTTGGTGTGTGGGACAGGCCGAGTGAACTGCAGCCAGTCCAGAACTCACGAGGCACCTTTCCTTGTTTTGTTAAGGACAGAATATCCTGTGAGCGCTAACTTGGGTCTCCAAGGAATTCTGAATGCTCTGGAGATAGGATCCTGACTGGAATACCTAGCCACAGCAATGTTAATTAACACACTCATCTTGGATTTAACTCACCCTTGAACCTGTATGAGTCAATCTCACTTTACAGCTCCCTCTTTACAGAGAAATACTAAGCCTGTATGGATCTGGGGCTGTTTCCTGTGGAAGCGTGCTTCCCAGCCATTCCTGAAGCTCTCCACTTCTTGCTTCTCCTGCTGCTTTCTGCAGTCAGTTATACAAAACCAAAACAGGAATAATGGGAAAAAAAAAAAATATCTCCAGTTGAGGATTATGCTCACAAGTTCAGTAATAAATAGCAATTATTAGTCAATATACACAAACAACTTAATTATTTTAACACATCAGACCACACTGGAGATAAAGGATAACTTGGGAAATGAATTGCTGCGTTTATCACTCTGAACAGAAGATGCCAAGGAAAACGCTGGAGCACAGAAACACATCTGGCTCCTTGGCAGGGTTATGTTTTCCCAGTAAAGAATCCTGAGCAGGTTTGACTGGACACCGGAGCAACCCTATAAATCAGGTTGAGCTCCCCGCAGCAAGGGCTGGGGAAGCTGCCAGGTGCCACTTTACCTGTCCTTTCCAAGGTTTCCCTCACTGCTAATTCCAGAAAGATTGGAGCAATTCAAATGTAAAGAGGTTTCCATACTCCCAAATATGTCCTGCTCCCCAAAGCTCATGCTGGAATTAGGCATGGATTAATCTCCTAGCATCCAGTGGAAAAAATAGGAACTTAAGTCTCTGTGAGTAGAAACATAGATATTTTTAGGGTGAATGTTGGCTTAACTGGAGGAGTCTGTGCAGTGGGGGTATGGGGGGCCCGTGGGCTCCGTGTCACACGCGTGGTGGGACCCTGGAGTGACCCGGGAGCTGCTGCTGGATCGGGAGCTGCTGCTGGATCGGGAGCTGCTGCGGCTGCCGGGTGAGGGCCGTGCGTGGGGCCGGGAGGCCCCCGGGGCCGGGGTCTGTTGTCAGTGTGTACACACGGAGCTGCAGCTCAGCAGGCTCTGGGAAAGGCTTTTGTGGGGACGTGTGTGTGGTCCCTCCACACGGAAAAGGCAGTGAAGAGCCACCGGCTCCGGGAGCACCTCCCCATCCCGCCGGGTCTCGCCGTGCAGCGGCTTTCCCGAGGGATGCTGTGACCCCCGGGAGCTGCGGCTTTCCCTCCACAGCAGGAACCCAGAGGAGGTGCTGTAGGTGGGGGGCAGGAGGCTTTTTGAACAGGAATCAGAGATGGTTCCTCCCTTGCTACAGAGACAGGGCCAGGGCTGCCACAAAGCAGGATTTTCCCAGTGTTTTCTGTGCTTTTGCCTGTTTTTAAAGCCCTTATATGATACAGGATTTCTTCCTGTAACTTCCAGGGAGTTTGTCCCAAGTCCTCACCTTCCTCCCCTATGAAAGTGCACCTTTACCTGCGAGAGGATCCAGGTGTCCCATACTCAAGCTTAGGGTGACAAAGGCATTTAGGTCTTTGTAGTCCTCCGGTTATTTTTGTTCCCGTGTTGTGGATTTTTTTCAAATTCAACCCCCGCTGAACCATAGCATCTCTATAGCAGTTTGAATGTTTTATTGTTATTAATGTAATAACTTCACATCAAGTGTGCACTTGCAGCAGATTGGCATGGGAAAACAACAGTGATTCTTGGTGAGGGTGCACGAGTGAGATGCCACCAAGGGGGTAACTCTGTCAGGGGATGAGCAGCGTGTGGGGCACGAGGTCCCCGAGCACGTGCTGCTCCTCAAGTCCAGCCCTGAGTGACTCTGCCAGCCCCACTGCAGTCCCACACCACCCTCCCAGCTTTCCTGGGTGCTTTGCCCTGGCCGAGGGTCCCAGCCTGGTGCTGCTGTGTGAGCTGTGGGTCCTCAACCTGCACGGATCCTGGGAACACCGGGGGAATAGCTCTAAACCCCGTTTAAATAGGGAGTGGGAGGGAGGGAGAGGAGAACATTTATTACCATCTAATCCTGCTCAGATTTTCTACACCATATGTCTGAGCAGCAGAACATGTGAAATGTGTACTAATTACTCTGCCTGTGTCATGTGTGTATATTTTATATGCAGTCCCTGACCTTTTTGTTAATAACTTCACATTATATTCATTGACCTGAAACAAATTGAATTCAGTGGCACTCACTCCAGAATTGAATTACATAGTCTTCTTAATTGGTCTCTTATTTAAATGTGGAAAAGTAACAGTTTACCACCTGTAATTATTTTTTTGCTTAAGAAATTCCTGCAGAGAGTTTGCGTGTGCGTGTCCATGTTGGGCTCGTGTCCGGGGGGAATTATCACAGAACCCCCAAGCCCAGCTTGCACTGTGGGGCGGAAAAAACCCCAAAAGTTTTGTTCTTCTGAAACAAAACCACTTGTAAAAGTGTGTGAAAGCCCCAGGACAACCTCCCCTCCTCGGTGGGAAGGGCAGTCCCGGTAAGCACCTCCGTTCAGCCCCCACGAGCCGGCTGTTCCCTGCCTTTGCCAGGTCCCATCCCAGCTTCTCCATCTGGTGCCAAGCACGGAGAGCTGAGGTGGGAGTGCCGGTGCTGCTCTGGGAATGCCGACCCAGCCAGGCCCTCTCCTGCCGCCGTGGAGGAGAGGAGAGCGCGGCCGGCTGGAATCTCCGCTTCGCTCTTATCCTTCCAGGGCCCAGTTAATTGCCAGAGCCGCGAGGAGGAGACTTACTCTTTACTTACTATATTTAACTTAAAAATGCAAATGTTATTAGTGTCCCGATCAGTGATAAGAGTGCCTTTGTGCCAGGCTTTAACCTCCATTAGGGGGGATTAGGAGAACGTATCCACATTGGCATTTTCCAAGTGTCACTGTGACAGCACTTGCTGCACAAATGCCTGGCTGTCACACTGAGGTTTATCACCAGGTTTTTTCCTGCGAATGCAGACTAATAAGCCCAGAAATTACAATTGCCTCCCTGCCGAATCTGTGATAGGCGGAAATAATGATATCAGTGCCCTGCTAATCTCCTGCCTCCGCGCTTGGCACCAGCCTATTGAGTCACCTGTCATACGCCGCTTTGATGAGGCGAATTCAATCTCTCAGCTATAATGACAATGGAGCCATTTTAATGTTTGGAAATGATTATGTGAAGGTTTCTCTTTGCTCTGTCTTGGCAAGCAAACCAGGTCAGCGTTCCGGCTGTGTCTCCTGCCGCCGCTAACGACTTGGAAGGAGCCGGGCTGTATTAAGTGAATATGCCAAGTTATTAGAAAGGAGACGCTGAAGGCAGATGGAGGAGGGGGGGGAGAGGTTCTTTTTATTTCCTTCTCCACAGCAAAGCGTGAGCCTGAGAAGGTGCTTCGTACACGTGAGCACCTCGCCCGCGGTGCCCGCCGGGGCGTGAGGGCTCTGCGTGCCCCCAGATCCACTCGGGAATCGCTGGGTCTGCACGACAGGCTGCAGGGGGCTCAGGGCCTGTCTCGCTGGGCAAACCAAGCACCCAAACCTGTTCCAGGGTGGGGTCAGTCCTTCCAGCCTGCTCCTGTGCTGGGAAGGGGCTGGTGAGGAGCTGCATGCCGGAGCCTGGCTGGGCAGCGAGGGAGAGCATCCCGTGCACCTGATTCCTGCAGGGGTGTCGGTTTCCATTCACTTTGTTGCAGACAAACTAATCCATTTGTTGAAACCAGGTGACACCCCAGCCTTTAAACAGCAGCTGAAACGCTTGGTTTGTTTATTTGAGTGTAAAAGGGAAATAACTACATTTCCTCTCACTGCCAGAGGCCCCAGATTCACGGAGGGAAGGCACCTCCAGGCTGAACTAGGGTTTAAGTCATTTTGGAGAAGTGCAGAGTCTGTCAGTGCCCACAGCTGGAATTCCATGGGCTGTGTACATTTTGGGGGCTCTCTGTGCTGTCAGGGCTGCCGGCTGGCTGGCCTCTCCCTGGCACCTCTCTGCCAAGGGCCCGTGCGAGGTGTGTGACGTGGCCGTGGCCCAGTGCTGCACACAGGCAGGAGTCCCTGCTGGAAGGGGGGATGCTCTGAGGGAGCCTCTGGCACTGAGGTGTGGTACCCCCGGGGCACGAGTATTTATTGCTCTGACATTCATTTCCTGAAGTCCTGACCGACGCTTTGCTGAGGGAGCGATAGAGCAGCGGGATTTCAGATGTCAAGCTTTTATTAGCGCCAGTGGTGGAGGCCACCCCTGGATAGGTGTTCCTGGCTGCCGGCGCTCCGGCTCTCCGGGGGGGGTGGGAAGCAGTTGTGGGGCTGGAGAGAGGATGGAGCAGAGGCCAATTGCCCCAGCGGTGCAGGAAGCAGTGCTGAGCCCAGTTCACCGAGGGCCCTCTGGAAGAAATCTTTTTTTATTAGAGATGAGTGCTGGAATTATTTCAAGGAAGTGATTATCTATCTAATAATTGTACCCCCATGAGCGAGTGCCACGGATGAAATTAAGGCAGCAGGTTTGGAGATGGGCTGAGCAGGTGGCGACACCGACACGCAGGGCTGGCACCTGTTTTGAGGGATGCTCCTGGTAGGAGCTCGGCTCTGTGTGGTCACTCCGGAGGGGATGGGTTGGATGGCGGGACACACGCCTGGATGTGTTCAGTTTTGGGCACATCCTCGCCATCCTGGCATCATCCCTATGCTCCGGGCAGCCCCGTGCCTGCATGACAGGGGGCTGGGTGCCACCCCCCCCCACGCACCCCCACATCTCCCCTAATTAAGGCAGCCAATCTAATTAGGGCGGCGTGGGGTGCAGCCGCCCCGTGGGGGCGCATCAAAGCCGGCGCGGGGCGCGGGCGCTCGGGCAGCGCAATTACCCAAGTTAAGAAAACATCCCTGTAATTAGCGAGGCAACTCTAAGCACAAGGAATGGAAATTAGTCACAGCGCAATAAATTAGTCGGTGCATACATTACGTGCCGGGAGCACCCCGGGGGCCTCCTGTTTGCAAGGCTTTGGTTTGCAGCCCCATGCCTCTCAATAAAGCATTCATCCCTAGGTGATTATGTGCCAGCAAAAGGAGTTTTTAACTGAATTACAAATTTTCTTTCCTAATTCTTTTTGTAGGCAGAATTGGGATCCCTCACTTTCACTTTTTTTCTCTCTTTTTCCTTTTTTTTTTTTTTTTTTTTTGAAGGTCCGGGGAGCAAAGCCACTTCCCTCCCCCTTCAGCTAATAATTAATTTTCAGCTTTTCAGGATGCTTCAAGACCCTGCATTGTTTGCTTTAATTAGGAGCGGTAGTTAAGGAACTATTTCAAAATCCCTCCCCAATTTTGAACTATTTTAGCTGTCGTTTCTTTCCTGGGGGAAGAAAAGGGGAGGGCAAAGCAGGAAATTGGACTGTAGCAGCACATAACATTTGCATCAAAATAATACAGCCGGCAACAGAAAATCACAATCACATCACTCAGAAGGAAGGAACAGAATACAAATTAAAGGAATAATGTAAATTTTTTGCCATTAAGCTTCAATGACCATTTGAAATGGTGCAAGGCACAAAGGTTTTGATGAGCATCATCCAGTTTGATTATTCATACTTGTGCTTCTGCTTGAATTAAAGTAGGAGTGCTAGAGCCTGTTAGAGCAAAATATTTGAATTGGTAGTGAACTCTCACCTTTACTTGCATCCATTTACTTTTCAAATGAATACCAGATAAGTTAGTGCATTTTATAATCGGCCTGTTTTCCAGTGAGTGCTGTCATTACATACCAATTTCTTTTAGAAGTGCTTCCTAAGAAACATTAAATACTTACAAATAAGGATCTGTCGATCACTGGCAGCAGCCCTCTCTGAGCAGTGCTGGGTGATGCAGGCAGGTTGTGTGTCCTCCCTTCCAGGGCTGTGTGTGTGACTTCTCCGACCTGGGGCAGTGGTGGAGTCACCATTCCTGGAGGGATTTCACAGATGTGTAGATGTGGCACGTGGGGACATGTGTGTTAGTGTTTGCCTTGGCAGTGCTGAGGGAACGGATGGAATCAATGGTCTTAGAGGGCTTTTCCAACCTAAATGATTCCATTAAAAAAGAAAAACCAAAAGGCAGCCTCAAAGTCACCACACAGAATCCTAGAAGGGTTTGGGTTGGAGGGACCTAAAAGTCCACCTTGTTCTACCCCCTGCCACGGGCAGGGACATTTTCCACTATCCCAGGTAGCTCCAAACCCCATCCAATCTGGCCTTGGACACTTTCAGGGATGGGGCAGCCACCTCTTCCCTGGGCAGCCTAATTTGCTAAGTAGTAATTAGGTTATTCCTGATGAGCAAGGAGCTGGTGATGCCATTCCTTCAACTCCCACCTCTTGGAGATGTCAGCAGAGCTCCTGGCAGACACCCCTGCTGGACCAGCCGGAGCTGTGGGATGCCCTGCCCTGCCCCGCTCCGGAGCTCTATAAAATGCCTTCTATTAAAATGAGCCGGAGGGGGGGTAAAATCAATGCAACTGCACATCAAAACCGAGCAAACCTCCGGTTTAGCAATTCCCAAGCAATCCCTCAGGAGCCAATGAAGGCCGGGTTATTTAAATGAGAAAGGCTGGGGATGAATGCCTGCCTTTGTCCGGGCGCTTCCCCAAGGTGATCTGGGTTAAACCCGTGCTCTCAGGGTTAATTATCAGCTGCTTTTCTTTTAAAAATGTTTTTTTCCTTATTGACACAGGGGGGTTGATTTATGTAATATCCATCATAATTCCCAGATTTCTGTAGATTACAAGGTTATCCCCATGCACTGCAACGTGGGCTCCACACCGGCCTCCCATCCCGCTCCGAGGGGAGAGCCAGGTCCGGCCACCACCGCTCACCCTCCTGCACCCTGGCCCTGCTTCATTAAGGATAATTAATACATGGTGCTCTGGGGTGCAGTTAGAACCAAACAAAACAAAAGGGCAGCACGGAAAAGTGCAGCCCTGCTCTTTCCTTCTGCTTTCCCCCCTCCCTCTCTGCCTTTCCAGGCCCCTAGGGGTGGTTTCTGAGGACCACCAGCCCCAGCCCAGCAGGAGCCCAGACCTGCTGCCTGCCTCCTGTTCTCCCCAAAGGCAGGGAATGACACCCTGCTGCACACTTGGGGTCCTGGACCTGCACATGGGCCTGGAGGTGCCACAGGGTCTCTCCTGTCCCCATCAGTAGTTTGATAAACCAGCTGAAGGAGAGCCCAGATTGGAATCCGGCTCTCCAAGCAGGTCTTCCCTTCCTGGGGACAGGGAGGGATGCCTGCCCTCCCCCAGCCCTCAGCAGGGGCAGAGCAAGGCTCTGACCTCTCTGATCCCAAGGTTTGAGAGTGTCCAGGGGGTTTCCCAGTGCCTGGGCACAGGGAAAAGGAGCAGGGCTGTGCTGTGGCAGGCGAGGGAAGGCACACACAGCTCCCAGCACCCGCAGCACCAGGGCCTTCAGCGGGGAGCGTTTCCTTGGGCTTGGCTGCTCCACCTCACTCATCCCTCCACACTTGTTTGTCTCCCTGCCATCCTTGGGTTTTCCACTGCTTCCTCCCTGCCCAGCTCTTCAAAGCCCCGCTGCCTTTCCAGGCAGTCTGGCACGTCCCTGTTCTCGGCGGGCTCTCCTGCGTGTGGGCAGCCACGGATCCATGGCAGGGCCGAGCGCCGCTGCCGCAAACCGCTGCTTTCAGGGATCATTCCACTCGACTGGCTGAGAAGAAAACTGCTCGGATAGAAACTATGTCATAATAGTTGGGAACTGGATAACGACGCCCCGCCGCCGGAGCTGATTTATTCTCCCGTGCCGGCGCGGGGAATTGGTCTCCACCAAAGCAGAAAATGGAGCCGGCTCTTCAGGAGGGTTTAAAATCAAGCGGCTCTGGAGTCACCACCTGATTATATCAGTAATCTTTCTGCAGCCAAACCATTCCCTCTCGTTCTGGGCGGTGCTGCTCTGCGAAGCAGACATCCCACAGGATCAAACCAGAGCTCTGTGCCCCCCCAGCAGGGTCTGGCTTTGGTTGCCAGCTCCCCACGGCGGCACCGCTGGGGCTGGGAAGGTGCCGGTGCCTCGCAGGGTGACCCGGGTGGGAAGTGGTGAAGCTTAAGAGCAGCGGCCCAAGCGATGATGAGAGGAATGGCAAATGTTCTGGATTCACTCAGAAATCAAGAACATCTGCCCAGATTTGCTTTGGAAAGGGAGAAATGAGGGGCTGCTTGGGAGCAGAATTCCCGCCGGGCAGGGTGTGCCGGTGACCTGCCGCTCAGCGCCGCAGGGACATGGGACTGCCAGGCTGGAGTGACAGCCTGGCCAGCACCTCACCGGGATAACACCCCTGGGAAGGGCTCTGGGCAGCCCAGGGAATTAGTGTAACTCTGGGTCTCCAGTCTGGTTTTCCAGAGGAGCAGATGAAGCCATCGCACGAACGGCCAGGCCACGGAGCTCGCAGCGGGTCCTCCTGGTGATTCCCGGCAGTGTCCTGGCTGGAGGCTGTTGGAAAAGTGGTGTTTTGCCATGATCCAACACCAGCTCACCCGGATGCTAAAGCAGTCCTTGCTTGAGCAAGCTGTCTGCTGCTCCTTTTTCCCAGCACACTCCACACAGCTGGAGGTGGCTCGTGTGATAAATGGACAGGGTTCAAAAATACAACTCCTCTGAACTTTTTAACCTTACACGAAAGGGAGGAATTCTAAGAGCAATGGATAAAATTCAATTAACTGAGATGACAGAAAATAATCTACTAAGCGCGTACATCAGGCAATTGGAAGCTTTCATACCTTTCAAAAAGGAAATAACCCATTTCTTTCCTTGTTATCTAATGACACAGGAGTTTATTTCTCTGGAAGCAGTTACAAATCTACCTAATGGGGCCTAAATGCTGTTGCCAGGCAATTAGGGGTTTATTGTGTGGCTAAATCTTCCATTTCCGTGGCGGTGATCGTGGTGACAGGGGAGCTGCCCCTCGGCCACGTGTGTGCCTGTACCTGCTTCCTTGGGCAACCCGTGCCAGGGCCTCTCCACCCTGGCAGGCAAGAATTTCTTCCATAAACCTAAACCTGAATTTCCCCTTTGTCAGTTTGAAGCCATGTCACTACAGCTTGTCCTGTCACTACAGCTCCTGACGAAGGGTCCCTCTCCAGCTTCCTTCAGATCCTGGAAGGCTGCTGATGTCTCCTCTGAAGGCTGAACAGCCCCAACATTCTCAGGCTGGAGCAGCTGAGGAGGAACTTTCTCCTGTGGGAATGTGTGGCTTGAGTCCCCTCGCTGTGCCAGCCTGCTGATAACTGCACGTCGGGGTTTGCACACTGTGCTGTTAATTTTCCTTTTGGTGGGTTTGCTGCCATGACTTATTTGGTGTCTGATCCATGAGTTATCCCATTTCTCTGAGCTGATTTTAAATGTTCCTGCGCGGTCTTTGTGCAGCCGGGGCAGCTTTTGGTTATGAATGAGCGCAGAGACACACGCAGGGGTATTATTTATATAAAATATATAAGCAGGAGGAATCTTCATAAATCACAAACTACTATTATCCTGGGGTTCATGACAGCCATATCTTTTTTTCCCACAGAAACCCAGAATACATTAGACACCCCGGGCCTTGGAAAGGGACCTTTCAAACCTGTACAATTGCTCTATTTATCCCATTCCCTGAGCAGGCAGCATTTAATATCTGAGGTCTGTTCTATACAAATCAATCTTAGAAGTAAGATTTAAGCCAGAATTTATTGAGGGAGGCTCCTGTATCTGCCTGTAGGGATATTGTGGTTTATGACCCAAGGAATAGGGCGGTTAATCCTGGAGGGAGAGCCTTTGGAAAGCTGTTTTACATTGGGCTCTGCTGGCCATCTCGGGCCTGTTTTGGGGAGCACTGATGGGTGTGTGGGCAAGGCTGTGCCTGGACCAGGATGCTGCAGGGGGATGAGGGCTGGGATGCTGTGGAAGGGCCTGGATGCTGCAGGAGCATCGCTGCCCTGCGGTGGCACCTCACTAGATCGTTCCAGAAGGCCCCTGCTTGGGCTGCACTAATCAATAGCTGTGCCCAACAGTTTACTGCAGCGTTTAATTAAACAAATTTACCTTTTGAGGGAAAATCCATCGCAAGCAATTTGGGTCCTGGTGTATCACAGCCTTTTTTGAGGTTACTAGTGCTTTTAACCACTGTCTAAAGTGCAGGCGGTGTTAATTAGCATATTTAGGATTAAGTAGATTTAGCATGCAGTAATCATTCCCTAATTCAGTAAGAACTATCTCTGGTGAATAGTGGACATTAATGACAGTTGCAAGAGCTTAGATATTACATAATCACTAATTACATTCTGCACAATTAGCGGAGACTCCTCAGTGTGAATGGCTAATGGCTGATTTGTGTCAGCAGCCTGTTCTGGCTGTACAGAAATATAAACAGTCTGCATAATGTTCCGAGGGAATTAGCATAGGGAAGGGGGTTATCCGTGGAGCTGGGAGGCCGGGGGGAGCGCTGATGGATGGGGTGAGCCCAGAGACAGGGCAGGTGTCTGGACACACCCCTGCCCTTCCTCACCGATGACCTGTCGTGCTCTGAGGCTCTCGGCCCCCACCGGGTGGGTGGAGGGTAAATCTGGCACCAAGGGGCCTCTGAGGGAGTCTGGGGTGTTTATTGTCCGCTGAGCCAAGGGGTGTGGGACCCTAATCTCCTTGGAGACCTCGGGCTCTGTGTTCTGGGGAGCAGGAAAGGGCCTTCCCTGGGCAAACCCTACGGAGGTTTGGGCAACAGTGAGGTGGCAGGCAGGGGAATCAGTCCTTGCTCCATTGATTTTTAGTGATGTTTGGATCAGGCCCACGGTTCCTTATAAGCAGAATTCAGGCTCCCACGTTTGTTGTGTGATTAAAACGAGGAATAGTGCTATTGAGCTGAAGGAATTGTTTTGGACAAATCCCAGGCTGGAGAGACCAGCACTGGGCCCCTATACCTTGAGGTATTGGGTGTTTTAAATTAAGATTGCATGTGGTTTTAAAAGGCATTGTCAGAGCAAAAGCAATTTAACAAAAGGCAATGTATCTGACGGCGACTCTCCTGTCTGCCAAGTGCTCTTCTCCGCCAGCGCATTGTCGGGACGCAGATTACATCTCCTGAATATTTTTGTCTGTTGCTCGGTTCATTTTCATAATAATAACTCGCATCCGTCTCCATCCTTTCATGTTGAAGGGTTGCAAACTATTACACAAACAGAGCCGCTCCTGACGCAGCCCCCTCGAGGGGACAGCCGAGGGGACAGCCGGCGGCTCCGGCAGCGGGGAGCGGCTGCCCCGGGGGGATGCTGAGCCCAGTGGCCTCTGGATGGGGGGCCAAGGGGGTTGTGGGGAGCCCCATCTGTAGCACACCCCACCCTGTACCACCAGCACACCCCACCCTGTACCACCAGCACACACCTGTCAGCGTGTGGCTATTGGGGAAACCCGGAGCGGGCGATCCCCGTCCTGCCTGCACTTGGGGGGACCCACAGTGGGGCACAGGTTGCCCAGGGAAGCTGTGGCTGCCCCGTTCCTGGAAGTGTCCAAGGCCAGGTTGGACGGGGCTTGGAGCGACCTGGGATAGTGGGCATCCCTCTCCAAGGCAGGGGGTGGGACCAAGGTGATCTCAAAACTCCCTTCCAACACAAACCACGCTGGGATTCTGGGATTCTGTGTCTCAACAGCAACACTTCGAAGCCCCGGGAAGCCCTGTGAGGCTGCTGGGCTGCCTCTGCCCCAGCACACGAGTGGCTCTGCTCAGTTCCACAGCACCAGGCGGGAAGGACTGGTTTATAACAGGGTTTATAACATCTGTAATGTTGTTTCCCAGCAGCTGGGATGGCAGAGTGTTCAGAGTCAAGCCTGAAAATACTGGCCTTTGAGTGCCTTGAGCAGAACTCCGTGTTTTTATCTTGGTGGGGCTGATGTGAGTGAAGGCCGCCCCGGGGAGCAGTGGTGGGGCTGAGGGCAGAGGATTTCTGCCCGATGTGCCAGGGAGGAGCAGTTCAGTGGGGCAGCTGCAGCACGCAGAGCATCGCGTTCGGTTACGGCTTCCTCAGCCCACAGTTTTCGGCGTCTCTGATGGTTTTTCCCCGGTGTTCTGACACAGCCCAGCACAGGGTGTGCCGTGCCCTCCCCTCTGCTGGCCTCTGGAGCCTCCTGGCTCCTCCAGGATCGGCACTGGGGGGCTGGACACGAGCTGCAGGCCCTGGCGTGGGAGCAGCATTTCCCTAAGTGCTGTTTGTGGAGGCAGGTGCTATTCCTTACATTATGGCCAGGACACTTAAATCTCCCTGATTGGCATTGTTGTCTCAAAGACGGTGTTTTTCCTGCTGAGAAACTGCATTAGATCGGCGAAACGGAGCTCATTTCCATTCACTCAGCAGTCTCTCTAGAAATGACATGCAGTGCTTGAAACTGTTTATTTCCAAATTCAGGCCTCCTCCGCATCAGTCATCAGCTTCAATTACCAGTTTTCCGGAGCCGAGCCATCAGGCAGTCTGACACGAGGGTCCAACCTAATTCCCACCTTCTCCAAAGTCAAGAGCATAATGTGCAGATGAAAAGGTGGAAAATAGCCTGGACTTCATTAGCATGCAGAGCCCGGCTGTTCATTTGCTTGCTGCGAATGGAAGTTCTGACACTCGGCGCCTTCTGCAATATGAGAAAAGTCCTCTTCAGAGTATATGATGTCCTCACCAGCCAGCAAAGGTCATCAAAAAGGCAGGCGCTGACCTTGCTCCCTGCTCTTCATGACTAGTTTATTGATTCCAGGAACACCTCATTACATGCCGGATCAACATATTATTGCCATGTTCAGCGGCTGAATTGTTTACAAGTGTCTTTATAACCAGCAGAAAGCCTTCCGGATGATGCATGACTACACTCATTTGGATGTGACCTGCCAATTAGATGTTATCCGATACGGTGCCGTGTGTCTTGATCCCTGACCGGGCCCGCTGCCCTGCATCAGCACGGCCCCATTTACTACTTCTTTCTAACGGCTCTCTGGGAAAGTGTCCATTAGCCTGTCAGTCTGTAAATATTTTATTTTTGTGCCTCGGCGCCGCCGGCGCTCCCGCTCCGTCATTTGCTATGCATGAGGTCCATAATCAGCCGGGGGGGTGCGGGGGGGAGTTTTATGATAACCCGCCCCATTTGCAGTCAGCGAGCGCTCCCGGGCCGCGCGCCGGCCCCGCACACACACCCGGCATGTTTTATTCAGGCACCGCCAGGCTGCTGATTTATCGGCGGGGGGAAGGCAGGAGTGAACCCCCCCTCATCCCCAGCCTGCCTTCCCCTGCCTCTAAAGGCCAAATAACTTACCCCCCAGAAAATGCACTTCCCCTTCCCCGTCCTCTCGGGGGTTTCATCCCCCCCCCAACCCCGTTAATACACGGCTCAGTCACTCATCCCGGCCCGCAGGCCATTTACACGCGCGGGGACGCCAGAATTCCACAGATAAATCACACGGCACGACTACTGTTTTAATCTCTCATTACAGACCCTTCTGGGGCTCCATAAAACGGAGAGGGGCACGGCACCTTGACGGGCGAGCCTGTAAAGGGACGTCTCGGTGCCAAAAAGCGGTGCTGGGAACACGCCTGCCAGGCACCCGTCAGCACAAGGCTGGATTCGCCTTTTCCCACCTCAGGGTACATCACCCTGGGGCAGCAAAGGAAACCCTGGATGTGGCTGAGGTGCCAGTGCCAGGATTTCCGTGGGGCTCCAGGCCCAGCAAGTGCAGGCGCACACAGAGCTGTGCCCAGAGCTCCGCAAACATTAATTAAACCACCCAGCCCCGCTTGGCAAGTGTGAGTGCTGAAATCCTCGTGCTGGGGGTAAATCCAGGGACCAGAGGGGCTTAAGGGCTTCCAGGGTGAACCATCAGCACCAAGGATCTCCAGTGTCCTGCACTGCAGAGCCAGTGTTGCACCTCCCTGATCTCCAAACTCGCCGTGCCAGGCCCAGGTTCTGTAAGCCCTGAGCCACAGGAACGTGGGAGGAGCGAGGGATGCCCCGTGCTGGGTGACAGAAAGCATCTGGGTGTCTGGTTCCCTCCTTACAGCATGGAGCATTCAGGCATCAGGGCTGGAAAAGGGGGATTTGAATTCCTTAAAGCAGCACATTTACCTTCCAAAATAAAAACTGGGTTTGCATGTAATCAGAGCTGGGGCAAAACACGGTCTCAGTCTGAACAGCCTCAGGCTCCAGGGACAGCACAGTGCATTGATCTCAGATTTGGAAAGGAGGAAAAAGAAGCCTCAGTTTCCTGGCAAATCCTTGGGTCTGGGCAGCCCTGGAGCTGCTGGTGTTGAATATTCAGAGGGCTGATTCACCCTGGTGAACCGTGGTGCTGCAGCCAGGTAACAGTGTGCCCCAGCCAGGTAACAGTGTGCCCCAGCACGGGCTGGCACAGCGGGAATTGAGCCTGTGAGCTCCAAATCCCGACTGGGATCTCCACCTGGGGGCTGGGATCTCCCTCCCCCAGCAGAGGTACCAGGTCTTGGCCTGTCCCACAGCACCGTGCTGGGTCTGGCATTATTTATGCTGCGATGAGGCTGCAGTGGTTTATCAAGCCCCAGACATCCGTCCAAATTTGGCACCTGATCCCTTCACTTCTGTTTACAGCCCTATTTCTGGATTCCTGCTCATGGTGTAAATTCTCTCTTTAAATGGGAGGGACAAATCAGCTCTTTACGACAGCAAACATGAAAGTTGTGTGACTATGGAGAGAAGCATTAACCTTTCCTTTAGCCTGGAGAACTTCATAATCTTTTTAAAATCAACTTTCTATTAATTTTAGAGTGATGCTTAATGCCTGAAGGGTGTGAGGAGCCATGGCATCGCCAGGGGAACCCTTGGCAACTGTAATTTAAGGTCAGGCCTGGGGTGCTGCAGGAGCCACGATCCTGCCCTGCTGTCCTGCCCCACTGCCCAGGGCAAGTGGCACCAGGAGGGGCCACAGCCCCCCCACCTCGGTGGCCTCACCAGGAGGCTCCTTAGCAGAAAAATTAGGTGGTCACTGCATTTATTCACGGCCCCCAGTGTGCAAATTTAATTTTCCTTCTCGTTGCACTCCAACACAGTAATTGGGCAGGGCAGGGCAGGAACAAAGGACAAGGTCAGTCACTTGTCTTGCAAATGGAATTACATGTTGCTCCGAGGAGGGGTTTGGAAACCACATTCCCTGGCTGTGTCCCACCAATGTAAAAGGTAAAAGTCAGAGGAGATGGGCAAGGCAGGAGAGGTGGTGGGCAGCCCTGTGTGCTCGGGAGGGTTTGGGTTGTTTGGGGCTTAGTGATGGTGTTGACAGCGTTGAGTGTTTATGGATGGCAATCAGGGACAGGTCGCCTGGTGGGAGGCTGCTCTGGACCCTCAGCCAGGATGGAGACACAGCCAAATACTCTGTCAGCAGCTGAGAGAAGTCTCACAGCTCTTGTTATGGGGGACTTCAACTTACCAGGTGTCAGCTGGAAATAGGGAACAGCAGAGAGGAGACGGTCCAGGAGGTTCCTGGAGTGTGTGGAAAGGAAATTCCTGACTCGGAAGGCTGAGGAGAGACCTTAAGGCTCTCTGCAGCTACCTGAGAGGAGGGTGCAGCCAGGTGGGGCCGGTCCCTTCTCGCAGGTAACACGTGACAGGACAAGAGGAAATGCCAGGGGAAGTTTGGCTTGGATATTTGAGAAAATTTCTTCACGGGAAGGGCCGTCCAGCCCTGGCACAGCTGCCCAGGGCAGTGGTGGATCCCCACCTCTGGAGGGATTTAGCAGCTCTGTGGACGTGGCACCTGGGGACACGGGTTAGCGGTGGCCTTGGCAGTGCTGGGGGGAACGGTTGGACTCGGTGATCTTAGAGGGATTTTCCAGCCTTAACAATTCCATGACTCCAGGTTTGCTGGCTCCGATTAGTCCTGGGGCAGGGGGACAGGCAGGGCTTCCAGGAGAACCCATCCCCTTCCCAGCTGGTTGTGTAGGGAATGAGGCAGCTGGGGGGCTGTAAATCCTGCACCCAGCAGGGCTGATTCCTCCCCGCTCGCAGGGCACTGGCACTGGCCACAAACCCCCACAGGATCGCCGGGAGCCCCGGAGTGGGGGGACAGTCCGGCCTCTCCGGAGGGTGGGTGGGCTGCGGCCCCCTCCACACGCGGGGATGGGGGGCTTTGTTAATTACTGGCAATTAGTTATTTTACACATTGTCACTGATGGGGGTTTTTTGCAGGGAGCTGCTGGTGTTTCAGGGGTAAGGAGGGTGAGTGTCTGCCGTGCAGCTGAATCCCGGGACAGGGCTCCAAAGCTCCGGCCGCCGGCGCAGCCCTCGCTGAGTGTTCCCAAACTGAATAGTCATTGGGTTGGCAGATAATTCAGAAACTATTTGTATGAGCTGTTTATCAAATTATTAACTGCACAGATGTTGTTTGGTTGAAGAGCAGCTGAACCTTCTCTCTGCCAGCCGTGGAGACAAAGGTCTGCAGGAATAATTGGAGATGTGCATGGAATATTAAATTAATTTACTGCTCTTAATTCTTATGCAAATCCTGACCTCTGATAGAGCCTATCAATTACCCTGCACACAGGGAAAAGAAAGGAGAACAGTTTCTTTCTTTTCTTTTCCCCCCTCTCCTTTTTTTCCTGTTATTCTCCAGTTTGGGGTTTTGTTTCTTTTTTTCTTTCTCCCTTTTGAAAGGGAACTTGGGAAAGGAAATATTTGGGCCAGGAAAAAAGCCATTTATTTGTGGGAGAAGCAAAGGGCTGGGGTTATTTAATTGAATCTCCTGGTTGCAGCGATGTCCCCCGGGGAGTCAGGGTGCAGCCTTTAAGACTGGGGCAGCTCAAGGAAGGCCTGGGAATGGAGGCCAGAGCTGGGCTGGAATAGCTCCACACACTTCCCTAGGAGGGGCTGGAGGGGCCCAGCTCTGCCAGCACTGTGTTGGGCTGGGACAGGACTGGAGGCCCAGGTTGATCCCGGGTGGATTTTGACGGGACTGGGGGCAGGAAGGGTCCAGCCGGGGCTTCGGGTGGGTTATCGGGAAGGGCTTCCCACCGCTGGGAGCTGGGCTGGTTCTGCCAGTAATTACCAGGGAAGAAGAAAGGGAATTTGTTGTCACATCTATTGTGAGGTGCCAGGTAAAATGAAGCAGGATTTAATTGGTCCTCGTTAAACAGAGCCGGGTTTCTCGCAGGGAGAAAGGCCTCGTGCGGGCAGTGTTTAATTGGGGCTGTGCGCGCTGCTCAGCCAGTGCTTAAAGGAGCACTCCGGGCCCCCTTCTTTCATCGTACTTTCTAATAAGGATAAATAAATAGGATGAATAATGCCATGGGTCTCTCCCTCGACCCCTGCAGCACAGCGCTGTTCCCCCTTGAGCCGCTCCCCGATACCCAGGGATCCAAAACAAGTGGGATCCCTCGGCAGGCAGCACCTGGCGCCGCCCGTGAGCCCAGGAAAAGGGGAGCAAAACCACAGCCACGGAGCAGTCTGGCGGGGCTGGGATGGGGAATTCCTTGGCTAGTGGCTGTCAGAGCAGAGTGCGAGGATGGGGATGGGGCTCGGGGGTGGCAGGAGGGGAAAGAACGGAAGGAAAAGAAAGGAGGGCAAAGAAAATGATTTTTTTTCCTTTTTCTATTTTTTTTTCTTTCCCCCACCTGTAAATCCCGGGAAGCACCGGGAGACTGCGCTCCCCCTCCCACGCAGCCCACTCGGGTAATTTCATTTATCCCGCAAATCTAATTAGCAATCCGTGGTCGACATTAATACGGATCTAATGAGGCCGGCGATGACCAGATTTGCGGGCGAGCGCTGACAGAGCCTTAAAGGCACATCGCGCCCTGGCATCGGCGGGACCCGGGCGGGGGAAGAGCTGCTTTAAAGGGGGAAAAAAACGAGGGGGAAAAAAAAAAAAAAAGGAAAGAAAGGACAAAAAAAAAAAATGGAAAGGCCGAGGGAGGGGGAGAAAAACACGAAGAAAACCCCCGCGGGTCGGGCTTGGCTTATTAAGGGAGCTGGAGCTTTGCTGGGCGCAGCTTATCTGACAGCATCGGGCCTCCGTCCTGGCTTACCCTGAAATACTGTTCTTCAAAGGAGAAAAAGAAAGGAGGGGGAAATAAAAGGGGAAAAAAAAAAAAAACAACAAAAAAGGAAAGAAAGCAAGAAGCCAGAACCCACGGAGTCGCTGTGCAATTTATTCCGAGGGGTGGCTGTTGAGAAGGCGGCAATTTGCGGCGGCCGGGGGTTATTTAGTGCGATATGAAATCAAATGATCCTATTGCTCAAATAACAGTGTCTGGGAGGAGAAGCGAGCCCGCTCCAAAGGTAATTGTCTCCAGATGATATTCCCATTATCCCCCAATCCCGGCCTAAACGCTGCCAGCGCCGGGCTGGAATCGATACGGGGGGAGGACCGGGGGGGGTCCCGGGACCGGGGGGAGGCATCCCCGGCACTGACCCCCCTCGGGAAGGGCGGCAGGGCTTTGGGAAGCTCCTAATTCCCTCCCCGTGGCCGCTGTCCGTCCGTGCCTCGGCGAGAGCGGCCAACACCGGCGGGGGAGCCGAGCCCGGAGCCAGGTAAGGGGACCCTGGGGGGAGCGGGGAGAGAAACGCGGCCCCCTCGCTGATCCCCCGGGCGGCCCGTTCTGCATCGCTGCCCCCGGCGGGTCCGTGTCCCCCGGCTCTGACCCCGCACTCCCGGCTCCAGCCCCGCCGCGCTCGGGCACCGCCGCGGGCACTGACGGGCGGTGTCCGCCCCGTTCCCCGGGAAGAGCCGCTGGAAGAACAGCCGGATCCGCCCGAAGCGAGGGGTTCGGCACCCCCGCCCCGCTGCGGCTTCACTTTAAACCCCCGGCTTGGGGATGGAGCGGCGGCCCCGCCGGCCGCGGCGCTGCCCGGCGACAAAATCGCCGGAATTCAATGTCCGGAGGGAGAAGACGGGGGAAAATCCAAGGGGACGGAAGGCGGTGAGCGGGAGGGGGGCGAGGCCAGCGACACGTACCTGGGGTCGCCCCCGGGGCGGGGGGTCCGGGCTCGGTGCGTGGCCGCTGCGGCAGCGGGGACCGAGCGCTCCGGGCGCTCCCCGAATTCCATCGGTGCATCCCCCGCGTCGCCCGTGGCGGGACGGGCTCCCCGGGCATCCCCACTCCGGCCGCCCGGAGCTGGGGGGTTTTTGCCTTCCTCTGCCAGCCCTCGCCCGGGCGGGCAGCGCAGGCAGCGCGTCCCCGTCCCTTCGGGCACAGAGGATAAATGTGCTCCTGCAAAAGAAATAATGCGAGTATTGACGGGGTGAGACTCGGGGCTGGAGTGTCAGGAGAGTCCCGGTTGGTGCAGTCTCCGTGCTCTCCGGAGGCTGGAGCTTGCCCTGGCCAGGTAACAGCGGGAGTTACTGTGCTGAGCGAAGGGGGGACTCCGGGGGGGCGGCAGGAGGAGAATGCTCCAGGTCAGATGCCCCCCTCCCCAGGGTCAGGTCCTGATAGGAACAGGGCACAGAGCACCCTGCAGGCCACGGGGAGAGGCTGGTATGGTGTGTGTGTGTCTGAAAACGGGCAAAATATTTGGGACCTCAGCCCTGTCAGTGAGCCCCAACCTCTGCCCCCCTGCATGTCCACCCCCCATACGAGTCTTGCCTCGCAGGTACATCAGAAATGCATTTTCGAGCACTGTCAAAATGCACTGTTGGAGGGTTTTTCCATCTCTGCTCAAGCCATTTTGCCAGGCTTGTACTGAACAGAGTGCAGGGCCCCAGGGGTGCCGAGCTCTGAGCAGACACAGCTTAATCAATTTAATAGTCTTGTGCTTTTCTCCTGCTTTTTTCAAACAAATGAACAGTTTTTATGTGTGAATCCTTTCATTCACCACCAGAACAATTTTCTGCACAAGATAGGGGGAAAATGCTTAAATGAGTCACAGCAAACTAGCATTTGGGATGGGAAGTGAAAAATACCACATCCACTAGCAACTGGATTTCACGGAACTAGAGGACTCGGGGAGGCAGCGTGCGGGCATTGCCCCTGGTGAGCCCTGGGCTGGCTCCGCAGGCAGTGCTTGCTCAGGGACCAGCCGGCTTCCCCAGCCCTTCCCAGGTCCGGGCATTCAGCTCCAAGCCTCTGGCAGAAGTCAGGGCTCAGACGGGGGCAGCAGCCAAGCAGTGCCAGGGAGGAGCTCGGGGTCCCCGTGGCCCGAGCTCCGCGTTCATCCTCCCCCTTTGCGGCCCTTCGGCTGATCCGCTCCCTTCCATTTCCCGGAGTCGCTGTGGACCTGCAGGTGTTTGTGCTGAAATACAGATGTCTTGAAGAGGCTCTGAGGATTTTTGGTTTGAGGTAGTGAGGGGTTCTCCAGGGACTCCGTGTTTGCCGGTGTGTCCCGTGCTGCCGGATCCCGTTTCCTGGCCCCACGCAGCACCAACCGCACGGCTCGCCTGAGTGCTTCCCTTTGTTTCAAACCCTTGGAGCCTGGAGCACTTGTTGAACCTGACAAGTGCATCGAAGTGGCTGACAATTAGGAAATAAACAAATATCATTTGAGGCATTTTGGAGCAGAATCCAGTGTTACATAGACTGGCTCACTGCTGTCGTTATCATTTTGAATATTAGCCATAGCTGTGATGTTTGTGCTGCACAGCAGCGTTCCCAGCACGGCAAACACCACGTTATCTCGCCGTGCAAAGGCTTCATTAATCAAGCCAGACAATAGGCCAGACACATCCCTTTGAGCCCAGCATTGGATCCTCCAGGCTTTTCACCTTGTCCAAATGCCTCATCCCTGTCAACGCAGGCAGCAGCTCTTCAGAACCGCTTGCTCGAAACCGCGGGGCTGAACTGGTTTGGTTCAAATTCAGCCTCTGGGCTCACATCTCAGTTCAGTTTAGTTCTCAGTTTTGTTCTCATTTCTCCAGGAACAGGGAAGTGCAACACAGTCAATCTCCTCTTTCCTCTTCAGACAGCAGCAGACACTTAAACTGGGACTGGGTAACTCCTCTCATCTGCTTGGACACAGGAGTGACTGAATTCCTGGGGAAGCAGAGAGACCCGAAATCTCCCTGACATCCTCTCTGGATGTTTGGCCTTGGAACAGCCTCAGCCAGGCAATACCTGCTTGCCTTCTGCTCGTGGAGCCTCCTGTGCCACGCAGGAGTCTGGAAAAGCACTTGGAAATGGCTGAAGAGCAGGGATGCTTCCTGGCAAATGGTCTCTAAACCAGGCCCTTTCTGTGCTGGGGCTTTTCTGGGGCTCGCAGACAACACGGAGCCGTAAACAATGGTGTGTGCTTGTATCTCAATCCTCCAGGATTAATTCAAAATCCGTGGACAGTGACGTGCCTGAAGGCTTTTCAATTATGTCACCAGGCTTTGGCTAGGGCCCTGACATTTTTAATAAACAGTATGTAGCTGTAAGTGCTGCAGTCTCCAGGTTTTTGTTTAATCAGCCGTTGGGTTCTGCGTTCCAGGTTCCTGCCGGAGGAACTCGCGTTGCCCGCCCTGTCGCAGCAGATCCCACCCGCTGCAGCCGGACACTGTGTGTGCTGTTGGTGCATCAGAAATGAGGAGTAACAGCTTTCAAGGAACTGTAACATTTAATAAAAGCATTTTATTACATTTAAATGTATTAAAATGTAAACGTTGCGTTCAACACGTTAATTACTGTTTCCAGGCATGGCCACTGACAGTTGGATCCTCTTAACTGCTCTGCTGAGATCGGTCTCTGATTACTGGTGTGTTATTAGTGCTCTGCATTTGGGACTTGAGTCATTAACAGGAAGGACTTCTATGGGCATTATGTAAATTTTGTGTATGTTTTGACAAAGCTACCAGGGCCTGTGTTATGGATCTAATTGAGAAAAAGAAAAG
Source organism: Platyrinchus mystaceus (assembly GCA_035041135.1). Lineage (NCBI taxonomy): Eukaryota > Metazoa > Chordata > Aves > Passeriformes > Tyrannidae > Platyrinchus > Platyrinchus mystaceus. The sequence continues at coordinate 5,003,457 of JAWWLV010000121.1, read as the reverse complement.
CAGATGTATTCAGCTGTGCCCTGACTTTCTGGGTCCCCTCCCTTCCCTGGCTTTTGAGCAGAGCCGGGGCAGATTCTGCAGATCCACTACTCAGGAAAATCAGCAAATCCCACGCCGGGGATCCCTGGTAGGTGAGAGGCCGAGGGTGAGACAGGTGGATGATGTGGCACCTGGGGAGGAAAAGCTTGGAGGGGATAAGCAGGGGAGGTAAAACTCTGGCAGAGACCTTTCCTTCTCTCTCTCTGCCATCCCTCTTTCCCCCTGCAGGTGAGCACCCTGTGGCCAGGTGCTCAGGTCAGTGAGGTGAATCCCGCACCTTTGGGATACGGTTACATCCCAGAGGAGAGCGGGATGCTGAAGGACACGTGGCTGCCTCCCTAAATTAAACAGAGTGTAAAGCTGTTAAGATTAGTGCACATCAATCCCTGTGCCTGAATCAAGAGATGCTTTGGTTTGGCAGCTACTGGGGACAAAAACCACCATTTCATTCAAAGTGTATTTAATGCGACAGAAGGAGGCAGATTCCTTTGACAGTTTTACAGCTCTTATCAGATTACATCAAAATTAAATTAAAACAATCTAAAAGAAGTGTGAAGTACTGCAGGGAGAACACAAACAAAACACTCCTCTTTGTAGGCTTTCAGGGACGGGGACCACGTTCCTTATCAGGGAAGGGAGGAATAAGATTATTCTTGAGTCGATTATGAGCCTGTCTGTGGGATCAGCGGCCACAGTGAGCACTGAGACGTGAACAAAGTGGGGAACACATCCAGGGAACCAGGCTAATGCTCCTTATTCCCTTAATTTTTGTTAAATAAACAGGGGGGTGTGGAGTTGTTCTTTCCTGACAACACCCTCCAGCCTCTCACATCGAAAAAAAAAACCTCCCAGGGCTGGGGCAGCCCAGGAGACAAACAAGCCCGATGGCTCAGGGATCAGCCCTTTTCCACAAAAACCTGGCATCACCCTCTGGGGATGAGGTTTTCAGCGTGTTAATACAACCTGTGCTTGGCATTTCAGACAGCGCTGGAAGCGCTTGGAAGTTTTGTGCCACTTTAGGTATTATTTTAGCAAGCACAAATATTTTCAGAAGCGGTTGAGTCTCCCAGGACCAAACCTGGTGTGTGGCTGGGACAGGCTGAGGGAAGTCAGAGTCTTTCCTGGCTTTGAAAAATAGCAGAATTGTGGTGTGGGACAGTGTTTTCTTGTGCAGGCTCTGACAGTTTCAGCCCTGACACTCAGCAACACATTAAAACCTGTGTTAGTCCCACAGAGCACATTTCATGGCTGGTACTCTGAAACAGTAAATAAAAATGGAATAATAATAATAAAAAATAAATGGGTTTATATAATATGAAACTTTATATAAAATATGTATATTATATAAATATAATATATATAATATAAACAGTTTGTTTTGATGTAGATATCAGCAATGAGAAGCCTTCTGGAGGGGGGAAAAAGCAGTTTTAACTATGAGGCAACCATGAAAACCTTTTTATTCCCATTTCCTCTGCCCCTGGGACTAAGGAAGAACCTCATGCTGGACCAAGGCTCCGGGGAATTCGTAGCCCTACGAGTGGCTCTCTCAGAGGGCAGCGGTGTCCTGTCCACAGCTGAGATGCCAAAGCTCCATGTGTTTGTGAAGGAGAGGGCGAGCTGTGCTGGGCTGTGGTTGTAAGGTCGGGATCTGGGGGAAAAATGCCCAGCTTTGGAAATTCAGGCAAGCTCAGGGCCTGATTTCACCCGTGGGCTTTTGTGAAGGTGTGAGATCTCCCCAAAACACATCTTTGCTTTCAGTAAGCAAAGGAGTGAGAGCGAACAGTGCATCCTTTATGATGGGAATTCAATACTAAAAGGCTCCCAGATCTGCACATCCATTGCCAGGTGATCCCTGGAGTAGGAAAGCTCTGACCCGAGCCCAAGCCTTCCACACCTTGTGTGTTATAAATAGTTATTTATAGTGATACACAGAGGCTGAGCCAGGCTAATCTGGGGGCTGCTGAGTCCCACTACATCCATTCCACACAGCTTTTTACTCTGATTTTAAATCTGGTGAGCTGAGTTGGAGGCCGAGGGTGTTGGAAAACTCAAGGAATGCTGCTGGATAACCAAAACTTGGCTGAGGAACCCCCCAGGTCTGGCATAAGCAAAGGCTGCAGCTCCAGCCGGCGCTTTCATGTGGCTGTTGTTGGCCACAAGTTCTAACGAAGGATAATTATGATGATGATCTCGCACTAATTGGACACTGATTGCTGTTCTAATTATGCTTAAGCATTTCATTGCTCTCCACAATTTTGTCTATTGATGTAGCATTTCTCCTTCATTTCAATTACTCCTGCGGTATTTAGACTTTATTGGGGCACTGGAATTCAAACGCTAATTTGGCAACTTCCTTTCAAAGGGGTTGAAGTTTTTATCTGAAAATGAAAGGTGAGGTTTTTGTTTTCATTCCCAGCTGGACGTGGGAACACTGGAGGGGTTGTCGGGGTTGGAGGTGTGTCCGTGGCTTCTCCCCCGTGGATTTTGGTGAGGTGACATCACCAGAGGGACACAGTGGCACTCCAGAGGATGAGGAATCACGTGTTTTTTTTCGTGAAAAATGCAGCATACAATAAACTCGGGGAAATCAGCTGCTAGAGGGGGGCCGTGTTACTGTTAACTGTTGAGCAGCTCCGGGATATTTTTGGAATTGGTGCTTTGCAAAGCCCCTATTTGCCCATTTTCCAGGGGACCAGACCCCTGCCCCGCCCCAGCTCTCCTCCAGCACCAGCCCGGAGGTTTGTTTGGGCCCCACAGCCCCGGGAACAGCAGCACGTGGAGGTCGCAGGTGATTCCCGATAACGGGATGTGACACCGGGAACTGACGGGGTCGGGATGAGCGCTTTACATCTCAACAGCCTCCGAGCCTCCGCCGGCTCCCCTGCTCCAGCAGCGCTCCCTGGCCTGTTCTAAATCGTCTAGGGCTTAAAAAAACAAAAAGCCATAAAAGCTTTAAAGACGCCATAAAGGCTTAAACACGCCCCAAAAAGGGTTTAAAAAAGCGCCTCGGGGCGGCGCTGCCTCCCGTCTCCATGGCGACCGCGGGGGCGGCACTTCCGGGGTACCGCGCGGGGCACGGCGGGAGCGGCACGTGGGACCGGGAACAGCGGGATCGGGAACGCCGGGATCGGGAACACCGGGATTGGGAACACCGGGAATCCCCACCGGCACCGGCACCCTGGACCGCTGGGGCCGCCGGCGGGACCGCCAGCCCCGGCACCGCCTCCCGGGAACACCGGGCACCTCCCGCGCCGGCACCACCGGGCATCCCCGGGACCGACCCGCCGGCACCGCCGGGCACCGGGACACCCCGGACCCCCGGGACCCCCGGGACCCTCGGGACCCCCGGCTCCGCAGCCTCCGCGCCAGGTGAGCGGCCCCCGCGCGGCTTTGAGCGCTGTTCCGTCCCGCGTAGGTGAATCCGCCGGAGGAGATTCCGGCTCCTCCCGGTGCCGGGCGGGCTCGGGCAGAGGGTTCTCCTGCCGTGCCTTTCTCGTCTCCCAGCAGAAGGTCTTGATTTTCTGGGCTGCGGGGGGGGTGCGGATTTAGGGAAGGGCGCCTGTCGGCGGGGATGGGGGCTCAGAGCCCCTCGGAGCTCCGCGATGCTCTGCCCGGGGGGAGCCCTCGGGATCGCTCCTGGCTTTACTGGTGGTTTTCTGTCTCACAGAAGGCTGGTGCTGGGGCTCAGACATTGGCATTGCTGTTATTTCCAACACCACCCGGGCCCCGGGGATCCAAACTTGCAGCTGGCTCGTGTTTCTACGGAGCTGCTGCGCATCGCTTCCCTAACAATCCTGTTGCGCTTGGACCACCCTGAGACTCGTGCAAAACCCGTAACTGGACCTTAAATTACGCCGCAGGCTCTGTTTGCTGTGTTTCACTTCCTAATGCTGGCGCTTTGCCCGCTCAGAACGCAGGAGTGCAGCGTGCTCAGGTCACTGTGCGGGTGGGTGGGATCCCTGTGGTGGTGTGCAGAATCACCAAGGACTGGTTCTGAAGAGCCTGAGGAAACGAGGGAACTGGGGCAGGGAGTTTCTCTCCCACGTTCAGTGCCCCCCTGACCCCGCTGGGGTTGCTCAGCACTTACTCTGCTGGTTACTCAGCACTTACTCTTGGGCAGCTGCAGTGAGGAGGGCAGGGTTTGAGTGGTGTGGGCATGGAGTAAATGAATTATGCAGTGAAGTGCTGCACTCAACTCCCTGAGTAACTGGGCTCAGCTGTGGCAGCCAGGCCGGGTGCCTCAGGTGCTTTGGGTGCTTCAGGTGCTCCAGGGTTTGCAGGAAATGTGCACGAATGCTGAGGTGTCCCTAAGCACAGAGTGGGAACCACGTAGGGGGCTGTTCCATTCAGGAATACCTGCTGGTGCCAGCTGTGGGAGGAAGAAGCTGCCAGACAGGCCCCCTCCCGCCCTCCCGGGGCTGGCTGAGGCTCCAGGCTGGCGAGGTGGGAGAGCTCTGTGCCCACCGTGCTCATTTGGTGTCAGACTGGTGCAGAGACAGCGACGTTTCCCACCAGCCCTGGCAGGTCCCAGTGCCCACAGGTTGGGCAGTTTTCCATGGGCTTCTCTCACCGGTGACTGGAGCGCTGCTGCTCCCACACTGTGGATATGCAGCTGGGGCACAGCCAGACTGAGACCTGGGACCTCAAAAACCGCTGAGGCACCTCAGTCCTGCCGGTTTAAGTGGGAGGTGAGGGGTCAAAGTTGCTGCAGAACAATGCCTGGGGGATGCCAGAGGTTAGAGGGGGCTTGTGGCTGGCTAGGGAGTTGAATTCTGCTCCCAAATCCCAAACAAACGTTCTGTCTGTAGACTGAAGACTCAGGGTCATTTGAAAATGAGCTGCCTGGATCCCTACGGAGCTGTGAAGTGGCTGTTTTGGCCCACTTAAGCAAAAAGTTGTTTCCTGGCCGTGCCATTTTGACCTAATGCAGAACTGCATGAACAAGTGACACCCCCAGGCAGGGAGCTTTGTTTTTCCCACGTAAAGAAGGAGGTGGTGGTGCAGAGGGAGCTGAAGGGATGAGATCCCAGGTTAAACTGTGCACATGACATGAAACCCTAATCCTCTTCCGGGCGGTGGCAGGATCAGATGGGTAAAATGGACACCTGGAGCTCTCCTGTGGAGCAGCAGGACGGGGTTTTCCTGCCTTTCCTCTGTGCAGGGAGACTGGGAGGAGGTGTGTTTGTGTGTAGGGAGAGCCCAAATCCGTGGAGAAGCGTGCCCAGATGTATGGAGATGTGATCTGCTGCGAGTGCCCCATCATTCCCACACCCTTTCTGCCTACTCACAATTGGATGCAGTTTTTTAAGAGGAGCTTGGGTTTTGGCTTTGCTCGTGGCAGGGTTTGTAATGGGATCTGCTGGAAGTCTGCCTTAGTTCTTGGTTGTTTTACATTTGTTGTTCATGGGATGGTTGCTTCTCCTCGGGTGCAATATTTGTAAATATTGAATAACAGCAGCTTTACTCTGGTCCCTAAAACAGCTTCCCTTTGGAAAGGCTTCAGGTGAGGTGTTTGTGGTTCAGCATCTGAAGCTCAATAAAATGCTTTGGCTGGCACCTGGAATCTGTGAGCTGGGGAAGGGTTGGGCTGCTTTGGAAGTGTTTTAACGTGCTGATCTGTCCCTGCGAGAGGTTCTGGGGAGTTTTCCTGGGGACAAGTCCTGCCAAGTATTTCCTGCATGGAAAGGGGTCTGCTGTGGGGTCGTGTGGGGAAGAAAGGGAGGGGTGAGCTCAAGAACTGCCCATCTCGGGGTTCAGAGCCCTTCCTGGGGCTGGGCAGGGTCTCTGGCCGTTTGGTGGGTCCTGTGTGGATGTTCAGGCCTCTTTTCCCTTTACAGCAACCCCGTTCCAGTGAGGAACAAAGAGAGAAGTGAAAGCTTTGAGGTGTCTGCTTTGTGCTGAGCTGGGCTGGCAGATCAGTGTGTAACTCCCAGCAAAGCTGAGCTCTCTGCTCTGCAAAACGCTTCAGTTCTGGCACTTTGGACACTTGAAACAGTGAAATAATTTTATCTTACTCTGTGTTGTTTGTTTTCTTGCAGTGAAGCCAAAAGGCTGGAATTAGAAAGGCAGCTGATGGAATACACAATGGCTGATCCATACCTGTAAGCCTATTTAAAATGTCCTTGGAGGTTATTTTGTTTTAAAAAGACGGCCCTGGCTCCCATTTCCCCGTGTTGGCAGGAACACTGTGTGGCTGCCCTGGAACCAGATAAGGGGATGTGGTTTGTAGGTGGGTGAGAACTGGTTTAGATGGATTTTCAGTGCCTGTTTTGGTGGCACCAGGGATTTAGGCAGCCATGAAACCT
>JAWWLV010000121.1:4969538-4988635 GCA_035041135.1 Platyrinchus mystaceus | reverse complement strand
AACCTGGGCTCTCCCACTGCAGCAGTGTTTGTCACTGTGGCATCCAAAGGAAGCTCTGTTCCCTCTCCTGGTGCACTTTTGGGGAATTATCTGAAATGAGTACAGGGGATGGCCTTGAAAGGAGCAGAGACCACAGCTCACTGCAGAGGCAGAACAGAATCTTTGCTGTGTGCCAGGAGGTCACAAGGTTTCATCTTTGGGGCAAATGCCCCTCCTGTCTTACTGCAGAGATGCCAGTCTCTGTTTTTAAGGAGTTTTGGTGGGTTTTTTTTCCCCCACGGTTTAAGAGTTGGCAGTTCATGTGTTACCTCCGGATGAGTTCAGCCTCACTTCCAGGTGCCTTCCCCAGCTACAGGAGTGGTTATCCTGACAAGATGTGGATGTTTTCACAACCAGACCCACGTGAGCCCCGGGCTTTGTTTCCTGATGATCAGCCTCCACCATGTGGGGGCTTGTTGGGCTTGGGAAGGCACCAGGACTCCCCTCGGTGGGATCTGCTGATCCGAGGGGAAAGGCTCCCTGTCCTCTTACCATTCCTTGCAGCACCCAGCCCTTTCTCTTGAGGCTTAAACCCGGGGAGGGGGGAGAGGCTGGGGGAGAGGGTCTCTGAGAATTAGCGTGCAGAAAGGTGATGACTATTTTAAGGCCTGTGCCGAGGGGGTGGAAAAAAGGCAGAGCTTATGCCAGTGCTGCTTCAGCTGCATTGAGGAGGACTTAGCACAGATGGATTGTGCATTACAAAATGTAACACATAATTCAAGCTGTCAGCTTAATCAGACTGTTTCCAGGAAGCAACCTGTAAAAGAGAAGGACCTCTTGTTTGCTGACCTCTGATCCGTAGCCTGCTGCAGATTGTCATACATTTTGTTTTTCTTTATGTTGGTGTCCCTTCCTTCCCCTTCCCTTTTTATTATTGTATCCCTCTCGAGTGGCACCCTGGAAGGACCACCCAGCGGGAGGAAAACAATGGGAAACGAGCCTGCCGCTGGAATACAGGGTTTGTAAGGCTGGGGGAAAAGAGAAAGCTCTGTTTAACTGCCTATGTGATCTCCCGGGTATTGTTTTGCTTATTGCACGTCTAGGAAACTCGACTGAAGGCACGGCAGCTCCCATTTAATTGTTCACTGTTGCCCAACACTCCGAGGGAAAGCACAACTTTTTGGGTGAAGCTCAGCACGTTTTTGTGCTCAGAGCTCCTCGCCCTGGGCAGAGTGAGCCGGGGTTAACTGTGGAAACGTGTCAGCTCCTGCACACGGGGGAGAGAAATAAAACCCTCTCGGTGGAGACCTGGGCTGGGAGCCCCACAAAGCGGCAGCCGGGGGCCCTGAATAGCCATTTACACCCCCCTGTTCCAGGATTAGCCGCTGCATTGTTTCAGTGGTTAAGTCCTCATTTGCATCATTATAGAGGTGCAGCCTCATCAAAACCCCTCTGAGGTCCCCGGGCTGTCCCCATACCTGTAGGTGGTCACCAGATTTGTTTCGATTGTGGAGGTGAAGGAATTAAACTGCTCGGCACAGGGGTAATTTCCATGTGGCATCTCAGCCCGGGCTTGAGTTTTTTGATGGTTTGTTTGCTCATGTGCCTTTTTTTTTTTTTTTCCTTTTCCTTCCTACACAGCTCAGGCAATGTGGTTTTGCTGTTTGCTTTGAAATGCTCAGTCGAGGGTGTTTTTTAGGGTGTTTTTTCCCAAGGGGTGGGATGGGAGTGCATTTACAATACCTGTGCACCCCGGGTGGTTCCAAGCCCTCTCTGCCATCCTGGGATGCTGTCAGGGCATCCCGGTCCTCTGGAGCCAGGGAAACACAGTAACTCCAGAGACTACTCAGGCAGCCACTCCTGTGATCTGCAACGTGAGTCTCGGGCAGGTATTGACAGGGAATGTGATTTTGAGAAGCAATTTGATTTTTCTGCCAGGCAGAAGATGCACGTGGCCTTTAAAAGCAGCAAAGTGCAGTAATTCGAAGTGTTTGGGTTTGGTGGGGTTTTTTTTCCCAGTGCATGTGCCACAAGGACAAGCAAGAGTTGGTTGGGTTTTTTTCAGTCTGTTTGACACAGGAATGAAAACATTTCCATTCTGTCTTGCTTAGCTCCTGTCCAGCCCTTCCTCCCGTGGCAGGCTCTGCAGTGCTCAAGTGCTGGCAGGATTGGGGCACTCTGAGCTCTGGAGGAGGGGCTGATACCTGGCTCTCCTGCCGAGGCTGATACTCCTGCCAGCACTAATACCTTGTTGTGTCTCCTGAATGGTTTCTTAGGGACAAACACTTGTGGAGTTAATTGGAATTCGCTCCTCTGTGAAACTTCACTGGAGCAACTGGAAAAACAAACATCTTTAGCAAACAAGGTTGCAGTACTGAGATTTTCTGTGTTAAAAGACAAGCTCAGCTGTGCCCTGTGGAGTGAAGCCTCAGGGCTGAGAGGGGATGCAGGAAGGGTGAGATGTGTCTGGATCCTGACCCTCAGGACAGGGACAGACATCACCACGATGGTCACCCCTGCCCAACTTGCTCACATTCGCAGAAGTCACAAGTGTCCTCTTACGGTTTCCACTTCAAATACCACTTTTTAATTCAAAAATGCTCAATTAACAAATGTGTGATGGCTTTTCCCACCACGTGTTGACCCCTTATGAGTCTCACACACGTGGGCTGTCCCGCTGACGGTGCTGGCTTTGTTCCTCAGGGACACGGACGTGCTGCGGAGTCACCTGAGCCACCATTCCCTGTTCCTGGAACAGCACCGGGCTCCGGAGGGAGCGACAGAGATGTCTGACAACCTGCTGGCTTCGGGCGAGGAGGCAAAGGACAGCCAGGTGGGCACCCACAACTTATAATACATATTTTTGGCCCCTGGCGGTGACTTCTTTCTCTGAGTGCTGTCTTCTGTTCTAACTCACTGTCAGATCAATGAGCAGGGAGCAGATGCAGGACAATAAAATTTTCTCCTGAATCCAAAACGTTTTGGCTGGAAATCAGTTACAAAACCTGGAGTTCTCTGAGGTTCCTCCTCAGCATCAGAAGCTTATTGTGGTGGTAAACAACTGTTTACCAAATGCTGAGTTGGAGCAAAACATTGAGTAGATTTCACAGACTCAAGTCCGTATTTTGTGTCCCAAAACAGATGCCAGAGGAGCACCCTGCAAGTAAGGTAATTTAACATGTAACAGAAACACCCTGGAAGCAGATTTCCCTGGGAAGTACAGATGAGCCTGAAGGTATGTTGGGAAACGCTCCAGGTGGAGAATAACAGGCTGTGGCTATTTTTGTTTTTAATGCTGCAGGTTCTGCCGGTGCTGAGAGAGGCCCTTGCAGGAGAGGGTGGGGAAGGGTCACCTGTCCAGGGTGAAGAGTCCTCCTGCAGTTTGCCCTCCATCCCGACAGACGGCGGGGAAGGGGAGCAGGTGGAACGCGCTGCCCGGCTCACCAGCACGGGACAACCAGGTAACCGGTGTCACAGGTTCCTGCTCTGGACATGGGTGTGTCCTGCCCAAATCCACAGGGGGCTGTGCTGTAGCCACTGGCAAATTCATGTGGATTTGTAGTAGATTTGGGTGTGCACATGTTTACAAAGCACCTCCTGTTTAGAAACTGGAGGATGTATTCGTTGCCTTTTTGTTACTAAGCCAAACTGCAGAGGGACTTAGCAAAAACAAAAGGGTTCCTGGTGGAGGAAAGTGTGCAGGGCTGTTTCCCAGCTCAGAAGGTGAAGGTGTCTGGGAATCCAGTTAATTTCTGTAGCTAAGGAAGGAATATATCAGTCCAGTGACCACAGCTCACTCGCTCTGCCTCGGAGCATCCCTTCCATCCGAGGCTGGGCACAGACAGGCAGTCAGGCTGCGCTGCTCTTTACACAGCAAGTGCAAACACGCTGCTTCAGCTCTCCTAAATTCATGCAACTGTTGTTTGCAGAGGTGGCACAGACCTTGATTTAAGCTAATTTCCACGGTGGGTGTGATCCACACTGCTGCTGCTGGACAGGAGTGCAGGGTTTGTTGTTTCCCAAATCCCGTCGGGTCTCCAGTTCTTTAAGATGTTTGGTTGGCTTGTCCTTGTCTGGGGAAGCTACAGAGAGGCAGGGCAGCTGTGGCATGAGGCAAGCTTAAGAGCAGTAATGGATAGTTTAGATCAATAAACAAGAGATAACAAAAGTGAGAAAATTAAAGGGAGTAGGGCTTAAAAGCAACCAAACCGGTCTGATCGCCGCCGCTTTGAAACGGTTCCATTATGGCGCGTTCACATCCAGGACTCACAAGCTCGTGTGAAGATGAGAGCGAGGAAGAAAGGGCAGTGGAAAAGATTCCTATTACAGGTAGAAGGGGTGGCTGCATATTAACCTCGAGGCCAGCATTCAGCTTGATTATGGAGTCAAACCATGGCTTGGTGCTGCGGGGCCGCTCGCAGTGGGTAAATTCGGCTGCTGCGCACTGAGTGCAAAGATGAAACGTCAGATCAGAAAGTCCAGCTCAACCTTGGCACAAACCAAGGTGGAGAACAACAGGGCCTGTTTAATTCCTTGTAATCATGTTACTCACTTGGACAGGGGTCAGTCTCCGTGGGGAAGATCCAGGAATTATTAGGCAAACCACACGTGTTCCTGGTTTGATTCTCTCCTCGAGGAATCGGCTGTGGATCGTTAGAACAAGCAGAGCCCTGCTGGCCGGGAGCTGTGCCTGTGCCACCCAGGAGCAGGGGCTGTGCCTCCTGTACCAAAACTGCCTGATAGCACCAATTCTGGGCAAAAAAGGTTTTACCTTGCTCTGTTTCCCTGCCCAGCTCCCTCACACTGTGGTGTTTGGCCACACAGATGCTCCTGCAGCACTTGCTAGGGCTCCCTCCAGCCAGTGCCATCACTGATATTCCCGAGGAGCATTCCAGCTCCCAAGTCTGGATCTCTGCAGCTGCCAGTGGGTTTGGTTTGCTTCTTTCCACCCTGAGTTTTATGACTTGCCAGTCCTGGTTTTAGCCACTATTTTGCCTAGGAGTGTGTTGGGGAATTCTCCATTGCAGATTTTCCTGCCAGGGGCTGTGGGGGGCTGTTCCGTGTCAGTGAGGCAAGAGCCACATCCTGGTGCTCATCCCCCTTCCTGACCTCTCCCACAGAACAGGCAAGGAAACACGGATGCTTCCTACGTGACAAAATGGGAATAAACTCCTTAACCAAGCCCAGTAACTCCAGTTTAAATCCACCCTTCCGAGGGTGCTGTACTGGCTGTTCTGCAGCCGCGCTGTCCCCAGGAACGAGGCTTCTCACACCTCACTTGAAAGCCAAGTTGCTCCTTTCAGACACGACTCCTCTCCGGCCCATGATCTTCTCCAGGCTCCTTGTTCTGCTTCTGCTCCTCCCTGCCAGCCAGCTGCTCTTCCCTTTTTATCATCACTGTTTGCTGTGGCCCCAGAGCTCTGAAGTTTCCTGTGCCTCAAACAGAAGCCCCATCTCTGCGAGGCGGCTTCTGGGCTCCAGCAGCTCATTCCAGGGTTTGAGTTGAACTGATACTTGATGTCCATCCATACAAGATTATTTTGCTGTGCAACCTTTTCTGTGCTTAAGGGATACACATTTTGGTGTTGTTTGTTTGGGGGTTTTTTTCAGTATTTGCTGAGTTCTCGAAGGTTTGGTGTGAAACACCAGAAGCCTTCTGAGGCTTTGGGGTTTGATGGACTTTTGCTGTGAGAGCCGTGTGGATGCGCTTCTGAGCAGTCTTTAGGATGGCACTTTAGGAATGCTTCTGGGGTTTTGGTCTATCTTTCTTTTATTTCTGCTACCTAAAAAAGAGAACCAAAATATTTATTTACTTTAATACTCTGCAATATTCCTAGAGCCCTGTCCCAGAGCTCATGTGCAGGGATAATTGGCTTTAAAAGGATTGTATCTGGTGCACAGTCTCACCCAGAGAGGAGTTGGCTGATAACAGCCATCTCCTTTGATACCAGGTTATGTGAGGATACTGGGGGATATCTGGGCTCCTTCTCATCTCCTCCGTGGATGCTTTTGTTTTTTATCAGGGAAGACACGCAAAAGAAATTGTTCAGCTCTTTGGCTGTTCCTGAGGTAGGTGAATAATGTGAGATTAAAAAGGATAAAATCCATTATTTCTTGTTTTGCTGGATGGCTGTTTAAGAGTCTCATTTATGAGTAGGAAATTGCTGATTTTATTGAAGGGGCAGGCTTGTTAAATCTTTAACAAAACCAGATTCTCTCTCTCTCTCTCTCCCCCCTTCATTTATGTCTCTGATTTGAACAGGCTATACAGGATTTGAATAAAAATGGTGTAACTGCTCCACTCATTGGGCTTTGCTTTCACAACGGCCTGAGTGTCACCTTCCAGCTACTCCCCAGGTGTAAAATACCCAGTGTAGGAACGAGGAGGAAAAGCCCTCTGAAGAAGAAAAAATGAGCCCTTCTTTATATACCATCAGGGAACATCAAAGGGCACCAACCTGATTCTGCTTCCCTTTTTAGGCCACCTTTAATGAGCCAATAATCCTGCCACCACTCTTCCCACCCGTCCTCCCCGGTGGGCTCCTCCTTTGAGCTGGAGGCTCAAAGGTTCCGAGGCTCCTCTTGGAGTGCACTAATAAAGGCATTAATAAGTCTCACCCAACTTTTCCCTTCGTTTGAGATCTTCCATTTGCGAGTGCTGTGATGGAGGGAGATCCTCTCTGTGCCACTGTGCTGTTGGGGCTGACAGAGCTGCCTTGGCACAGCCCCAGGCTGGAGGTTGGGCTCGAATCAGTCTGAGTGTTTGACACTCAAGTTCCTAAAAGACCCCAGAGGCTTTTTTAGAGTTGTGAATTCTGGATGAAACTTCTTCCACCTTTAAGCAGAGGCAGCAGCTTCTAAAAGCATCCTCACTGGATGGCTCTCTCCACTGGGATTGCCCGAGTCCACTGGTCATCCCAGAGTCTCCTTGTGGGAGGAAGGCATTGTACTGTGGAGGATTGTTTATAGGAGTATTTATCCCTTTATTTAATTTAAAAGCTGGGGACATATTGGTTGGTGTTCGACTGCAAGCGCAGTGGTCAGTGTGAGGAGCTTGTTCCTCTGTGCGTGAGCACAGCTGTATTCCCAGGAAAACCAGCAACCTGGAGATCTACCTTTCCCATTTCCAGGCAGACAGGGTCAGATATGCAAAGCAGCCTTTTAAAGTGGAATTTGTGCTTGAGCATCGTGTGCTTTGGAAACAAATATAAAGATAAGCAATTGTCTGACTCCAGTGAATGAATCCATTTACTTCTTCCTTTTTATTTTAAATAAATCTTTACAGAATGGAAATGAGATCCACAGAGCAGGGGGGAAAGGGAAGAAAGGAAAGTGTGGAGCAAAGGCTTTGAAATAGTTGTTTTGTTTGCCCTTTAAGTCATAAAAATCCCAAGACGTGTCTAATCCAATTTTTATTGAATTTATTTATTATTGTCTAATAATTTGTCTAATTCGAGAGAATGGTTGAAAACACTGAGATATCAAATAATATTGAAAGAGCTGTAACATTTCAAAATCATCTACCTTTAAGGGGAAGGAGAACAAAACTAACCTTGCTTCTGACTAAAGTAAATGGGAACTTGGGGATTAAAAACAAAAAAAAAAGGTAAAGGATTCCTGGAGTATTTTTAAGTTCTGCTTAGAGTTGCCGTGATCCGAAGCAGTACTGAAGAGAAGCTCTGCGTTTGCTCCTGCTTCTAAAATGAGGCAAAAGTCGTAAAACTCTCCCAGCTTGGGAGAAATCCCCATCATAACCTAATTGCTGGGGAGGGAGCGTTGCTGTGCTGGGATCCAGCTGTTGGGATTGCAGTGCTTACAGTTCCTGTTCTCACTGCCCAGGTCGGGATCCGGGCGACGACAGTTCCAAAGCGAACGACAGCCGGGAAGCGCCTTCGGAAACCAGTTCCTCGTCGGATGGAATAGTCCTTCCCTTCTCCAGGTAAAGGCATTGGATCTGTGATGTTGGAAATGCTTCCATAGCACGAGAAACGCTGACAGGAAACCATCAAAGCTCCCGTGATTTTTTTTTGTTTGTTTGTTTGCTTGTTTTTTCTTTACTTGAACCCGGGTTGAAGTTTGTGTTTGTGTAACAGAGCACGGGGGGTTTGAACGCCTCAGGGATTGTCTGTGCCAAAGCCAGGTGAGGTCTGGCTGCTGCTGTTCCTTGTTTAAGGCTCAGTTGACATCCCAGTGAACCACAGCCAAGTGTCAGCTGGGGGCAGGATGGGGAGGATCAGGAGAGGGGCAGCTTCCTGTAGGTTTTTTAGGCTGCTGTGGGCGAGGCCAGTTGCAGTTCTGCACTTGGTGTTAAAATGACAGTGTTTCTATAATTCGAGCCCAGTAAATACAGGCTGTAACCAAGTATCAATGAATGGCGTTCCTGCTTTGGTGTGGGGTTGGTTCTTACCATCTCAGGTTCAAGTTTTTTCTCCTTTTCTGGATTTTTTGGAACTATGAGAATGATGTTCCAAATCATCCCTACCTTGTGCTATGAGGTGTGAGGCTGCTCCTAAAGCTGAATTTTTGAAGTGTTAAATGTTAGCCCTTCCCTGAAGCCTGGAACAGCAGGAAGAGCAGGATCAGGCCCTGAGAACTTGCTTAAAGGATCACTGAATCTGAATAAAATGTGTGATTTAAAATTAAATATTTCTTATTTAAAAAAAAAATCCTCTTTAAGCATTATCCCCAGTGCTGCTGCACTGCTGGCTAATGGTGCCTCCAGCCACTTCTGACTCGATCAGGTGCTGTACATTTTTTTTTTTTGCCTTTTTTTTTTTTCAAATTCCTATTTGTGATAGATTTCAATTCGTTCCCTCTGCCCTATAATTTCAGGCCTTTCGGTGCTCAGCAGCAGCACACGTCGTGCACCGATCTGTGATGGTGCTGCCTTAAAAAAAAAACATAATAAATCTCTTGCAATGGCTTAGAGTTGGCTTTTCTAAATGACTCAGAGCCAGCACAGCCTTCCCAACACGGGGTTTGGGATCAGCCCCTTGCCTTTGGACCCCCAGCCCCGGCTCCGTGGAGCCCGGAGAGCGGCCGGAGGAGGGAGGAAGAGGGAGAGACGTTTGCAGCCGGGCCATGGCGCGATTCCTCGGCTCCCTGCAGCCACTCCTCGGGCTTTATTGCTTTCACAAGTGGTCTCAAACCCACTACTTGAGAATAAACATCCCTGCGAGCTCGGCCGTGGCACTTTATAAATTCTCCTTTGCCGCGTTTTGTCACTGAGCTGATGAGTGACCCCGGCGCAGACCCCGCCGGACCGGAATAAAAACCCTGGCTCCTCTGATGTCCCCCAGACAATAATTATCATGTGCCAGTTAAGCCCAAACTACAGCTGAGGGATTTTACTTTAAAGCGGAGGCTCGGGCGCAAAAATGCATTTATAGCTCTTTGTCTGGCACCTCATTATGTGTGGGCCTGATTCATTAAGTAATTGGTTTGCAGTTGTTTACATGAGTATTAAGGCTTTCTATTCAGCAGCCTTTGAGATACACATTGTGCAAATGTTGCATGTTATGAATGCGGAATGAGGGGCCGGGGCCCGGCCCTATTGGCTAAACACTGCGCGCTGTTGAAAAGCAAGAGAAAGACATTGGGTGCTGCTTTGCATAGCAATGACTTTCTTAATAAGCTTTACAGATTGATACACACAAGCTATAAAAGATGCAAAGAGATACTCTTAGCACATTTATCCATGCTCGTTTCACTATTATGGGCCTGGAGAAGGGAAGAATTGAGGGCTTTCATACTCGGGTTTTCAGTGCGTGTCTTCAGTGCATGAGACTTAATAGAATCCGATGTTTATTGTATTATAAATCATGGGGAAGTAGGCAGATCTGCAACAGTTTATTATTAAAGATTCTTTCAATGTAAATCTTTTTCTGCCATTGTATTTCCTACAGCAAAATCATTTTGTGGTTGAGTGGGGATGAAAGGCATAATGTACGACGGAGTGAGTCTTAATAGGAAGCTGCTCTCCGAGTAAAGACCACTTGTTCCCTTTTGTTCGCCGGTGCATGCCAGAGCTTCCTCTCCTCCCGCGAGCGCCGCCGGCTCTCCCTCCGGCGAGGCAGCCGCCGGTCCCCCGGCCCTCTTTGCTCTGCCAGGGGGACGTTTCCACGCACGGGGACCCACCTTCGGTGGGCAGAACCGGCGGGGGGAGAGAGGCGTTGGGTCCCCCGGTCCCTGGGGGAGAAGGTGCCGGCAGTCAGGGCTGAGCTGCCGGCGGCGAGCGGCCGGCGACGTGTGTGGCATTCCGGGGGGCTGTAGCGATGGATGCGGCCAGTGGAGGTCACTCGTTTTCTGGGAATTCCCCGTCTCGGATGCAGGCGGTTTGTTTTTCTTTGGCTGGCTCGGGCTGCCTTGTTTCAAAATAAGCTGGAGATTAAAGATGTGTCTGTCAGCTGAGAACCAAAGCAGGGTTTGGATTTGTCAGGACACCGGCACGGTGTGAAGTATTTTAAACTTTGATTAATCTGCTCAAGGACTCCGGGGGGGTCTCTACAGGCTGGTTTTTTGGCCTAAAGGAACCGTTACCCGGCACAGATGTAGTGACATGCAAATAGAAGTTGGCAGAGTCTAATTCATCTCTTAATTACTCTCTGGGCGATGTCTGACACGGCCCCGTTGGCTTTGGCCATCGGGGGGCACTCGGGCTCTGTGCATCCCCCGCCTCCCCCCTTCCCAAACCAGTCCTGACTCGGAAATCTCTGCTCTTCTCCGAGGACAGTTCCCAGGGGTTTGGGCCTGGGAGCGCTCAGGAGATGCACAAATGCATCTCTCCTGGAAATACAGAGAAAGTGGCGTTGTAGGGGTCTGGATTCCTGGGAGATGCACCCAGAATCCAGCCAGGATCTGGCTGTTTCATCCCCCTGACATACTCTGTTGTCAAATGGCTTCCGCAAGAAGCCGACTGAGAATTCCAGCACGATTTTCCACTGTTACAGCTGTTCCTGTGAGCTTTGTTTCCTCCCCCTGAGCACCCAGCTGTTGCAGAGACAGTGATGTGGTGGTGGCGATGCTCTGCCAGGTTTGTGGGGAGAGGCACCAACATCTGCCTGCTGAGGACAGAAGGAACAGTGAATTTTTTGGCAATGCCCCTGCTCTCCTGCCCAGCTCCCTCGCAGCGCTGTGATGTGTCTTTGTGCCAGTGGGGTTTGCTATTTCAGCCTGGTGGATCTAAACACAGAACGGTCTTAGACACAGCTCGATAGAAATCTTTGTGTCCCAAAATAAAGGTCACGCTACTTACAGTGTAATTACTGAAAATCAGTGTTATTACTCCAACTCTGGTGTGATGAATGGGCTTTTGAATCTCTACTGACTCTAAATGTGTGTAGTGTATGTACTGTATATATTTGGCTTTCCAGGGCGGGGAAATCTCTTGGCATTTGGGATTTCCCAATTTTTTTGGGTGTCTTTTTCACTTGACACTATAAAAATAGAGGTTCAACAGGTGCTTTAGCGGAAAGGTAATCAGGTCAAAGTAAAAATTTTCTGCTGTTCTCCAGCAAGCCCTCTCAATTAACGTGGCTCTTGTTGTCCTGGTATTTTCCTCTTAATATTAATTTTTCTTATGGAGGAAAAAATATTTTCTTGGAGCTTTTTAATTTCTTACTGTTGCAGCATCTTCAATACAAAAAAAAAGCCTGTTTCATCAGAGAAATTGAGAGATTAAAAGGCCCTTTGAAGTGAAACTGGTTTGGGTTTTTTTCTTTGTTAGAGTATGGGCTGAGTTTGGAATGATTTTAGGGAAGAAGCGAATGTGTAAATGGATCTGGGAGGGTCAGGCCGGGGGATTAACCGAGGCGGTGGAATGGGCCTGGCTCTGTTTGCCCCTCCCCAGCTTCACCCAGCGCTTCAGCCCTAATTCCAGGGTGTATTATTCCCTGTTCCCCAGCCCCTGGCAGCGTTTTCCAGGCTTGGTTTCCCTCCTGGCCTCTCTGATGTCCTTGCTCCCTTTTCCGTGGCGTTTCCCTGCGCTGACGGCTCTCTGCTGGCTCTCTGTTCCCCGTCTCCCTCTCTGGGGGTGGTTGTGTCGTGCCAGCACTCAGCTCCAGGCTGTGTGGGGAGTGAACCCCATTCCACATGTGGTGGATTAGCCCTGGGAGGATGATCCCCAGTGAATGGATGGTGTTTGGTAGGACACCAACCTGTTTCCCCCCCCTCTCCTGCCTTTCTCTTTGTGGGAAGCTGGTTTGGCAGAGGGAAGGTCTCCAGACCTTCCTGCAGCCATGGTGGTCCTTCTCCCTGAGACCACCAGCCTTCAGCTGTGCCTGGAGGACCAAATCCTGCAGACCTGGGCAGTCCTGCACTGGTGGTCCCAGGGGGCCCTTGGCAGGGTGTCGGTGTTGGGCCCAAATCACTGACCCACCGGTGTTTGCTCTAGGATTGAAGCATGGAGAGAAGTGGGACAAAAAGCCCCTCCTGGGGACCTCCTGGCATGGCTGAATAACAGAACCCCCCCTGCTCCCTTCCCAGCAGTGGGCCAGGACGTGGCCAGAGGGGCAGCAGTGGCTGCTGCTGCTGCCTGAGCTCCTGCTCAGCCACTTGGAGCTGAAATGGTTCCCATACCACAGGAAGGCACCTTGCAAGCTGCAGCTCTGCAACAGGTGGCTTTTTGCTCCACACCCGGGGGACAACAGCCTCTTCAGCACATGGAGCACCTCCTGGGGAATGCTGAGGGTCAGGAGATCTCACCAAAGGGAGCAGGAGTTTGGGGTGTTCTGTGTGTTGGTACTGAATACATTAATAATTAGGGGTATCACTGGGAGCACTTTACTGGTGCTGTCACTTGGTGTTGGCATCTTGGTGGGACCTGGGCTGGGTTTAATGTTCTGGGAGTTCCTGTCCACAAAGAGGGAGCCTGTGTGCCAATGGCATTCACAGCCTGAGGAGAAGGAATGGGATTTGGAGAGTGTGAGCTTTCTCTGGGGTGAAAGGAAGAGTGGCTGCACCCTGGTAGCTGCAGTGTATGAAACTCCCTGCTTTACATGTGGCTTTCCAGCTGCAATCCCAAATTCTGACTACCAGGGAGTAAGACAAGCAAAGAATCATCCCTGCTTTTTTTTTTTTTGTTTGTTTGTTTCCTTCACAGATGCCTCCACAACCTTGAAATGTTTTTAACTCCCCACTTTAAGGACTTCTGTATCAGCTGCCACGTTTTTACATAGAACACAGCAAATGGCAGGACATTTTAGAGAGCTGACCGAGTCCTGTTGTGGCTGTGGCCACAGCTTCCAACTGCCCCTTGACATTGGCTTATATTTCACTGCTTGGCCCAGTGATGGCCCAAATATCTCCTGTTTGATCTTCCTTATTAAAATCAGCTGAAGGTTTATTTTTAGGGCTTCTTGCGGGGCTGTTGCTGTAACAGTTAATTCTCCCCCATCGTTGCCCCCGTGTGATTATTCCACAGCCCCGACACAATGCACGCGCTGCACACAAAAGATCAAAATGATTCCAGCTTGTTTGAGAGATTCAAAAGGGCCTGTGATGCTCCAGACACAAGAGCAGCCATTTACCAGAGCAGGCTCGGGCTGCACACACATCAAGGTAGATCAAAGGCAGCGGAGATTGCACATTTCCATGGGGCTGGGGGACAGCCAGGAATCGGGAATCGGGTCCAGAGGAGCGTGCAGGGAGGAAGGGAAGGAAGGAAGTGCGGGAGCATCACTGGGGTGCTTTTATTTTTGTTTGGATTTTGTCTTTACGTACTCTGTGAGCTCTGGAAGGCTGCAAAGGCTCGACAGGGCCCTGCTCCTTTGTGCCTTGATTCAGTGCTGGTGTAGATCAGTGCCGTTACCCGGGAATGACTCCAGGAACAGCTGGACCAGTGTTCCTGATGCATGTGGGTTTCTCCACCTTTTAGATGAAGAAACCCTTAATAAAACAGTTACTAAAAAAAAAAGTAGTTACAGAAGTTACTTTTTTTTTTTTTAAGCCATCTCACAGTATTTTTTAAAAAGTCACTTTTAATCTGTGACGTTGTGCTGATTATTGGAAATCTTTTACAGGACTGAGACACGGAAGGAGACGGTAACTGCCATAAAGTCCAAAGGTAAGAGACAAGTGTTACACTGATGAAAATCAGTGTCTTGTGTAATTTATACTGTAAAAGCCCTCCCAGAACTACGGTAGGACCTGTATAAAGTATGGAGACAGGAAAGTGTGGAATTGCCCTGTCTCAACGCAGGAGCCAGCAGGGAGCTGAGGAGAACAAAGTCTAGGACAGAGAGGGGGCGTCTGTGGTGCGAGTGGTCTGGAAGGAGTCAGGATCTCTGCAGGGTTTAATCAAATGACCGTGAACTGCAAGTGGAGGAAACCCAGAGAAGGAGAAACCTGAGGTTTGCTGGGTTTTCCTAAAGGCCACAGCAGGACGTGGGTGCAGCTGCATGGTTTGGTCCACCACAGCCCTGTGACTCATGGAGGATGAAAGATGCAGCTGCTGCATTTGTAGATAAGGTGTTCATGGAGCTGGTGCCGTCAGAGGCCTTAGCAGGGCCTCAAACACGAGCTGCAGCGTGTGTGGGAGTGTGACAGCCTTCCTCCCTCCCTGGGCCTCATTCCAGGTGTCGTGGCTCCCACACTGCCTTTGGAGAGCCAGCAGCCTCTGGAATGGCTGGGAACAGAGAGCACAGCCCTGTCAGCCACTGCAGCCTTGGCTTCATGTGCCACGCTTCCCGCAGTGTTTTATCCGTGGGCCAGATGAATTTACACATTGAGAAATCTTTCGGGCACTCTTGAATTGCAGGGGGTTTCTGTTGATGTCAGGGAAAGGGTTTGCCAGTTCCCAGAGCTGTCAGTTAAAGCCTAGTCTTCTGTTGAGATGAGGCCTGCCCGGGTCTGATCCGATCTCCAAGTGGTGATTTTTCACTCGTGACATCACTGCCGTGTTTGTGCCAACTGCGTGATGTCATTTCTCGCTGGTGACTTCACCGCGGGGTCAAGTAGCAGCAGGAGAAAGGGGAAGAGAATAGACAAAGCTGCAATTCAGGCAGCAGCTGGTCAAGTAAATTGCTTGGAGTGGAAATGTTCTCCCCAGCTACCTTGAGGCACAATGGAGTGGGAGCGCTGAATGAACCCGCTGTCTGGGCACGGCCGCTCTGCCCCGGGCACCGCGCGGGGCCGGGCGCACAACCCGGGCTGGGGGCTTCAACTGCACCTCCTCCGTCAGCCACGGGGCCTGGGGAGAGCTGTCCAGTGACAAAGGGCATCCCCTGTGGAAAGGATTTTACTCCTGTGGTTTCTGTGTCCTCACCCGCAGCCTTCTGGGGCGAGTCGGACGACAGCAGCTCCGAGCTCGAGGCCGCCCTGCGCCCGCAGACCCACAGCGCCCGCTCGGATGACTTCGACGACTTCTACCAGTGAATGATTCCCTGCTGGCTTTTGGGGAGAGACAAGAGCAGTGTCCTGCACAGGGTGAGTGTGCTGTGGGCTGAAGCACCGCTCGCTGCTTTAGGGGCGAAGGAAGTGTAAATAGCAAATAAACATCACGGCTCCTGTTCGCTGTTCGTGTGCTCTCTGACCTGCTCTGACTAACTCTGCCCCCCGAGAACCCCCTCCTGAGCCTTGTCTGCATCCCACTGTTTGGACTCCAGAGCTAGACTTGGTTTGGAAAGCAGCAGACAAGCACTGTGGTTGTGCAGGCAGGCACTGCTGGGGCGGGCTGGCTTGTTTGATCTTTATCTTCTTCTGCGGCAGATCAAGAAAGAAGAAATGCATAAAATGTCCATTTGTAATTCAGCACATTTTGGAACAGAGCAGCATTTACATGTGGAGAGCCCCAGTGCTTTCCTGCTTTTCCCTGCTTTGTGAAATCCGTGCTGGTGCTGCTGTGTGGACATCACAGTAATTGGATGACTCTAGGAGCTTCATGCATTTTTAATTTCCTTCTTTTCATTCCTTTTATCTAAAATTAAGTTCATTAAACATGAGATTTTCTTTCGAAGGGAGAAACCAGGGGACATATTAAAAAAAAAAAAAGCTGTACATCATGACGACAAGTTCAAAAGCAGAAACCAGCACCCCAATTAAACTGTGCTGTGCCGCAGCCCCACGTCTCCCACAGCCACCGATCTCCACCCCCTGTCCCTCAACAACAACTTGAAAATGGTAACAACATTTAATTTAATAAAAACACGTAGGCTGAGAGCTCAACAGTTTGAAATGATGGCTGGCAGAAGGCTTGGAAATGAGCAGAAACCCTTGGTACAGCTGGATGCTGTGGGTTACAGCCCAGCTTCTGGAAAGTGGGAAATCAGCTGCACCGAGGATGGAGCCAGGTGAGTCTGGATGAGGTTTTCCCTTGTGCACTGCAGTGTCGCCTGGGAGAGCTGAATCATGCCTGAACTCAGCATGTGAGGGCTGGGGTGTCCTTGCTCCCCACTGCCTTTTCCTTAGCATCCCTCACTCCTGGTAAGTCGCTCTGGATGGTCCTACCCATCTGCCAGACGTAAGCTCCCCCCATCCCACCACAGACAGGCTGTAGGTACGGGATGGCTCAGGCAGTGTCATCCCAAGGTTCAGCCTGTGCTGCCACGTGACACTGCCTTGGATCCGCGGTGTCTGTGCAGCTTTAAGCTCTTCCTGAGTGATTCCCGGCTGCTGATGTCAGCCCACTTCATATCTCCTGGCGTGACACCAGTCTGGGGGGTTTCCATCCCTCGGTCTGGCCCGTGACAGGTGACAGATGGCTGCGGGAGCCATCCCTCCCTCTCGGTGTCGGAGCGATAGCCGAGTTCCTCCGGAGCAGCGTTTGTTACGCTCTTATTGTGCACAGACTCATTAGATGCAAAACATCCTGCCAGTCAGCTCTGCTCCGCTCCTTCACAGCTGTCACGCTGCAGCCGGGGACGGTGGCAGGTGACGGTGATGGACAGGGGGACTGGAATCGCTGCAGCCCAGGCAGATTTCCATCGGCATGCCACTCATCCCTGGAAAATACCCTAATGGGAAGCCTGCCCTGCTCCTGCCGCAGTGACACGGCGCTCCGTGCGCTTCTCCTGGGCACTCAGGTCGAAGGTGGGACCCAGGCTCGTGCCCCGGTGTGGCTGCTGATGCTTAGACCAACTTCTTCAAGGAATTGTTTGTTGCAGTATTAATTTTTCCAGCACTTGTTTACCCTAGTAATTATAAGATAAGACCGATCACGTTTCGTTTGCGTCCGCCAGCCTTCTGTTTTTCTTTGGCATTATCAGGAAAACAACTGATTGCCCATCAATACAAACCAAATGTTCGTGCTAAGCTGCCGTACTCCGGCACGAAATTCCAGGAGGAGAAGCACTACAATAGGAAGCTTCAATCAGGGAACTGTTTTGTAAGGAACAGATAAAGGACAATCTTTAGCTGATACCACAGGTGTGGTGCCACTACAAAGTTGCCGGGGAAATTTATTCAAGTCACAGATTTTACTGAGAGGAACAACAACGGAAACCGGCTTAACAACAGCCAAGTGAGGATAAGAATAATGAGAGACGCAATACTGGGTTAATTTGTTCTACAGACAATTAGCCCGTTAGTACCAAGGTTCCCCTCCGCTCCCCAAATTGGCGGCATTGACTCGACAAGCACCGCTGAGGTTTTGTTATTTTTGCTAATGATTCCCGGGCCGCTTTTCCCTGTCCCTGCCCTCCGAGCGGAGCTGCCGTGCGGCGACGGGACCCGGCGGAGCGCGAGGCCCGCCTCGTGTTAATCCCCTTTAATACCCGGAGGGTTTAATTCCATTTCGGCGCCATAAATTAACTAGTGTTTGCTTATGCCACGGGCAGAGCGAGGGGACGGGGAGGCTCTTCGCTGGAACGGGCCACGTCTGGAAACGTCCCCTTCGGAGCGGCCCAAATCGCTCCCGGTGCCGCAAAATGTGTCCAGAACGGAGACCTGGCCAGTGGGACGGGCAGCAGCTGCATCCCTTCGTCAAGGGCATCCAGGAAATGACAAGTTTTAGGGATACAATAAATCAAGATGTTAATGTCTGTCTGTGTATATACGTTATTAACTTGGCAAAATGCTCAAGGTCTGAGTGTCCTGTAGCTGAACTGTGTGCGTTGTAATACCAAAAATCGCACCTACAGGTCGAAAAAGACCCTGCACAGGTGAAAACCCTTTCCCCTAAGGACACGGGGAAGTTGATGTAACTTGCGTAGCTTGCATGAAAATTACCGATCAATCGTAATAGACAAGGCTGCGCTTGGGAATTTACTAACTCTGCGTGTAAATAACGGCGCGTTTGTGGAACGCACCGAGCACCCAGGGCTTGGGCAGCGCTGAAATAAATCACCGGTGTCCCTGCGGTGTGTCATTACTGTCATTACTGTCCCTGCCCGTCCCTGCCCGTCCCTGCCGCCGCCATGGCGGTGCCCTCCGCCCGCACCCATCATGGCGGCCCCGCGGCTCCGCCCCCTTCCCGCCCTGCCCCGCGCGCCCCCCCGACCCCGGAAGCGCCGGCGGAGCCGCCGGTCCTGCTCCCGATCCCAATCCCGATCCCAATCCCGGTCCCGATCCCGGTCCCGATCCCGATCCCCGTTCCCGGCCCCGCCATGGGGGTCCCGGCCTTCTTCCGCTGGCTCAGCCGCAAGTACCCTTCCATCATCGTCAACTGCGTCGAGGAGAAGGTGAGCCAGCCGCCCGCCGGCGCTCGGCGGGGCCGGCTGGGCCGCGGCACTAAGGCCTCTCCCTCCCCCCTTTCCCGGCGCTGCTTGTTTATGTTTGTTTGCTCTTATTTGTTTGCTCGGGGAGGGGGGTTCGGCGGTTCTGGTTGGGTTTGGGGAGTTTGTGGTGTGGTTTGGGGTGGGGGGGTGTTTTTTGGGGCTTTTAATCCCGGTGGAAGCGGCCCCGGCGCAGGGGGAGAAACCGAGAGCGGCGTCGGTTTCCACTCCACGTGCTCCGCTGGAGTAACGGGCACAGGGAGCAGCGGGAATGGGCACGGGAATGGGCACGGGAATGGGCACAGGGAGCAGCGGGAATGGGCACAGGGACGGGGAATGGGCACGGGAATGGGCACAGGGAGCAGCGGGAATGGGCACAGGGAGCAGCGGGAATGGGCACGGGAATGGGCACAGGGAGCAGCGGGAAATGGGCACGGGAATGGGCACAGGGACAGGGGAATGGACACGGGA
>JAWWLV010000121.1:4864935-4968623 GCA_035041135.1 Platyrinchus mystaceus | reverse complement strand
GCCCCGGGGGCCGCGGGCATGGGCACAGGGAGCCGCGGGCATGGGCACAGGGGGCAGGGGAATGGGCACACGGAGCGGCGGGAATGGGCAGGGGAATGGGCACAGGGACAGGGGAATGGGCACGGGAATGGGCACAGGGACGGGGAATGGGCACAGGGAGCAGCGGGAATGGGCACAGGGGGCAGCGGGAATGGGCACGGGAATGGGCACAGGGAGCAGCGGGAATGGGCACGATGGGACAGCGGGAATGAACGGGCGCCTGGAGCAGGGCGGGTTTGTCCCGCGGTTTCCCGATCCCTGGAATCGCAGCCCTTCCCGGCGCGGTGGGCTCTGCCTTTGTGGAGCCCCCGGGCAGGAAAAGTAGGACTCGTGACAGTGTTTCGGGCTGAGCAGCGAGCAGTGGCTTTGCTGCTTGCTGTTCCTTGTGTGTTGGTCCTAGTTCCTGCTTTCCCCAGGTTTTTTTTTTTAACGGGAATTAGGAGCTGCAGCGAGCTCCGGGACTTGCTGGAAACGCTGCCCGTCTCGGGAAGAGGGAGGAAATGCAAGGGAAACGGTTGAAAACAATTTGTGGGTCTGGGAGCGCCTCAGTTCCCCGAGCCCTCCCTGTTTTGCAGGAACATCAGTGCCAGGGCCCTGCTGG
This sequence comes from Platyrinchus mystaceus, assembly GCA_035041135.1. Lineage (NCBI taxonomy): Eukaryota > Metazoa > Chordata > Aves > Passeriformes > Tyrannidae > Platyrinchus > Platyrinchus mystaceus. The sequence continues at coordinate 4,967,983 of JAWWLV010000121.1, read as the reverse complement.
GGATGTGGGGTCGGGAGAGCGGGTGCCAGAACACGAGGGAGGGCAGGAACGGGACACTGGAGAAGAAACTTGTCCCTTGGAGCTGCAGGGGGTTTGTGGGAGATCAGAGATACCCCGGTGTGCACATGGGGCTCTCAGCCTCCTGAATAACCCACAGCTGGGTCGTTTTCGGGTCTTGCTTGTTATTTTATCAGTTTTTTGTTTCAAGTCTTAGTTGTTCTCCAGCTTCCCGCTTTACCCTGGTGTTTTATTTCTGGAGTACCCCCACAAACCCGGGATGTCACGCTGCACCCAAGGCTCAGAACAAGTCTGTGCTTGTGCTCTGTCACCTCAAGCAGCCTCACGAGTTGTTGTCTCATTGCTGGTGTCTTCCCTGTACAGGAGAAACCTCTTCAGCCCCAAAAAGATGGGGTTGGGGCTTAAAAGTTTCTGCAAATTCTGAGCTGCTGTGAGCTCTGGCCCTGACCTTGAGCTGCCACAGCAGCACTGGTTGCTCTGCTGCTGTGCCAAACTCCTGGGTGTTGTTCTTCCTTTTAAGATAAATGGAAAGACCCGGCAAATTCTGTGGGGCTGAGTTAGAGTTACAGTAACTGGAGTGGCAGCTCCCCATGGCCCCCCTCAGGTCCCCTTGTTCCTACTCGAGAGCACGTTGCAATTACAGCCAGGACAGCACTCAGATAAATCGTGTTCATTAACGTTTTTTATGTTCAAATCTGGCCACAGATCTGAGAGCAGAGCAGGACAGCAGGGAGAAGCTGCAGTTTGTCTTGCTGTAGATGAATTTAAGCTTCTCTCACGATGTAATCAGCTCCGTGTGTGTTTTAGGATTGCTGTAAATCTCCCTAATCAGAAATTTTGTATCTCCCAGTAGCTTGTCTCTCTGAAATATTGAAAAGTTGATCCTTGTTCTCTTACCTTGCTAGATTAATCAGATTTAAGAAAAAGAAATAATCTTCTTCTTAAGCTGAGCAGGAAGAACGAGAGGAAGATCTTGAAGATAATAAAAAATCCAGGAGAGAATATTCTTAATCAAATTGATACGAATTAATAAAGCTGCAACTAAAGTATCATGTTTGAAGATCTGTTTTCAATGGTTTCAAAAGAGGCTGTAGATTAGAAGTGAACAGTTTAGTTATATCACAAGAGATATCGCTGCCAGATACTTAAACCTTCTACAAGGCTGTTACATGAAAAACCTGATGGGTTTGTGGGGCTGTGCAGATGGAAACTGGCTGCTGAAGCCTCTGAAGGAGATCACACTTACTGTGCTTTGCCTTGGAGACTGAAATCAGGGCTGTGGCAGGGTGGGTTTATTTTCCATATCACACAGTTGTGAGCCTTTGATGTCCCTTAAATCCTGTTCAGCTCTGGCAAGAGGGTGGGGTGGGAGGGGAATCAAGTAGAACCCAAGTATTAGAAAGATGTGAATTAGCAGAAATTTCCCCTTTTTAAAATAGGGGGGCTTAGTGTTTGGTTATTTAAAAATGACTTCACGGATTGCCCTGAAAGAACTCCACACACCTGTATGTGGCACATGTAGCAGTGACAAATGTGACTACCAAATAAAGACTTATGTTGCTTTGGAGGGTTTCATTTTGGCCTTTTAGGACAAGGATAAGTTCAGTCAGTTCATGCCTCAGATCATGCCATGCCTTTTTTAATTTTGCTTTCTGCCAGGCTGTTCAAGAGTGTGCTTCACTCTGCTTTTCTGGGATGTTCCAGCCTGTTCCAGCCACAGTTTCTCTGGAAATCATGGGGCTTTTCCTTGCTCAGCTCCTGTCTCTTCCATGCTGTTGGGGTTTAATCCTGTGTGCCACACGTGTGGCTGGAGGTGTTGCCTTGTAAGGGAGAGGGAGGGAGTGTTGGAGAGGGACAGGAGAATCAGTGCTAGTTGCCTTTTGACCAAACTACCAAAAAAAACCCCACCCAAACCACAAACCACAACAACAAAACCCCAAACAAAACAAACAAACCCAAAATTACGGTGAGGAAACAAAATTGACCATGGTCGCTGATCCACCTCGTTGAAGAATCCAGTGCTGGAGTAGTCCAGGAACACAGGTGGCTCTGGGGGGTTTGGGATGCTGAGAACTTCACATGGTATTTCCCATCCGCACTGTGACCTGAGTCCCACGTTCTCTGGGCAGCAGAAAAACAACCAAGGAAGAGGGGAAGCAGCAGAGGGAAGGAGGTAGTGTCTGGATTTCTGGATTTTATTTAGCACTCCAGATGTATCCACAGACAGGCTTGGAGGCAGGAGTTGAAGACTTCAGGGCTTTGACCATCTCAGTGCTTTTGATGGTCGTGAGGAAAGATATAAAGACCCAGTGTGGAGACTTGGCTGGGGGATCTGAAAGTGTCTCTCCTTCCTTCTTGTAGAGCAGTCAGTGTGGTCCTGGCAGTAAAAGGAATTGCTTCTGGAATAATATGCGATGTGGAAACTTCTCTTTTCAGCAGAAATTAACAACTCTGCCATAACCTATCACAACATTTTCTGGTTGTGGCAGTTTATAAACAGCTTTTAAAGAAAGGACTATTTAATAGTGAAAGGTGCAGCTTCAGGTGATCATGTGGGCGCTTGTTGCTGTCTTTAACTGCCATTGGGAAAAAGAAAAAAAAACACCTTTTTTGAGTCTGTGCATTCATAACTCCTGGTTATTGGTACTGAAACCTTTGTCCCAACTGCACCCCCAGGCCAAGGAGTGCAATGGAGTCAAGGTTCCCATCGACACGAGCAAACCCAACCCCAACGAGGTGGAGTTCGATAACCTCTACTTGGACATGAACGGCATCATCCACCCTTGCACACATCCAGAGGACAAGTAAGGCACTTTTTCTGTCCCTTTACAGTTAGCATGCCTCTTCAGGGACAGCATTCCACCCGTTAAACTGAATGCCCCGTGTTCTAGGCCAGCGCCCAAAAACGAAGATGAAATGATGGTCGCGATTTTCGAGTACATTGACAGGATCTTCAACATCGTGAGGCCGAGGAGGCTCCTTTACATGGCCATAGATGGAGTGGTGAGTACTGACACAGTTCCTTTCCAGTTGTTTTAGGAATAATTTACACCTCGGGCTGGAAAAGGCCAGAGCAGCTGGTTTGAGCAGCTGCCCTTCAGATGGGCAGTGATGGAGTTGTGGTGTGGAGTATTTCACAGCCTTAAGGGACCTTTGAGGCTGGAAGCTTGTCTTTCTCCCCACCTGATCCTCAGCTCCTCTCAGCACGTGGAGTCATGGGATGGTTTGGGTTGGAAAGGACCTTCAAGCACATCTCATTCCCCTTTTTAGGCCCCACGTGCCAAAATGAATCAACAGCGGTCGAGGAGGTTCAGAGCGTCAAAGGAGGGCATGGAGGCTGCTGAAGAGAAGCAGAAAATCAGACAAGAAATTCTGGCCAAAGGTAAAACAGTGACTTATTGGAGGTCTTCTGATGAGAGTCACCTTGTTTTGAAAGACTCAGTAAGGTTTAGAAAAGGGGTGTCCCTGCATTGCTGGGGGAAGGAGGGGATAACAAGCCTACACAAGGCTGCATCAGCGTCTGCCAAAGTTAAGAACTGAGATAAAACAAAATGTCATTTCTTTTCTTCTTCTGTCTGCTGCCTGAAATGAATTTGTGTTGAGTGCTCTTAATTCCTTTTGAAAATAAATTGAACAGAAGAGCAGGGATGAATGTAGTGAGGAAGCAACCAAAACCCTTGTGGAAGGAAGTACACATTTGTAGGGCTTGCTGCAAGGAGTGTTGAGGCTTAAAAGCAGGGATCAGGTGGAAATACTCCTACACAGGGATAATGAGCTGCGAGCAAGGGTAGTTACTTGACAGTGGAAACTGTAAATTCAGCGAGGAAACAAAAGTCAGAGCAACTTTCTGAGGGTGATGGTGACATGGCTGCAGTGAAAGGGAAGCGTGTTTGTAAATGTACTAACACCTCTAAGTTGGAGAGAATATAATGGTTAGAGCTGGCTTAATTTTGGTTAGTGGGTGTTCTGGTTTTTTTTTAAGAAACTGATATCAGCAAGTTAATTGTCACCTGGGGAGCCACCTGGGGTTTTATCATGCAGAAATGTTTCTGATGGCCCACACTGATCTCACTCTGCTCGCTGTTGCTGTTGCTCTAGGTGGTTTTCTCCCTCCAGAAGAAGTGAAAGAGAGATTTGACAGCAACTGCATTACCCCGGTGAGTGACCTGGCACTTCACCCAGCAATTGCCAGTGTCTGGATGAAGGTTTCATTTCTTGCCTCCCTTTTTAGGGAACTGAGTTTATGGACAATCTGGCGAAATGCCTCCGCTATTACATCGCTGACCGCCTCAACAGCGACCCGGGCTGGAAGAACCTCACTGTGAGTTACCCAGATTCCTACTTGAGGAAAATGAAGGAGGTGTTTGGGCTGGGCTGGGATCTGACTGAAGAGCAGAAATTTAACAGATTTATCTCTTGCCCTGGCACTGTGCTGTTATTCATAATGGGCCACCTTGCACATCCTGCTGTGACTTCAGAGGCCATTCCATCCTGATAACTCCATCTCCCAGCACCATTTGCTTTCATTTCACTGAGGAGCAAAGAGGAGGTTTGCCAGTACAAGCCTCAATTTGAACATAATGGCAGACAGGGCTTTGGGAATACTTTTGCTTCTGGGGAAAGTGTCAAGATACTTTGCAGATGTCATTTTTGCACTATTTCTTTTTTCTAACTGCTGCCTCAGTAGGCTGCATTTTCTCTGTTGCTCTAAGGATGGATGGCAGGCAATGAAAATAATACATGTCAGCTTTCTTGCTTTTCTGCACTTGGAAACTCTCTCTTCCTCTCCTCAAGCACTCCAATCCCACAGAGCTTTTTTCTGCCAGTCCTGTGTTTGCTCTGCACGAGGGGGCAGAGGAGTCAGTAAATGCAGCTGCCTCTGTTATTTGCCATGAGTTGACTCTTCAAGTGGCCTAATTAGAGGGCAGTTGGCTCTGCTCGATTCCCTCCATCAGACCTGAGTTTTTTATAAATGCTAATGCTTTATTAAGCTAATGCTTAATAAATGTGGATGCCAAGAATCGACGTCAGGGTGAGGAGGGGTCTGCTGTGATCATGTTTCAGTGCATCAATGGGCTGGGAAGATCCAAAGGGAAGCAGACACGTGGGTTCTCTGGTGCCTGTTTCATTGCCCTGGTAATTTATCAGGAAACAAAAATGTGGCCTGATCGTTTCAGTGGGATTTGAATCATCCTGGAATTGGTAGGGAAAAAATGAAGGTATGTTATGTTCACTGGTTCCAGGCTCTGAAATAATTTCATTTTGAAATAGTTGAAACTACAGGTTAGAATTTCAAGTGTTCATAAGTCAGGCTCTGTGTTCAGTGTATCAACTGCATAAGTTGTTGTTTTTCACTGTGGCAGCATTAATTGTTGACATAATTTGAATGTTTTGCAGGTCATTTTGTCGGATGCCAGTGCTCCTGGTGAAGGGGAACATAAAATCATGGATTACATTAGGAGACAGAGAGGTAAAATTCAAATAAATGTGGACCTTTTGTTTTAAATTAAGGTGTGGCCAATAATAATTTATTTTACGTGACTTTGACTGAATGTAATTTTCCTTTTTACAGCTCAACCAAATCATGACCCAAACACTCACCACTGTCTGTGTGGGGCTGATGGTGAGTTCTCTCCTGCTGGAAATGTGTCCTGTTAAGCTTTCTTGTGCTGTTCTGGTGTTGAATTGGACTGTGTTTCACTTGGAACTGTGTCAGTGCTCCAGTGGATTTGTCAGTTTTGGAAAGCTCTGTGCAATGGATGGGGAAAGGTCCAGCCCTGCCCGCAGCTCCTCATGGTTGTCCTCAGGGGGTGGTTTGTGGGTAAAGCTCACCTTGCTGAAGGCAGAATCTACTTTGCTTCTGAACTTTCTTTTTTTTTATCTTTTAAAGCTTGAGACTGTTTGTCCTTCATCATATTTTACTCTTTTCTTGATTGGTAGCTGATCTGATTATGCTTGGCTTAGCTACACACGAACCAAACTTCACCATAATTAGGGAAGAGTTCAAACCAAATAAACCCAAGCCATGTGCTCTCTGTAACCAGATGGGTCATGAGGTTAAGGATTGCCAAGGTTTGCCCAGAGAAAAACAAGGAAAGGTAAGAATTTTGCTATTTCTAGACTGATTTTTAATCGATAAGCTCATGTGTAACGAGACCCTCAGGTAGTTCTTGCTGTTGGTTTTGACTGAAGCTGATGCAAATTGTTGCTGAAAACATCTGGCTGTCCTCTTAGAGGTGAAAATTGTAGCTCTGCAGTACAAGAGTATTATGCCAAAGCTGATATCCTCCCTTGTGGTGGTCTGTTGTTTGGGGTTCATTTCCACCGGTGAGAACAAATGATCAGTGACTTAACAGACAGGCAAAGCAGCAAAATGCATGCTTGGCATAAAGGCTTGGGAGCCTGTTCTTGTTTTCCTCTTAACTCCCTGAAAATGGAGCTGGAGGAGCTCTAAGGAGAGCTTGGGTGTAACATGACTCTGCTTTGGTTGTAGCACGACCAGTTTGCTGACACTCTTCCTGTGGCGGAGCAGGAATTCATCTTCATCCGCCTGTGTGTCCTGAGAGAGGTGAGGTGGAGCAGTGACTCCAGATGCTGGGTGTAAATAACATTTTAAACTCCCATGCAGTGCTTCCTAATGTCCTTGTTCGTGTGTTGCAGTATTTGGAGAGAGAACTCACCATGGCCAGCCTGCCTTTCACCTTTGATTTTGAAAGAAGTGTCGACGACTGGGTCTTCATGTGCTTCTTTGTGGGAAATGACTTTCTGCCTCACCTGCCATCTCTGGAGATCAGGTAGATGAGAACATGCTTTCTTTTCCTGCAGGAACACTCCCTGTGTTTCTAAATAACGGGAGCCTCACGCTTTGGTTTGTGTTTAGGGAGGGAGCGATCGATCGCTTGGTTAACATCTACAAAAACGTGGTGCACAAAACCGGGGTAAGAGCTTTTCCTTTGAAAATATCTGCCTGTTGGCCACAAAACAGGCTTATTTTTTCAACTCTGTTGTTCTCTGTCCTGCAGGGGTACCTCACAGAGAGTGGGTTTGTCAACCTGCAGCGGGTCCAGATGATCATGTTGGCGGTTGGAGAAGTTGAGGACAGTATTTTCAAAAAGAGAAAAGATGACGATGTAATTTTTTTTTGTTGTTATTACATTCCTGGAGTTTGGTTTTAATCATGTGCATTACTGTTAGCCTGGGACCCTCCTTTAAGAAAATAAGGGGAAAAAAAGCCAAATTTTGTGGGAGTTTTTTGTTATAATCTTTGGTGAGTTCTTCCATGCTCAAAGGATTGTGTGCTTCCAGTTGAGTTTTTTTTCCTGGGCTGCCAGGCCTGTTTTTCTGGCCATTGTCCCAAACAACAGCAGAATGAAATCCGTGGGTGAGTTGTTGCAGCTTTTTGAATCACCACAATGAAAAGCAAAGAAGGAATTGTTCTGCAGTTTGCTACAACATTTGTAAGAGCAAGCCACGAGCAGGGCTGAAATTTGAATTTGAATTCCAAGTGCCTTCTTTCCAGTCAAAAATTACTGTACCAGCATTGGCAAAATGCTTTGCTTATTGTTGCCCCAGCCTGCACCTCTCCTGGAAGTGGAAATGCCAATTTGATGTTCAGCTCTCAGGGCTGAGAATCACAGAATAAGAAATATCTTTCCTTGAGTCTCTTCTTTTTCTGTTTCTAGGACATTAATGCCTCTCCTGCATTTTTTTGGCAGCTCTCCAGTCCAGGCAGGAGCTGCTTTTATTCCCCCCCATAGATTTTTCAGGGTAGAGTAGAAAATTCCATCCCCTTTCTGTTGGATTTACAGGCACAAGAATTGTCCCATGTCTTATTCAGAACATTCCCTGAAAACCTTCTGGCATTGCCAGTTGAGGATTGCAATGAGAGAATTTCCCAAGAAATCTGTGTGTGTTTGACTGACTTTACTTCCCTTTATTCTGCATTTAGGATAACTTTAAAAGACGGCAGAAAGAAAAAAGGAAGAGGTTGAAGGTGAGTGAGTTCCTTACCCGATGCAAAAACCAGCAAGAATTAAAATGGATACTTTAGGTTTTGCCAGGTGTGGTGCCTGGAACAAAAATGCAGGGGCTTTTTGGCAGTTTTGTAAAAGAGCTTAATAAATTATAACTCAGAAATGTTATGTCTGGTTAAGATCATTAAGCATAAGTAATTTAGGCTGATCTGAGTGTGTAAATTGTGCCGGGTTCATATATAACATGTTAATCTGGAAGTTGTGAGAGAGCATCATGTCACTGCTGGGGAGATTACACAGCTTGTTCAGGGGGCTTGTGTGTGTTTATCTTTTAGAGGGATCAGCCTTCTTTCATTCCTGGTGGGCAGTTTTCCCCTCAAGCCCTGGGAAATCGATCCAGCCCTCAGGCAATCTGTAACCCCAGACAAGCTGCCTTTGAGATGAGGATGCACGAGAGGCAGAACTCTGTAAGTAGATGTTCAGGGGAAGGGAAATAATCACCTCCCGTGGTACTCTGGACACCCTTTTCTCTGCCCCACTGAGCTTTCCTGAAAAGCAGACACCAAAAATATTCTTTTTTTCAAGGAAGTGGCTTTTAATAACCAATTTTTGTGGAAAGGAGAAACTTGGGTGAAATTTTGTGAAAGGGAAAACTGGAAATCGGTTGAGTGCTCTGTTAGAAGTCTCGATTGTTAACTTGAAATAACAATTATGACAGATATTTTCTTTCTGGGTATAAATCTTCAAACAGTGAAAAAAATTAAAGGTCCTTTTCATCGTGAAGATGTGGCTCCTGTCTCTGAAGTCTAAATACAATATGCTTTTTCAAAGTATAATTTCTGCTGTTCCTGCCTTTTCATCTTGAAACTTTTGCACCTGAGTTAAGCACATTAGTTCCTTTATGGAATGGGAGATGTTCCTTTTTGTCTCTGTAATACTAAAATAGATAAATTTGAGAGGAGTTTTAAAAGACCAGCTGTGAAGGAACTCAGTACTTCTGACAGTTCTGAATTAGAGGCACCTTTTGTTTTTCTCCTGTGTGTGTTTTTCACTGGTGCTGCAAAATGAAGCTGTAACAGAAGCTGCAGGACTAGAGCAAACAGGGGTGGTCCAAAATTGGAATATATCCAGAATGGCATGTTTTGCCAATTCCTGCTGTCTTGTTTATTGCATGCTTTTCTTTCTCCAATCCAATGACACTTTTGCCTTTATGAATCGATGCCTGCCTTTTAATAGAGGTGTGTTTTCTTTCCGTTTGCTCCTTGGCTTAACGGGTTAAGGGTTGTGTAACCTTTGCCTGGAGTTTTTCTGGAACTGAAAATAACACGTGTGATTGTTACAGAGCTGTTAATTGTAACTTGAGTTTAAAATGCCTAATAAATCCTCCTCCCCCCCCTTTCCCCTATTTATCTGTAATAACTCTGACCCCAGACAACTTCAGCATCTCCAAACACCAGCCTGACTCCTGATGGCAGCCCGGCCCTGGGAGGAGGAGGAATTAAGCGGAAAGCCGAGGACAGTGACAGTGAACCTGAGCCAGAGGATAATATCAGGTGAAGCCATTTTTTGTAGCACTTTGTTAGCAAATTGCTGAAATAGATGCAGCCTAATTAATGCCATTTAGCTCGGTGCAGCAGCGCCTTCAGATGCTTCGCTGTGATCTCTTTATCCGGCGGTAATTAACGTGGAGGGTTGGAATATCCAGTAAATTCCGGGGAGAGGGGTGAGCTGTGGCTGCTCAATCTGAGTGCCCAGATTAGTATGCATGCAGGTTTGCAGCCTCCAAGCCACGCTCCCTGTGAGACCCAGCACTAGATTGGCGAGACATTCCCTGCTCAGCCCTGATTATGTGAGTGGAATGCGCCGTTCCACGCCGGAACCCTCGGGCTGTTCAACCCGTCCTCAGCCACCTCCACCTGGGCAGCTTTTATTTGTCCTGGCTCCCCACCCCGTGTTTTCCTCCACCTTTGGTTCCTGGCAGGCCCTGTTTTGTCTGTGAGTTCTTTAGTTGTCTTAGGGCAGCCGATCCTTGGATTATTTAGGGACAGGAATTATATGAGAATTAACTACCGGTGAGTCTGCACTGATCAAAGGTTTAAATCAAGCTATTGCCATTAACTGCAGGCCCTTGCAGTGGTTTGTTGAGGGGTCTGCCCTTTAAATGCAGCCAGGAGGGGGTTTTGTGTGCAGTCAAGTGGACGTGGGCAAACACTGAGTGTTGTTGTCACGACATATTTGTGACATCCAGCCCATCAGCTCTTCCAGTATCACACATTCCAGCTCTCATTCTCATTTTCTTTCCTGTAAGTGCATATCTAAATGAGTTGATTTGTTTTCTTTTAATCAAGCAAGCAGAATTCCTATGTAAAATCAGGTTCAATGTTAATGCTGCTTTCCACTGGAGCTTTAGCAGAGGTTCTAAAAGAAGCTTTAACAGTTTTATAGTGACCAGTGTGAATGAACTGTGGTGATTTTTGAGCAGCAGGAGTTCTGTCAGGGTTGCTATTGCCAAGGAAAAGGATGTGCTGCATTCAACTGCAGTTATTTAAGCTCTTCTGTAGCTCAGAATATTTAGATATTTTAAGTGGTCTCAGCTTTTGTGGAAAGGGATTTTGTGAGCTGATTTTCAGATATGATATTCAATGCCAATCTGGACTTGTTGGGAATAAACTTCTGTTTAAAAAAATAATTCATTATTGAGGGATTATCAGATTTAACCAGTTCCTTTTTTTCCTGACATGATGCAGCAGAGCTGAGGGATTAAGGTGCTCATGTGTGAAAGAGGAGCAAGTTTTTGTTTTCCCCTGCCCCATCTGTACACAGACATGAGGGGGAGCTGTGTGAAGGGAGGATGGAGGGTGGCCACGATGGCTCCTTTGATTCCAGTATCCATCTCTGGCATGAGGGGTGGAAAATCCCCTGTGAAAGGGAGCTGGTGTGGTGTGAGTGGGCAAGCCCAGGACTCCTGGGCTGCAGAAAGCGCTGCAGGTAATCACAGGTTGTCTGAACAGCAACAGGACGTAGAAATTACTATTTGTTTGCTTGCTTTTTATTCTGAGGAGTGGGAAAACTGTGTCACTTTTCTGCTTGAGAGAGGCATTAAGAATAAAGGAATGAACTTGATGTGAGAAGATATTCCAGTAAGATAAAGATTTTGGCCTGGGATAGATTAAAAGAAATAAGGAAGGGGAAGAGTTTGTTCTCCTGGAAGAGTTAAAGCACAAAGTTGAAATGGCAGATTCCTGATGAGAAATACAGAATTGCTGACCAGAAACAATTCTGTCCTAAGAAATCCTGACAGCCACAGGCCTAGTTTTGAAAATCCACCCTGCCTCGAGCACTGGAGCTGTGTTTATCAGGGTGGGAGCTTCAGGATTTCATCTGGATTTTCTGGGATGCCAACCGTCACATCCCATTCTCGTGCTGCTGAGTGCCAGTTTTTCTGCTTTCCTTTAAACTGTATACAAATAGAAAGTGAAGTAGCAAGTGGCTTTGGCTTACAGTGTAATTCAGCCCTAATATGCCTGTGTTAGGATGTATCAATGTCTGTGTTGCAGGCTGTGGGAAACGGGCTGGAAGCAGCGCTACTACAAGAACAAATTCGACGTGGACGCCTCTGACGAGAAATTCCGGCGCAAGGTTGTGCAGTCCTACGTGGAAGGGCTTTGCTGGGTTCTCAGATACTATTATCAGGTACCTCAGGTTTTCATCTCTGAATTCTCTTTTGTGCCTGCACCCTGTTTTGTTTCAGTCTGTTGCTCGTTTTGGGGGATTTTAAGTGGGTTTTTTTTTTTAAGTGGTGTAAATGCTCGATGCTCAGGGTTTGAGCATCACCACCCCTGGAGGTGGTGGAAATGGCACTGAGCACACTGATCTAGTTGACAAGGTGGTGATGGGTCACAGGTTGGACTCCATGATCTTGGAGGTCTTTTCCAACCTCAGTGATTCTGTGGCTCTGTTTCTCTTGTACAGAAAAGACTCTTGTTGGTGCAGTGAGGGCCGATGCCATTTTCCCTTTGAATAATGACATTGCAGGTGACTAAATGAGGGAACAAAGGACAAAGCCTGTGAAATGCCAGTAAGAATTGGAAAGGAGCAGAGTCGTCAGTCTCCTTGGTGGATTGTAATGATGCTCTATGAAGTGTGTTGTGATTGAAGTAATCTGTATCCGATTTAAATCTTTTGATAATTGAGATGTCAGATTGGCAAGAGATTTGTGGGGTTTGTTGCACTGATGGTTAATAACGAGCTCCGTGCCCTGAAGGCAGAGTGAGTTGGATGTGCAGTGTGACCTGGGAGCACAATGTGCTGGAGCTGGTGGAGTTTAATCGGGGCCGTGTGGGTGGAACTGCACGTTCTTTATCGGTGTCCAGTCATCCCCCCTTGGAGCCAAATGTGGGAGCACGTTCCCCTCCCTTCCTCTGGATCCATTTGTTGAGTTTGGGCTCTGGCTCATCTGTTATGGTGGATGAAAATCATCGAGTTTAAGGTTTGCTGAGCTCTCCACATCCCTCTGTATGTGTGTGTGTGAGCTGGGACCTCCTTTTGCAAAGGACAGATGTCACCTGGATGCCTTTATGGGTGGGAATTCCTGTGATCCTGCACACCCTGAAAGCAAACCACGTTCTTGTTAACCATGGCAAGATATATCCTACAACTCTGTGCATGCCCATCTGTCTCCAAGGGTATAAATGACTCTTCAGGTGAGCTGTGGAAATGTCCTTGCTGGAAAACTGTCTCACCTTCAGTGATACAATAGTACAAAACCATTCCAGTGTGTTGTGTTTGGGATGGAGCAGCTGGCAAAATGCTGCCTGCTTGTATGGAAATTAGATTAGGAGATGGTTGGGGCTGGGGCAGCTTCAGAATAGTTTGTTTGTTTTATTTCTTCCTTTGTACCATAATAAAAATTGATGCCAGTAACTACTCCTCTCTGTCCATGAAACTTGTGACAGAATGCATCACCTGCCTTTCTATTCTTACAAAAAGCTAATAATGCAGGGCATGTTCCACTAGTGGGAACATCTGTTTGGAGAGGGGAAAAAAAAAAAGAAGGAAAAGAAAGAAAGCAATCCACCTGGCTTTTGAAACCTTCTGAAACCATCTGAAGGATTGCACTGAATAATTACGGTCGCTGTAATTTTTGATACCAAAAATATCACTGGAGGAGCCTTGTTGACATTTACTTGTTCAGAACTGGGAGTCAAAATAGTAGTGGGCTTTTGTTTCAAGTGGTGCTGCTAAGAAAAATAGCTGAGGAGGTGAAAACTTGACTTGGACCTCCTGGAGCCACGTTTCCTTTACGAAGTGCAGGGTGTTCTGGTGTGTTTTGAGTTTGTTTTCTCCTTTTTGAGGAGGCACTTTACATTCCCCAGTGTTCAAGCCGGGAGAGCGAGAGGGAGAGAGCAAAGTGCTGCTCCAAGTGCGTATTAGAAAAGTAACAGCTGAAGCCAGAATGCTTTTCAACCTGCAGCAAGTATTGGGGGTCTCTGGTCCCACATCTTCCCAAGTTAGCAGTGGGATTTTGCTTTGAAAAGCGGGAGTGCAAACTCTGTGCTGCCAGAAAAATACTTCTCTCTGCCTTTTTTTCCGTCTCTAGCGACAGGGCTGCGTGATTTTAACGCTGTTAATTTTTCTGATGGGTCTGATTTTGTTTGTCTTGCTCCTCTGCCTTAGGGCTGTGCATCCTGGAACTGGTATTACCCTTTTCACTATGCTCCCTTTGCCTCTGACTTTGAGGGCATTGCAGACATGCCTTCGGATTTTGAGAAAGGCTCCAAACCGGTACGGCTCCTTTATTGACTTATTTATTTATTGAGTTCTCTATTTATCTATTTGTGCTTTAACACCTCATTAGAAGTGTCCCACATCTGCTTGTCTGATTTCAACAGTTTAAGCCCCTTGAACAACTTATGGGAGTATTTCCAGCTGCCAGTGGAAACTTTCTGCCGCCGACGTGGAGGAAGCTCATGACAGATCCGGTGAGAATCCTTGTTGTGTCCCCTCTGTAAGGCTGGCTCATCTTGCAGTGGTGTGAACAAAACCTGCTGCAGCTTCTTGCTTCAGGAACAAAAATGCTGGAGACCAGGAGGTTTGTAGTAGGCTGCAGGGATTCTTCCAAAAAATCCTTGAAAGCGATTTCTTGGAGTTCGGATGTTTCAGTGAGAATTTGTTTCCCGGCTCTCTCTTGGTTTAGTTCCTTACAGCGACCTTGCAAAACTTAATCCAGCAGATTACCTGCAATTTTTCTCTCCTGCTTGATTTCTTGTTTTGAATCTCCAAGTAATACAAGTGCCCAAGCACACTTGATGCTTAAATGGCATTTATTAAATATATTTTATTAGTCAGAGATCTCTGCATCCCCCTTAGTGCTTGGTACCATGTGACATTCTGAACCCGTGTCAGAACTGGTTTTGAGGGTCATTTTTTTTTCCTCAATGACAGGAATCAAGCATCATTGACTTCTACCCTGAAGATTTTGCTATTGATTTGAATGGGAAGAAATACGCTTGGCAAGGTGAAAATTCAACTTTTTTTCCCTTTTTTTTTTTAAGAATCTGTAAAAATAGGAAGGAATTGGGAAATTATCTTAGTGAGAAAACACTGCACTGAGTCACGCAGGTAACTTGTGTTACCTGGTGTGGGGACAAGTGTTTTACAGCAGGGTGTATTTTTGAAAAGAAATCACTACAAAGAGCAAATTATGGTTCAGTAACTGATTTTGGTTTGGCAATGATTATTAGTAATTTCAGCAGTCATTCCAGATTTGTTAATTTTTCCTGAACTAGATTAATCATTCTTCTGTTTTTATCAGCCTCACTGTGTAATTGTCTTTTGTCTCCTTTGCATTTAATTAATGGATCTTGTTCTGCCCAATCAGTGGCTGACTAGTACTCTGCCAAACATGCTTTGGGGAATATAGAAATATTTGGGAGCATACAAAGAATGAAAAAAGAGCTCCAGTATTTATGCAACTTTTTTTTTTCCTGAGAGAATATTAATTCTCAAGGTCTGCCAAATTCCGTGGCTGGTTACACTGTGTGTAATTTCACTGCAGATAAAGTTTTGGGTTGTCCTTTCCTTCAGTTCTGGGACAACAGCGTTTGTTTTAATGAAGCCACATAAAGATCTGACTTCTGAAGCAAAAGTGTTTCAGGCAGACCAAGTTTTAAAGTGGGAATTCAGAGTGGGAGTTCAGAGTCGCTGTGAATGTTGTGCCTTAAAGTGATGGCTTTTTTGATTTTTATAGTGGAAGGAAACCCTTTCTTGGCTGAGGAGATCTATCAGAGCTTTCCAATCCTGGTCTATTTTTCTGGGGTTGTTTGGGGTTTTTTTCAATAGGTGTGAAAAAAAAGCTGTTTTGGTTTTTCCAGGTGTCGCATTGTTGCCCTTCGTTGATGAGCGACGCCTCAGAGCTGCCCTGGAGGAAGTGTACCCTGACCTCACCCCTGAAGAGAGTAAGAATTGGGATATTTTGTTAAAGAATTGGGATATTTTGTTGCCACTTAGGTGTTTCACCCTAAACGAACAAGGTCCAACAGTTGTTCGGTTGGGTTGAGTTATGGCAGACTCATCTTCGTGGGTGCTGCTGGTAATTAGGGTGATCCTGATGGGTTTGTTTTTGTAGCTTGTAGAGGCAGATGGAGGTGTTTGTTCCTCCATTTCCTTGGGGGTGAACTGTGGGAGGTGTGTCCCTCTGAACTCTTATCCCCTTCCCTTCCTCTTTCCAGGCAGAAGGAACAGCCTGGGCGGTGACGTCCTCTTTGTCGGAAAGCACCACCCGCTCTGTGACTTCATTGTGGAGCAGTACAAGACCAAAAATACAGAGGTAGGTTGTGCTTGTCCTCGAGGGCCTGTGGCAGTGGTGAGGTTGCAGGGCTGATCAAGTGCTCCAGCTGACCAGCTGTGTCCTCCCCAGGCAGTGGATATCCCCCCGGAGCTGTGCCACGGCATCCAGGGCAAGCTCACCCTGAACAACAACGCCGTGCTCCCGGATCGGTGAGTGTGTCACCTCCAGCACGTGGAAAATCCCAACCAAGTGAAACTTTCATCCTACAGTCCTGCTTTTCTAAGCCTCAGAACTTGGCTTTTGGAGCAGCCTCAGAAATCTTTAAAGTGCCCCAATGTGTGGAGTCGCTGGTGAATCTGGTTTTGTTTGTCATTTCACCTATGGAAGGCTGATTTTTATGGATTTAGTAATTGTTTTATTAGGTAAACAAGGCCTGGGTAACAGAACTGGCCATGTTCAGTAAGGTTGTCTTGGTTTGGCCTCTCTGCTTTTGTATGAATATGAGTGTGGGCTGATGTGACTTCCCTTAAGTGCACATTGTCTGAAAAACCCAAGACTCTGCTTTTTATATGCTAATCTGCATTGCATCAGAGAAAAATCCAGATAGTGGTTTCTGAGATATATTTTGCCTTTGTCCATTTGTCCTGTAGCACTGAATTCAGGACTGTTCCCAGCTCCACAGACAAAGAATGCTCATATGTTTTGCTTTCCAGAGAATGCATTTAGTTAGAGAAATGATCAGTGTAATCTTCACCTTTCATTTCTCTAACTGTGCTCAGAGCCATAAGCAGGTGTTCAGTAGCTCGTTTGCATTAAATGCACAAACACCGACTTTGTTGCACAGATAATGTATCCCAGGTCACACTAATAGGCATTTCTCCATTCTTGTCATGCCTTGTGAGGAATATGAGCAAGTCAGAGCCGTTCTTGGAAGGAACAGGAAAAAGAAAACTCTTGTGGCATTGAGAAATAAGGATTCAGTCATTCCAGTCCTTAGAGAAGTACTGGATTTAGGGGAAAAGCAAGTTCATTTTCAAATCCCTGTTAGGTGTCACAGGCTTAGTTGACAGAGGAAGAGCAGCAAGTGGTGAGAAATGTGTTGCCTGATGTTTTGACAGAGGTTTTTCTCTTGTCCAGGGTAGTGGAGTCTCCTGTTCCGATGCTGAGGGATCTTACACAAAACTCTGCAGTCAGGTCAGTAACTCTGGGTTTAATGCAATGGGATACAACATAAGCAGTCAAAACTCATTTTATTGTGGTGTTGTTGGATTTGCAAGGCTTGGGCCTGTAACCTTTCACTTCTTGAGCCACGTAAGATACTTGAGACACTGAAAATCACTTGTGATCTGTCTGTGTAATTTTTTTCCTTCAGAGGGGCCTGACTTGGTTCATCTAGAACAGGCAGGAAGAAATGCTGAGCTGTGGCTTGTCAGGGTACTGTGGGAAGGATGTTCTAAATGGGGATGTGTGAGTAATGAGTCAAAGGAAGGCTTTGCCTTTTCATCTGCCACTGTCAGGGGCTTTGAGCTGTTTTGCACTTCTCTCCATTCCTCTGTCACAAGGATTTTTCTTCCTGTCTTTGGAAATGGTATGAGCAGTCAGGGTTCTGCTCTTCAGCTCGTGTGACTGAGGCTGAATTTTCCAAGGGGCCATTATTCTCTTTCCTTGGAGTCTCATTCATTCTTGGTGTTGAAAAGCAGATATATCTCAGCTGGAGGAGCGAGATTATTCTGCTCAGCCATTTGCTTTTAGCTTTCTTGGCACACTGGGCATTCTTCTGTATCAGGTAGGTCCTGAGAGAACAGGTTGGTGTCTTGTGCTTCAAACATGTCCCTGGTGGGACCTGCCTGAGAGCTGGATACTACAGCAGGAGATGGGAACTGCAAACCCAATGCTCTGTAATGTGTTGTACCAGCAGAAATGAAGCTTTTGGACAGTTTTTGCTCTATTACCATTTAGTTTGTCTAGCACTAGACAGCTCAAAGCTCAGGGTCTGTGAGATGTCACTGAAAATAGGGATGTATATCCCTCCATGGGAGCTGCTTGGAGCTGCCTTTCAGGATAAAACTCCCTGCTCTGGGAAATCCCACTGGTAACCAAGTGCCCCAAGTACCCCTACCTGTGGCAGCCTTTGGGCTCCATCAGGCACTGTCTGTGCTTTGACTACTCGAGGGTCTGCAGAAGAGCCTTTCCTTCTATCCATGGGGCTCATTGGTTTCTAGACATGGAACTTCCTTGTTGGAACAGGGGAGGAAATAAAGGTAACCCTCTGGAAAGTAATGGAGACATCCAAGTCCAGCATAGTCAGCATATCCACGTGCAAGAAATTCACGCTGCGGCTTGAGTCGTGGGTTCTTGGCTCCTTCCTGTTGTGTCCATCACTGCTAATAAAGCAGTGATTGCTTTTCACTTTGTCTTCATTGTGAATTGAACCTAATCCTCAAATATTTTCTTCTAGCATCTCGTTCAAAGATCCACAGTTTGCTGAAGACTTTGTTTTCAAGGCTACGGTGTTACCTGGGGCAAAGTAAGTGTCAGCTCTCAGCTTTCAAACACTTCTGGTGTGATTTATTCATCTGAGTACTCGCTGACAAACGTTCGTGGCACTGTTTTTATTGCAAAGGAAACCTGCTCCAGTTCTGAAGCCGGGAGACTGGGAAAAAACCAACAATGATGGCAGGCCTTGGAGGCCACAGCTGGGCTTCAACCGAGACAGGAAACCAGTGCACTTGGACCAGTCGGCCTTCAGGACCTTGGGGTGAGCCTGCTGGGGTGACTGGCTGCCCTGCTGGGCTTTGTGAAATGACAGAGCTGTAAAAACCTGGTGCTCCACCATACAATCTGTCTGGCTGTCCCTTTGCTGGGCACTGCCACAGTCAGTTTTTGTTAGCTCTCCAGAAATCTGAGTAACTTTCTCAGGTGCTGCAGTGCAGTGTGAGAATGGGAGAACAAGCTGGGGTTGTGTATTACATAAAAATTAAAGTTAAGTTAAATGGCTTTCCATACAGGGGAGTGCAAGGAGCCATGCATTTATCAGAGCCAGAGAAGAGAATGTTTTAAAGGAGACTAATACTAGCAAATAAAATTGAAGCCTGAAGTGTCTCCTTAGGAAGAGAAAATACCTTCATTATCTTAGGGAGCTGCAGGAGCTGGAAGAAAAAAAGGCACCACCTTTCCCTGCACTCATGTGCTGGGAAGCAGAGTTGTTCTGGGACTGGACTTATGAACCCTCTTTTGTCCTTCCCTGTCAGAGTTCCAAAGAAACGTACAGCTGTGTTGCTGAAACTCTGAGCCCTTCCCTGGGAGCAGCTCCCGAGGGTTGGGATGTGCCTGGGCCCCGATCCACGAGCGCGTCCCGGCGCTGTGCCGGCACGCTGGAGAGGGCTGGGGCTGTGGCTGGGCCCGGGTGGCAGCTGTGCTGCAGGCTGGAATCCATCCAAACCCCCTGCTCTCTCTCTCTGCTTTGCTCTCCTTGCACGGAACAGCCACACGATGCTGAGGGACAGAGGGATGCCGGGGATGTATCCCAACGCCGTGCCGCTCGGAGCCTACGGCAGCCCCTACGCCAGGCCCCTGCTGGGCGGGCAGCAGCAGATCCCCAAGCTCTTGTCAAGTAAGTGCTTCCTGCATCTCACAGTTTGGAAAATACAGCGGGGCTGGGTTGCTCTGTGGCACCATCACAAGCTTTAAGTTGGTCCAGGCATCTGCCTTCGTTAACCTCATGTTGCTCCTCTCCGTTGCCGTAGGGAAATGTGCTGAAATGTAGCAGAGTGCCCGCAGGTGGGATCCCAGTCGGAATACTGCACTCTGGATTCAAGTGGAATAGGAAAAGCAGCACTATAAAACTCACCCAATACCAAGGGTTGCTGGTGTCTGCTGCTTGGAACATGTTCCATCTGTGGTGGAATCTCAGCAGCACCAGTAAATCCCGTGTGAGCCAGAATGGAGTCCTTCACTCTGGGAGGGAACTGCTTGTGCTCTTGAAAAAGGGTGTTGGGCAAGAGTTCTGTCTCTTCACCTGCGCTCAGGGGCTGTTTCTGTAACGGTGGGGTTGAGACAGGAGGGCACTTGGTTCAACTGCCTAAGAAGGTGTGAAATCCTGCAGTATTGAATTCTGCAAGTGTTGGACATTGGAAGAGCTGATACAGATGAAGTTTGAGCTCCAGAGTTTTGTCCCATCTAGACTAGTTGCTGCCCAGTGGTTTTTTTTTTTAACAAAAATATGAGAAGGCAGAACTACCAGACAGGCATCACCTTTTCACATTCATCTCCAAAATCAGAAAGGTTTGTGTGGCTTTGGGGAGAAAGTTTTCGGGAGCCCAGCAGTCCTTGTACCTCTGTTCCTGTCGAGTCTTGGCACTCTGTGGGAAAGCTGCTCTCTCTGTCTGCTGTCCCTGGAGCTGATCCTGCCAAGGAGGTACTCAGAGCTCTCATCCAGCCGCTGCTGTCCGGAGCCAGCTCCTGGCACTCTGTTTTCGTGGGAGACCGCAGCGCAGCACGCTGCACGTCTGTTCCTTGGCACTTCACTGGGTTGTGCTTCTCCTCCTCTTCTAACAGCACTGAGCTGTCCTAGGAGATTAGTCTTAAACTCTAATTAACTTCTAATTTACACTGACTGCGGCGTGAAGTCTCGACGGCTAATTGCGGCAGCGCTTGGCTTTGTGTTTGGAGATGGCCTTTCTTTCAGTGCCTCCTTGTTTGACAGGGGTGTGAGGGCAGCTCATGTCCATCAGCAGGATGGATGCAGACAGCCTGAGGGATGCTCTTGCTCCCTAGAAGGACCTCCCAAAACGTACCCTGGAGCCTGGCTGGTGGGTCCATGCCCAGCCCACCTGATGAGCGAACCACGTGTCTCAACTGCTCTTCTGCCAAGTAGAGACAGTTCCTGAAACCCTTGTTGGGGATCACCTCCAGGTGTCACAGCCTGGAATTCCTGCTGGGATCAGCCTTTTGGGTGTTCTCACTGCAGGATGTGTTTGTGAAAGGGCTGCTCATCAGCCGTGTCGCCGTGACAGAACTGCCGTCTGGTGCGGCACAACAGGACAGGGAAGCGTCTGGAACCCACCCAGTCCTGAAAAACTGCAGCCGACGCCGTTAAAGCTCCCACATTTCGTGGGATCAAGGCAGAGCAACTCTTCATGTGGTGCATGATGTGTCTCTGTGTCAGCTGCAGTAAAATCAGCCTCCGGAAGGGCGATGCGGTCAAGCCGAGCGCCACCTCTCCCTCAAGAGCCGGCCGGGGGTGTTCCTCGCCGGTGCTCCCTGATTTCACTTGGATGTGCCAATTTTCAGCTGATGAATAATTGTCTGTGCTGATAACTTGGGGGAGTCAAGTGCTGGTGTGGGATTGGCTCTGGGAATGGCAGGTTTGGTCCTTGCAGCACAGGACACCTGATTTGTGACTTCCATTGCCGTCAGTAAACTTGTCAATTAGCTGCATTTGAAAAGTGGTTTTGATTAGTGCAATCAGTAAACACAAAATCTTGTCTTTGATTGCCACCCTGATTAGATAAATTGTTACTTGAGGGGCTGCTAGAGAAGGCAGTTTCTTTGGCCTTATAGCTCAGGAAATGCCTAAGTTTTGCAGCCTAAAGAAAATATTAATTGTCATTTCTTCTCCCATTTGGTGTCTTTTTGAAGTGGAATTCACTGCTCCAAGCTCTTTCCCTCAAAGATTGTTCTGCCAGCCGTACAAATGAATAGTAATAGGGGTGGATTTAAATATTTTTATGCTGATTTCATTAAGCTCTTTCTTAAACTGTTCCCTAGAGCTGCAAAGAGGTGCAGCAGGAGAGCTGGGTCCTTTCCTGTTGACATGGAAAGGAAGGGTCTGGAAACAGTCTGTGAGACTTGGAAATCATTAGAAACAGAGTCATCTTAGGGTATTTTTGATTGAAAGTGGTGACGCTCTTGGGCTGCCCCAAACTTTAAATTTCATGGGTTTTTTAGCAATATAATCTTTGTACTTTTTTTTCAAAGCTCCAGTTGAAGACTGTGTGTTCACTGCTCGTTTCCCCCGAAGCAGCACTGTGGGTTCTCCTGTGTTGCCCTCCCCTTGTACTCCAAAGCAAACAGGGCTTTGTGTGGGGACAGCCTGTCTGGGCATGGAAAGGCCCTTGTGAGTCACAGGCTGATCAGGAGGAAAGTGCCACACATCCATCTTCAGTCCTGGGCACGCTTTGGACTGGTTGGATTGGAAATTGGGTGGGAAACAACCGATTGTACCTGCTGGGAGATGGGTTGGTAACTGTGTGTGGGTCTGGGGTGTGTATAGAGAGAGGTTTATTGGCTGATGTGGTTGTGTGTACAGATGTAATGTTCAGTGAGTGACTCTGTATGGGGTAAAAGCAAAGAATTGTGGGCTGGACTGGCTTTGCTCCAGCAGGAAGAGCAGAGCTGCTGGGGATGGCAATTTATCCAGTGTTCTCTTTGCCCACACCCTGCCCTGCACACTGAGGGGTTCCTGCCTGGGACAGACCATCCAGCCAGAGCTGGGGGAGAGACACAGATTGATTTATTTCGTTTTCCCCTCCTTTCCTTCCGAATCCTCTCCAGGCTGCCACGTCCTCAGCAGCGTACCGGGGTGTCTGTGTCCCGTTATCCAGCTGCTGGAAGCAGCTGTTGGAATTAGGTCACACTTGAAGCCCATTGAAAGCCATCAAAGGTGTCAGTGAAGCTGGAGCCTTTGATTGACGCCCACTCTGAGCGCTGGGGCTGCCCGGGCGCCATTGAGGAGCTGCTGCTTTTATCCTGTTTGCTGACCAGGTTATTTAGAAGGACAACAACCCTTTAATTGCGGGTCCTGTCAGAGCAATGTTGGTCCTGCCTCGGCTTTGTAAAGGGCTGGTTTGGGTGGAGGAGACAATGGAGAAGTGGGTGGTCTCCTGTGCTGCAGTGCTGGGGCTCTGGCCAAGTTTTTACCCAAAAAGGCTTAATTCAGTCTGATTCCATTATCTCCGAGGTCATTAATAGATTTTTATTGTTATATGATCATTGACTAAGTTAACTCCTAAATGCACTTTTGCTATCTTTAATGATAATGTATTTCTATTTTATGTTATCGAACTCTTCATGGTTTGTATCCTAAGTATAACTATATTTATACATGTTCACTTTATTCCATGCTCTGGTCATTCTTATAGTTTCCTTAGCCCAATCAAAGGGAAACTGGCCAATTTCCCAAACTGGCCAAAACCCTGAATGTTTTGACTCTTACATATCTGTGGCTCACACACATGGTGTGTTGTGGTGATGATAGAGCAGGGGTGTGTGTATCTCTATTTTTTATGGAGCGCTGAATGTACTTGGAAGATTAAATTGTTAGGGCAACAGACAAGGTGATGCATCTCTAAAAATCCAATAGGAGACACCTGTGAAGAGTCCAAGCGCTCACCAGAGTAGTCCTGGCAATTACAGTCCATTATTAATTACCTGAAGCTTGTTGGACGTACTGAAACCAAAAAAGTTGCCTTTTATCAGTTCCCAGCAGGGCTCTGTCCAAATCAGGAGCAGCAGCTGATGGCTTGGAGAGTGTTTGTGGCACATCCACTCTGAGCTTTTCTGCTTGGCTCCTTAAAAGCAGGCCCAGGAGTCGAGCACAGCTCTTGGATTGCACTTTTGCTCCTTCTTACTTGACTACTTTGTTTCTCCCTCCAGACCTTCGGCCGCAGGAGTCGTGGCGAGGCCCCACGCCCTTGTTTCAGCAGGCACCCCAAAGGTAAGGCAGGAGGGGTGGCAGCTCTGGGAGAGCCCAGGAGGGTGGACTGGGCTCTGCCAGGCTTCCCAACCTTTGCTTTGTGTGGGGCATTGCCGTTTAAATCCGTTGAAATCAGGCAGTTTTTTTTAAGTTAAGGAATGTCCGTGATTTATTTATGTTTTGAGAGCGCACTACCTGCTGTTCACCCTTTAAAAGGCTCGAGTAGTTTGAATTTAAAAAAAAAAAAAAAAGGCAAAAACACTTTCCATTAAAACTCAGGCTTCAAAATTAACTTTACTGTTGGTGCTTTGGTACCGTTCTTGGTGCTTTGGCCTTTATCTTATTGAGGCTTTTGAGATACTATGAAATTGAGCACAGAGAGCTTAAAACTGCATTAGATTTTGGACAGGCTAAACAAATTTCTTTTTAGGAGGGCTGTGGAGCTTAATGAGGCATAACTAATGGTGTTCCACTTTTATCATTTCTGTGCTGCAGCCGCAGCATTAGTACAGACCAGCCATTGATTCTTGCTACAAACCTCTTGAAGTCCTAATCAGCTTCTTTGGTACAAGTTTTTCAGGGCTGACAAGCCCATTGTGGGGCAGTGTCACTGTAGGTCAGTAGTTATTAGTTGCCACTGAAAACAGTTTCTTTAACTACTTAAGGCTGAACTGAATTAAATGCAGAAGGGACTCAGGGAAGGATTATGGAATCTGCAGTCCAATAAGTGCCATCGAATAGAAGGAATGTGACATGGTTTGATAATCAGGGATGTTTTACATGCGTTCCTTCATTGATGGCTTGTGTGTCCTTCAGTGGGGGGACTCAATAAACTCAGGGTACCTGTGGCAGCTATGAATAATGATATTTATTTATGTTTATGGAGGAATGGCAGAGCAGGTCAGAGATGTTTCTACTCTGAGGCACAGATATTTTTTTTTCCTTGGTTTTATTTGCAAATGTTCACCATTGAAAATATGGGCTTTGGGGAGAATTTACTGAGCTCTCTGCAGTCACTTTCCATGGCAACCATTTTGATCCCCACTGAACTAAGTCAGGCTCCCTTATCCTGTGCCTCATCCATGTGGAATATTGCAAGGCAAGATTTCCTTATAATGCAAACTTCAATATCACTTGGTCCATGGGAGTTGCTGCTCCCACACCTTAATTAAATCCAATGCATACAGGACTATTTTGTGAAGGATTGCTGCAGGTCTGTCACTTGTCATTGCCTTTTCTTTGTTCCACCTTGGATGGTTTTTGAAAACCTCTAAGTTGCCAGCGCCGAGGATCGGCATTTCTGCCCTGTTCCTGGAAGGTTTTGGGATTTGGGAAGCAGATCAAACGTGCTGATGCTGAGTGTACAAAGACAAGCACGGAGAACTTAAGCAGAAGGTTAAACACAGGGAGACTTGGTGCAGAAAATAATGTCTGAACCTGTTGAATTGACCCCTAGAAGGGATTTTTTGAGTTTCCCTGGAGCTGCTGGTTTCCCAAACCGCCTCCCCCAAGGCTCTTCCCACTTCTGCTGTGGCTCCAGGTGCTCCAGGAGCAACAGGGTGCCAGGGTGGGGAGAGCAGCCAGGGATTTCTGTTCTCTGCCACCCCTGTTCCCAGGAAGAAAATAACTGAGGGAGAGGGGCCAGCCCTGCTCCAGCCCATCCAGACGGAGAGGGTTGGCAGGAGGCTGCAATATCCTTGATTTCTGCCATAAGCCAGGATAGTGATTTGAATAATTCTGCCAGTTTGAGCTCCTGGGATGTTTCAAGTGGCACAGTTCCTTTTCTGGTTGCAGCTTTGCTGTGTGCAAATCTCCACCCTCACCAATTAATAGATCCACTAGATGAACACAAAGTCAAGTGCTGTAAGTCCTGTAATTTCCATATTTCTGTTTACAAGATGAAAATCTAATTTATTTTTTTAATAATACATAGTTCTGTGAATTAAGAACAGGGTTTAATATCACAAAATGTATTGCAGCCTTTTTTCCAGGTTTATCCTCTAGAATCCATAGTAGCTCTGACTGAAAATCACCAATTTCACTGTTTCAGATGGCCTTGGGCAAAAATGCCCCAACAACATCATGTAAATATTGTAGTGTTTAATTTGTTAAATTCCCAACTTTTCACTGAACATCACTTAAAAATAAAAAGTTTAAACTCTCTGCCAAGTACATATTAATGACAAATGAAATTTGTGTCCAACTTTCCCATTCCGGGCATGGAGCAAGTGCTGGCCTGTGACCCTCAGTTGTATTTATCACCAGCACTTGTTACAGAGACAGAATGATTGTTAATGAAAGCCCAAGAGCTGGGGCTTGGCTTTCCTAAAATCCAGGCAGGTCTTACTCTGACCAGGTGGAGCCACTGTCTTTGTAGGATTTAGTGGGAAACCAAAATCAGCTTGCATCCAAAATGCCTGTTTTCATCCATTTAGCCTTGCCTTTACCTGTCTTGATTCCAACTTTGCCTCTGCTCCAGCTGGTGGAACGTGTGTTTAAAGTCCTTCCCCTCCCAAAACTCCTCGGTTCTCCCAGCTCCCTTTGGCTGGTGTTGTGCAGCTGGCTGTGAACCCTGCCTGGCCAGGCCAGTCACAGCTCCTCCCCGAGCTCCAGGGCTGTTTGGGAGCCTGGAAAGGGTCTCCAGGTCTGAAATTCAGCACATTTGGGCAGAGGCTCTTGGAAGAGGCAAGGAGTGATGTGCAGTGAAGGAGATAAACCAGCAGTGCTCCTGCTCCCAGCAGGTAAATCTGGGATTACGGAGCTCCTGTCTCTGCTGTCCCCATCTCCCACCAGGCCTCTGTCGACTCCCTCATCAAGGGGGGGGTCAGGAAAGATGAGCTGTCTCCACTATCCCTGTTTTTCCTTTACAACATGACACTGTGGTGCAGAACCCCTGGATTCTCTGTGGGGTTGTCCCTCACCCGTGCTCAGCTTTAACGACCAGATCGTGGCCGTAGCATTTTGTTTAAATATTTTTAATCAAACAATATTTGACATGTTATACCTGTTGCTTTCTAATTGTAACGCTGGAATAGGCACTTGAAGGCAATGAAAACATTTCTTGCCGTTGGTAATCCGGGATGGCAAACTGGGTTATAATGGACGTTGGATCTGTGTTCCCATATAAACTGTACACCAAATGTCAGTCAGCCCGTGCCAATTAGTGCTTATGTTGCTAGGTCACCGTGGTCAATTGAAAACAGCATCAATAGAACTTGAAAAGGTTTCTTCCCGATCAGACCTCCTGACATATTGAGCAGAATAATGGATGGGAAAAAGCAGCCAAGGCCCCTACCCTAGATTCCGAATACTCGCCGTAAGAATTCATTTGCAACCTGCAATTAACTGGGAAGAATGGGCTCCCAGAAGGAGTCTGGGCGCTCAGAAAAGAAAGCCCCCGGCTCCTGTGTGGCACATGTTTGCTCCTGGGACGGTGGGGAACGTTTGCCTGGCGTGGGGAGGGCTGGGCTTTGAGCTGGGCTTTGGGCTGGGCTTTGAGCTCAGCTGTGAGCTCAGCTTTGAGCCGGGCTCGGGAGCAGCGCGGGGGAGTCGGCAAGCCTGCCCCCCCTCACCCCGGAATCAAGGACTGGACAAGGAGCCTTCCAGGGAATTGGAAAAACCTCTGGCTTGTAGAGCTTGGATCTGCTGCTTGTGTGGCTTCAAGCTGTGGGGAAGGAAACCACGAGCAAAGGTGGCCTTTAGGAAAATTTGGGAAGGTATTTCCCCCCCTCCCTGCTCTCTCTCTAACGCTTGGCCATCCGCAGTCCCGCTGCGGTGGGGTGGGACCCTGTTCAGCTCTGAGACAAATCCACCTCTGGGGGGTTTGTGTGGTGTGGGACTCTCTGGGTTCACTCTGCACTGTCTTTCCCTTGCACAGAACTGCTGGAGCTGCTCCTCTCCTTGCCTGGAACCGCATGCTGCAGTCCCCAAATCAGTTCCAGCCGGCGCAGTACCAGGGGCTGGGACCCATGGGATACCCACAGAGACCCGAGGACCGCATGGACAGGGGCAGACAGGTAGGAGCACCCTCTGTCCTCCTCCCCAGCAGGGCTTCCTTCTGGTGTGGCTGGGCACAGGGAGTGGGAAGGCATTCCTGAGCTGGTTTTAGTGTGTCACTGTGTCCCCAGTGAGAGCACAGACAGGTGACTCGCCAACCTTTGTCCAGCCGCTCCGGGTGTGCCCCTGGCACAAGGTGTGTGCCAGGACTGCACCACCACCATGTCCATGGGCACAGACCAGACACTCCTCTTGCAGCCTGAAGAACAAGTATTCCAAGCAGTCTTCCTCTCCTGTGAGGAGATCTGCAGCTACACTTTTTGGGGTCAGAAGGGTTTTTCCCCCCAGCATGTTTTAAATGTGGATTGTTACGACTTCCTGAATTTTTTGGCTTTCTCTTAGCTGAAAAACTGCTTAATGCAAATGTAGCCCGAGGAATAAACGTGTCTGGGAAAGGACATGTGAAAATAATAGCTCTGTGTGGTTACATGGAAACAAGGGAACACGATGGGAGAACCTCATCCAAAATTACAGGTGACTTTGTCAGCAGTTCATGAAAATGCCACAGAGTGAAAATGCTGCTTGAAAGTAGCAGGTGGCTTTGCTTAGGGAATTTTGGGAGGGGAGGTGTTCCCAGTAAAATGTGATGTGTTGTATACTCTTGTTCCAGATCTCTGAGTGTTTCCAGTGCTATATACTGATTTAAAATTAATGTCAGATATCTAGGTTACACTCTCGGTTCTGTTGCTGCTTGGAAAGTCAGGACTGTGGGAAGGTTACCGACCAGTACTGGGGAGGAGGAGGGCTCAGCTGCTGGGTGACAGCACAGTGGCCCAGCATTTTATCTAGAAAGTAAGGCACAAACTGTTGGAAATGTGCCTTCTGCTGGAGTCTGGCTCAGCTCAAGTCACTTTTTAGTCACTCCTAGTTTTTCTTTTCCTCCTCCCAGCCTGCCCACTCCCCAGCACAGAGACACGTGTGTTACCTGGCACAGCACCAGCACAGGGGGGCCAGCACCAGTACAAACCCTGCCAGCACTGGGTTTGACTGGAAGCAGAACTCACCAGCGTGGGTTATGGTCATGCTGAGCTTGCTGGGGAAACAGTGGGGCTTCAACCTTTGCCCAGCTAGGCCCCAGTGATGTTTATATTTTAAATTTGGATGAGGTGTATTAGTAGGACCAGTTTTCAAAAACCTTTCACTTTGGGTTACACAGGTTTACCCAGAACACCAGAGCAAAAAATGCCTGATTGCACTAATCCATAACAAGGGCTGCTTTGATGATGTAGGGAAGCCAGTGGTGGATCTTTGTGCCAGTGGAGTCTGGGCAGTGTTTAGTTAGGCTGGGGAACAGACACTTGGACAGGTCTGCCTGCCATGGCACACTCTGCCCTGCCCTCCGTCCTGGGGGGTGCCAAAGGAATCTGTGCTCCAGGTAGTTCATTCCCAGCCTTAAATCTCAGTGCCCGACAGCCACAGCTGGAGTCACAGAGGGTGAGCAGGAATAGCCTTCCACAAGGGTTGGGAAGGGCATCCCTGCTTAGTTCCCTCTGGGAAAGCTGTCCTGGAGCCTTGTGGCATCCACAGCCTGGATCATACTGTCCAGAACAGAATTCCCCTGGCACTGGCACAGACCCATCTGCTGGTGCAGGAAGTGTTAGAACCAGGTGGTGACAACCCTTTTATTTATACTCCCATACACGATGGGTATTAAGGACAAATCTTTCAGCTCCAGTAAATTTACTTCCTTAAAAATTCCCTTTGCAGTGTGTTGCTTTCCCACTGTTTTTTTCTCTCCCTTTAGATTTTTGTTGCCTTGTTGTTCTTGTTATTATTATTTTTAAATGAACTTTCCAATGTCATTATTTCCTCGGGGCTGGAGTGAAATGAGAAGGTACCTGAAAGGCTTTCGGGTGCCAACCCAATCATTGAATCCGGCCTTGCTGCCTGAAAATTTCAAAGCTTTAAAGCCTTGAAAAGGGATTCAAGTGGAAGTGGTGACACGTAGCAGCATAAATAATTATCTTTGGGCCCTTTCACCTCTGAATTCTTTTTTTGCAGCGTACAGAACACGGCCTGAAGAGGTTAATAAACACACTGCCTTACAAAATTAATGCAGCTGCCATGGATCCGGGGGGCTCCCTGGGAGTGGGTGTTTGGGGCCTTCCAGCTCTCCCAGAAAACGAAAGAATAAACCTGATGGGTGTTGTGCAGGTGTTTGCTGGGCATTTTTATTCCAGCCTGCAGCCGCACACAGCGGAGCGCCCGGCTCAGTGTCCCGGCTCTCCCAGCCCTCCACATTGTCCTTCTGCTCAGGGACTGCTGCTGGTTTTCAGGGATGTTTTTCAAGGGATGTAGCCAACTTGTTTCCTTTTTTAATTGCTTGCAATCAAGCCTGGAAACAAACCCCCAAGGTTCCCTCCCTGGCAGGTTTGGTCGCAGGCTCTGTGGTTTCCGTGGATATCTTGGCTGCCATAGGCCAGGGTGAAGGTGGATTTCTCTTTAAAGAGAGGAAAGGCAGCCCCTCTTCCCCCCCACCCCCAAAAACACCCCAAGTAAGGGGCAAACAAAGCCTTTCACTGGTGTTGGTGCACCATATTTAATTTACTTTCTGGTCTCTGCAATGTGTCAGGTTTGGAAATTATTTAAAATGCTTCCCGGGGATTCTGTGAAATTTTCCAATGGATTTTTTTTGACTTGATAGTTGATATCTCAAATGCCTAAATTTAAGTACAAAAATACATCTCATCTGGAGTGATTTCCAGAGTGGGATTTAGGTCTGTTTGGCCTATTATTAAAGCGTGAATGAGTCTGGAAAACGCTGCTTCTGTAAAAAACCCAGTTTCCATTTTTTTTTTTTCCTTTCAATACTTTTGCACACGTTAAGTATTTTAAGGGGAAAAAAAAATGAAAGTGCCTTTGTCTGCCCTGAGTGTGAGATCCCCATCTTGCTGATCCGTGCCTGGGGCTCTGCAAGCAAAGCACACCCCGAGGTGCCGGTGCTGGGCAGTCCCTTGGCCTCGGTGCTGGTTTTGGGTGGGTTTATTTCCCTGTGTTTTGGGGAGAGCTGTTGGTTGGGTGTGTTTATTTCCCTGTGTTCTTGGGAGAGCTGTTGGATGTCCAGCCCTGCCCGTGGCAGAGGGGAGTTCGGTGCCTCTCCGTGCAGAGGGTGCATTGTTCCAGTTCCGAGTGGCGCCTCGAGCTCTCCCGACTTGTTTACTCCAAGTGCTGTTAATCCAAAAAATAAACGCTTGCTTTTGTTTGTTTGTTTGTTTTTTTGCAGGCCTACGGCCCCGGGAGGCCCTACCCTCTCCCTCCTCCTGCGGGAAGGTACAGCTGGAATTAGCTCCTGGCTTCTGCGGGGTTTTTTTTTTCCTTATCAAATATAGGAAACGCGTCCGGATCTTTTTGCTTTTGTTCTTTTCTATTATTTGTGGGGGAGGGAAAAAAAAAAAGAAGAAAACCGATGAAGCTGTTAAAGCACCATCCCTGTAGTTTTTAACTCTGATACTCGTTTTAAATGTGCACATTTCTTATGGACCTGATGCCGACGATTCTTTGGGCCGGGAAGCGGCGGGTTGCGGATCGGCCTGGAGCAGGCGGGGGGTGCCGCGTTGTCTTCCTCACGTATCCGAGCTGTGCCGAGCAACGCCTGCCACTCCCAACTCCAAACACCCCCTGCTCCACGCAGGAGAGCCTGAAAACAGACCCGGAGTTTTTAAAGAATGCCTGGAAATGGGATGTGATGAATTCCCCGGGGCGCAGCCGGCGGCGCTGGATCACACGGCCCTCGCCTGTCCCTGTTGGATGTTCCTTCAGTGTCTCACAGCAGACAGATTTCTTGGGACTTGGAAGTAAAACATTTCAACTCTTCCGACCCGTGCCTGGTTCTGGCTTGGTGACTGGGACACAACCAAGCAGGGGAGGTGGATCTGTCTGTTTGATACCTAATTTAAAATAGCTGCGAAGGGCAGAGATTCCATTCATTTTTAGCACTCTTTCTAGGGATTTTCTGTGTGAGTGTACCAAATCAGTAAATATTTTTATTTGCTTTATAAAGTGGCTTTTGAAATTCTGAGCAGCAGCGTGTGGTTAATTTTCAACCCCCTCCAGACCCTGTTTGTATCTTCTACTTCGCGTGCACGCGTTTACATTGAATTCTTGGAAAATAATTCCACCCGGCCTCTATCTTAGCATTTAAAATCTTTGTTTAAGCAACAAAAAAAAATATTAAAAAAAAATAAGAAATGAGGAGAGCATCCAGTTCAGCTTTCCCTTTGGACTTTTCCCTTAAATACATGTGCTGTGTAAATCAGTAAACTTCCCAGTCCTGCTCTCAGCCCGATGCCACAGTGCTCGGTGCTCCTTCCTTTGGGGGCCCAGGTGTTAATCACCAGCAACCAGGGAAAAGCCCAGACAGACCCGGGTAACCTCGGGAGGAAGAAATCATCAAACTGGATTCATTATTTTCAAGTGATTGAGGGTGGAGCAGAACCCTTCGTTGTAACGCGGCGTTCCGGGAGCCGGGAACACCGACGGCCTTCTCCCTCGGATGGGAAAAAGATTTGGGGCTCAAAAAAA
Organism: Platyrinchus mystaceus; assembly: GCA_035041135.1. Classification (NCBI taxonomy): domain Eukaryota; kingdom Metazoa; phylum Chordata; class Aves; order Passeriformes; family Tyrannidae; genus Platyrinchus; species Platyrinchus mystaceus. Next base: position 4,935,930 of record JAWWLV010000121.1, on the reverse strand, counting down.
AAGTCATTTTGCTTTTTGAGCAGGACAAAACCAGCAGTGAGGGTGAGTTTTCATGGGAGTGGGGGTGAGTTTTCATGCCCAGGGCGGGATGAACCCGGGGTGCCCTCCTGGCCCCTCGGAGCGATGCCTGGAGCAATGTGCTTCGGTTCCTGGGCTCCATGGCCCGGGGTGGGATGCAGGGCCTGACTCCTCTCTGACATCTCCCCTCCTCGGGCTCTGCTTTGGCTGCCTCTGCACTGCAACTACTGGTGGGCTTGGGGGTCACCCTGGGACAGCATCCCTGTGCTGAAGCTCCTGAAGCTGCTCTAATTATAGATATAAGTTTTATTTCCCCAAGCTGGAGCTGAGCCTGGCACATTCCCTTGGATTTAACAGAAGGGGAAATCACTCACCCCCCTGGGCTCAGACCCACCCCAGATGCTCCAGGCTGTCCCCCGTGGGAGCCAGTGGGGAGAAGCACTCCCCTATGGAAAGAGAGGCAGCCTTGGTGGTCCCCATGTGGCATCTGCCGTGAGGGGAAGGGGTGTCCCTACCGTTCCCCACCCGGGAGAACAGGGAGGACCCCCCCGTTTCCCCTCTCGGATCCCCCACGGGCCTTGGGAAGGGGTCTGAGAGCCCGTCTGTGGTCTGGCAGAGGCTGAAATCCGTGTTTTCCACCCCAGCATCGTTCCCTCACGGCGCAGCCATGAACGATGCCGGCCCCGGCACTGCCCGGGGCTGGGGAGCCCCTGCCCGGGCCGGGGTCCAGCGGGTCCCCCGAGGATGGGGGAGCCGGGGCAGGGAGGGGGGCGCAGAATTAAATCCTTGTCGTCTGAGAGGGAGGCGGAAGGAAGGGGCTTTTGGTGCTGTCCAGCAGTCCGTTACACCGAGAACGAAGCAGCCGACTCGTGAGAACAAGGCTTCCTTTTATTGTTAAAAATAAAATAAAATAAAAATCAAAAATAAAAGGAAGAAAAACTGCCGGAAACTCCCGAGAAGTGTTTCCCGATGCGCGGGATTTCCCCGGGAAGAGGCGCGGGGACAAACCCCGCTGTGCCGTGGCGCATCCTCCGGCCCGGCGGGGCCCGATCCCCGCCCTCCATCCCGGCGGAAAGCGGGGTCCAGCCCCGGGAATCCCCGGGCTCTCCGTCATCTCCGCAGGTCTCTGAGCTCGCCGGGAGTGGAGCGAAGGGCCGGGGGTTGTGGCGGATCCACGCGACGCGCGGCCCGTCCACGCGCGGTCATTCATTTACCGAGCGATATTTAATAACAACAACGAGAAAAACGTGGGGTTTTTTCCCTTTAAATCTGAGCACCGGCGCTCCAGGGCTCTTCTGCCACGGCTCCCGCCGCCGCCTCTCGAGTCGCGGCTCAATTTACCTCCGATCGGGACAAGAGCGGAATCGCACTTCGGAGCACCCCCGTGAAATTAATTCTGCCGAGATAAGCTGCACTTCAGAAGGTTTATTGTGGCGCTCAGCGGGGCTGTGACGGGACACGCCGGGGCTCCGGGTGCCCCGAGGCTGCCGCAGGAGAGCGGGGCCGTCCCGGGAGCGGAGCCCCGCGGTGCCCCGGCTGTCCCCGCCCCGGCAGGGGCGCTCCCGGGCGGGATGCGGCGGCACGGACGGGACATGGATCCACGAACACGCGTGCACACGGACCCTCCACGCGAACGCGTGTACACACACACACACACACCCCTCGCACACTCACACATTCGCGCACGCACACGCGTGGACGCGCACTCGGCCCCGCCGCGGGGCCGCCGTCGGGGCCGCTTATCCAAAAAACCGGAAAGGCTTTAAAAAATACAGAGGGAAGGACGGGAAGGGGCCGGAGGGAGGGGAGCGCGGGGGCCCACGGGCATCCGTCGGGGTCCCCGCAGGCGCTGGGCCGGAGGGTCCTGTCTCGGAGGGCCGGGGGTCGCGGGGCGGGGGGGGGACACAAGGGACACACCGATTACCACGTCCTGCCGTAGAGCAGGTTGGGGCTGACCATGCCGCCGTTGTAGTCGACGCCGGCCGAGTCCAGGGGGGCGAGGGGGGGCACGGGGCCGTGCAGCGCCGGCGGGCTGGGCGACAGCTCCTCCAGGTCGGCCGCCTGCCCCAGCGAGCCGGGGTGCGGGTGCGCGGCGGGGGCGGCGGGGGCGGCGGCGGGGGGCGCCGGGGCGGCCTGCCCGGGGCCCGGGGTGCCGCTGCCCGGCGGCGGGCAGGGTTTGCCGTCCTTCACCAGCACCGGCACGGCCACGCGGCGCGGCGAGGGCTGCTGGCAGAGGCCGCCGCCGTCGGGGTGCAACTGCTGGGCGGCCGCCTTGTCCTTGGCCTGGCGCTTCATCTTGTAGCGATGGTTCTGGAACCAGATCTTCACCTGGGTCGGGGTGAGGTGGATCAGGCTGGCCAGGTGCTCTCGCTCCGGCGCCGACAGGTACTTCTGCTGCTTGAAGCGCCGCTCCAGCTCGTAGACCTGCGCCTGGGAGAAGAGCACCCTCCTCTTCCTTCGCGGCGCCGCGTGGAGCGGCACGATGGCCTTGGCGCCCTCGGCGATGCCGCTCAGGCCGCCCATCCCGGCCACGTTCATCCCGGCCGACGGGCCCATGAACCTGGAGACTGAGCGGGAGAGGCGGCTCAGCGCCGGCGGCCGCCCCGTCGGGGCCGCGGCTTCCCCCGCCCGGCCCCCCCGCGCCGCCCCGCGCCCGCACTTACTGCTGGAGTAGCGGGGGTCGCCGCCGGCCCCGTACCAGCCGCCGCCCGCCGCCGCGCCGCCCCGCATCCCCTCGGGGTAGGCGGGCAGCTCGCCCACGTTGCCCAGCCCGCCGTTGCAGTAGCCCCCGACGGCGCCGTGCGGGAACTGCGACACGCCGTGGGGCATGTGGTAGGCGGCCGCCCCCGCGGGGACGTGCTGCGGGACGGCGGCGGCCGCGGGGGGCACGGGCGCCTGGCGGTAGGGCCCGAGGGGCGCGCCCAGCCCGCCCGCCCCGTCCATGCCGCCGAACTTCTTGTAGCTCTCCTCCATCGGGCTCAGGATGTCGGTGACCGAGAAGGGCGTCGTGTGCTTGGGGCTCAGCGACATGGCGCGGCGGGGCGGGACGCGACGGGGCGGGCCTGGCCGGGCCGGGCGCTGCCGCCGGCACCGGCGAGCCGTCCGCGGCGGCCACCAGCCCCGGGCGCCGGTAGCTCGCCGGTTCTTTTAGCCCGGAGCCGGGTTTACGCCAGACGCGGGGGGGCGGAGCGGCGGCGGGCGGCCCCGGCCCCTCCCCGCCTCCCACCGCCCCCCGGCCCCGGCCCCCTCCTCCCGGCCATTGTCCTGCGCCCGCCCGACGGCTCTTAAGCCCGGCCGCCCCGGGGCAGCGCCGGAGCGGCTACGAGCGGCCCCGCCGCCCTCGCCCGTAAGTACCTGCCCGTTCCCCCGGCCCCTCGTCCCGACCCCGTCCCGCGGTGCGCGGCGACCCCCGGGCACGCCGTGCCGGGGCAGCGCGACCACCGCGGCTCCGGCCCCGACGGCGCCGAGCCGGGACACCCTTTCCCCTCTTCCCGGGGGTGCGCGGCTCCCGCCCGGCCCCGGCCCCTCGGAAGCGCTGTCGCGGGGCGCGGAGCCGGCGGGGACCCCCGCAGCGCCGGGACCCCTTTAGGGCTGACGCTTCGTTTGTCGTTGTGTTTTGGGTTTTTTTTTTTTCGGTCGTCGTTCGTTCGTTCGTTGGTTTTGCGACAACGAAACGCTCCCCCGGGTCAGCCCGAGCCCGCGGGCGGGGGCCGGGCCGGGTGCGGGACGCGTCCCTCCCGCCCCGGGGGGCGGCTGCGGGGGCTCCCGCGGCGGGACCCCTCGCCCGTCGGGGGGGCAGCGGCTGCGGGGTCTCCTGCCCGTCCCCACCGCTCCCGGCGGGCAGGGGAGGCTGAGGGGGGGTCTCCGACGGGCTGAGAGGACGCGGCGTAACCAGACCCCGCGGCCAGACCTTCCCCCGGCCCCCCGGGACGGGCACCGCCGCGACGGGGCGGCCGGAGCCCAGCGCGTCCGTGCGCGGGCAGATGAGCGGTGTGCGCGCACACACCGCGCCCGGCCCGAGCGGGGGGACCGCGGGGCTGCGCTTTACGGGCAGATAGATCAAACTCGGTGTGTGCCAGGAGCAGCACCTGCACCTCCCTCCCGGGTGAGCACCCGCTGCCGGGCTGATCCCGGGGTTTGCTCCCTCCGGCCACCTCCCTTGTCCCCCTCCCGTTTCAGAGCCAGGGGTATCCTGCACCTCCGGACCGGACCCTTCCCTTCCCCTCTCAAAGCCGATCCTCTCCCTGATCTCTTTGGAGGCAAAGCACCTGCAGATCTCGTGTGATTATGAGAAATCAAAGATAGCAGATCAGAGAGAGAGGACAGTTCTGCTTCTTGAAGTTTGTGCTCCCCCCTCAGACCCTCAGATCCCGGTGAGGAGCAGGAGTTAAATAAGTCCCCAGTTTCCATGTGCTGCTGTCTAAATCCCCTGCTCCCATCAGTTTTATTCAGCTGCAATTTTCCCACAGTTCGGGCAGAATTCCTGGCGCCTACATCTTTTTTCCCTGTGCCTGTTTTCCCGTTCCCTGCTTTAAAAAAATAATTTGAAGTTGCAACCCCCTCGACATTGCTGTGGGAGCAGCACAGGGGCTGCTGCCACCCCTGCCCCGGAGGTGACCCACTGATGGGTCCTCCTGCCCCTCAGAGCACCCCGGGGAGGGGACACAGCTCTGGCTGCTGTCCCTGGGGTTGGGGCCCACTGCAGAGCCCCCGGTGCCCACCAGCCCGGGCACTTCTGTCACCAGCTGCTCTCTGAGCCCAGCTCTTACTTCCCCAGAGCCTTCCTCAGAAGGCTGACAGTTGTACTCATATTTTATTTCATTTTTTTTTTCCTGGAGTTTTCCATCCCTTTTAGAGCAGGTCCCCTCCTTTCTGGGACTCGCACTCCAGGAAGGAGCTGTTGAAATCTCCATCCTCCCCGGACACAGAGGTGCCCTTTTGTTGTCAGGATGGGTGGCACTGCCCCCCCAGATGGGGATCAGGCCCGAGCCCCCCTGGCCTGGCAGGAGGAGAGGGGGGACACCACCCAGCCCTGCCAGGGAGAGAGCCCTGGGGTCAACCTGCAGCTTGGCAAACCAGGGACCCTGAAACACCCCCAGCCCTGTGCAGGTGAGACCCCCGGGAGGTGGGTGGGTGGATGGATGGATGGATGGATGCAGAAGCTGAAGAAGCAGAATGTGGTGCCCTTGCTCCTCTCTGGGAGGGGAGAGGCTGCTCCTGGTCATGTAGGGATGATTCCCTGCAAGCCACTGGGGCAGGGAGGAAGTTTGGGATCTCACCGTGGCCTCCGTGCTGCTTTGGTCACAAACCAGACAGAGATAAGGCAAAAGGCCGAGTGGGACTGGCCCAGTTTACATCAAACTAGCCCCATAACCTGGGATTTTGGGATCTGCACAAGGAGAAGTGGCTCATGAGGGCTCAGGTGGTGGGCACAGTGCCAGCACCTGCAGCCTCTGCTTTTGGAACTGGGGAATTTGTGCACGGGGAGTGAAATACAAGGAGCCTGCCCTGGGACAGCGGCCCAGGAAGGGAGGGGGGCAATGGGAAAAGGACCCTGCACTCGACAGCCAAACTCCTGCCAGGGGAGCTGGGGTGAGGAGCGATGCAGTGAGGGGGCTGTGGCAGGTCCCTTGAGCACTGAGCCCCCAGGACACCCCTCACCCCCATCCCGGGGGCAGAGGCCACTCACCCCCTCACAGGGCCCAGGGGGGAAGCACAGCCCGGGGGGAGCTGCTGGAAATGCAGCCAACAGAATCCCTCACGGCTGTTTTGCACTGGAAACACCCCACAATTTTTCCCACATCAGGAATGTGGTGTTTTGGATAATAAGTGTAACAGTGCAGTAAAGGCTTTCACCGCTTCCCAAACTTCCCTGTGGGACGGAGCCTTTTGGCAGGGTCAGGAGGGAACACTTGGTCTCCACTGAAGTGAAGGACTGAGCTGGTTTTTCCTTTTGATGTTTGGCTGTGGCAGAAACCCGAGGAACCCCTTTGTTCCAGTGCAAGTTCAGGGACTGGGCTTTCTGAGGGGAAGATGTTTCATTTCCTTCAGAGTGCGTGTAAAGAAAATCCCACCGATGAGGCAAATGTCCCACAAGAAAACCCCAACCTTAAAATCCTCCTCACTGACAGAATGTGCGTTCTTCTAACCTAATTGAGCATTACCTGGAGGTGCCACACAGAACTGGACCGTATCCTTCCCTATCCTGGGAAGATCAAACTGCAGATTCCAAGCTCAGTAGTTTAAAAGCAGATTAAAAATAAAAAAAAACTTAGGAAATTCAAGGAGGCTTTAAGCAACAGGAAAGCCACCACCAAGAAGCCAAACTACTGGGTTTTAATTTTTGTGAGTGATTTTCCCTGCTCCCTGATTACCCCCGTTCCGCTGAAGGTCGCCCGGATTCCAGGCTGCAGACGTTATTTCAGAGCCCGGCTTGTCTCTCTGATAGTAATGACACATTTGGGCTCATTTCCACACGTGAGTTGTTCCTGCCGTTTGAGCCCGTGCCTGTCGCAGCGAAGGTACTGACCCTGGCGAGGCACAATTGACACAGAGATGGAGGCTGATTTTTTTTTTGGTGGGGCGTTTTTCAATAATCCAGTATAAATGCTAATTTATTTCCGCGGCAGCTCCACCAAAAGCGATGGTTTCTCCTAAATGATCAGCGCCAGCCTCTCCTTTGAGCTGTGATCGCCGCTGAGGGCAGTTTGCCTTGATTCGGCTCTCACCGATAATTTGCAGAGATTAAAAGGGTCTTGGAAACGGAGGCTTAAGGAATTGCTTTCTGAAGACGCTGCGAGATTGAAAAAGGAACCCGGGGTTTCCAGCCCACTCTAAAATCATTTCCACATAAACCCCGGAATTAGGAGTTTGGAGTGTCACTAAATGGGCTGTTCACAGGGAAGGGACGATGTCACCGGGTCACGGGGGCGGCTCCGCTCCTGCTGCGGCGCCGGCCGGGCCTCCTGCAGGGCTGCCTCTCCCTTTCCAGGGAAATCAAGCACTTCACCAGGAGCCGAGCACAGGAACTGTCGCTCCTGGGGTCGGTGTTTGCGGCTGGAATGCCCGGCAGGAATGCCCGGCAGGAATGCCCGGCAGGAAAGCCCGGCGGTGCCACCACAGGGCACGGCCGCACCAGGAGACCTTGCTGCAGGTTTGGAGGGGTCACTCGACACTAAAGTCAGGCTTAGGGGGATGTTGTTATCCCTGCACTCAACATCTGTCCAGCCCTGGGGTTTCCTCCCCCGTGCCCCTCTTTATGCCATGAGTTATTATCAGGCAGAGTGTCCCCCTGTCCTGTAGGTTTCCTTATGCTACTTATTGGGATAAACCCCCCACAATAAATACATGGGTATATATATCGATGATGATATATTGCTTGCCAAATGGCCTTTTATTCCTTGGGGCTCTTTCCCTGAAGAGCCTTTCTGGCCCTTTTCCCAGCACCCTCAGCAGGCAGGATGCAAGTGTTCCGTGTTAGTCTGAATTCACCCCTCAATCTCCTGATTATTCATCCCACCACCTTGCAGAGCAAGGGCACGTTCCTCTGGCTGGCTGTGCCTGCCCCCTCCTGCCGGCAGCCTGGGGCAGTGCCTCCCCCACCACCGGGGTGGGTCTGGCTGTGCCTGGGAAGGTTCATCCCTCAAAGCTCCGGCACAGGGATGCTCGGTCTGGGCTCGGGTGGCGGCTCCTGCAGCCGAGGGAGGACGAGCCAGCTTTCCTCCTGCCTGCCAAAGGGGATGTCTCCAGCTGCTGAGATCCCAGGTAAGTGTCTTGTGTCCTCAGATCCGGCTGGGAAAAGTTTCTGGCAAGGGAAGGGTGCTTGGATGGGAAGGGAGCAGACTCCAGTGTGGGCAGCATTGCTCCCACTGCTTAAGTGAAATGTCCCAGAGCTGCTTTGAGTTACTGAGGCGACAGAAAATGTTCCAGTGCTGCATGGGAGTCACTCCCAACTAACTGGGAGGTGGTTTTTGCGAGGGCATCAGGCACTTCAGGCTGGCACCTCGTGCTGCTGGACTGTTCCAATGCCCCCAGAGCGTTCCATGTGCTCGGCAGTCGGATACCGACCGCCCTTGGCCCTGCTGGTGCCCGTCAGCAGCTCCAGGTGCCAAAGTACCCTGTGCCAGGCTGGGAAACGCCACACAGATGCCCTTTAAATCTGATTTATGTACCCAGCGAGGCTGCAGTGAAACATCTGGTGGCTCCTGGTTTGTGGCACAGCCTGGTATGGAGGTGATCTGAATCCCGGAGAACCGAGTGCTGAATGGCCAGGGCTGGGAATAACAGGGCAGGGCAAGACTGAGCCAGCAGGAGCCTCCTAAACTGGATTTATGAAGGGTGTGAACCCAAAGGAGATGAGTTCTGCTCTCAAATGAGCACATGGTGGTGGGAGGTGTGTCCCAGGTTCCCTCCACAGAAACCCCCATTGCTGTAGTCACCTTCACCTGGATCCAAAGCAGCTGCACAGGGAGATTCCCTTTGGGGTGTGTGAGGCTGTAGCAGGATGATGCCCTGCTGATGCCTTCCCAGCTTTGGGAATAGGTGGCTGCATACCAAGGAATGGTGTTCCCAGGCTCAGCTCCGTGGTGTGTTGAACAAAACTGAGCCATTATTTTGGGGCTCTCACCTGCAGGAGTCAGCACTTTGGGGGGAAAAAAAAAAACCTGGAAATGTCACATTGCTGGAGTGCTGAAATATGGCATGCTTGGAAAAACAGCAGAGCAGAAGGAAAGAGAAGTTTCGTACTTGAACAAAGCCCCCAGGCAGATGTTTAAGAGGTGCTGGCCTCTTCCAGATGGTGTTAATAAAAGATTTCATCAGGTTAAAAAAGAGGAAACTTAAGTTAAGGACCTTCTCCTCTGCGCCGTGTGTTTTCTCCTCCTCAAGGCCGTCCTTTTTTCCGCAGCCCGGGTTCCTGCTCCGGCTCATTGTTCCCTTCCCGTGCTGCTGTGCTGTGCAGGCTCTGACCCAGCGGTGTCACGGCTCCCCCCGAGCCGTTTGTCACCATGGAGTTGTCTCTGCAAAGCGATGGTGGCATTTAAATCACACAAACCGCCCTTGGAGAGCGGCGCTGCCTTCCCGAACCGGCCAGGCCGAGCGGGTGGCACCGGTGGCACCGGTGCCAGGCGTGCTCCCAGAGGGACACCTGGCACAGTGGCTTTGTTTCTCTCTTGGCTCTTTTCCCCTGGAGATCTCCTGCAGGTGGATGGGGAAGGGAGCGGAGCTGAGGGAGCCGGGTGTGGGAAGAGACACGGACGCCTGTAAGTCCCCCCTCTTATTTTCCTGCAGGACTCTGCCCTGCTCCAGAGCCCTTGGGCTGTTCAGGGAGGGGATTGTGCCTGAGCCCTGGGGTTATTTATTTTTAGGGTAGGAACGGTGCCTGGGCTGTTCCACCGTGCTGTGCAGGCTCATGAGGGCAGGGTGGAGGTGTCCCATGCAGAGCTGTCCTGGGCAGGGCTCCAGGTACGGAGATACACCCCCCAGTGCCCAGAGGCACTGGGCACATCTGCTCAGGGGCAAGGGTAGGGCTGAGAGTCTTCTCAGGGGTGTTTTGGGGGGTTTTGCACTTGCCCAGAGGCAACCTTGGTGAGTTCTAATTTATTTTTGAATTCGTGTTTCATGTCTGATGGCGGGTTTGCCTCGGGGCTGACCCCACTCTGCCTCGACCCGTGGGGACGCTGGTAACTCTCCACGCTGCTGAGCTCCTTTTCCAGCTCCGGGGTGGAAGTGCTGCCCATGGGTGGTGTGTGACAGCTTCAGGTCTATGTGCCAAACCTACCCCTGCCCTCACATCTACCCCCTGCCAGGTGGGAGCTGTGGGAGAGGCGTTGGGATCTGCCTGATGGCCACGGCCGGGGTCGTGCTCATTCCTCGGGCACCTCCAGGGATGGGGCCTCCCCCACCTCCCTGGGAAGCTCCTTCCAATGCCTGATCAACCCCTTCCACGGAGAAATTCCTCCTGCTGTCCCACCTGCCCCTCCCCTGGCCCAGGGAATGCCCCCCACCCCCTGGGCAGGCTGGGTGAGCTGGTGTGGAGGTCCTGCCGCTTGAATATTTATAGCACCTTTGCTGTGTGCATTCTAGCATTAAACTGCTAATTAATTATGACATTTGTGCTACTTCATTTTTTCCCTGTGAATCTGCAGAACCTGGCAGGCAGTTAATTAGCTCTCTCTATGCAAAGGATACTAAGGAAAAATAATTGCTTGAGGAATCATCCCAGCGTTCTTTCAGAAAGGTCTTACCTACGAGCTGGCTTAGAGCTTGCAGGATTTGCACTTTGAAAGATGCCTCTGTCAAAGGCCAATCCTTTGGAAGAGAGATTTGAAGGAAAAGGTTATCTCGGAGATGTGGCTCGGTGGGTGTTATTTAGTGCTTGTAAGTCCAAGGGAAATCAATTATCTAAACAACTCCCGTTCTGGAATGGATTTCTTTATTCTTCTCTAAATATGTACTCATCTTTGTGTGCCTATTGATGTGTGCAGCCAGCAAACCCGAGACCGTGGCAGCAGCTCTGTCCTCCCTGGGCTTCTCTCAGCTCCTGCCTGGGGAGGGTGAGGGGTTCCCCAGCCTTTTGTCTGTTTAAAAACCCAATTTATGTGGAAAAAAGGAGCTGTGGAGGGAATGGAACCCCCCAGTTTTACACAGCCAGCCTCTCTGGATTTCAGGGACACACGAGCCTGTCAGAGCCCTCGAGGGGCTCGGTGGCATCACTGAAAGTGCTCTTGGGTGGTGCTTACGGTGGCTTTTGCCTGTGGGGTTGCTTGGTCTTCAGTTCTTGCCGCTTTTGGGGGGCATTTGCAGCCAAAAAAACCCCCTCGGGGGGTTTGGCAGCACATCCCTCTGGAGCAGGACCCCATGGCAGCTGCTCCTCTGTTTTCCCATCTTTGCTGCTGTTTGGGCAAGGTGATCTTTCAGGCCCCTTCAAACCCAAACCGTTCCATGATTCTGTCCCAGGTTTTACACCCCCACTGTCACTCCAGGCATTGCTCTTCCCATTTTCTGGCTCCTCTGACGAGAACAGGTCTGTGACCACCGCGGGCTCCTCGGGATGAGGAGCGGCTTTTTATTTGGGGGACGACAAAGGCAACGAGGAAAACAGAATAATGAAAATGGTATTTGTGCCTACAGGGATAAACAGGCATTTTCTTAACCAGATTGGAACCTCCAGCAGGTCGCTCGCCCTCCGCTCCCCCTGCGAGAAACTTGTTTTATTAGCAGATAGTTCCATGTTGAGGTTGCCACAGGAGCATTACAGTAATGGAGTTGACATCTATATAATGGAGTTGACATTTTATTCAGAAGGGAAAAGAAAAAGCCTTAACAAACAGGATTCCCCTCCCTCCCCCTTCCTTTAGTTCTGTATTTTGCTGTCATTGATCGCATCGAGCCACAAACTTTGAACAGCCGCCCGTGCTGGCAATTTAATAAAATTTCATACAACAGCAGGTGCTTCAGGGATGTTGGTGGGATAATCAGCCCGCTGCAAACTTGAACTTTGCTGAGAAATCAAGGCAATAGCTTTGTTCAGCAGCAAATCACAACGATTTGAATCGGTTCTCGCCAGCAAGCTCGCGGTAACTGTTACACGCTGCATTCCAGCTCGTGTTCAGTGCTCTCAGCAGGGACTTTGGGACGGGGCTTCCTTGCTGAACCAGCACTAGCTGGGGCTGCTGGTGCAAGTTCTGTGCTGGGTTGGCACTGAACTGGGCTGAGGAGGAAGGGAAACCTTTCCCGTGCCAGATTCATTAGAGCAGGTTTAGGGCGGGAGGGACAAACAAGCCCATCTGGGCTCGCGAGGATGAAAGAAGGTGCCAGAGCAAGATGCCAACTGGATTGTGGGAAAAAAAAGATCAGGAATGGAAGCACCAAAGCATCCTCAGCCTCCAAGGCATCTATAGCCATTTCTCACTGTGGGAAATGGGCCATTTTGGGGGTTGCAGCTCTGATTTGGGTGACCAGGCCATGGGAATGACCTGCAGTTCTCCTTTCTGTTTGCACTGTCCTGCTTGGCAGCTATTCTGGGCACAGCAAAAGGATCACTCGGGAGAAACACGAGCTCCCTCTCCCAAAATGCTTTTGGAAAGTAATATCTTTTTAATTATCTAAAGTTAAAAGTCCCTTGATGGATCTGCTCTTCCCTCTGGTCTGTAATTTAAGTCACACATCTCTCTATTTTCCTTCTGACAACTCGGTTGCTGCAGCCCGTTGACATTTGTGTTTCTGATGTAATAATCAAATGCTAAAACACAGAGATTACATTTGGATCAACACATTTGGTTCTTAAACCCTGAAAGTAATTATCTTTTCTCATCTACAACGAATGGAAATATTATTCTATTAACCATGAAGCAGCTCCATTGCCTTAACACCGGCCGGTGGCACCACTGCTGATCCCACCTGCTGCCTCCATAGACCTCAACCTCACAGGGTTATCCCACAGCTGGAAACTTTCTGGGGAGCTGTGGAAGATCCTGGCTCGGGAACTGATGGCCTGGATGGACATCTGCTTAAAATCGCGGTGAAATTCCTTTGGTGGCACCTGGGAAAGGACCTGGAAGGAAAACATCTGGCTGGAGCCCGAAGGGGCGGGCGCTGTCCGGCTCTCAGGGCTCCTGGTTCTCCACGGGCTCCCCTGTGGAACAGGGATGTGTTCAAAGCCCCCTGAGTATCCTTTGGAACACGTTAGAAGTGAGGAAATCGTGTGAGTTGATAGAGAAGTCAATAAGGGTGCGTGTCTGAAGTGGAACTTCAGCTCACGGCTGAAAACACTTTGAAAAGCACCGGCCACAATTAAGCACTTAATCAGGAGAGAGCTGCAATTTTCTGAGGCTCCGAGGACAGAAATCACAAAGTACAGATCCAGAGATAGGAAGGAAAATGTCTCTTTGGCAATTAAGATCCATACTGCTCAGAGGCTGGAAATGGTTTCGCTGAATGACTTTTTGTTGCACAGTCGATGCGCTGAATTATCAGAAACGTAAACCGTTGTGCCTAAAATGCCACTCGAGGGGTAAAACTGCTCCTCCCGAGCAATTGTTACTCTGTGAGCCTGCTCCTGCTTTCCCTTCTCGAAAATAACAGTGTGAATTGCCCCTTTTCTCCTCCCCCAGGAAATAAGGTGCTGGCTGAGGGACCCCTGCAAGCGTTCCAAGACGCTTTCCAGGCAGTTTTCTGTCTGCAGATGCAACACCCGCCCCGCAGAAGGGATGCAAAGGTCCCTGAGGAAGGTGCTGGTCCCACAGGACCTTCTGGGGTACCTGCTCTGCTCATTCTGGCATTCTGGGGCTGGTTCCTCCCCTGTGCTTTCACACCCAGCAGGTGGCTGTGGGTCGGTGTGGGTCGGTGTTCTCCCTACTCCAGCTTTTCCCTCCGCAGGGCAGCTGTTCCGTGGTGGAATTGCCACAACCCCAGTGCTCTGTGTGTGAGCAACCCCAAGCATGTTCCCAGCAGATGTGTGGGAAGTGCCTGGTGCTGGGCCTGCTGCTCTCCCCACTTGTTGCACACTCGATTGCAGACGAAGTTGTGAAGGTTTCTTGTTGATATTTTAGGTTTTATTACGACGGTGACTTGTCAGAACTCCTTGTTGCTTCTCCAAGTGCCAATAAACACGAAGCCAATCTCCACCAGCGTGGCTTATCTTCCTTAGAGAACCCGATTCAGTGTCTCCTGAAGTCAATGTGAGTCTTTCCACTGTTTGCAGTGGATGTCAAGTCAAGCTCTTGTTTCGGCTGAGATGGCAGGCGCTGGCTCTGAGTGGGCTTGAAGTGCTGTACACGGAGCATGATGGGATCCTTGTTCATCTCAAGTCCCCCGAGAGCTCTGTCAACGGTGCTGGTGAAGTCATCCCAAATAAATTCACAGGAAACCCTTGTACCACACCACATTATATTTTGGGTTTGAAGGGGCATAGACAAAACCTGGATTGCTGCGACTGCAATTGTCTCTGAGAGCTCTGTGGCTTCATGTAGGCAATTTAGGAGGTGGAGAAGCCTGGAGTGGTGTGCATTGTTTCCCAAAGACTGATAATCTTGATAAACATCGTGGCAAACCAGGTAGTTGAAATATTTTTAGTTCCTCCACTCTGGTGTCGGTTCCCAAAGGTCCATAAGGCAGCACTAACACAGCCAGTGGAGCAGCTAAGGGTGGCTTTTATCCTCTGCTGACTAACAGGCTGCAGCCAGATGGAATGGAATAAATCTCTTCTTACTCACAACCAAGCCAAAACAAATATTATGCAATGATTAAGTGGCAACCCAAACAGAAGCAGGCGTCCTGTGGGCTGGAACAGGAAATCTTGGGTTGCAAAATTCAAGATATGTGAATTTAATTTGATTATATATTTGATGGCTATCTGGAGTGGCCCATGAATAATTGGTGAAAACTAGAAAAGCTGCTGTTTGCCTTTAAAATCAAGCTGAAGAAAGTAGAAACTGAGCATTTAGGGGCATAATTACTGTTTGCAGGGGTCACATGATAGGTCCCTGCTGTCCCTGGTGGTGACCAGTAGCAGGAGCTGATGGAAGGGCACATGTGGAATTCTCCCCGTGTGGCTGTATTGGTGATTTAGCATCACTTAAGCGAGGAGGAGGAGGAACAGCAAAGTTGTTCAGCTCCTCTGGGGCTGAGCTGGAGCAGGAACCTCCCAAGACTCAGATAGGTGCTGTTTTCTACCTTCACCTGGCACAGAGTGTGATGGGTAAACATTCTTAAAATAAAACAGCAGCCAGAGGATCTCAGTTAAAAACCAAACCAAATGGAGCAGATGTGGGAAAACAGCCTGCCCTTGTTCACTGCCAGACCAAAGGAGGACAGAGGTTAACAGTGGTAACTCTTGGGTTCCTATTTGGGTACTTCCACAATAGCATAATAGCCAAATGGAAAGTCTGGACTAATTTTGCTGTTTCTATGAGAATGGTAAAAAAAAAAATTATAGGTTAAGCCAGATGGCTTAAAACAGGCCACTGAGTTGGTTTATTCTTTCACAGGTGCTGGGGTGTCCAGGAGAAAACCAAACCCCAAAACATTCTCCAGGTTTTTCAAAAACAAAAGGGTTCTTTAATGAGGTGAAATGGTGTCTCTGGGCTTTGGTGGGGGTGGGATAAACTGGAGGGTGGGCCCTTACATACCAGTGCAGAAGCAGCTTGATGCTCACAGGCATTTTCCCAGAGCTGATGTGCCACTGCCATAATACTTGTCCTCATCAGGGCCCTTCTGAACATTTATGCTTGCACTGCAGACACCACTACCATGATGCTGTGACCGTGTGGACCAGCTGGCAGTCACTGATTTGGTACCAACCTGCTCCCCAGTGAGTTTGGACAGCCAAAATTCTGCCCAGGTTTCTGTCAGACTGCACTGGGGCTGCTGTTTAATAATCAGGCTTTTATTATTTACAGGTTGCAAACACAGAAGCACTTGGTTCAAGATGAAGGGACAAGAAGAAAAAAAACTATCCTGAACGTCCTGGACTGAAATAAGGCAAAATTACTTTCAGTATTACCATTTCTCTGTCTTTTTAGATCCATTCTGTAATCCATCTATCTTGACTGATTTATTTTCCCCAGGACTTTACATCAGGAGGGGGGTTGTAGCTACTGTGTTTGGGCAGTGCCCAGCACAGGATGCCCCAGGAGGGGATTGGGTGCAGAATGAGCGATCATTCCTCCTTCTCTCCTCACCCCCATCAGCTCGATTTGCTCTTTGTGGGCTCTGGGTTGAGTTTTATTTTTGCCTCGTTCAGAAACACGTCCCTCAGGAGAACCAAAACACAAAAAGCTGGGGATGTTTCCACTGCCTTTTTTTCCCCGTAATATGGAGTTTTGAGTGGCCTCACTTGAGAGGGACCCATCAAGTCGCCGTCTGAGAACCTCAGCAAACAGCTGCCACCCAGAGCCACCAGTGATGACAACACTGAATCCTCCTTTGTCCTGGGTTTTCATCCAGCTGTCCCCTAACTCTGACAGGGACCATCAAAGGCAAGTTCTGCGTTTACCCATCACTTACAAACCATCCCATAAGCCAAGGGCGAGTTTTTCTTTTGCCCTTTAAAGCCTTTGTCTCTGGAAATCAGTGGTGAGGATGGCACGGGCTGGAATTCATCCTGGCTGCTGTGGCAGTAGGCTGATGAGGTGCCTGGCACTGCCAGCACCCCTGTCCTGCCTGTCCTAACGTGGGTGTCAATCCGTGGCTCTCTCACCTACGAGCACAGGCAGATCTGGATGTCGGTGCTCAGGATGGACGAGCATCAGCGGGGCCAAGGGTCCATGAGGGTGGAGTGGATGGCAGTGGATGCACCCACCATCCCCTCAGCTGCCTGGGGGGCTGAGGAGGCCGTTTTGTGGCAGATGTGGGCACCTGGCAGGCAGGAGCGTGTGCTGTGCAAGGGGGAGAGGGCTGGGGTGGTGTCCCCCCACTCTGGGCTCATCTCTGAACTCACCAGCGATTCCCTTCCCTTCCTCACCTGTCAGTGTGGTGGTCACGGGTCTGATGAGCCTCTCTCCACCCGGGAGGAAGGCAGAGTGGGAATCCCAACCCCCCTTGGACACACGTGGTGTTTGCTGAGCTCTGCAGACACCTCGCACAGGGCTATACCTCATTTCGCCCCTGGGGCAGAGCGAGGCTGGGTGAGAATCCACTTGTATAGGATCAAATGAGTGTCCTGGGATCACCCCATGAGCTGTGCCTGACACCTGGCTCAGTCCTTAGGGCCACTGTGGGATTTTGAGAATATACCCGGGGAAGGAACCTCAAGGGTTGCTTCTCTGAAAGCACAAGTTTCAGGCTGATTCCTGCCGTGCTCTCTGAATTAATCACATTCCTGCTCCTGTGTAGGCTGTGGAAGGGAAGCTGCAGCACAGACTGTACTTCCTGAACCACTGGAGCGACTGTGGAAGCGTAAAGGGGAGGAGGAGGAGAAAGCAAACCCATCAGCCACGCATGACACGAGCTGCTTCATGCACCAGGGAGCCCCCTGTCCCCAACACCAGGGGGCTGCACCAAACAGGGCTGGGAACTTGCTGTGCCCTGTGAGATGTGGTGCCAAGCCCTCCCCTGTGGTGTGGCAGAGGACAGAGACTGGACTGATATGCCAATGCAAAGGATTTAAGGCCATTTTTATAAAAAATTTATTGAGGCTGAACCACGGGGTCTGATCTTGGGTAAAGAGTCATGTGTGGTTTTATCTTTTTTTTAGGAGTCAGTGACTTCCAAGGTTTTATGGGACAACTTTAACTGAAGAAGGGGGAAATAATGTCTGAGTAAGAAAACAGCTGGGAAGCCTCACGAGTGGGGAAAACTTCCAGGGATTTATTTTTAGACTCCTGAACAACTGGAGATGAACTCTTTTCCTTCAGACACCTCTTTCCTGCGAGACATTTGTGACACACCCCACGGGCTGGGGGGAGAGAACTGCTCCATCCCTGCACATCAGAAGACACAATCACCTTTTAAAACTGTTTTGTTTCTTTTTTATTCCTGAAATAGTTGAAATAGTTGAGCCTGTTCAGCCAGACTGTGGCTGAGGCAGTGACAGCATGATTTGACACAATTTATTCTGAGCAGCTTTGCTGGCAGTTTTTATCTCCTGGATAACTTTCTCCCTGAAATGGTGCTAAATCCCATGAAAAGCAGCAGATCCCTATGCAGGATCAAGGGACTCTGTTTGTTTAAGTGAATCTGTAACAATTCAAGGCAGGTTTGTCTGAGCTCTTGGATTTTTACAGCAGACCTTGGACGTTTTCTGTTGAGAGCGTGGACGTGATTCCGAGCGGGTAAATCCCAAATGTGTAAGTGGAACAAGGGACCATCACATGCACCCCGCTCCAACTGCTCAAACCTTTGTATGAACCAATAAAATATGTTAAGAAAGAGTTTGATTTCTGTGGCTGGTGAGACTTGTGGAGCCTGTGGGAGGGAAGGATGTTGCACCCACACCATAACCCATTCTGAAGGCTTAAATTCTATTTTTTTATTATTTTTGGGGAGGTTTTTCCAACTAAATGCTTGTTCTCTGCACCTGGAGCATCCCAGGTGCTCTGAGCCTGCTGGTCATTCAAGTGCTGGGGAGGGGAAGGGGTGGGGGTAATCTGTGCCAGCCATGGGAGGGAGGGAAGGAGGAAGGAGTTGCTTCCTGAAAGGGCTGTGGGGAAGCTGAAGATGGGGGTCCCTCCTGTGAACCTCCCCTGGGCCAGCTGGGGTGGGCAGCAGAATGCTTTGTGCCACTGGATGGTCTTTGAGGTCCCTTCCAACCCAAACCATTCTGTGAGTCTCCATGGAAGTATCATTAATTAACAGTACTGTGCAAAATGCGGTAAATTCACCATCACTGGATGGCGAACGAAAGTCTTGATTACCGAATTAAGCACAAAATTTAGTGGGGCATCACTTGGGGAGAGATAAGCACAAAGCCTGCGAGGAAAATCAAGTATTTCTGGGGCTGGAAATAGGTTCTTTTTTTTTGTTTTAATTATTTTTTCCTGGGGGAGAACTGGAGTTCCCTGTTCTGGGATCCAAACCCGAATTTGGAAGGCGCTCATCATGCTGCACGCAGGGAATGGCCGTTCTCCAGCTGCGTCCCACGGACTGTTCTGACACAAAATGTGAGTACTGACGTTCTTTTGAAGCTTGTTTTGGGTGAGGACAATCATGGAGGGAGGAAAAGCTCGGCTGAGCATCCCTGTGGCCCCGGTGTGGGGGGGACCTGCCAAAGGCACAGCAAGGGCAGCCGGAGGCGACTTTTGGCCTTTCCCAGGGCACTTTGGAGCTGGAGCGTTCCAAAAGAGGGCTGTGCTGAGGCACCTACCTGTCGTGCTCAGGTGCCTCGTCCCCTCTGACCACGTGGGGTGTCGGTGTCCCTCAGGACACCAGCAGCAGGGAGGCAGCTGTCGCTGTCGCTGTCCCCAGCACTGGCTCTGTGAGGGGGTGAGAGGAGACGGAGCGCTGGGAGGAAGAGGTGGATGCGCTGCCTCATCACCTCCAGCTCTCTGAAATTCAGTGCCGTCCTCTGGCCGGTTTGCTGGTTCTTCTGGTGTGGCTGATCTCGTAATGGTGGGAAAGAGGTGACTGCTCGTGCCCAAACCCTGCCGGCGACAGGAGGTGCGCCGCTTGCCCGCAGGATGCGTTCCGAGGGGCTGCGGGGGGCTGCTGGGGGCAGGAGGGGTGGCAGTGCCACCAGCGTGGGCAGCAGGAGTCCCTGCTGCGCGGTGCCGTGCCCCACATGAGGCTTGGGGGACAGATATCTCCGGGCTGTATTTGGAAGCGGCGCCTCGGGCCCCGTCGGTGCAGGGCTGAAGACGCCCCTCCCGCAGCGGGGTGAGGCGGGGGGGGCTGTCCACTGCCCCCCGGGGTGCTCCCACCCACTCTCCCCCTCCATCCCTCCCGTCGGTGTCACCGGGGCGGGTGGGAGGGTCCCTTCCCCGCGGGGGAGCCGGGGGGATGTGGGGTGGATCCCGAGGGGCGGCCCCGACGGCGCGTCCCTTATCCAGCAGCGCCGCCGCGCGGCCATCCCGGCGGGAGATTGGGGTGGGGTGGGGGGATGTCGGGGACCGCTGCCCACCGCCCACCGCCTCGGCTCCCCCGGGGTCCCCCCCCGCTTCGCCGGTCCCCGTGGGGGGCGCGGAGGGGTAGCGGAGCCTCCGGCCCGTCCTCGGCCGGGCTGCGCGGGGTTCTGCTGCCTCCCTGCGGCCGCGCCGCGGGCAGGGGTGGGGGGGTGTAACACCCGGCCCTCAATCGCAGAGCAATAGAAAATAAACCACAGCCCTCCCTTTCAAGCAAGAAACCCCTCGAGCGGTGCCTTTTCGTGGAGACTGGGCGGGGGGGGGGATGATGATGTTTGCGGGGATTACGCGGGGGAGCAACGCGCTCCCGCAGCCACACGCGCAAATATCCTGAAATACGGCCCAGGGTCGTGTCTCGCCGCTCCAGCCCCGTCGCGGGGGAGGTCCCCCCGTCCGCCCCCCCCCCCAACCCCGCAGCCCTTTCACCCTCCCTCCCGGCTCCTTAATAAACACCGCCGAGAATTGCCCTCATACTCGGTAAATATTGGCTTAGCTTCCCATTGACCGGCTCCTTGAACAGCCCCGAAAAATCCACACCGGTCCGCGACTAAGCCCAACAGTCAATAGGTGACGAGAGGAAGTTATTGCCGGGCTTAAGGGGCTTCCCGCCCGTCACCGGGGTATCGGGGCGCCCCGGAGTTCCGGCCCTGCACCGGGCGGTGGGAGGAGAAAACCGGGAAAATTGCGGGGGGAAAGGAAAGGCAGCGGGGCCTGAAGCCCGGGCTGAGCTTCTCCCCGGCCGCCTGTGCCCCAGATCGCGATCCCCTCCCGACGGGCGGACCAGGAGGAGGAGAAGGGCCCACCGGGGGTCAGGGGGTTCGCAGGGGGGACCGTGGGTGAAGCCTCATCCCTGTGCTGCGGGCCCGCTCCCCCCCGGCTCAGCTCCGGGGCACCGCCAGGACCCTGCACAGCGCTGCCCGGGATGCGGATTTGGGGGGGATCCCCTGCCCTTTTTTCATTTTTTGCCCCCTATTTTCCCTTTTCCTCCGTTATCTTTCCTCTTTTTTCTCTTTCCTTTTTTTTTTTAAATTATCTTTTCATTTTTTCTTCCTTCACTTTTTCCCTTTCTGAATGTTTTCTTATTTTTCCTTTTCATTTTCCTCTTTTTATTTTTTCCCTTCTTCTCTTTTGCATTATTCCCTTTTTCTTTTTTTCCCTCTTTTTCTTTTTTTCGTTTTCCTTTTTCTCTTCCCTTTTTCCTTTTTCCCCCCCACTCCTTTCTCTTTCATTTTTCTTTCCTTTTTCCTCTTCTCTTTGCTTTTTTCCTCTTTCTGCTTATCTTTTCCCTTTTCTTTTTTTTCTTCTTTTCTCTTTTTTTTATTTTATTTTTCCCTCTTTTTTTCCCTCCCTTTTTATTTTTTCTCCTTTCAGCTAATTTTTCCCTTTTAATTTTTTCTTTTTTCTTTTTTTTTCCTTTTATCCCCCTCCTCTTTCTTTTTTTAATTTCACCCTCCCTCTCTCTTCCTCCCTTCCTCCCTCCCTCCCTCCCTGGGCCGGCCCGCCTTGCACAACCAGGAGCTCGGACAAGAAAGGGCCGTTTCTCCGGGGGGCAGCGGGACGTGCCAGCCGGTACGGCCGGGCCGCGCAGGGAGGCGGCAGCTGCAGCCCGGCCCTCCCTCAATGCCGCCTTGTTCTGCCCCGGCCTCCGCGCAGCAGCGCGGCCGCGCAGCGCAGCTCCGCGGCGGGGGGGGGGACACGCGATTTTTTGGGGGGGGAGGGAAGGCTAATTTCCTGTGAAATGAGAGAGAAACTTGTCAGCGGGGACCGGGAGAAGAGGAGAGCCTCTGTTGGCCTTCAAAGAGAGGAGAGAGGGAGGGAAGAGAGCGGGATTCTTTCTCCTTGCGCCCCCCCCCCTTTCTTTTTTTTTTTTTTTTTTTCCAGAATAGATATAGCACGAATTTTTAATTCGCCTCCCTTTCACAGACAACAATGCTGGGTTTGAAAGCTGGGCACAATTTGGGTTTTGTGAGGGGTCCCCGGCCCAGCTGGCCATATGGGATACAACATGTAGAACATGCCGAACAATGAGCGCGAGTGACAGCCCGAACAAAACGCGGAGGACACTGCTCCCTGACTCCGCGCTCCGCATCAATGCCGTGCCCCCAAAACAGGCGTGGGGGGGAAGGCGAAGGGAGGGAAGGCGCAGGGAGGGCGTCCCCCCCCCTCCCGTACTGTCTCTCCCGTTTTTTCCCCGGCTCCTTCGGCTCCCTTGGCTCCGGCTCGTTAATATGCACGCCTCTAACATGCTCACCTCCCTGCCTCCCCCATTGTGCTGCTCTCTGAAGTCTACTGTATATTGTGCAAAGATAGACTGGCCCGGCAGCATGGGAGATATAAGGCCACGGAGGTTAGGGCCACACAACTGGTTTGATAGACTCGGCAGAACCCGAGGGGAAAGGGAAGGGGAAAAAAAAAAAAAAAAAAGAAGAAAAGTGGGGGGAAAAAAGAAAGAAAAAAAACGAATGGAAAAAAAATATTAAAAATGAAAATATATAAGGAAGAAATAAAATGTGGCGATTTTCCTTCTCTCCGCTCCTGGCTCGCGAGCTGGGCTTGGAGAAGGGAAAACCGGCGCTTGTCCGGGTGCACCCCGCGGGTCCGGGACCCCGGCGGAGCCTCCCCCGGGCTGGGGAGCGGCTGCCCCGGGGAAGGGCCGCGGCTGCTCCGCCGGGGCGCGGAGCCTCGGTGGGCTGGCGATGGTCGGCGGGAGAAGGAGGAACGAGAAAATAAGGGGTGGGAAAAAAAAAAAAAAAGTGAAGAAAAGGACAAAAACCCCGAGCGCAGCGCGGAGGCTGCGGGGGGGAATCCGCGGCCGGAGGAGGCTGCGCCGGGGTGGAGAGGGCACGGCGGGGCCTGGGTGTTGGAGGGCCGGGATGTTCAGGACCGGGAGTGCTGCGAGGCCGGGATGCTGCGGGCCGGGATTTGGCAGGACCGGGATGCTGCGGGCCAGGATTTGGCAGGACCGGGATGCTGCGGGGCCGGTACCGATCGCCTCCTGGGCGTTGAACTGCCCCGTCCTGGCCGGGCTCAGCCCTGCGGGACGGCGCGGCCGCTGCCCCGGCCCCAGGACCCCGGACAAAAGCTTGTTTGGTTTTGTTTTCGCTTTTTTTTAAAAGCGTCTTTACCAGCCTAAAAGCTGCGGAGGAGGGCGGGGGAAGCCAATGCTCTGCCCCAACCCGCTCCGAGCCGGGGCTGCGCCTGCCCTGTCCCGGTTCCCGTTACACCCCGGCCGAGCTGCCCAGCCCCGCCTCGCCTCTCTCCTCTCCCCTCTCCCCCCTCCTCCGTTTTTTTTGGGGGGGTTCTTCCGTTGTTAACCCTTTCCCCCGCTCTGCCTGGGCCGCTGGCGCATCCCCGAGGGTTGACCCCAAAGTTTCCGCGCTCCCTCCCGTTCGCAGGACCCTCAGCCCGGGGAAGGGGCGCCGAGTGATGCTGGTACCCAAACCTCAGCAGCACCGGGGGTGGCACTGGGGTGTAGAAAGGCACAATCACTGATAGAAAATGTGAAAATATAAATTCTTCCCGCTCCCGTTTTTCGCCAGCGGGCTAAAGCCGACTGACCCCCCCCAAAAAAGCAGTTTTTCCCAGAAAAAAAAAAAAAAAAAGAAAAGAAAAAAGAGAAGTTGGGCTGGTGGAGGGGTCTGCGTGGGGCCCTGCTCGGCCGTGTCTCCCGTGGGGGGCCCGGCAGGGCTGAGCCGGGCGATGCAGGGAGGCGGCGGCGGCGGCCGCAACGAGAAGTCGAACAAAACCGTTCCGTCGTTGTGATCGGTTCCTTCTCTATTATTTTTTCTTGAAACACAGCTTTTTTTAAAAAAAAATAAAAAAATAAAAATTCAAATCCGTATTAAATCGCGGGGAGCCCGGGCGGCCGCACAACGAGCCGCTCTCCGGGCCGAGAGGGTTCCGCCGTCCGCGGGTCCTTTTGCTCTGCTCGGGAGTAGTTGAGACAAGCCCCCGAATAAGGAGAAAGCGAACTGACCGCCCCGGCTGCGGCTCACGGCAGCGACAATCACAATGAGGTGCAAAAACGGCCCCCTTAGTAGTTGTCGGGGCCGCAAATCGTGCTCGGAGGGCAGCGATGGAGCTCCCCGTTCAGGGGTGCCCCGCTCGGCGGC
Source organism: Platyrinchus mystaceus (assembly GCA_035041135.1). Lineage (NCBI taxonomy): Eukaryota > Metazoa > Chordata > Aves > Passeriformes > Tyrannidae > Platyrinchus > Platyrinchus mystaceus. Next base: position 4,912,244 of record JAWWLV010000121.1, on the reverse strand, counting down.
CGTGCACCCCCGTTCCTCACAAAATCACAGGAGCAGCGGGGGGGTTTTTATTCTTTATTTTTTTTTTTTAATTCTGACGATCTGCGCTTCCCCCCCCGCCGCCCCCCGAAATGAAACCGAGCCCCCCAAAAAAAAAATTGGAGAGGAAAAGAAACGGCAGAGGGAAAAAACCCATAATAATAATAATAATAGCAATAATAATAATAATAGCAATAATAATAATAATAATAGCGTTTCCCTCTCCATTCCTTCCCCCGCAGTTTCGATTTTATTTTTTTTGGAGCATCAGTCTGTCTCCTCCTCTCTCTCTCTTTATTATTTTTGTTTTCTCCTCCTTTTTTTTTTTTCTTTTGGGGTGTGTGTGCGTGTGGGGGAAGCGTGTGCGGGTGTGCGCGCTCCCCGGCAGCCTTCACCAAGTCCACTGCTGAGCCTGTACCAAATGGTGTGCTGTGGGGTACTGGGGGTTGCTGGTCGCGCTGTACTGGGCGTTGTATTGCATATGCTGTAGAGACTGGGCGCTATAGGCGGAGAAGGGGATTCCCGTCTGGAAAGTCGCGGCTGCCAAGTCCTGAGCTTTGAGCGTGTGGCAGGGCTTGCCGTCCCTGACTAAGACCGGCACGGCCACCCGCCGCGGGGAGGGAAGAGGAGTCACTTCCATACCTTTCTCGGCCCGGGCCCGCTTCATCTTGTAGCGGTGGTTCTGGAACCAGATCTTCACCTGGGTGGGGGTGAGGCGGATCAGGCTGGCCAGGTGCTCCCGCTCGGGCGCCGACAGGTACCGCTGCTGCCGGAACCGCCGCTCCAGCTCGTAGGTCTGCGCCTTGGAGAAGAGCACCCTCCTCTTCCTCTTCTTCCCCGCGTCCCCGCCGCCCGCCGCTTCCTTCTCGTTGTCGGGCGACTCGTCGGCCGACGGCTCCGGTGACTTGGCCGAGGGGTCCTGGCCGCCGCCGCCGGCCGCCAGCCCGTGCACTGCGGACAGTCGGTGCCCGGTCAGCGAGGAACGGGCCGTGGGGGGGTCCCTCCGCCGCCCCCTGCATCCCTCCGCCGCCCCCTGCATCCCTCCCGCCGCATCCCGCATCCCTCCCGGCCGCGGAGGGGATGGAGGCACCGGCCGGGGCTCAGCCGGCCGTGGAGAGAGGCAAATCCACCCCCCTCCATCCACCCTTCATCGTCCCCCACCGCCCAGTTAGCGGCTGGAAGCGACGCTGCCCCGTCCGTGTCGGGGTGGGGGGCGGCACGGAGGAACCGGCCGGGCCGAGCGGCAAACCCCCCCATCCATCCCGCATCCACCCCCCATCGCTCCTCACGGCCCCCCACGGCCCCCCGCACCCCTCCGCCCCGTCCGCCGGCACTCACGGGAGTACTGGATGCCCTCGGCGCTCGCCAGCCAGCGCGTGTAGGGATTATCGCTGTTATCATAGAAAGGGCTCTTCAAAGGCAGCGTCGGAACAGTGTCCAAGGGGGTTTGTCCCAAAACTCCCGCTTTCCTGGGCGGCTCGGGCGCCTCGCTCTCCTCCTCGCCGCCCTCCGCCGAGCCGTCCTCATCGTTGGTGTCGGGGAGGTCCAAAATGTCCTTCACCGAGAAGCCCGTCTTTGTGTTGGTCAGAGACATGTTCCGGCCAAATTTCGGCTGGGAAAGTTGGAGCCGCAGCTCGGCCGAGCCGCCGTGTCACGGGTGGGCACGTACACGCGGAGCGGCGACAACGACAGCGCGCAGGGACAGGGGGAGGAGGGGAGGGGGGGGCGGCACGCGTGGAGATGGGAAAAAAAATGGAATAATATAGATTTATAGAAAAATAAGCGGAGGGGTTCGTGCGAGAGAAGCAGCCGCAGCGACGGGTCTCTGCGGTGATGGTTGTTCTGCCACGGGGGAAAATTCCGAGAGCGGGAGCAGCAGCTGGCTTCGGGAATAGTTTGTAACTCCAGGGGGAAAGGGGGAAGAGACGACAAAAAAAAAAAAAAAAAAAAAAAAAGGAAAAAAGAAAAAAAAAAAAAAAAAGATCACTTCTGGATCTTGTTCAGCCGCGCCGAACCCGCGCCTGCCGCTGGAAAATCCCGAGCCATTGCTGGAGCGAGGAGTCCATATAAGGCTGGTCCCCACACATGAACCTGCCGAGAGGAGGGAGAAAAAAAACCTACATTAAACCCAGGAAAGGTTGGCCACGTGTGGGCGGGTCTTGGAAGTCAAGTGGATGAAGACAGTGTTTGCAGATGTGAAATTGCGGGTTTTGGGCGAGCTCCGAGCTTCCACCATTGGTGATGAGTGGTATAACGTGTCAGTTAATTACCGGCGTGGGGAGGGCCCTTCGCGCGGGTGTGTGCGCGTGTGGCAGCGGGAGGGAGAGAGGGAAGGAGGGGGCGACTTCCCTTCTTTTTTTTTTTAAGGACAGTATTTACATACAAAGAGCTTCGCACCAGCCCGACACTCCTCGCACTCCGAAGTGTGTTTTGCGCCGATGTTTTCCTTCGAGCGAAGAAAAAAAAAAAACCAAAAAAACCCCCAGAAAAATAATTCTGCGGGGGGTGCTGGGGGCTGTTCCCGCACACATCCCCCCCTGCCCGCCCCGCGCCCACGCGGGCTGCGGGGACGCGCGGGGACGCGCTCCGGGCCCCGCGCGGGACCGAGGCGGCTCAGATGGCAAGAGCCCAACTTATCTAACCCGCCTAGGTCAATATTTTGGTTGGGGCTTAGGGATGAGCGCTGGAAATTAAACAGCGAGTAATTGATTCTAGTTTGCTCCGAAATTAACCGAACTGGCAAAATGCGATCGTCAGGCGCGACCCGCGGAGATCCGGGAGGTGATTATTGGGGGGGGGTGTGTGTGTGTTTATTTGAAGAGGTCTCATTGATTTTGCCTCCTTCTTCCAAGGGAATAAATCCAGCCCGTTTGGATAATTCGATGGGCTGGTGGAGCCCGATGGACTCTCATATATGACTGAATTATTTTTTTTTCCTTTTCTGTATTTTTCCATTCTTTTTCAGGACCTCGGGAAGGAAGGAAGGAAGGGTGAGGGCAAAGAAGGGGGTTCCTTCCCTAAAGGAAGGCCGGCCCCCCAGGTGTCAAGCACACACCCCCCTCCCCGCACTCGGCTGCGGCCCCGCCGAGCCCGCAGCATCCCCGGCCGCGGGTCGCGGCGGAGCGGCCGTGGGGGCTCCCCCTTCCCGGCGCGGGGTGCAGGACCCCCGCCCCCCCGCCCCCTCCCACAACTTCTATCTGTCTGCCACCAACTTTTATTTTCGTTTTCTTTCTTCTCTCCTTTCCTGCGCCCGCCGAGGAGCCTTGGCCGTGCGCACCCTCGCCGGGCACGGCCCGGACTGCCTTCCCTTTCCCCGTCTCCTTCCCTCCCCTTCCATCCCTTTCCTTTTCCCTTTCTCTTTCCCTTTTCCTTTTTCCTTCCCTTTCCTTTTCCCTGTCCCTTCCCCGAACCGCTCCGTGACGGGCCTCTGTGCGGGGACGATGGAGATGCGTGGGGTGGGTGGGTGGGAATTCTATAATCTGGGAAGGGGCTTCCCACCACCCCCCCCACTCATTTCTGGGAAAGAAAAGTTGCCCGAGTCCCTCTTCCAGGGGGAAGGAGCCGTAACGCGGCCCGCCGTGGTGGGAAGACGGTCCCTCAGTCATCGTCCTCTGCGCCGATCAATGGATTCGCACCTTCCCCTCCTCTCCCTCGCCGCTCCCCCCCCGTCTTTGCTCCCCCAGCCCCCAGCCTGCCTCCCATAAAGTATGTGATGTGGCTGACAATGCCCAGGGATTTCCCCCCCCCTCTTTTTTTTTTTTTTAAGCGAGCCCCTGCGCGCATCCTGGGTGGTCGGCCCCGCGCAAACACAAATACAACCCGACGGCTAAGCTGGGGACAATGTCCGCAATGTAGACAAATGTCCGGCTCCTGTTGGAACCCTTTGTCTCGGCGCAGTTTTTGCATTTATTTCAGTGGCGAAATAATACGTGATTGACGCCCTCTTTCAGCGCGCCCTAACTGTTGGGAATAAATCTGAGGTTGTTCCTAGTTGTCATGGTATTCAACCGCACTCAATGGCTATCTCTTCATCCATTGCGGAGTCCTCCTCGATATCGAGGGAACCCCTTCGGCCGAGCCACCCCCGCCCCGCTTCCTTCCCCTTCCCCGCGCACCGGGCAAATACAGCGAATTCCCAGCAAATCTTGGGGTTACCGATGGATTTATTCAGGCCCCCGGAGCGGGGAGGGCGGCTCGGATGGGATAGGATGGGGTTTAATTCCACCGAGGGGTAAAAAGAGCGGGGCTAACAGTGACGATCGCGATAGCGGCGGGACGGAGAACCCCGACAGGAGCCAAGCGCGGGGAGGGACAGGCAGAGCATCCCCGGGGCGGCGCGGGCCAGACTTTAAATAACGATGATAATATTGATAACGATAATAATGATTAAAAGCTCCCCGAACAGACTCGCGAACTCCACGCCACGCCACGGGCAGAGCGACCCGCAGACCCCGCGCGACGCGGGGCCCGAGGGCGGCGGGAGCGGGAGATGCCCACGGGTGGAGAGGTCGGACACAGCCCCGGGGGTCGCGGCCATCCCCCCCCCAAACCCCTTCCCCACGCGCGGACATCGCCGCGCACCGAGGGAGCGTCCCGGGGCACCGTGACGTCACCGAGGGGGGGCTGACGTAAGAGCCCTTTGACGTCAGGGGGGGTCGCGGGGCCGGGGCGCGGCCCCCGCAACCCCCGCACCCACAGCCGCGCTGCGTGGGGGCACAACCCGACGGCGGCCCGGCGGCTGTCGCGATAGAGCCGGGGGGGTGTCCCCTGCCACCTTTAATGCCTTCTCCCCACTCAGTCCCCGCCCGGCTGCTCCCACGCGTGGGTGCGATGCTCCAGCGCTGGGGAGAGGGGTGGCGGGGCACGGGTGGCTCAGGGGTGCCCTCCCGACCCTCTCCCGAGGGGGTCACCCCGGCCGGGCTGGTGGCTCTGCCCAGGGGGGCTGTTTCCCTGCCTGCGCTCCCGCCTCGCTCCAACACCCGCCGTTCGCCCCGTGCCCCACAAGCCGCGTGGGGAGAGGCCTCCCCGCCCCACGGGCGGCGCGCGTGGGGTCAGCGGCCTTAACGCTTATTTTTTATACTTTTCGAGAGAGGGGAAGCGACCCCCGGTGCGGGTGCGAGAGGGGCAGAGGCCTCCCGAGCCGCTCCCCGAGCAGCTGCCCTGCCCCGGTCACGCGTGGGCTCGGCCACCGCGGGCCCGCAGAGCGCGCAGGCGACCCGGGTGGCAGAGGGCGACCGAGCGGGTCTCGCCACGCCACGGAAGGCCCGTGGGTTGTGTTTTTTACGCGATTTCGTCGCGTTTCTCCTCCCGGCCGCGGCCTGAGGGTCCCGCTCCTCGCACAGCGCCGGGGCTGCCCCTCTGCCTTTAGCCACCGACGCCCCAATTCCATTTCCTTCGCTGCCGAGCCACATCCTACACATATATTATATATAATACAACATAATATGCAGTATTATAAAATATAATAATGTATAATCTATATACGAATGAAGGAAAGGGTGTTTGGCGGGAGCCTGCCGCTCTCCCTCCCCTCCCTGCCAGCACCGACCCCGCACCGCAGCTCCGGTAGCAGCCGAGAAGTGGATCGATTTATTGTTTGATGAGCCCAAAGGTGCGAGATATTGTTTTTCCTTCCCTCCAGCCCACAAACCAACAAACCGAGCGGGGCTGCACCTTGCCGCTCGGCCCGGATTAGCGGAGCCCACACAAAGCCTTTGTTAGGGGACAGGTTGATTTTATCTCTTAGCATGAGATCCACTTGGAATGAATAGGGAAAGGGAAGAGCAGCCCATGTCCTGATAATTGTTCTGAGGAGCTTCACCTCGGGAGCACCCCTGTAAGTAACACCCTCTTTGTTTTAAAGTGTGGCGGGGGAAAGGAGAGCCGCGACATTGGAGGGGACAGCTTTTCTTGGCGATAAAAAACCAAAATAACATTTAAAAAAATCAGAGTAAAACGATTGCTGCGCAATAACCCCCTCCCGCCCCCCCGAGAGCTCCTCTCGGAGGGGTTTAAATCGCATTTTCCAGCGCTGAAGCGGAGATGCTGCTGCTCGGCGGCGGAGGGGACCGGCCACGCCAGGCCGTGGGAAAGGCGGCGGGCACGGAGCCCACGCCACGGGAATGCTTTCCACACCGGCAGCCCGGCCGGGGACGGAGGGAGTGCAAAAAAATCGTATTTCCCAAAATCAAGGGGAACTAGAACCCTCTGAATTCTCCGGCGCTTTCAGGAACTTAATTGTAACGGAGTTTCTGCGGGGTGAAATCCCCGTCTCTTTTCCTGGCTGGAAAAACGGCATTAACAAAGGCGTTAAGGATGTTTTGGGGAAAAAGAAAAAAAGGGGGAAAAAAAAAAAAGAAAGAAAAAAGGGGTGGGAAAGAGTGGAAGGTCCCTTTGCACGCAGAAAGGGAGCAGCATCAGCATTCCCTATGGAAGCTGCAGGGAAAGTCCCCGCCGCCCCCCAAAATCCCGGCGCTGGCCTGCCTTTCTCCAGCAGACAATTAATTCTTCTCCAGGACATAGGAATCTAAATGAGCTTCCCTATTCTCACGATTACTCTATCTCCTTCCCCCCGAAGCTTCAAAGGCGGAGAAATCCTTCCAATTCACCGATATTGCTTATAAATCTGTAGATCTGGATCTGCCCCGCAGCCAACCTCCCGAGGTGGTGAATTGTCATAGAAATTGGGATTTCCCCCCCCCCCCACCCCGCTCCCTGGGGGCTGGCGAGGTTATGGCAGAGCCGGAGGGCACATGTTAGGGCTTTGATAAATGCACTTTAATGAGATTTTGGAAATTATTGCCCATAGTGATGGAGGCAGTGGGGTACGGCCGTGCGGGCGGGCACAAAGCCGGGAGCCCGCGGCCCCCGACCCGCATATTTGTCTTATTTAATTCCCCCTCTTCGTGCCGGGGGGAACTGTAAGCCCGGCCCGGGGCTCCCTTCCCCTTCTAGTCTGTTATAAATTGGTTTATTTGTCGGACAAACGGGGGTCCCCCCTTCTTCGAAGCCCCCCGGCTCTGTCCGCCCCCGTCTCTAATGATTAAACGTGTCCCAACCAGATTAAGCTTTGTCAGAAATGGGCTTTTTCTCCTCGGGAAGGAAATCCCGACCCGTTCGCCCGCGGGCGATGGGAGCGCGGGGGATTTACTCTCTTATCTGGATTCGCTTCCCACACCCGCAAGCCCAACACGGAGGGCTCAGCGTCCAGGTAGCGGCGGGTGCGTGTCGCGAGTGGGGGGGTGCGGACCCGCGGGAAGACTCCGAGGAAGACTCCGGTGCCCGCACGCCTTGTGCAGCATGGGGGGGTGTCAGGGTCTGGGTGAGGGAGGGTCCACCCGGGGGGTCTCGACTCAGATGGTCGGGGCCGAGTCAGGAGCACACGCGTGGCGTGGGCAGAGAAGGGAAGGGGCGAAGGAGGAGGGGGCAGCGCCGGGGCCGGGGCCATTCCCGGTCATTCCCGGTCCTCTGGCGTACTCTGCCGTCGCAGCCGAGAAGTGTCCCGCCGCTGGGGTGGGGGGTGGGCGCCCCGGGCTCCCCCTCCCCGCGCTGTTCCCCGGCCCCGCGCCCACCCGTGGCCGTGGCGGCTCCGCGCCGTCGGGGCCGGGAGACGCGTCCCCTCGGCTCTCAGCATCACCTTCTACCTCCGCGGCCGGTGCCCCACGGAACCCCCCGCAAAGCCCCTTCCCACCTGCTGCTCTTGATCCCCGGGTGACCCCTCTTCTTTGGCGGCCCTGGGGCTCACCTGGCCGGGGTCTCCAGGCTGGGGGTCCTCCCTCTTCCTCCCGGGGATCACCTGGCTGGGGGTCCCTATGCGGTGGTGTCCCTCCGTTCCCACCCGAGGCTCACCTGGCCCGGGGTCCCCAGGCGGTGCTGTCCCCCCGCTCCTCTCTCGGGGCTTACCTGGGCAGGGGTCCCTATGCGGGAGGGTCTCCCCGCCGCCCCCCGCTCCCCACGGAGGCTCACCTGGATGGGGGTCCCGAGGCGGGGGGGGGGTCCCTAGGCGGGGGGGTTCGGTCGGCGGCCCCCCGCCTCCCGCATTGTCTCCGTCGTGTGCCGGGGCCGCTCCTTCTCCCTCCGGCCTCACATCCCCCGCGCTGTTCGCTCCCCTCCCCGGCGGCTGCCGCGGGGCGGAACACCGGCCATATGCTCCGCGGCCATAAATTGGGAATAAGCTCAAACACGCCGGTTCCTGGGTGGCTCTTTTAAGGCTGAGCCGGCCCCTCTCTCTCCCCCCGGGGGGCAGAGCCCTCCTCCCGGCCCCCCTTCCCCAAAGGAGCCTCTGTCTGCGGCGCGGGGGCTCCGAGCCCCCCCCGCCACCCCGGGGCTGCCCCTCGCCCACCGCCCCGCTCCTTCACACCCCCCGCCCGGGCCGGCGCGGCCGCTCCGCAGCCCCGCTCGCCCTGCGCAAATCGCTCGGTAGCCAAGGCGCTGTAAACCCAAACAGCCAGATGTGGCACGTTATTTATGTGTGAAAGCTCGTTTACATTAGATATGCTGATCCGAGCGCTGATAGCGGGGGTTTGCGGGAGATTAGAGCTGCGCTGCCGGAGCCGGCTCCAGCTGCAGCCCCCTCCCCTGTCCCTCCTCGGTCCTTTTTGGTCCTTTTTGGTTTTTAACGTAATTTTTTTTAATTTTTTTTTTTTTTTCCAAGGAAGACGAAGAAAAGCTGATGGAGTAGGGGAAGAAGAGTGGTGCTGTCCAGCTTCCCTGAAGCCAGGGATGAAGAGTGGTCACAGCCTCCCAGAATATCCTGACTGGGAAGGGACTCCTGAGGGTCGTCAAGTCCAGCTCCTGGCTCTGCACAGGACAACCCCCAAAATCACTCCACATGCCTGAGAGCGTTGTCCAAACGCTTCCTGAGCTCAGCGCTGTGGCCACTTGCTGGCAGTACCTGCTTGCAAGAGGCTCCTGCCAAAGGTACGACCCCACTGTCATTCCAGAGTATGGAGAGGTTCCAGCTGGCCAGAAGGGCTTCCTGGGCATCCCAGCCTGGCAGCCCCTCTCCCTCCCAGAGGGCTTTGTGGAGCCCTTTCCCTTGGCCCTCCTGGAAGACGCACAAAGTCTTGTTGACGGGGCATCACTGGTGCCAGGGGGAAGGTGACAGGGGCCCTTCTCCATCCCCCCTCACCTGGACCTTCTGCACCACCTGCCCTGTTTCTGGAAGGACCTTGGACTCCTCTGTGAAAGTCCCAGGGCCCAGGACAGATATCTCTTAGTGAAACACCCCGGTCACAGGCAGCTCGAGCGGAGCTGCCCGCAGATAACGTGATTGATCCTCACACCGATCAATAAAGATCTTGTTCCGAGCAATTAATAACTTCACCAAGCTTGTTTCGTTTGGATAAGGAAGTGCCCAGATTGCTGAATGAGGCAGTGAAATTGTGGGAATAAATAATCCCGTTGCCCACATCAAAACACAAATTAAGTGATTCCTATTTACCTACATGTTTGTTTATGTAAATAATCTTTATTTACATACCCGAGAGGTCTGTGCTCTCACAACCAGGAATCCGGTGTGCGTGTCCAGGGTGTCTCACTCCATCCTCAGCTCCTAATTTATTAATAAACCCATTTTTTATTGGTTATTTATTTTTTCAGGGTGTCTCGGGACGTGTGTGCCACCACCCCCTGGAACTGCTGAAAACAGACCACCAGGCCAGGGAGGGAGCAAAGCGGATGATGCGGCCTTGGTTCATGCAGGCTTAGGAATTAAGTCCCAAACCGTCCCGTGTGGAATCTCCTGGAGGTGTTGGTGTGCAAGGTGGGCTGTCTGGACCCCGGTCTGGGGAGGTTGGGATGGGCTCCACCTCATGACAGGGTGGTTATTTCCAAGTATCTGCAGTCACAGCCTCGACTTCTCTTGTGCAGAGTCTGCTGGCACCTCTTTGTGTCCCAGGCTCAGGAGGGGACTGGGAGCTCTGGGTTTGGAATGCTCAGGTAGGACAAAACAAACTGGAGATTCCCTGCCTGAAGGGATGTATTTCCACTTTTTCTACACACTCCTTTCACTGAAGTGAAGGAATTCAGAGTGACCAGAAGGACTTTCTACCCTGGAGAGGAGGAGAGCTCGGGAAGGTGGCACTGGGACATATCAGGGTTTGGGAAGAGCAGGGACTGTGAAGTCTGGGCTGGTTTGTTCCTTGTTCCAGCCTGGTTTTCAGAATGACACCCAGCCCACCACCTCAGTCCCCAGGGAGTGTGATGGACACTGCTGGAGGAGACGGGAGCTGGGATGAGGGGGTGGTGGAGCACACCCACTCCCACTTCACACCCCCCCTGCACCCCGTGTCGGGTGACGGGTGTGTTTGAGGAGCTGGGGGACCTTTGCTGCCACCGAGCCCGGCGTGTGCACACCTGGGGTGACAGATGGCCCTGGGCTGTCCCCGGGCTGAGCACACAGCGCAATCTGCTGCAGCAACGCCCGCTCGGGACGGGGCTCACTCCTGCTCCTGTTCCCAGCAGCTGGAACAGGGGAGGGAAGGGTGAAACCTGTGGGGAGGTAGATGTGAGTTGCCCCTTTCAGCCAGGTTTGATTTGGGAGCAGGAATAGACCCCTCGTTTTTAAAACGCATAATTTAATTTCATGTTATTTATTTTTTTTCTATTTTTTCCCAGGGATTGCAATGTGGCGGAGTGGGAGCAGGTGTTGGTGGGAGCTGGTGGGGCACAGAGGCTGGTGCTGGGGGCTGATGGGGCACAGCAGCCCCAGGGCACGATGCCAGTGCTTGGACACCGGCCCTTGCCCAGGGGAGGCTGCCTGGGCTGGTGGGGAGCCGAGGGACTCAGTGACAGCAGAGCTTTGGGGACACCCTGGGGATGACACGGCCTGGTCCTGCTCTCACCTGCCTGGCAGAGCAGGGGACATTTCCTGGTGTTTCCAAGTGAAGGTCCACGTTCCTGAGGAAGCAGAGAGGGAGGGATGCCCCAGTGACACCAGCAGCATTCCCACTCAGACTGATTTTCCTCTCCCCTCTTGCCCATCCACCTCCCCGTCTCCACAGCCAACCTTGGTCCTTCCATGTGCTCCCAGCTTTTTGCGTGGCATTTGGCATCACAATGTTGGGCTCAGAGTCCCCCTGGAAGCCACTCTGGGTGGATTCAGCTCTCAGCATCCTGCCACGAGAAGCAGGTACCCTCCACCTGCTCCAGCTCACCCGTCTCCGCTCGCGTTTGCGGACGACGAGTTTTGCCCGGGACAGTTCGTCCAACTCCCCTAATCCCGCAGGGGTAACAGATTCCCTGGGGTCTATGGGAAGAGCCAAGCAGGTTGGAAAAAAGGGAAACCCTAGTGAAAGGAAGTGACAGTGATGCTGTGAAGCCCGGGAGCGACACAGAGCCCGCGGGGAGGGCGCAGATAAGGAGCGCTGGTGCCGTATCGCGGGCGCCACATCAATCACACGTCCATCTCCCGGCACACGGACCCCGGCACGGCGGGAGCGGTGGGAACGTGCTGCTGGAATCACTGTCAGCACGGATCAGCCAGGCTGTTGGTGGGAACGCTGCTGACATCGGGCTGGTGTTGGAAGGGGGGATTGCAGGGCTGGCGTCGCCTCCTTCCAGTGACATCCCAGGAAGTGACCGAGGAGGGGGGATCTGACCCAGCGTCACCCCCAGTGGAGACAGGACTGCAGGGTTAAGTTGGATATTGGGAGAAGGTTCTTCCCCTGGAGGGTGGCTGGGCACTGGAACAGGCTCCCCAGGGCAAGGAGTGTTTGGACAACGCTCTCATGGACACGGTGGGATTGCTGGGACTGGGAGTTGGGCTCGATGATCCTCATGGGTCCCTTCCTGCAGCTCAGGACATTCTGTGATTCCATGATACTCTGGGAGCCCAGGGAGCTGAAGCAAAGTGCTACTTGGCTCATTTTCCATCTGTTTTCCTCTCTTTTCAGCTGGACTTGCCCATCACTAATGACACTACCTGGGCTTCCATACGGAAAACCTCGGTGCCAGTGGAAGCCGCAGCAACGCCCTGACGAGGAACCCAGTAGCTCAACTGCCATGTGCTCCAAGGGCATTCCTGGGAAAACCCTGCCATGTTCAAAGTGACAGTGTGGCAGAGAGTACTGCAAGGCTTGTGCAAACTTGGCCTGGGAGGGGGTTTACATCCCAGATTCCTTCACTTCTGTGGGAATGGGATTTCAGTCTGGTGACAAAGCGTGGAGCTCTGTCCCCAGCGGAACGTGGCAGTTCTTGTGGTGAGAGGAGGGACAAAGCCTGTTCCCGGGGTCTCTATGCCCTGAAACCCAACTCTGTCACCTGTGCTCTGAGGGAAATTCCTGCCATAGCCTTTCGGCCAGGAAAAGGAGAACGTGAGGGTGATGGTGATGAAGGAGAACGGCCGTGTCTGCTACTGAGGAAGTGGGACATCGGCTTGTGGGGAAGATCTGGACGAGGGACAGAGAACAGGAGAGTTTGCAAAGGAGGAGAGAGGGAGCCAGGGGTCCCTGAACAGGAGTTTGCACAGTCAGGACCACTGGAGGGACCTTCCCTGGGAGCAAGTGTCCCGGTGTCCCAGTGGACCAGGGGACCAGGTGTCCCTTGTCACGGCCCCTCCCTCACCCAGGGCAGGGCCCTCCTTGCCTTCAGGTGCCAAACGAGGCCACCCACCCCTCCCTCACCCCCTGCCCACCCATTCTCCCCCTCAGAGGTACAAAAGCCCTGCCTGGGCCCTGCTCCTGCCCTGGTGCCCTGGCTGTCCCTCCCTGGCAGATGCTGAGGCCCGAGGCAGGTGAGCAGGAGGCCGGGGGAAGGTGGCAGAGCTGTTACACATTAACTGTGGCACCGGCTGCTCTTTCCTGCTGTCCTTACCCAGCCCTCTCCCGGGGACCTTGGTGCTCTGGCTAATGTGTAATCCCAGATATTCTGCTCCTTCCCACCAGGATGTCCCAGTAGCTAGGCTGGCTCGGGGAGGTGCTGTGTGCTGGGAAGGGTATTTGATGTTCTTGATCTTTATGGATAAATGTTTTCCCGGTGCCCCGAACGCTTCCTTGTGGGCACAGAGCAGCCCCGGGGAGCCCTTGCACCAAAGCCAGCTTGCACAGGGGGCTGTTTCCCTGCTAAAACAGGGAATGTTTTGGGGGGAATGGCAAGAAGTGGAGTGGGGAATGGTGTGGAGAGCTTGTGCTGCTCCCTGGGGATGCTGAGGCTTTGGGTGCTGCGTGGTCATTGTCACCCACCGACACCGACAGCTATTGTGGCCCAGGGATGGTTAAACACAAACGTGGATTGGTTCTTTGCCTTGGTGTAACTCTGGCTTTTGTAGCTGTCGAGATGCCTTTAGTGATTTGCACCTGTTTTACCTACTAAGACTTGAATTTCTGGGACTTCAAGCCCAGAGAGGAGTAGGAGAAGCCAGTGGCTGGCAGGTGGGGGCCAGGGGACGAGTACTGATGTGTTCTTTGTGTTGGAAAGAGAGATGAGCACATTTTGGCTGGGTTTTTCCCCCCTTTTTTTAATTAAAGTGAGTATTTCTGTTCGGTAATGACTCTCAAGGGTTTGTTTTTTCCTCTTAGCACCACTAAGTAAACTCTTTTGCTTACGAGGCAGTGCTGCACACTCCATTTATTGCAATAGTAGGTCACATTATGTACTAATCAGGATGCTAAATACTGTCTGTAATCCAAAGTTTTCCATCAAAGGGAAAGACCTGAGTGAACAGCCGAGTCAAGTAATGAATATCAGGAGGGTTCTGCTCTTCAAAGGCAGAGAAAAGTTGATTCTTTTTAAGATAAAAGCCTGCTGTTTTAAAAAAATAATTGGAAGTAAACCTAAAAGATTTCCTTATCACAAAGTGTTATTCACAGCAACAGCAGTGAATGATTTTCCTCCCCCATGGCAGGCTGGGGGCTCAAAAAGCCCCAATTTGAGTGAGAGGCAGAGAGGAGTTAAACTGCTGTTAGCAGAAATTGGCTGGATCTGGGATTTTCCAGGAACTTGGGTGCCTTTAAAATGCTCCTGGCTGGGTGTGTGTGGAGGGGCTGGTTTGTGCCTTTGCTGGGAAGGGAGTGGCTTTGGCAAATCTGGCTCCATCCCCAGGGCTTACCAAAATTTGCTGTGGATACTCGGGGATGTGGAGGGGAAACTGGGAATTACATCCTACTCCTGCTGCCAAGGAGGCAAAGAAAAGCAGCAGGCAGGTCTTGAAAATGAGGAGAGGGATGGGAGAAAAAGCCCCACACCACTCTGAGCTAGGCAGGAGCAATTCTTGTGGCTGCCCATCCCTGGAAGGGCTCAGGGTGTGGCTGGTCTGGTGGAAGGTGTCCCTGCCCATGGCAGGGGGTGGAACTGGGTGAGCTTTAAGGTCCCTTGAACCCAAACCATTCTGGGATGATTCTATGAACTCCACTCTAGTCCTCTCCAAAGTCCCAGCTCTTCCATGGGATTCAGGTGAGCTGATCAAGTTTCTCACTGAATGCTGAAAAATTAGAGGGCTGTGGGGTAGGCAGGGAGATTCCTGGGCTTTTTCTCATCATACTGAACCAGTTTGGGATTTTTTTCCCTGCCACTCTCAGGTAACACTCAAATGTAGTGGAACGAAACCGAACGAGCTTGGAGTCCCTTTTGTATTTTGCCTCTGTAATCTCTGGGTTTATTTAAATGTTCTCCTTGCAGTTGTTTTCCGAGACTCTCTTTTCATGTTGAACATCTCCTGTTGAATAACTCCTCAGACACTGTAATTTCAGGATCAACAGTGATGCTGACAATAGAGAACAAATTACACTGCGAGGCACAGAAAAACAAGCCCTGAGCCCCAGCTTTATTCTGCTGCTGGGGGAGCGTGTGTGTATCCCTAATCCAAATTAATACAGAGATCAACTTTCACTTGGGCTGCTTTTGCTCAGATTTTTACAAAAGGCACAAGCACGTGGTCACACTGAATAACTGGGAGCACCGAGGGACTTGTAACCCATGATAAAAAACTTGATTTCAGGGGTATAAAACAGAGGGGCTCTGGGGAAGGGGGTGATTCAGGAAGCAGGAAAAGATGATGGGGGTTCCTAAGGCCCAGGACTGAAAATCAGGCTCTTTGGTTCCCATTCCTTCAGGCTGGAGCTGCTGGTGGCTTCCACTGAACCTGTGAGTGGAGGGAAGTCCGTAGGCATCAGAATCAATGGATATGAAACGTGGCTTTCCTTGGTTATAAAGCTGATCCGTGGTTGGGGGTGCTTAGGTGGTGTTGTATCCGCTGTGTCTCTGGTGGGAGCATCCTGTGGGATGTAGGGGCTGGTTTGGGGGGGTTCTCTGCCCTCCTGGCTGTCACCAAACCCATTAAAATGATGAGGAATCATGAAACCTCCCGAAACCCAAGGAGAGACATCGCCTCCCTCTGTGGGCACAGCCCAGGCTTGCCCTGAGTCCCCTGTGCTCACGATTCCAGTGCCCAGAGCTGCTGACTGAGGCACAGCTCTCCCAGATTGGCCTCTTTTGTCTTGCAACACCCACGTTTTGGGGGCTGTAGTCCTGGTTGTTTGCTTCCCACCCCTCTGCCCCATCATAGGGAGGTGCCCTATTACGTGGTGAGGTCTCAAAGCAGAGCTCCAGGTAAGCAGCAGGTTTTTGGAGATCCCCCGTGTGCACGGGGCTCCTCTCAGCTCACTGCAGCCTTTGGGGCTTGTTAATCATTATTCACCAAGGCAGGAGCCTGTCTGGAACCAGGCAAGCTGCAGGAAGAGATGACAGCTCAGTGAAAGAGGTTCAATGACTTGTTCTTCATGTTCTGGACACCTGGAATATTTTCCTTGAACTTTCTGTATTCAGTCAAAAGCCCTGCATTATTTTCTGAAGGACATCAGAGATAATTTTATTCATAACAGAACAAATTCTGTGACTGTGTGTAAAAGAATAAATGAAGAGACTTAACACAGTGGAGGATGTGGAACGTGTCACAGCCGTGGCGTTTCATTGAATATGCAGCACGTCTTTCTCAACTTAAGTGAATTGAAGAGCTTTAAATATATTCACCAACTCTTGTAACTACAAAAAAAAAAGCAAAGCAAGTGCATTACTGGGGTGGCAGGTGTCAAGTGACTTGGCATTTTAACATTTTCATTATGCTCGGGGAGAGTAAACAGAAAAGCAAGCCAAGGTTTTTCTCCCTACAAATTGCATTTAGGCTCCTGAACGATTCGTGGTGAACCCGAAGCCGGCACCAAACTCCGGGGGATGGAAATAGAGAGCAACAGGAAACGGCCGGGGTTTTGTTCGCTGGGTGACAAGTGTGCAGATGGATTCGTCACAGCTCAAGCTTTCCTGTCCCCTCCCCAGCCCCTGCCAAAGGAAAGGCTGATCCCGGTGCCCAAAGCCCCTGGGGGCCTCTTGGTGACTCTGCTCTCGGGGAATGTGGCAGCAAAAGGCTGAAATCCCCGTGGGTTTGGCCCGGGGGGCACAGAGGGGCAGTGCTGGTGGGATGGGGGGAGCTGCTGCTGGATGTTGGGGCATTGGTGAGGGCACAGCACCGTGGCTGCTCCCACGTGGATGAGTCTGATGCAACACTTGCATGGCTGTGGGAGCTGGGAAGTCCTGGGCAGTAGGAGAGGCTTGGGGAAAGGGGGTCAGTCTGGAGGCAAATGTGTGGTGCTGGTGCTCCCAGACAGTTGAACAGGCAGTGCCTTCCCTGGTGCCAGAGGGAGATGATGGGGATAAGGTGACTGCAAAGCTGCAGCGGGTTGGTGCTGGCACATGGGGGCCAGAGGCTGCTGATGGTCCCCCCTGCATCCACCCTGGTGGCACTGGAGCTTTATCCACGTGAAGGAAGGCTAGAATAACACGGCTCAGACCTCCAAGGGTCTGTTCCATTGAAGCCCAAATCCCAGAGCCACCAAGCACCCCCTGCCTGCCTGGCTCCTGTGGTGACCCAGCCTTGGGACACCCACTCCCATCCCATCCCCGGTGCCAGGGCCTGCTGTCCCCGGGATGAATCGCTCGGGGCTCGGGGCACCCACAGCACAAAGCGCCGGCTCTTTTGTGACTCCCTGACTCGGGAGCTCTCTGCATGTGCTGCAGGCTGAAGTGGCTCTTGGGCTGTTTAAAGGTTGAGTGCTGCTGCTCCAAATGACGGGAGGCAGATTCGGTTAAATAAACACAGGGGCTTAGAAATAAATTGAAGGTTACATGGAGAGCGGGATCAGAATATAATGTTGGCAGACACGTCGCGCCGCGCCCGCCTCAACGCGGCTCTGCACTCCCAAACGGGCTCTGGCACGTCCCCTGATGTGGGGGGCTTGGGTGTGGGAGGAAGAGGACGGATGCCACGAAAGCAGGAGCCAGCCTGCTGAGGCAGAAGGAAACCTGCAGCGGTCCTGCTGCCTGTTCGCCACTGCAGGTTTGAGTTCTGTCCCTCTGGTGCACACACACCGCTCTGGGAGGATGCTGTGCTGCCCCAGTGCCCTGTGGTGCCACAGAGGCTTTATAAAGCTCTGTTCTTCCTTTAATGACTCACGACCCTGTTTTACTGCCTGGGAGATTGGGGTGAGTTCCAGCCGCTTTCTGCTCGGCAGAGGTGACGCTCTCGGATTTAATTCTTGACCCCTATAAACAGGTATTTTGTCCTGGGGTTGCTTTTGTGGTGCAATAACAGTTTTGATTTGGAGAGGGCTTTTTGGGGGCACCGGAGACTCGTCTCATTTTGTGCCCATCACTCCTTAATTGCCATTAGTGCCCTGGCTGATGAAGTGTGTGCTGAGATCTCAGCAGTTTGGGTCCCTGTGGCAGGAAACCAGCACTTTGGCCAGGACCAGAGTCCAGAAGTGGCTGCAGTGCAGGGAAAGGGAAATTGCCTTGGAAGTTTGGGGTTTTCCTCGCATCCAAAGTTCCTAAAATGCTCCTACATGGTGTAAGCACGTGCTGCTCTGTTAGGGCTGTGTTTCTGCCTGTCTTGTTGCCACCGTGATGGGTTTTGTATTTGCCAAGTCTTGGGAATGCTGGTGTGACCCAGGGCCTCGCTGTGCTGGAGTGGGGCAGCTCTGGCCAAGGGGAATGATTGCCTTTACCTAATCTCCAAAATTGCTCCCAGTAATTGCCTCTCAGTGACTGCCAAGTGCCTGCTCAGATGGCTCAGCTGAACGAGCTTCATATTCCAGAAGGCTGTAGAATCATACTTGAGGCTTATTGATCTCATTTGTTGGAACCCCCAGAATACATATCTAGTTTTAGAGCCTCATTTGTTGCATTTTTTGCTGTTAGATTCTTGTGTGATCACTGGTCTGGCTGAAAAGGGGAGAAAAATTGCTGGTTGTAGTGGAAAAACTGAAACAGGAGCATTCGAAGGGCACCTGAAGGGGAGTGCAGAGAAATCTGTTGCAGTTTATAAGTTGTGTTCGAGGCAGAACTTGCTGTTTCTGAGGGTTTTCTATTACTGCTTTGGGCACCAGGGGGATGGGAAGTGACTGTACAAAGCCAAGGGGGGGCTGCAAAATGCTATGAGGGTCCTCTGAGCACCCCCCTGACAGCAGAGGAGCAAGAAAGGAGGGTCCTGGCTATGACAAGAAGCTTTTTGGTTTGTGGAGGGAAGGCCAGGCTGGGGATGGGGAAGCAGAAGGTGGATGGGACAAGAAGGATGAGGGAGAAATAGAAGGAAGTGAGCAGAAAAAAAGGAAAGAGAAAGGAACAACCCCACCAGAGAAGAGGCAATGCTGGCAGAGCTTATCCGTGCAGTGCCAAGTGCCTGTTACTGGTTTGGGACCAACTGGCCCCATCCCTGTCACTGGTGTGGCACAGACTGGGGAGACAAAAGCTCTGCCTGGGTCAGCCTTGCTGGCCCTTCACCCTTTCCATGTTGGAAGCTGCCAGGAGCAGCTGCCAGGAGCATCTGCCCTCCCCTCCCCGCCCCGACACCGGCACTGGTAGCACCCCGGCTTTTCCAGCGCGGGGGGAGCGGAGCCGCAGGACCTGGAGAGGGGTCCCTGCAGGGTGGGGAGCACGGAACCCCAGCGGGGCTCTGCTGCGGGGCCGTGGATGCCGCGATCTGCGCTGACACCGTGTGGCCGCTCCCCGCATCTCGCCCCGGCCCGGCGCGGCAAAGGGGGATTTAAACAGAACCGTCCCTGGATCCCTCCCCGGAGCAACTCGGAGCAGGGAAATCTCACCCGGCTGAGGCAGGACAGACCTCCTTTCTCCAGCTCCCCCCCCAACCTCGTGTCTGGCGTCCTGCGTGCCTCAAAATGGGCCGGATTTGGGCATTTGCGATGGTTGACAGTGAGCTGGATTCAGGCTTTTTTGAATGGTCTTAAACTGACCTTGGCTTTAAAGTAAAAGAGGGTCAATTTAGGTAAGATATTAGAAGAAATTCTTCTCTCTGTGAGGTTGGTGAGGGCCTGGCACAGGTTGCCCAGAGAAGCTGTGGCTGCCCCATCCCTGGAAGTGTCCAAGGCCAGGTTGGACGGGGCTTGGAGCAACCTGGGCTGGTGGAAGGTGTCCCTGCCCGTGGCAGAGGGGTTGGAATGGGATGGGTTTTCTAGGTCCCTTCCAAACCAAAGCATTCTATGATTTCCCAGCAAGGCCTGCTTGGATCACTGCTATTTGTTTCCCCTGTTCTCGAAAGGCAGCTGATTTTGGGAGGACAAGGCCCTTTTATCTCCGGTTTCGGCGGGCACGAGGCTCTGGAGAGGAACCATGCCTAATGTATTCAGAGACATGTACTCTTAGAAAAAGCCCTTTCTCCTTAGTCCCTTCCAGTCACAAGGATTTGGCACAGTAAAGCCCAGCTCTGCCTGTTTTGGGGCTGGAGGAGTCGAGCAGAGCTGCAGCCTTGGGGTGCAGGTGGACGGGGCTGGAGGCAGCGGGTCACCCAGCCTGCTGCCAAAATACACCCCTTTCCTCTTCCTTGGGGGGGAAAAATGAGGTTTCTCCTTATTGCTGCGGCACAAACCCGTTGATAAAGGGAGGGAGACCTTTACCCAGCCCTCACAAACGGGGCAGAAAACGTCTTTAGGATAAATATCCCCTCGCTCCGAGCAACGCCTGGAGCCCGCGAAGGCGCTCGCTGTGTTTGGAGGCTGTCTGTGCTCCCCGGGCCCCGGGAGGCAGGGAGCAGAGCTAAAGGAAGATTTAGAGCTCAGGAAAGAGCCCCAACAATAGACAATGGAGCCATTTAAGAGACAACAAACAACTTTATGCCCTGTGAGTTTGTCCCATTGAAGTCACGGGGTGAGGCGGCGGCGGAGGGGAATGAATGGGTGTTTTACTCTCCGTTTCAAGGGAACCAGGGTTTTACCCACTGCACGGCCACTTCAGATGCTCTGGCATTTATTTTTTGTTCACAGGATCAGGGCCAGAGAAAGAATGGGGACAAAAGCATCACATTTACTGTCAAAAAAGGAAGGAAGGGAGAAAAAGGGCTTTAAAATAAGGCGCAGATGGGAAAATATGAATATTCCGGTGAAGAAAGCCAAGCAGAAAGGGACTGAAACTCTCCCAAAAAGGGCTCTGAGAGTAGTTTGGAGTGGAGAGCCGGAGCACCCCATTTTCCAGGGCACTGAGGGCTCAGAGGGGATGAGGTGGGGTCAGGAAGCTGCAGTCTGTGCCCAGGGCTGTGCCCTCTGGAGGTTTGGGGGTATCTGTGTCTCAGGCACCCCTGGATTAGGAGCTGGAGCAAATCCCGTGGCTGTGGGTGGGTAAAGCCTGGTAGCACAAGCAAGGGCAGAAAGTTTGGGATGGAAGTGTGAGAGGCTCTCCTGTTCCCTCTGTGTTGTTGTGCCTCCAGCCCAGCTGGGCTGCGGTAACAGCTTCGTGCAGGAGCAATAACGAGGTGACATAAAGACAGATCCTTCTGGAGACAGGAAAACTTAGGAAACGATTCCTTCTCCTCTAATTCTGCCCCTGGCTGCCAGATGGAACAGGGCTGTGCTCCCCATGTGGTACTGAGAGGTGCCTGTGCTCCTGGGCTTTGTTGTATTCTCCGGGAACGAGCTGTGAGACTTGGAGAGCCTGCAGGAAACTTAAAGGGTTTTCCTGCAGTTTAGGAAGTTTAAAAATAGAAATAATTTGAGAGAAATAAATAAAAACACCCAATCAAGCAAACCAAAATTGAGCAAGAGCAGCAGTAGGAAGGGAGAGCTGGATGCAGGGTGGCTGGGGGGGAATGTGCTGGATGGGAATGTGCTGCCTGGCTCGGCTTCCTTTGGAGTTTGGCTTCTGTGAGGACTCCAGCCCAGTTTTGGCTGTTGTAGGCTTGAATTTGTTCCCAAAAATAATTCCTTTTAATTATTCTTTAATAATATTTTTAATTCTTCTGAGCAGTCGTGGCCAAGGGATCATTTCTCCCAGGCAACCAGCGATGGCAAAACCTTTGATGCTCCTGAGCCTCCGACTCCACTTCTTCCCTTTCCCCACTTCTGGTGTCTGTGGGACCTGGAGAAGGCACTGCCACTGCTCCCTGTGGGCTGGTCCTGCGTGGCAGAGGGAGGATTCAGGGATGCTCCATGATACTGCCAGCCCTGGAGCTGCTCCTCTGGCAGCTGCTCCGTGTGTGTGAGGTTAATGAGCGCAATTAATAGTGAATGCCGTAATTGCAGACATTTAGCGGGACACTTTATGATTACTGTTTCCATCTGCAGTTGTGCCCAACGCTTGGGTGTCCCTTTATTAAAGGGAATAAAGCTGTAATTAGTCACTGTCTAATCCCAGGGCTGGCAGGAGACCTGCAACAACTCCCTGTGGACTGAGGGGTTCCTTGGCACATCCCGTCATTCCCTCACTCACCGCCCAGGTGAGGTGGCCTTTGGGGTCACCCATGGATTTTGGGAGCCAAGACCGGTGGGGTTGAGAGGGAAATCTGCTCCAAGCAGGGCTGGCAGGGTGTGCACAGCAGTGTGGGCACCCACAGCAAACAAAGCCACTCCCAGAGCAGCTCTGCTCCCACAGGAATACGGCAATGGAGTCCCTCTTTTAAGTGAAATTAGTGCCCAGATTGTTTAAGTGTGGTTGTCCTGCGCTGTGTCACGTGATGGGGAGACGTGTCTGAGAGTTTCATCTCTACTCTGGGTGACACTATTCATACAAGTTTATCTCTTTTATGGATTTGAAGCTTTTTCAGATACATATCAAAGACCTTTCCTTGCTTCCAACATGAATAATATATGCTGGTGCAGCTTCTAATAAATCATCTGTGTTCCCCGTGCCACGGAGGGGGAGCAGGGCTGGTTTAAGGACAGACATCTGCACTTCAGATGGAAAAACCACCTTCTACCCCCCTTCTGGCAGGATCACTGGCTCAGTGCATGAGTCAGGTGAATCCAGGAGATGCCCAAGGGAAGGGGGACTCTTCAATCCCACCCTTTGCCTCTCCTTGCCTTGGGGACCAAAGAGTGTGGGCTCCTGGCTCAGCCAGGAAGGTCCATCACTGGGAGGGTGGGGGCATCACGGATGTGGTTGTGTTTTGGCTTTTCCACGACGCTGGGACAGACTGGGAGCATCCCAGTGCTGCTTTGGGAGCTGTGCTGTGCCCAGCTGGTGCCCTGAAAAGCCTCAGGGAGGTGGGAAGCTCTTTAATGTTCAAAGCTGATGCCCAGGGTGGTCCCTTGGGAGCTGGGAAGATCTTCCTTATTAAAAGTCTGCAAAGCCTAATGGGGTTCAGTGATCTGAGGGGAGGTTGGAGTTGGGGGCTCTGGGGGTCTTGAGCTGAGAAGGGGCTGCTGGAAGCCTAATCCACACTTTCCTCTATGTTTGCAGGTCTATCCTTCACCCTTGGGCTCTTCCTTGCAGGGACACAGCAGAACAGCACCCATGGGAGCAGCTGACCCAGCCAGTCATCCAGAGCACATCCATCCACACCCCAATTTGACTTACAGAAGAGGTTTTCCCAGGAAAATCCCGCTGTGTGTAAGGTGTGACAGCATTCTCCTTAAAATCAATTATTTGGAGTTTATAGAGCGTGTTTTCCATTACCTGGTGTGCCGTAGCCAGTGCATCTGTTGATTTAAAGGATCCTTCCCTTTTTTTTTTTTTTATTTCACCTTGGCATGTCTTTTATCAGAAATCGTTTTGAAACTTTTTAATTTATGGGCTTTTATTGCAATACTCAATTCATCCTGAGTAGTCTATTATTAAGTGTTCTCGAGGCTCTTATTGTCCTTTATCAGAGGATTGTATCTCTGTGCAATTCATCTGTAGTCATTCTTCAGAGGCAAAATCTTTCATATTAGGTTTCTTTCATCACTCGATGACAACTCTTGAATACATCATTATTCAGCAGCGGGTTTAGAAATTATAATCATTAGGCAATTTTTCATATAATCTGATTTTATAAACTGTTTCTTTTTATTATCTTTTGATGGAAAACAGTAAATGCATCTGTCTGGTTTGATCCTCTCTGATAACAGTAATAGAAAAACTAAGTAAGGACATCTTATTGAGGGAGCAGCCTGGCTGCATGTCTTGTGTGCACAGATCCAAAGGTTATTTCGTGTGAGGAGGAACTTGCACAAATTCCCAGTGGCGACACCGCACACCTCAGTCACCCCTCAGCTGACTTTTGGGGTGATGCAATGGCATTTATACAGTTAAAAGGGGGAAAAAAAGTGTAGTAGGAAGGAGGAAAGAAGAATCCCATCAATGTTTACAGGATTTTTTGGGAATAAGTGTCTCCTGTTTCCTCCCCAGCCAGGTAAGGGAGATGCACCTTACGTGATGTGGGATCCCCAGTAGTGATGTTGCTTCCTTTTTAAGAAACTTGTGCTTTTGCTCTATAAATATGGAAAATCAAATCTCCACCTTTCTTTTCTCCTCAGAAACTTGGGAGAGGCAGCCAAGGCTCCCTGTGGCTGGAAGAGGTGGGGGGGAATAAAGCAAATGTGCTGCTTCATCACTCTCCTGCTCCTGGACTGTGTGGGACCGGTGGAGTCACGAAGGCCGAGATCCATCACGACTTCAGACCTGGCTGCCTGATTTTTGGGCCACCTCCCAAGGGTTGGGAAAGGTCACTCAAGGCCAGACACGGCTCTGTGACCTGGAGAAAGGCCCCTGGCTCTGGGATGAGCTTGCTGAAGGTAGGTTGGGGCTGGTGCCTCCCCGTGTATGGCCTTTTTCACCAGCGTTCTTACAAAGAGCCCAGACTTGCTCAGAACGGGGCAGGGGGAGGAGACTGGCTGGCCACGTGTCCCTGGGCTTTGGCAGCCCCTTTCCTGCCCATCCTGATGGTCAGGGAAACATCCAGAGGTCCCAAACCCCATCCCTTTGCCCTCCTGTGGTTGTGTCTGCAGCACATCCCTCACTTCCATCTCCCAGAGCTGAGAGGGACCCGGTGTGATGGGCACCTCTGGGAAACAGGGTGCAGAATCCCAGGTTGCTTTTTTTATTCTGTACTTAAGTCTCTGTCTAGAAACATGATTGAGGAGCAGGGATGGAACAACAGATGCAAGTGCACTGTGGTCACCCCCCTTCTCCTCTGCTGGGAGGGGAAGCACCCTCTGATCTTTCAGCTCCCACAGAAGGGGGGGAATGCTGGAAATCTCAGTGCAAACCCCCCTCCCTTCTCCTCTCCCCTCCCCAAAACTGAGGAGCTGTGTGAGCATTCCCAGTGCTCGAGCCCAGTGCAGAGAGGGAGGGAGGGAGGGAGGGAGGGAAGGAGGGAGGCTTGATGTCTTATTTAGCTCAGTCGTAACCAGCCTTCAGTGACATGAACCAATAAAACATTGTTGATTCAAAGCTTAGTTCATGAAGCCTCTAATCCCACGGCAGATAGCAAACAGATAACAGGGACACTCTAATTTTCTGTAGTTTATTCGAGGAGACAGAGGGAGATAATGCACCGCAGGGCAAATACACGTTATTGCTTTAAACACAAAAATAAATCCCCGCTCATTTAGAAACGCTGGAGAGGTGTTTCCCTGCGCGGGCCTTATCTGGGGGCTCCTGGGTGGAATGGCTTTATTGGGCAGCTTCCCAGCAGCTCCTTGGCGGCCGAGGGACGGGAAGATGGAGATTGCCATCTCCTGGCACGTTGCGATGCTGCAGCAGCGCTGGCGGGAGCAGCGTCCTCGCAGGGCCACGGGAGCACCGACTTCCCATCCCTCCGTGCTCTGGGAGGCTTTAGGGTCCCTCTCCCGTGTTTGTTTTTTTTTTCCAGACTGTCACACGTGGTCGTTCCGACCAGCTCCGGTCCTGGAGGGGGCTGTGCAGGCAGCGGGTGGAGATGGCACCGTGTGGGGACAGCGACTCCCTGAGATGGAGCTTTGGGAAGCTCCTGGGGCCTGTGAGCATCGCCCAGGGCGCAACGGGAGGAGGCTGCTCCTCTCTGGGGCGCAGATTTAGGGTCCGGGGCCGTCCCTGAGCTGCAGGATAAACGCTCTGCCCGTGGCCTGGAGGGCTCCTGCTTCAGCACCTGACAGCACCCCTGGTTTTGGTGACTGTCCCTCTCCCTGGGAGGGGACGTTGGTGGGACTGAAGGGGACGTGTGTGGGGCAGAGCCCAGGCCCCAGCTGGGTGCTGTGCTCTGGGGTTGGGGTTGGGTGCTGCCTGCAACCCCCCCGGGGTTTATTCCAGCTCCCCTCTGCAGATGGGCCCAACCAGGGCAAATATTTGCCATGTGGCACTTGTGTGTGTGTTGGCAGGGACACAGGTGTAACACCAGCTACGTCCCCAGGGCCGGGGCTTCTCAATTCCTACGGCTTTTAAGGTTTCCCGGGATTTGCCACAGCAGGATCCCGGCAGGGAGGATGTGCCAGACGAGGCTGTGCTGCCTCTCACTGCTCTGCCTCTCATTGCTCGGGGTCCCTGAGGGGCCGCCCTGCAGGCTCTGCCCCGAGGGGTTTGGTGCCAGGGAATAGCTAGAGCTGTTTGGAGCAGGGAATAACGCTGCAGGCACCTTCGGGAGAGCTCTGCTTGCTGTCCCCGATCCAGAGATGGTTTTCCCACCCCACCACCCGGGATGAGGCATCCCCGGTACCCGGCACCTCTGGGAAGCGGCACTAGAGGGAGCCGCAGGCGGCCCCTCCAGGCTGGCAGCCCAATGCTGCGTCCTCTCAGCTCTTTTTCCCCTCTTTTCCCACTTCAGGAGACTTTCCAGTGGATTCTGACACCGGCTGGCTGTGCCCTGACCTGCTCCGGAGCTGCGGGGAAGACACAACCTGCCTCACGTTGGTAACCAGCCCAAAACCTCTCCCCCCCAAAAAAAAACCCACCCCAGCCCCGACCTCCTTTTCACCCGAGGAGTTGGGTTTTGAGAACAATTTACTTTCCTCCCCCCCTTATTTTAAATATTTGAAGCCTTGCCAAAAATGCACATTTGGGGGGGTAGTGCTGACAATCCTTAAATGTTTCTAATTTTTGCCAAAGAAACCCCGGTGAACTCCATTCCCAAATTTCAAACCTTTACATTTCCAAAAATGATGGTGGTTGATAAGATAAAGGCACCTCCTTCACCTCTCTGCTGGTCCGTTTCCTCTTAAATCCAGTAACACTGCAAAAAAACCCCAAACCAACCAAACAAAAAAAACCCAGTTTAATGGAAATATCTTCACTTTTCATAAATATTGACATTTAAATGTTTGGGTTTTTTTTTTCCAGAGACTTTTTCAGTGAGGAAGTCAAAGAAATAACTTTTTCTGCTCGTGCTCAAGGCCAGGTTGGAGCAGGAGCAACCTGGGCTGGTAGAAGGTGTCCCTGCCCATGGCAGGGGGTTGCAGTGAGATGGGCTTTAAGGTCCCTTCCTCCCCAGGACAGTCTGGGATTCTGTGGGGATTTTTCCCTTGGAATTGCTCTCCTGTGGTGTTCAGCTGTTGGAAGTTGCTCCCTCAGGTGTGTGGCCGCCTCCAGTCTGTGCTCTGCCCCCGAGGTTACCTGTGACAAAGCACCAGCAGGGACAGAAGCAACTCCTGTGGCTCTTTGGAGGTGCTTCCCAGGCAGATTTTCATAGGAATTCCAGGCTCTGCCAGTTCATACAATTCCTTCTTGGCTCTGGGCACCAGGCTATGGTTCTTTCCCTCTGCCCTTGTCCCCAGGGGGGCTGGAGTGTGTTTGCTGTTTTTCTCTGTGTAAGCTTCCTGCTGCCTCCTCCTTTACACGGATCCATTTGAACTTGCTGCTGCCTTTGGTTTTCCTTTGGAATGAAGGTGAATCCCATAAAAGCACCTCCGTGGCAGCAGGATTTTCAAAGCCACGGGTTTATTCTCCGTGTCCTGTTGTACCAAAGAACGTTTTAAAGGCATTTTGTGTTAGAAATACCCCGATGGAGCAGCTCAACATCACCTGCAGCTTCTGAGGACCTTGGATGTCCCACATGCAGGTGGGTGGAATTCACACACCTACCCAGGGAGATGCCCTTCCACAAAGGGGAATTCAGGAATGATTTTTTTCACAGAAAGGGCTGCCAGGCACTCAAAGGGGCTGCCCAGGGAGGTTTGGAGTCCCCATCCCTGGAGGTGCCCAAGGAGTGACTGTGGCACTCGGTGCTCTGGGCTGGGGGTCGAGGTGGGCATGGGGCACAGGGTGGACTCGATCCCAGAGGTCTTTTCCAACCTAAAGGATCCTATGAAAGCAAACCCCGTGCCAGCTCCCCCCCATGTCAGGGCTGGGTTTCCACACAGACACCTCTTACGACAGCACTTCTGGCACAACCGGTTCCCCCCGGTGAGGAGATTGGTATCAAGTTTGAAGTTCAGGCTGTATTGACAGAGATTTTGTCAACAAAAAAGGTGTTGAAGGACGGGGTATTTGTGGAAGAAGTCACAAAGAGGTGAAAGATATCCCCTTCAGGGGTCCCTTTCCTGCCCAACAGGCCTCTGCTTGCTGGTATTTTCCAGGAGAAGCCGGAGGTGTGGATGTGGCTCCACGTCCTTGCCAGCCCAGCTTTGCCAACATCCATCTGAGAGGTGACAATGGTGATGGTGAGAAGTGACAGAGCAGAAACCAGAGCCCTCACAGAACTGATCTGTCCCGGAAAACAGGCTTTGAGCCTTCACCAGACTGATTTTTGGGACTCAAACATCCCATATAAGATCTAAGGCACTGGCAGCTGACCATGGAGATACGAAATGGGCTGGTGGAAAGGGAGTTTGCCCTGTCAGGGGACTTGTTCTCTCTGCCCTTTCCCCACTGACCACAATACATTATCCTGGGATGTTCACTCACCCTTCCTGGGCTCATCATCCCTCTTTTGCTCACTTGGCATGGAGCTGCCTTTTGGAAGGGCACCCTCAGGCAGGGTGGTGGCTGAGCCCACCCTGGAGAAAATGACTCTGGATGGAGCAATAAGCAGTTCTGTGGCCTTTTCCCATGTCCCTGTGGCTGCTCAGGGGAGCCCCTCCCTTGGGGCAGGGGCACAGCTTGGGGGTCTCCCCCAGTTCTGTGTCCCAGTGGTAGCAAATGAATGATTTTGAGGCTGCTGTTGATGCCTGGCAGTGGATGACAAAGTGGAAGCGTGGGCAGAGAGCAAGGGGGGTTAAAATGATGGAGAGATGGATGGATGGATGTGTCCTGCCAGCATCATTCCCTTGGAAAGCTGGAAGAGCAGCTCAGGCTCCCAGGGGAGAGGGGAAGGAATCCCAGAGGATTTCAACCACCAGGTTTGTGAGGGGCTTCATTAATTCCAGGGCGAGGAGTTTTCAGGAGCAGAGCAGATCCAAAGAGAGGAGTGTGGAGAACTGGGTCCGTGCCTTCTCTGTTTGCTCATTGCTCAAGGACTCTGGAGAAGGAAATTGATTTTAAGTGTTATTTTTCAGACATCTGTAACGGAGGAAAACAGGGCATTGTGTCTCCTCTTGAGATAATGATCAGCACGGGAGAGAAGAGGCTGGAGCCGGGCTGTTCTCACATTCATCCCCACACTGGGATCAGGTAACCTGGCACAAATGTTGTTTTAAGGCTTTTTTTTTCTTGGTCTCTCACGGCCCTGATTGGGGTGGGTGGAGGGTTTTGCCTTCAGTGGCCCCTGGGCCGGCTGGACATGGATGGTTTCCTCATTCCTCCAGTTTCCCAGGACACAGGTGTGAATACAAGGCCACCTTTGCCCAAGTAGCACTTCAGTTCCTTCTTTTTCCCTTTCCACATGTCCCCCATTTCCCTACACCCCTTTCCCAAAACCCACCTGGTTTTCTGCAAACCCCCTGGGAGCGTGGGGAGGATGGACTCGGCCCCACAGAGCAGCACAGGCGCATCCCCTCTTCCCACAGCCCCTTCCTCGGGGGGGCTGAGCCCCACCATCACCTACCAGGCTGGTTTTGTACCTCCTGCAAGGCTGCCCTGCCTCCCAACCCATCATGTCCCACTTTACCCAGCGTGTTCCCTCTCTGCACTGGTTTGTCTCCTGCACCAGTGAGACCAGAGCCCTGTCTTGTCTAATTAGGGTCGGGCGAGCAAAAACTGAAACCCCCAAAAAACCCACTGAAACCCCCCAAAAAACCACCAAAAACCCATTAAAACTCCCCAAAGTTCCCTCAGCTTTGGCAGCTGAGAGGAGCTCAGGGCGTGCTCCACGCTGCTGGAATTCTCACAGGGATGCACGTCAACTGGATGCGATCCCAACGCGCCAAACGCAACTCGCCCCTAATTGCATTGTTTCCGCTGATCTCCGACGACATTATTTATGTGTATAACAAGCGTGTTTGGCTTCAATGGTCTTTAAACTTTTTATATGAGTTTTCCATGTGCTTGTTTGCTAAAAGGAGCCCCGGCTGCGGCAGGTTCGGGTTATTTTTACCCCCCAATTAATTGTGTTTTCTTTCCCTCCCCCCCAACCCCCACCCGCGTTTTTACTCTCTCCCCGTCCCCGGCGGTGCCAGCGGCAGGACGGGTAGGGTGGCTGGAGAGGGGCCAGCTTTGGCCTCACATCATTTCTCCCCCGCTCTCTGAAAAACCAGATTCTGTTTGTCATTTGCTCTGCTCTCCCGGCGCTGTGTCATGGCCGTGGCACCGCTGATGGATTTCCAGCTCCGCTCATGGAGCGGGGCACAAGGTTTTCATAAGCACATTAATCTTGAAAGAAAATCTGTCAGGAGCGAACAATACCCCTATGAATGATGTTGTAAAGACACATACTAACTCTAAACATCCATTACCCCAGAATATTAACTTATAGAGGAGCTCCATTTCCTCTTACTCCTTTTTAATAGGTACCTGATACCCAAAGTACTTCCACATTGGAAAATTTGCTCCAAGATGTGAAGTTGCCCGAGATAAGCCCCTCAACAGAAGCTTTTCCATCAGAGCTGAAGAGGGGGGGACTGTCAGGGCTGGGGGCTGAATGCTCCTCTCTGGGGTCTGCTCCCATTTTGGGGTCCTTCTGGCCCCCCAGCCCTTTTCCTGGCAGCGTGGGGATGGCTGGGTACCACAAATCTGCTCCCGAGGAGCCTCAGCCCAAGTGTCTCCTGCCTGGAAGTTATTTTTCATGCTCCCATGTCAGTGGGTTTAGGCACCCCCCCCTGCCCCCTGCCCCAACACACACACACGCTCCTTTTTGGGAAGGGAACAGCCTGTGTGGCAGGAATAAAACATCTGAGGTTGCTTTAAATGTCCCTTGGAGCCAGGCCAGCAGCACAGGCAAGGAAAAGCTGGTAGCTTGTTTTAATTTAATGGTGTTGAAGTGTTCTACTGCAATTAAGTATCTGAAAATTAAACAGAAACAGTCATTAAGTCTGGTGATACAAACCCACCAGACCAGAGAATATAAATTATTTCAAATGGTAAATGCCAGAGCCGTGTTTATGATAGGGATGTTTCCCCTTATTAGCCCTTATCTGTTGTTTTAAAGAAGAGGAACTTAATCCCGAGGAAATTAATCACTGCAGATGTTGGATCTCGTTGCAGGTCACTCCTTCAGCTGGCAGGAAGGTTTAGGAGAGGGAAAATAAATCCCTAGTGGAAGTGGAAGTGGCCAAGGTGATGTCCATGCCTCCAGAGGGTTTCCTGCTCCCCTGCTCTCCCAGTCCCTCCATCCCAACCCCAGTCATCCCAGGGAATCCCACCTTGTCCCTGCAGCCTGGGATGTTTGAGCTGCCAGTTTATTCCCTGGTTTTGATGCTCCCTGTTCTTGCATCCTGGCTGGCAGCAGCTGCTCCCTGTGGGGGAATGTGGGGCCATCGGGCTCCTGCAGGACCAGCACTGGGTCACTCTCTTGGGGTCTCCTCCACCCCCTGGGCCCTGCCAGGCCTTTGGAGGAAGGACTTGGGGGAGGAACTGGTGCTTTGGTGCCAGCAAGGGGCAATTGGGAAGGCAGAGGTGCTGGAGGGCCATGAGGGTGCTCAAAATCACCCACCTCGCGTGGTGCAAAATACGACTGAGGGGGGGAAGGATGGGGCAGGGTCCCCAAAACCACCTGAGCTGCTGCCTGGGCATATCTGGGGTGTCTGTCCAGACCATTCTGGGGAATCAGGGCTCTGCCTCCATCTGCAGCCAGATAACGCTGACAGACAACCTGGATCCATAAAACTTCCAGCCTGGGCCCTTCCTGCAGTTTCCTTTTACAAGCCTGGCCTCGCTCCGCCGGGAACATCGGCCAAGCCCGGATCAGGTAAGCACAGCAACGCTTGTTTAAATTCCTCATCTTTCAGCAAAAGCAGGACTTAAGCCTGGCTTTAAAGTTAAGCATGTGTTTTAAGTGCATTCCTGAGTGGGGGCTCTGAGATCCGTTGACGTGAGCAGAAAGCTCCTCCGCCGGCTTCAGTGGGATTTTCCCTGCCTGAAATGGAGTCCAGATCTCCCGACACAAATACCCCCGTCTCTCTGGATGGGGGACCACATGGAGCCTCATGAACGCTCGTTCCCAGAAAAGGATCCAGCTTATTCATGTGCCTGCATCATGTGTGTTAAATTCTCCTGACATCTCCCGCCATTCCAGCGAATAAATGGGAACCAGAATAGATCCCGTGCCCCGAGAGCGCTCGGCTCGCCGTGCCACGGAATGAGTGGCAGGAGCATTGTTTGCGAGCAGCCTTTCCCAATTGAACTTCCATGTGCCTCTCACCAGGACAAGATGGGAAATTTCATTCCCATTTTATCCCAATTACTGGCCCGGCCGTGCACGAGGAGTTGCGGCATCGATAACACCCCATAACTCAAATAAACCTCTTCCCCTGCAGGGGCAGCGCCGGGCTGAGAAGGGGGAATTCCAGCAGGGAGCTGTGTTTGCAGTCCCCATCCCAGATGTTCCCATTCCAGGGCTCTTCCAGGTAAGCAGCAGAAGCATTTCCCCTGATCTGCACTGTTTTGTGCCTTACTGGAAGTCCTTTGGAGCTGATCTCATGGATGTGGCTTCCCCAGATCCATGCAGGCTCCCTGGGAGATGCCTGCCTTCCCAGATGGAATCTCCCTCTCCCTCTGCCCCCAGAGCTGCAGATCTGGTGCCATGAATGTCTTTTCTTACAAGAGCAAAGCATTGGGCCTGTTTTCTGGGAAGTATTTAGAAAGAAACGAGCTGGAGGGTATTTTTGTCCTCTTTCAAAGCAAACTAACAGAGCACTTCCCACCAAACCTGGACCAGAAAGATCAAAAAACGCTTTGGCTTTTCCCTGAAACGAAAATGAAGCTTTCCCAGCCATGTTCTCTTATCCTTGAAAAAAAAACCAGCCTGAAAACCGAAATCTCTTGCATCTCAAAACACTTTTACTCAACCCCACACTCCTGGAAAAAAAAACCAAACCAAAACAAAAAAAGGACCCATTTTGCTCGAAGGACCTTTTTTTTGTGTCCTGGAGAAAGACTTTGGTGAAAGCAACTTATAGGGACATAAATAACTATTTTTTTTTGTTTATTTTCATTGTCTCCTGCCAGTACTGCAGATTCAGGGAGGCAGAGCAGTGAAGAGAAGGTATTTTTTTGGCTCCTCTCATCTTGAGTTTTAAGGGCCTTGTGCGAGGAGGAGCTGCCAGCACGTGCAGGCAGGAACGGGAAGCACAGGGAGCATCACTGGAGCGGTGTCTGGAGAAGGGGATTCAGGGCTGGAGCGGACAAGGCAGCTCTTCAGAGCTCTCCCTGCTGTAAATCCCATTTTATATCCCCCGTGTGCCACACGGGGAGAAACAAACAGAGTTTTGAGACGATCACTCGGAGCCTTTACGGTGGTTACAACGTTCTCCGCTGCTCCCCTCGCCCCGGCCCTGCTGCCTCCACGCCCTTTCACGCTGACACGAGTTTCTGCTGCGAAATGATCCCTGAAAAGAGTTTACCTGCCACTAAATGGCTCTGAACCCCGTGAAACGCTCCGAGAAGCTCTCGGCTCGCTGGAACGACCCTGCTGAGCACGTCCCGGAGCCGGCGCCCTTGCCGAGGGCTCTGGAGTTGTGGAGATGCTCAGCACTGCAAGGATTAGGGCTGAATTCAGCACTGTGCATCCAGCAGCAGAAAATTTAACCCCTTGCCTCCCTCGCCGCCATCGACGCCCAGCCAGACGTCGAGCAAACCTCATGGGGAAGGTCTGTCCTGTGTCAGATGTGTCTTGGCTGCTTAGGGGGGACAAATGAAGGGGGGAGGCAGCGTTGCCCCCCAAAACCGGCGTTTGCATCAGCCACGGGCTCAAGTGAGACCTCGGCAACAGGTTGAAGGAGCTGAACAGCAGAGCAGGTTGTTTCTCTGTGAGATAACGGGTTATTTATCCTGCCTTTCAGGTCACCCTGATGTACATCCCCTCTTTTCCCCCACACGGTCCTTCTCCAGGACTCCCTTGGGATAAGATCCCTCACAAATCCAACGGAGGACTGGAGTAGGGGGTGATGTGCTGAGTGGATCCACGCCACAGAGCCTGCCTGACATAAGCGTGAGCAAATGTGCCCAAATCTCATCCGAAATATTTTCCAGGAGGAGGAGGGTCCCTGCTCTCCGCCCGGGGCCACCTGTGTGCAGCCGCTCTCCAGACACCCCGTGCCAAGCCCAACAAGCCTCCCGGTGCTGTTCCAGCCTGCAGTGATGTGTTTTTCCACCGGCACAGCTCAGCATCCCGTCCTCTGCCAAGCCTGCGGCCTTCCCGCTTGGTTGTGGCCAGGAGAAATCCATTTCAATAAGAAAACAAAGGGAATAGGTTTAGCAGCCCTCCAGCCCCGCTGCCGGCGAGCACGTGCGGCGTTTGTTTGCAAAGCTGGGCAGAGGTTAATAAGCTGATCCCGCAAAGATTTACACCTAGGCCAGGGTTTCCATGTGGGCTTAACGTTAAGCAAGACCTTAATCTAAAGGAAAATATTTGGAGGGAGTTTTGTTTCTCTTTCGGGGAGCTGTAGGACCCGTGAAATATTCACCAAAGGGAGAGGTCACTGTCTGTCAGGTTGGACTCGGCGGTCTTGGGGGTTTTTTTCGACCTAAATGATTCCATAATTCTGTGACCCCGGTGGTATTGAGGGCAGCTGGCCGGGGAGGAGACAAGGACTCCCTCTGAGAAGGTGCCGGTTGTCCCTCACAGCGCTACAAGAATCAGGAGCGCGGTGGGTTCTCAGCTCCGCGGGAGCCGGGGCTGGATGAGTGTTTGTAGGAGAGGGGCGGCCATTCCCACAGGGAATTCTGTGCTGGACGCGTCTGCCGTGCGGGAAAGGCGGGAGGCAGAGGAAGGACCCCGAAGGCAGAGGCTGAGCGGTGTCTTTTCGCCACGGGCGGTGCCGCTGGGTGCGGGATGGCGGCTTCCACCGCGGTTTTGACCCCAAACCCCGCCAAATCCAGAGGTTTTGCTCTCTCCAGACGGTCCCTCGCACGCGGCTCGCAGATGTCGGTGAGCGGGATTGAGCCTTTGCAAGGAACAAGTCTGGGTTGTCCCCCTTCCCTCGAGCCCCCGCCAGCCGGGACACGCAGTCCCTGTCCCCAGCCCTTAACGCTGACGTTGTTTCATGTTCTTTCCCCAACGCTTTTGTATTTTTAATGATTTCAGTACCTGGAGAGGAAAGGGGATGGTGTGAGACCGGGCACCTCCAGAGCTGGAGGGAGACAGGCGGGTTCGGGCTGAGCTAAACACCCTCCCACTCCTTGCGCGCTGCTCGGGCCACGGAATGAGACTTCAAATCCACGCACAGCGACTTTCGGGTGATCTGAAGCGGTTCCGAGGCGGAAAACCAGGACAAAAAAAGAAAGGCAGGATATACCACACGCAATTTGTTTCATTTCAAATGCTCTGAGTTGCCCTCAGAGGTCAGCAATGTTTCACGCAAGGATTTTTCACGTTAATGATCCACGATCCCACTCTCATTTTCACATTTACGAATCTGTGATCAAAAACCCCGTAGCGTTTAGGGGGAAAAAAAACCCCAAACCGAAAAAATGTGGGCGAGTTTGGTGTGGTATTTTTTTCCCCCGTGTGGATTTGAGGAGCCTTCTGGTAGGGGTGTATTTTACAGAGCAAAATTGCTTTTGACAAACAAAACTGAATAAGTATTAATACATCAACCTGTGGCCTTTACCAGCCTAAAAGAGATAACTAACCAGAACGTCTCAGAAGGAGCTTTGGAGAAGGATTTTGTTTTATTTTAGCTCTCAAACCCTCTTCCTCAGCAAACAGAAAGCCTTTTTTGGGGCACGGCAGCAGGGTCATCCAACTCCCTGCATTTAGCCCGTGCCAGAAGGCTGGGGAAAAAAATATTGTCGGAATTAATTTCACGTTCCCTCTGACACACAAAGCACAGGCTCAGGCACTGAGATAATATTGCACTTGCTGGACGGTTTTCAGTGTGTCTGATCCCACAGCGACAGGATTTTCCAATTTGGATTGATCCTGACAGAAAACAAGCTCCATAAACTCCTCTAAGAGCCACAGCATTCCTGAATCGGTAATGAATTATAGTCAATAATATAATATTATAGTCTAGTATGGCAGTATTACTTAATAATACAACTGAATCATATAATAATATAACAATATAATATATCATGACGTTGCTATATAACAGTATTATCTATTAAAACATAACAGTATTATAATATTATACCATAAATAATGGAGAATAAGTGCTGGTGAAACACAGAGGAACCCCTGCCTTTAACTATACCAATCACCAGCTGATGCAGCGGAGGAATATCCTTGATGTTTCTATCCGATATCCTTGGTATTCCTATCAACTATCCCTGAGATTTCTCTTATTTAAATTAAAAAAAAAAAAAAAAGGTTTTGGAGCTTCCTGTTCCGCTGAGGATCCGGATTTTTATTCAGCAAAACGAACGATGCAAAATCGCACCCCTGTCATAAAAACGCACACAAACGCCCGGCAGCTTTGGCAACAAATTGGTAAAATAAATGGTTTTTAAATGTATTTTCAGGCCGGACCGTGATCACGGAGCTGGCGCTGAAGAGGATCGTGAGAGGAGCGGGGAAGGAGGAGGTGGAGAAGGTAAAACGGAGCAGGAGCGAATGGAAACCATCTCGGGGAAGGGCGGGGGGGCTCGGCCGGAGGATGCAGGTCTGGGGGGCCGGGGTAGTCCCGCTGGAGCTCCGCAGAGTGCTGAGCACCCCGGGGAGCATTTGCAGAGTGTTATTAATAGGGAACCCCCCAGTCCGCATCTCACCTGAGCCGGCTGCCCCCCACCCGCTCTGCTCCCCCTTTTCCTTTTCCTTTTTCTTTTCCTTTCTTTTTAATTTCTTCAATTTTTCCTTCATTTTTGTCCTTGTTCTTTTTCCTTTTCTTATTTTTTTTATTTTCTTTGTTATTTCATTTTTTCTTTTATCTTCCTTTTCCTTTTGCCTTTCCCCCCTTTACTTTCCTTAATCTTCTACCTCTCTTCCTTTCTTTTCACCCCCTTCTTCATTTTCTTTTTTCTTCTCGTTTTCCTCCTCCTTCTACTTTTTTTCCTTCGTTTTCTTTTCGTTATTCTTTTCGTTATTCTTTTCCTTCTTTGTTGCCTTCCCATTTTCCTCTCCTGCCTTTCCATCCCCGCTATGTCCAGGGACACATTCTCTCAGAGACCGGGTCTTGACCATCCCAACCCCTCGTGCTGTCCGGCAGCCCCGGGCAGAGCCGCGGGGGGATGCGGGGAGCAGGTGGAGGGGCTGCCCCGGGGAGAATCGCTTCCCGGGGGGATATTTTGCTTGGAAAAGCCTCCTCCAACACCTCATCCCCAGGGAGCAGGGGTGCGGGGCTGGCTGCGGCCGCGGGGGTGCGCGGGGTCCCGCCGCCCCGCCGGAGATGCTCCAGCTCCTGGGCTCCTCCGAGCGCAATTCCCGGGGGAAAAGGCTCTTCTGAGGGTGGGAAGGGACCCCCACACTCCCGGAAAAAACCGTCCCGTGGGATCGTCGGGGCAGGGAGAACCACACCTGCCTTCCCCGGCCGCCGTTCGATCGCCGGCTCCCCGCGGGCTGCGGAGGCCTCTCCGCCGGGCTGAGAACGGCGAACTCGTCGCACGGACCCCCCCACGGGGGCTGCGGCCGGGTGAGTACCGTGGAGGGTGAGGGAATCGCGGGACTCCCACCCCACTGCGGTGTTCAGCTCCCGTTTAATCGATCCGCTCCCTTTTCCCGGCGCTTTTTCCAGCGCTCAGGCGGCACCGCCTGCCGCGACCCCCGCGTGGGTTCAATCCCCCGTCTCAGGTGGGTGGGGGGCAGAGGAGGGGGCGTCAGAGTGGGTACCCCCAGGGGGCTTCTCCCCGTGCCCGTCCGCGCGTGGATGCCGTTTGTGTGGGTGCCCGCGCTGCCGGGGCCGAGCCCGGGCCCGGGGTGGTGGTCGCTGCCCCCCCGCCGGCCCCCCTTTAAAACCCACTGCGGAGCGGCCTTTCCACGCCGCTGCCCCCGCCGGGCGCCCGCCTGGCCCCCCAACCTTTCAGTCGTTTGCGGGGAAACACTCACGATCTTCCCACCGACCTCTCCTTGGGGAGGGGACAGCAATCCACAGGAATGTCCCGAGCACTCGCCCCATCCGCGAAGCTGCCCTAGGGTGCTATTTTTTTTTTTTTTGGGGGGGGGGGGGAAGGCGGATTTCACTGCCGGGTGGGCGGCAGCATGTCCACAGGGGAGCCCCCCCGGGAAGGTCTCCGTGGGTG
This sequence comes from Platyrinchus mystaceus, assembly GCA_035041135.1. Classification (NCBI taxonomy): domain Eukaryota; kingdom Metazoa; phylum Chordata; class Aves; order Passeriformes; family Tyrannidae; genus Platyrinchus; species Platyrinchus mystaceus. Next base: position 4,874,354 of record JAWWLV010000121.1, on the reverse strand, counting down.
CCCCCGCCCCCCAAAGCACGACCCTGCCCCGGCGGAGCCCCCCGCGCTGCCCCCGCCCGTGGATCCCGTCGGGGCTGGAGACGGGGCAGGTGCGTGTCCGCGTCCCGCGTGGGAACAGCGCGGGGAGGGAGCCGGGGGGACCCTCACGCCTTAAGGGGGGCGGGCGTTGGGACCCCCACGGTGGATCCCGCTCCGCCTTCCCGCAGCTCGGGGGGTGCGCGGGGGGGTCCCACGGGGGTGGCGGGGCTCGGGCCCCGAGGGGGCGGGCAGAGGGTACCGGCCCCCCCCGTCCCTCCTCGCCGCGGCCATTTAGGAGCGGGCGGGAGCCAATGGGCGGCGGCGCCGCCGCCGTGACGGCCGGGATTGACGTGATTCCCACGTCAAATTGATCCCGAGGAGCGGCGGGGGCTCCCCGCGAGCGGGGAACCGGCCCGGCGCCGCCAGGACCCCCCGGCCGCCGGCTCCCCGCAGCCCCCGCCGCCCCCCGGGCTCTCTATGCTGGGGCAGGCGCTGCCCCCTCCCCGGGCGGAGCGGCGCGACCCCCGCGCCGGGCGATGGGTGAGTGCGGCCGGCTCCGGGACGGCTCCGCCGGGCTCTTGGCAAAGCCGGGGGAGGGCACCGGGCAGAGGGGAGGCGGCGGGTGGGGGTCCGGCCCGGAGGGTCCCGGCCCGCAGCGCCGGGGCCGGCACGACGTGCCCGGCCGGGAGGGCTCCGGTTCCCCCGTTCTCCCCGCTCCTCCCTTCGCTTTCGCTCTGCTCGCCGCTTGCGGCTCTTTCTCCCGTTCTCGCTCTTTCGCCTTTTCATTTTTGTTCCACTCTCCTTTTTTCTGTCCTTTTTTTTTCCCTCCTCGTTTCTCATTTTTCTTTTTATCTCATATTTCCCCGTGACTTTCCCCCCCTTCTTTTTTACTGTCTGACCTTATTTTCTCTGTCTCTATTTCTCCTTTTTCTCTGTTTCCTTCCTTTTTTCTCCTGCCCCTTCTCCTTTCCACTCTGCTTTTTTTTCTCCTTCTCTCTTTCCCTCTCGTTCTCATTTTCTTTTCCCTTTCCCACCCCGTTCCCTTTCTTTCCTTACATTTTTTTTCCCCCCTTTCCCTTTCTCATCCCTTTCCTTCTCCTTTTTTTTTCCCCTTTTCCTCCTCCTTTTTCCTCTTTCCCCTTCCCGCGGCAGCGCCGTCCCACTCCCGCTCGCTGTCCGGGCATCCCGCGGGGACCACAACGGGCGCGCCCCCATCCCATCCATGCCATGCCGTGCCATGCCACGCCATGCCATCCCATCCATGCCATTCCCGCAGAGCACACGTACGGCGAGGTGAACCAGCTGGGCGGCGTGTTCGTGAACGGGCGGCCGCTGCCCAACGCCATCCGGCTGCGCATCGTGGAGCTGGCGCAGCTCGGGATCCGGCCCTGCGACATCAGCCGCCAGCTCCGCGTGTCCCACGGCTGCGTCAGCAAGATCCTGGCCCGGTACCACGAGACGGGCTCCATCCTGCCCGGGGCCATCGGCGGCAGCAAGCCGCGGGTCACCACCCCGGCCGTGGTCAAGCACATCCGCGACTACAAGCAGGGCGACCCCGGCATCTTCGCCTGGGAGATCCGCGACCGGCTGCTCGCCGACGGCGTGTGCGACAAGTACAACGTGCCCTCGGTCAGCTCCATCAGCCGCATCCTGCGCAACAAGATCGGCGGGCTCGCCCCGCCCGGCCCCCCGCCCGCTCTGCCCTGCGGCCACATCTACCAGTACCCGTACCCCGGCCCCGCCGCCCCGCCGCCCGCCAAGGCCGCCGGCCACCCGGCCGCGCCCCTCGGGGCTCCCCCCGTCGGGCTGCCCCGCTCCTGGCCCTCGGCGCACTCCGTCACCAACATCCTGGGCATCCGCACCTTCGTGGAGCAGGCGGGTGGGTACCACCAACGCCGGCCCCGCCCGGCCCGCGGCAGTCGCGCTTCCCCCCTCCCGCCCCCTCGGTTTTGATCTTTATTATTATGATTATTAAGATGTCTGTTCTTTTTTTTTTTTTTTTAAATTTTCTTCGAGGTCTTTGTATGTTTCGATTTGTTTTTTTATTCGTTCCGCGGGTTTCGTTCGGTTCGTGCTTTTTGGCTTGTTTTGTGCTTTTTTTTTTTGCTTGTTTCGGGTATTTTTCTATTAGTGTCGTGCCTTTTTGCCGGTTTCGTGACTTTTTGTTGTTTCGTGCTGTTTTGCTTGTTTCGTTCTTTTTTTTTTTGTTTCATTTTTTTGGTTTATTTCTCTTTTTTTTTGTTTGTTTGCTTTTCTGGTTTCTTTTTTAAATTTTTTTCCCCGCTTGTTTAGTATATTTTGCTTTCTTTTTCTTCCTTTTTTTTTTTTTATTTCGGGATCCGAGGGCCACCCCCCGCTCCATCAGCCCGTCGGGGGCGGCGGGGCCAGATGCGGCCTCGGCTCAGCCACATCTTGAACTTTTTATGAAAAATGTGGAAAATATTTTCGTGGGGATGATAGATTGCCGACCGCAAATTCGGAGCCCTGAATTTCCCTTCGCGAAGGGGAAATATATATATGTGTGTATATATATATATATATGGAAAGGGGGTAAAAAGGGGGAGGAAAAAAAACAGAGGAGGGGGAAGAGGAGAAGACGAGGCACCTCGGATGGGCCTCCGGGATACCCCGGGAAATTGTCCCGGTTTTGGGGCTCCCGGAGCAGTGGGAGCGCCGAGCCCCTCCGACTCCGGGGAGGGGACACGGGACGTGACAGGGGGGTGCGGGTCCTTTTATCCTTCCAAAAGCCCGAGTAAATCAACCGCATGCGTTTTGCCCCGTGCAATCATTTATCCTTAAAATTCCGATGTCAGTTTTATAAATCTCCTTCGTCAGAAGAGAAATTGGGCCCCCTAAATTACCGGGGGTTGGAAGTGACGGGGGAAAGGGATGGAGAGCCGGGTTTGGGGGGGACGCCACAGCCCCTCCCCACGGCGTGCTACCCAATTTCAGTGCAGGGGACTGTGGCCCGGGATGCTGGAGGACACTGGGAGGGAATGAGAATTCCTGTGCCCCCTCTCCGTGGGTTTATACAACCAGGCATTTGTAAACCCGGGATTTCCCCCTCTTTCAGCCCAAAACCTGCTCGGGCAGGGCCCGGGAGGGTCGAGGGCTGACGTTTTGCTCCCCAGGGGCTCTGGCTGGCACAGAGGGGGCTGCCTACCCCCCAAAAATGGAAGAGTGGCCCAGCGTGAACAGGACGGGCTTCCCCGCCCCGGGCCAGACGGTCAACGGGCTCGACAAGGCGGCCATGGAAGGGGACATCAAATACCCGCAGGTGACTGCTGGGGGGACAGGGGGGGACAGGGAGAGGGGCAGGAGGGGACAGGGAGAGGACGGCGTGGGCATTAGCGGGGCAGGAAGAGGGGCAGGGAAGAATCAGGGAGGGGACAAGGAGGGGACAGGGAAGGCGCAGATTTCCCACCGCTCCCATTCCCCCTCCTCCCGTCCCCCGCCTCCCCGAGGGGGACCCCGACCCCCAGAGCCGGGCGGGCTGTTCTGAGCGCTCCCCCCCCTGTCTTTGTGCCTGTTCCCAGCCCGGCCCGGGGCTCTCCTCGATGGGCACCTTCCTGCCGGCCTGTGCCTACCCCCCCTCCACCCAGCCCGGCGTCTACGGCGGCTCCCCCGGCGGCTACATCGGGCCGGGCCCCCCCTGGCAGCCGCAGGGGACCCCCCTGGCCCACCACGGCCACGGCGTGACCGTCCACGGCGGCGACCTGGCCACGGCCATGGCGTTCAAGCAGCCCGGGAGGGAAGGTGAGCGGGGGACAGCGCGGGGGGACAGCGCGGGGGGACAGCGGGGGGAGATGCGGACCCGGCCGGGGAGGGGGGGGCTCGGCAAGAGGGAGAGGGGCGGGACGGGGGTGAGAGGTTGGGGAGGGTCCCCCCACTTGAGTCCCCCCTCGGTGTTCCCCTGGTCCCCGTCCAGCCCCTCCAGCCTGAGCCGGCACGTCCCGATCATAAACTGGAAATCGTTTTTCCTCCTCGCTCGCTGGGAACAGCCAGGGAAGCGGGAGAACCCCTCGCTGTCCATCCCCATGGAATGTCGGGGTGCGGCAGAACAGAGCAGGACCTTTTTCCCGACATCCCCCCCCCCTCCCCCCCCGAATTAACAAGTCGGGAGCCTTGGAACGACACGGAAAGGCATAAATCTTGACTGGGAATTCTTAATTCCTAGTAATTAGCTATTAATTATTAAGTCGCAGCAATTATTTAACGATTTCTTAATAATTACTAATTACTATAAGTAACTATTATTTTATTTAATTTGCTCCCTGAACTAATAATTAATAATTTCTCTCCGAACGCTCCCCCGGGAGTCCCAAGGGAGCAATTTGAGGCTGTTAAATGGGGCGGTTGTTTTGTCTCCTGTTAATTATTTCGTCTCATTTATGGACCTCTATTTCCTCGATGGGCGGATTCGTTTTTAATATCCCGATTTTTCCGCCCTGGGTATAAAATCCCCATTGATATTTTTGGCCTTTTCAGGCAATATTAGGATTTCCGTTATTTTAATTATTTTGTAATTAATTCCCTACTTATTAATCCATTTTCATGTAGCTTTTCTGGGGGTTTAATATTTTATTTCTTTTTGTTTGGTTTTTTATCCTTTCCCATTTCTGTCTCGTTCAATCTGTTGCGAGTAATCAAGGGGTGAAAAGAGATAATTTAAATCGATTACTTAAAGGGAAAAAAAAAAGAGGGAGAAACAAGGGGAAGGAAGGAAAAGGAATGAAAGAAACTGAGGGGGAAAAAAGGAAAGAAAAGAAGGATATAAAACGACCAAAGGCAGATATCCGACCTGTGCATACTTAGTGTATTTTTGAGGTATTTTAAGTGACTTGTAGCCCGAATTTTCTGATTTGCCTATTTTTAAGCTGTTGTGCCCAAAAGCTCCCAAACTTTTCTAAACGTTCGTGGGGTTTTGTTTTGCGTGTTATTTTGTTGTTGTTGTTGGAGTTTTTTTGCTTGGGTTTTTTGAATTTATTTTTCTCTTTCAAAGCGCTTTTTTTTTAAAAAAAAATATTATTTATTTTTATTTATTTCGAATCGGTTTTCTGGTTCTGCGACTTATCCGGGCCATCCCAAATATTGGATTATCTGGCAAAAAGCCTCAACTCGCCCTGCCCAGAGCTGGGGACTGGAGGAGAGAGGGTGTTCGCCCAGTGGGGTGGGCTGAGGGGGGAGTTCCTGGTCCCCGGTACCTGCAGCGAGTGTAGAGAGCGGGGAAGGGGTGGAAAGAAGGAATGAAAGACCGAGAGACAAAACTCAGCCGGGCAATTTCACCCTCCAATTTCAGCCCTTTTCCAAATTCACGGATTTTCACTGAAAACTCTTTCACTGCTTATCCCTCGGCAGCCCCGGGATAAACATCCCCCTCTCCGAAGGTGGGGGGTGCGGGGGGATTCCCGTGGCCTGGGCCAGCCTTGGGCGGAGCTGGGGCTGGGATGGAGCTCGGCAGGAGTTTCACTTCCACCGGAACGGTGTGATGGTCCCATCCCCTTCCTCTCCCCGGCACTGGCAGCACAGTCCTCTCCCAGGGCACTCCAACTTTAAGGAAGTGCGTGGGATGTGCCCCGTGTGTGGCTGGGACTGCTGTGGGTCCCCTCCCCAGGTAAATCCCTGGCGATGCCCTCACCACGGTCCCTGTCACTGGGGGGATTCATTCCCCTTTTTCCTGTGTTCCTCCTGGATACAAGGAGCCTGGCAGGCCCTTTCCAAAGGGGGCTGGATGAGGAGTCCTGTGGGGCAGAACTGCTCCTGGGGGGCTCTTGGAGGAGGGTCTACATGCTCGGAGTCCATCAAGCCCCTGCCTTGTTGTCTGGTTTTTTCCCTCTCCACCTTTCTTGCAGTCGTGGACAGAAAACCCACCAGCCCTGTGGGGAAACCTCCGGACCCTCTAAGCACCATCCATGGACTCTCTATCCCAACCTCCTCGTCCTAGAGCCCTGGAACAGCCTCGAGAGACAGGGACTCTTGGAATAAGCACCTGCAAACTGCAACTGAAGCCTGAAGTGCCATCGAACTGTACCCACAGTGCCACTGCCGCTGCAGGGACGAGGAGACGGCCTGGGCAGTGAGAGGTGACTTTCTCCCGGTCAGGACATTCCCAGAGGGACACTTTACCTCCATTGGATTGGAAAGGGTGACAGAAGAGACTCAGTCTTCCTTCTTTATTTTGTATTTTTTACCCCTTGCTTTCAGTTGTTCTTTCTCGTTCCCCATGTCCCCGAAGGCTGTTGGATGCAGTGAGTGCCTCTGCCCTCTGGGAGCATCCCTGGCTCTGTCCCAGCCCCAGGGAGCAATTCCTGCCTCTCCCATGCCGGAGCATCCGTGCTGGAGCCCCTTCTCCATCCACCTTCCAGTGCCTCTGCCCCAGAATAGGAACGGACAAATGTGCCACAATGTTTTGTGATATATTTTTCTAATAACAAGCCTTAATAAAAAGTGACAGCTGTGGGCACAGGCTGCTGACCTCCCTCCCCCTCTCCCTCCCTCCCTCGGGGTCTGGCTGAGCACCATCCCTTCTCCCAGGGCCTCCCAGCTTCAGGCAGCAACTGTGAGTGGTGGAACCCCGTGGGATCTCGGGTGCACTTGGAACCACCCTGTGCCAGGCCTGTGTTTGTGCCCCCACCCCAATGCCAGTGCGTGGCAGCTCTGCACCCCACGTCTCATCCTGGGGTTCTCCCGCATCCAGGGGGTCCGTGGCCTCCCTGGGTGACTCCTGGAGGGGCTACAGGGCAGTCCTGGCCACCTCCCACCCACCTCACCTGATCCCGGGGGGGCTGGTGGGGGCTGCCCACCCAGCAGGGCTTGTGGCCCCGTCACCCGCTCCTGCCCAGCCGGCTGGGGCGGTTCGGGATGGGCTCCATGGGCTCCTGCATTCCCTGGCTCCACCAGCCGCTGCCACTGGCGTCGGTCCCTTCATTGTCTGGAGAAGGGGAAGGTCCTCCGGCGGGGCAGGGAGGAACTATCCTGGCAGGAGAATACACGCCTGGCTCTCTGCTCTCCCTCTCTCTGCGGGAGGGAGAGCGAGAGGGAGGGGGCTGCCAAACACATCCCACCGCAGGAAGTTAGTTTGTCTTCATCCTCGGGGTGGCAAGAGTCGGTTTTGCCTCTGCTGCTGCAAAACCTCCAGCCAGAGCCGGGCTGTGCATCCCACGCCAAAGCTCGCCAGGGGAAAGGAGGGAATTTTAAGTAGGTGAGAGCATTGTCCCAGGGCAAGGTCTGCTGCCAAACTGACTGGATTCTGAAGGATGTGAGGGCGGAGGAGTCACCTGGAACAGAGGCCTGGTTAGTCCCTTGCCAGGTTTATCCGTTTAAGGCTACATTCCAGCGTGTGGCAGAGCAGCTTTGGAACGCTGATGGGCAGCAACACCCTTAAAGCATCGGTGCTTTAAGGTGCATTTTGCTGCGTGCCCCACTGTGGCTGCCCATTCGCCACCCCAGGTAGGATGGGCGGCGCTCCTGCACCCTTTGCGGGCTCTCACTGGGCACGGGCAGCCACGGGAGCATCACCCGAGGGCAAGGACTGTGTCCCGAGCCCCGGGACCTCGGCCTGCAGCCCCATCCGTGTGCTGTCAGGTGGAATTTGCCACCAGAGGGAGACCCCCCTCCGCTGCAGCCGGCGGGGAAGCCTCACCTTCCCGGCAGGAACAGACTGACGCATGGAGAGTATTCCCAGCTGTTCCGCTGCAGGTACTGAGGGCTGGGGGGGCCACAAGAGCAGCCGTGGCTTTTGTTCACTCAGCCTTCTGGTTCCTGCTCTTTTCTTGGCTGTGGGACCGGCAGCAGCCCCTACTAAAAATTGTGATTTTAAAGATTTTGTTTGGAGAAGGGATTTTTCTCATTAAAAAATGCAACCCCCAAACGTGTCTCCGTGCCCAGCAGGATTTCTGGTGCAGGCAGAGCAACCAAAAAGCCAGACCCGGTGGCCTGAACCAGGCAGATCCACTGTCATCTTTTGGTGACAGGACACCATGGCTTGGTGTCCCCAGTGAGGAGGGTTAAGGAAAAGCCTTGCTAGGTGGAAAACACTGTATTCCCTCGGGAGCAGGTGGAACCCTTCCTGGAGGTCAGCAGCCACGGGGAGAATCCTTGGAGGAGCTCAGTGCCTGCCCCACATACCTCAGGTAAGTCATTCCCTGCCATGGAAGAATTCTGGGAGCAGAGATCCCAAATACATCCCAAAATACAATCAGCCCCTTCAGCAGGGTGATGTGAGGTGCTGCTCTGACCCTCCATGAGCCAGGTCACAGCAGATTCCTGCTGCACAGGCAGACTGACAGAACCCAGGGAAAATCAGACCTGACAGGAGCAGAACTTTTGGGGTTGATGTAACAAAGCGAGAGGGTGGAAACAATAAGCTCTGACGCTTCTGCAGTGATGGTTTTGTCAAAATTGACACCACCCCTTGGAATGTGTCAATTCTGATGAACTGGTGTTCTCTCTGTCTGAAAAAAAACCCTAAACCCCAGGTTAAAACTGGCCAAGGACCCCTCACATGGGGGCCAGTGTTCTGTAAGTGCTACTCGGGTTGGAAAACGGCCAACAAACAACTCTCAGAATTAGACTGGTGCAAATCTTTTGGGCTCTGTGTAACTAAATCCTCATCCTTGTGGAGGAACACACAAGAATCCGAGCCTGGCTCTAGAGAAAAGTTGCAAATCCAACCATCATTTGCAAAGTTATAAACCTGCCCACCACTGCTTAAGCTGCGTTAGAAAGTGGGAATTTGATTCCCAGATCACTCGGGCACTTCGTAACATTTCCTCTTAACAAACAGGTTTTCAGTTTAGGTGGGGGCCTGGGCTGGACCAGCCCACCAGCAGGTTTCTGGTCATGCTGGTGGCCATGGAGACCTTCCCCATAACCCTTCCTGGCTGCTCACAGCCCATGGCCAAAGAAAACCCCAGCTCAGCTCCTCATTTCACAGCTTGAGATGCCCAATAACCGTGCCCAGTCACAGGGTCTTCTAGAAGAGCATTGATTTCCTTGAGGGGTTCCTGAGGTGTGGAGCCACCAGAAAAATAGATTGATTCTTACACTGCCAACAATTTCTAGGGAAGAATCCAGCTTACTTGTATTAGTTTGAGCAAACCAGGAAGTTTTCACTGGAATTAGATGACTGTGGTACTGAAAGTCACCCCTTTGCCCAGTGTCTGCCTGCTGAGCTCTGCCCTTCCCTGGGGGATGGCTCTGGGATGAAATCCCCCAGCCCTGCACGGAGAGAGCAGCGTCTGTGTTCCCCAGGGAGTCCCAGAAGTGATGGTGATAATCCCCCCAGCTGCAGTTCTGTCACGGAGGGCCCCGCTGACGTCGGCACCTCGTACAGCTGCGATATTTATGTCGTTGCTCGGTGTCCCAGCCGGCTGCTCCGAAAGTGAGAGCCTGGAGAACAG
>JAWWLV010000121.1:4830414-4856819 GCA_035041135.1 Platyrinchus mystaceus | reverse complement strand
TCAGGGATGGAGAAGATCCAGGGAGAACAGTGCCAGCTCCAGGCAGGTGGAAATCTGAAGGTAGAGAGGGAGGGAATCATGGAACGGTTTGGGATGGAAGGGACCTTAAAGATCATCTCCTTCCACCCTCTGCCACGGGCAGGGACACCTTCTAGTGGACCAGGTTGCTCCAGCCTGGCCTTGGACACTTCCAGGGATGGGGCAGCCACAGCTTCTCTGGGCAACCTGTGCCAGGACCTCACCACCTGGAATTAGGAGTTTTTCCCTAATATCCCACCTAGCCCTGCCCTCTGTCAGTGTGAGGCCGTTTCCCTTGTCCTGTCCCTCCAGGCCCTTGGCCAAAGCTCCTCTCCAGCTCTCCTGGAGCCCCTTTAGGCCCTGGAAGGGCCCAGAGATGCCGACACCCGTTCCCAGCACCTGGGTCTGGTGGCCACAAATCTCCTCGTTCTCCAACATCCAAGAGGAAAACTGTGCTGTCCCATCAAGCACAAGGGCTCCTCTGGCCCTTCACCATGCTCATCCCGAGGGAAAAGCAGCAGGATCTCTCCTCACCACAGAGGCTGCAGAAGAGCTGAGCCGATAATGGATTTTTTGGCTCCCTGACCAAACCGAACTGAAAAACACCCCACCACATGTGGAATCTCAGCTTTTGGGGGGAAAAAAATATAAAACCCAAAACATGTCATGTTGGGTCAACCTGAAACATCCCCAGTACTTTGTTTTGTTTTGCTGAGTTATTTAACTCTTTTGTTCTAACTTTTGTCTGTTAATTTAGGTCAAATTGGAAATAAACAAATGCTGTTTGGAAACAAAAGGCTTGAAGGTTTTGCTTGGGAAATGTCAAAGGCTTTAGCAAGTCTAAAGAGAAATGTTTTGACATTTCCCCAAAAAAGAAAAGGAAAATCCGTGCTTTTTTCTAGCTGAAATCAATAGCTGAATTTGACCCGAAAGTGTGAAGAGTTTCTCTTTTCTTCTGAAATTCCATTTTTAAATGTAATTACTTTCAGGGGCAAAAGAAAAAAAAAATATCCTATGCCCCAAGCATAATTCTTTTCTCCACCAGAATGCCTGGGCTGTGTGTATTGGATGAGCTGGACACATGGAATGGGGAATGGAGTACCCATGGCTACACCTTTTCCAACAGCCATTCAGAGAAATAAATTATATTTATAATATTTACAATATTACCACAGGAGAGATAATTCTTTTTTTTTAGGGAAGACCCTCTGCAAATCACTTCAACCCCCTTTTCCTTCCTCTGTGTGCCCTGGTTAAACCCTGGCCAGCTGTTTTCCCCAGGGAATAGCCAAGGTCTCCCGAGCTCCGTGGGGATGCTGGTGGTGCTGCTGCTCGGATGCATTTCTGGATGGGGTCCCCTCTCTGCTGTTTCCCCCCATCGATGCCTGCACTCATCACAAGTCATCCAGCTGCTCCATCCTCGGGGAGGTGTTGATGGAAGTGGGTTTGCAGTGTCCTGGGATACAGCTGGGGGTTGGAGCACTCACGGAATAAATTATCAGCTGGTGAGAAACGTGTTTGGGCAACAGGGAGAGACAATAGATGAGATAAAAAGGGGTAGAAGTCAGGCCTGTTTTTCCTTAATATCCAGTGTAAAGCTGCTCTCTGTCAGTGTGCAGCCATTCCCCTTGTCCCATCACTCCAGGTCCTTGTAAATAGTCTCTCTCCGTGTTTCTCTTGGGCTCCCTTCAGGTACTGCAGGTCACCCCAAAACCTCCTTTCCAGGCTGAACATTCCCAGTTCTCTCAGCCTTTCCCTCTAATCAACTGAATGGCCTCCTGTGGACTCTCAGCTGGCAGAGCTGCTCCCATCTCCCACGCCTTTTCCAGGCTTGGAACTAAATGATGCTTAAGGTCCCTTTCAACCCAAACCTGTGGCATCAAAACTTCTGCTGCTTGGATGGCTCATAAAGCTTCAAGTGAGGCCCATGTCCCTGTGCCAGCCAGGAATGGCTACTTTAATTCCACAATAAGTCACAATAATTCCTTAATTCAGTACTCAACACGAGTTCAAGTCAAGCTCCCATTGCTTTTGAGCCCACGATCCCTGTGCATCCTGCTTAGCAGAGTTTGGGGAAACACCTGCCCAAGGATTTGACTTCAGCCTCACTCCCATGGCTTTTGGGCCCTGGAATGTCAAATTCAATCCTTGCTTTATTTTTTCCTGCCTGGCCAGGCAGGTCATGTAGTGCCATAAACCCCCCCCCAAAAAAAAGGCCACATTGGTGACATATTTTAGTCTTTTTTTCCTGATGCTGCTTTCCCCCCCAACCCCTCCCTCCCCTCCCTTTTAGCTGTGCTTGACAAATGAACAGAAATGTGGGGATGAAAGAGAAGGACAGAGGGAGGCAGAGATAGAAGAGTAAACAACGATAGTTTTAAGCATAACAAATTGAACAAATATCATAAGGAAATAATCAAAACGAATGTCCCTTGTTCCAGATGCTGAAATGCTTTGTAAATCCCGCTGGAGGAGAAAGGTATCCTGGCTTCAGTTGCCTTTTTTTTTTTTTTTTTTGATGCAGTGGCTTCCTCAGCTGGGCTTATCACTTGCAGAGCTGGATTTTGGGGTGGAAAATCCCGTAGGCTCAGAAGGCTGGGATGCAGTTCCCGGTATTTTGACTTTGGGATGTTGAACTCCGTCCTGCCAGGTATGGCCAGGGCAGGTGAGCACAAGGCTGGAGGGGTTTTACCCCAAAAAAGGGGCAAATTTAGCAGTTTTTTATGGAAACCTCCCCTCCTGGCCATCCCAGTCCTCCCAGCAAACCTGCTGCTGGAGAGCAACCCCGAGTGCTAATTGGATTGTATCAAAACTGCATATTTCATAAACATTACATCATTTCCTTGCTGCTTTCAGCAGACTGATTCAACAAATGTTTTCTATTTTACTCCGGGACTCAAACATGAGATGGGCTCAGAACTTGGCAGTAATTTACTTGCAGCTTAAATTTATGACATATACGAACATTTATATTCATTTAAAATGAAAGGCAGAGCTGCACAAACATTTTTCATCTTTTTTTTTTAACTATATGTGCTGGCTTTACCTTCTGTAGGAATTATTATATGTCTAGTTATATATAGCCAAGGGAAAAAGAGAGAAAAAAAAAATCAGTTCTTAGACTTCAGGGGGAAATGTGTACAATTAATATCAGTTTACACATCTGTAATAACATAAAATATATACACCCGAGGTTCTGTGTCATGGCATAAATCATAAAAGGGTCATAAAGAGTTATTTAAGAACCTTGTAACAGATTTTATTAAATAACACTATCAAATATTAAAGCTGTGTGTGAATGAGTGCTGGGGAAGGGCTGTGTGAGCTCCCTTTGCCCAGTCTATGGCTGTAAACAAATTTTCCCAATACAGACTAAAAAGCTGGAGCAGATCCTTAGCTAGTTCCAATAAAGAGTGATCAGCTGCCTACTCCAGTTTATCCAAGCTGTGGAATAAGACCTTTTTTTGTGCAAAATCCCTGTGGTCTGAGAGAGATGATGGTGAAGGGACTTTTTGCCTAAGCAGCGGTAAGAACTCCGGGATTAAAAAGCAGAGGTGCTTTTTAATCCCAAAGAGAACACCTGGAATTGTTCAAGGACAGCTTGAAGAGCCTGGTCTAGTGGAAGGTGTCCCTGCCCACGGCAGGGGGTTGGAACTGGATGGGCTTTGAGGTCCCTTCCAACCCAAACCGTTTTGGGATGAAACCCCTCTGCTTGCACAGGTGCGCTGGGAATTCCCAGTGCCACCCAAGGGATGCTGCTTTCCCAGCCCCAAAAACACAGGGCAGGCATCTGGGTGACTCTCCCCTAATCCCACCTCAGTTCCTGAGGCACCAGACCTTAAAATCAGGTATTACTTTCACAGGAAAAATGTTTGGAAGTGCCCCCAGCGATCCCCCCCCCCGTTTGCCAAAAGGTTTATTTCCCTCTTTCCTTCCTTTCGGGGTTTGGTGTGGAAGGCTTGAGAAAACCGGCTTTCTGAAGCAGAGGGGTAGGAAATATAGTGCCAATAAAGTTTTATATCCTTTCTCTAATATATATTTTTTAAAAAAATATATAATTTCTCTCGTTACATGGGTTTTTTTGTGAACATGGAGTACCTGAGGCTGCAGTAGTGTATGAAGGTTTTACTGGCACCCATTTGGGGTGGGGTAAGAAAACCCTCCTCTCCACTCCTTGTAAAAGCTTTAATAAAATAAAATTATAGAGCATTTAGGGGGAAATTAATATCTAATTTTACTGAATACCAGAATACTGCCAAGCTGGCTCAGCCCCTCCATAAATAAAGGAGCAAACAGAGGAGTAAATGAATTCAACCAGGCCAGATTCCCACTGCCCTGGGGAGACAGGAATTCCATCCCCATCAGCCACCAGGAAAAACCATGGGCAGGATGGAGATGGACCTGCCAGTGCTGGGAAAGGCCCTGCCCCTCATTCCTTTCACAGATCCTTGTGCCAATTATCCATGGAGCAGCATTCCCAGGGCAGGGATCTCCTGCTGCCTCATCCCTCTCCTGCTCCCATGGAAGACTTCCAAGGGTGATCCGAGCTGCCCTGGGCAGTCACCTTCCTTTCCCATGTGAGGCCAGGCAGGGTGAGATCAGTAGGAACATGGGAAATAGGGGCTGGAATTTCAGGCACAGGCAGGAAAAGGGGAACAGATCACGTGGAGTAAATCTACCCGGGACAGGAAGATTCTGGTGCTGTTTTATGGGGCATTTTTTAACGGGGAATTCAGGAATTGGGGCATCCAAGTGGGAGGAAGTTCAGCTGCTGAGCCAGGGCAGAGAAGATCTCCAAGATATCCCAGAGAAAGGGGGTTCTGCCTTTCAGCCAAGAGAAGTGAAAGCAGAGAGGAGACATAAATCCTGTCAACACCAACATCTCAGGGATGGAGAAGATCCAGGGAGAACAGTGCCAGCTCCAGGCAGGTGGAAATCTGAAGGTAGAGAGGGAGGGAATCATGGAACGGTTTGGGATGGAAGGGACCTTAAAGATCATCTCCTTCCACCCTCTGCCACGGGCAGGGACACCTTCTAGTGGACCAGGTTGCTCCAGCCTGGCCTTGGACACTTCCAGGGATGGGGCAGCCACAGCTTCTCTGGAAAACCTGTGCCAGGGCCTCCCCACCCTCACAGGGAACAATCCCTTCCCAATATGTCACCTGAATTTCCCCTCTTTCTGTTTGAACCCATTCCCCCTTGTCCTGTCACAACACCTCCTGGTGAAATGGTATCACTGATGGTGAATTCCTGATGAGAGGTTCCCACACAAGCCACGGTCACAAAAACTCCCCCGTTTCGTGGCTTTCTGAGGTTGTGGAAGGTGTGTCCCCACATGTGAAGCTCCAGCACAAAGATATCCTCACCATCCCACGTTTTTGAGGCAGCAGAAGTTCAGAGAGCAGGAATAACCCCTCCCAAGCACTGAGTCCTCCACCCTTCCAGCCCAAAGCCCTTCAGCCAGGCAAAAGGGGGAAGCGGAGCTCGCCGGGGATCCCTCCTGTTTCCAATAAAAACATGTTTTGGTTTGGTAAATATCAGCAATAGAGCCATTGGTTATATATAGACTGAAAACAACTTGCTTGTGTTATTATATCAAAGTCATTAGGCATCACATTCGATATTCAGACGGGATTAATTCCATATATTCCATGTATTCCATGGAAACCGGGGTGGGGGGGGGTAGCAAAAGGGGCCTGACTCAAACAAAATAAACCAGGCTGCCTTTGGAGATATTGGTTGCAGATAATCCAAGCTTTTTTTGATTAAAACCTAGAAGAATTTGAATAAGAATGCATTGTTTGGAATCCATTTCCACTGGTCTCCCAAAGAATTCCTCCTGCAGATAGATGTGGTTTGAGTTAACAGGCGAAGGATTAAAAAAAGACCTCGGTTTGGGCTAATTCTGGTAATTATATATTTTTTGGTGAACGTAAATGGATTCAGTATAATAGGGCCTGATTGGAAAATTACCTGTTGGAGATGGGAAAATGAAAGAAGCTGTTGGACACGAGGCTGCAGAGCTGTTGGGATTCAGTGGGATCCGAGCTCGGAGCGCGAGTCTGTTTCAATAAAAACGTTGATTCGAAAATTGTGGTTTTTAGCAGGCTGGTATTTGATCCATTAAAACCCTATTGGTTCCATCCTTGCTGCTTGAAATGGGTCGGTACGAAGCATGAAATGGGCATGTGTCGGGAATTACTCGGGGTAAATAAGGGGAGAGGGAACAACGGAGCGAAGCGGCAGCTCCGGAGCCCGAAAAACCCGGAGCGCTCCCACGTCACAACGGGCACAGGACCCAACGTGGCCACTGGTGTCACTGGGAGGAGGATCCGGCCCCCGGAATGCAAAGATGGAAAATATCTGCTTTATTAGCTCAGCCCATCCCGGGGATTGTTCCGCAGAGAACGGGCGGAATTGCTTTGTCTGGCGCGAATCCGCGTTATCCCAGTGACAGGGATCCCACCGCTTCCCTCGGAGGACTTTTCCACATTCTAATTGATCTGATTGTTAGGAAATTGTTCATAAAATTAAGAATCTTGGAAGTAAATGAGGGAAGCCAGGCAGAACAGCTCAGCACAGAGAGCCACAGCCATATGGAACGAGTTAGGCTGGGGAAGGCAGGCGAGCTGTATAAATGAGTTCAAGAGACACTCAGATTTATTTCTGGAGAAGGAAAGGGACTGGGAGCATGGAGAGAAGCAGGGAGGTGGGTTTAGCAGGCATTTAGAACAGGAAGGCAGGCTTGGAGGGAGGACATTCACGGGGAGAGCACTCAGAGGATGTTTTTCCAAGGGCTTCTCGTTTTTCTGGACTCTTGGCATGTGAGACAGTCCCACTCCCTGGTGCAGAGAAGGGGAGAGAGGGTCCGTTTTTGCTGGCAGAAGGTTTTATTTCAGTGAGAATTCAGCTGGAGAAGTGGGTTATGCACTGTGGGGACTTTGCTCCTGTCCTGCCCCTCTCTCAGCCTTAACCCCCACTGTGCTGGGCACACGTGGAATTCCCGGGAATTCCCGGTGAAGCCGTGCACTGAGCCTTTACACTGAGCACCGGGGCACCTCTGGCCGTTCCTGGCGGCCAGGAGAGCCTGTGGAGGAGTTCCCAGGTGAATCCCTGCCGCTCCCACCCTCGCTGGTGTCACCGGGAAAGAGCCGCTCCCTCTGCTCTCTGTCACCAAGGGAAGGCACTGCTGTCCCCCGGCCCTGCCAGACACATCAAAAAAAGTGAAAACCCGGGGGAAAAGAAATGCTGGGACGGGTGGGTTTTGCTCAGAATCGGGTGTTTCGGGGAGTTTTTATATTATGGAGCGTCGCAGGTGTCCTGAGCGTGAGGAGAAGGAGCTGCAGGACTTCCAGACGAGCTCCAGCTCCGTTCAGGTGCTGGCCGGGGGCTGGCGGTGGCTCTGCGGGGGCATCTAGTGGCCAAAGGCCGGATGGCAGTAGCCACCGAGCTCCCAGAGCCCGGGAGCTCCATCCTTCAATGCCAACCAGGAGCAGCCCCACCCTCCGTCATTCCCAACGGGGCCTTAAAATCCTTAAGGACCAACCAGATGTTTAGCTGGGGATGTTCCCCTCTTCCTTGGATGCACCTGCTGGAGCAGGTCCAGAGGTGAATTCACAGCACATCTGCCTCCCTGCCGTGTCCTGAAAATCAGGGATGCATTGGAGCCACCCCTAAAGCTTAATTGAACCACTGGGACCTGATGCAGCTCCATGCACTTTCCAGGCTCGTTCCCAAATGGGCAAAAATGGGCCCATTTCCCATTTGGATTTACACAATGAGGTCAAATAACTGAGTATTTTCCACCCTTTCAGGGGGATTTGCCTGAATTCAGCTCCCTCTGAAGGTTGCCTGAGATCTCCTTTGAAGGAAACTGGAAAAGAAAAAAAAAAAAAAGATGATAAACCTTAATCTTTAAAGTACTTGGAATTATTTCCTCCCAAGCCTTTCTCTAAACAGATTAAAGTCCTATTTGAAATGGAAGTAGATGTTTACTCTTGTAAATAAGCATTTTTCTCTTGTATCTAACGGTAAACAGATTAAAGGATTATGTTAAAGACCTTTCAAAATTTTAGTATCAGGGTCCTGAAATCTCGGTGTTTGATACCCAGCCCTCCCCACAGCTACTGGCAGGGCAGAAGGTGATTTTCTCCCATCAAGTACATCCTAAATAAGGAGATTTTAAAGTCTTCAGTTGGGAAAGACTTTGGTTTATCTGCCCTGTTGCCTCTTCACAAGAGCAGGGGAATATGCAGAGCACAAATGAGAATCAGACACGAAGGCTTGATGTAAAAAACTCACAGTATGGGAAGAATTTACTCGATTTCTAATAATACATAGAACATACAATAAAGCAGCCCCACATATTTCATCCCCTGTCAAGAAAGTTTTGCCACTTGGTAATTTGTTTTAATATATTAGTTTCTAAATATAAGAGCAGTCAATCAAGGCATTATTAATGTGATGTGTACGTGTATAAATATCCCTTTAACTTGCAGGAGGGGGGATATTGATGTTGTGGCATTTGAAAGCCCGAGGCATTTGAAGGGCTCCGGCCCGAGGCGGGAGCTGCCCGTTTGCACCGAGCCCCATTTATAACTCCTGGGGCCAGGAATGAAAGGCCTTTGATGTAAAGAGCTGCTTAAAGGCTCTCCTGGATGGAGAGGCAGGAAAAAGCCTCCATGGAGCACAAGGGTTGTTCAGCTGTTGGAGTGGGGGTGTTTAACTGGGGAGATTTTGGGTTCTGAGATGGTCAGAGGCCGCACTGGAGAAGGATCTGGGCATCACCCACTCTTTTAAGACTTGCATTATTCCCCTTAACTTTTGCTTCCTTCTGAGTAAAGGGAGACTCCAAACAGCCTGATTTGGCTCTTGGATCATGGCACGGGTTGCCCAGGGAAGCTGTGGATATCCCATCCCTGCCAGTGTTGGACGAGGCTTGGAGCAGCCTGGTCCAGGGAAAGGTGTCCCTGCCCACGGCAGGGGGGTGGAATTAAGTGTCCTTTAAAGTCCCTTTCAACCCAAATCGTTCTGGAATTCTAGTATTCCATGACATGTCCTCTTGCCTTTTTGGAAATAGCCAAAAAAGGAGTCTTGCCAGAGCAGGGGATGGTGATGGAAGGATTTCCATCCAGCATGGGATGCCAAACTCGAGCTGCTCCACAACCAGTAGGATGATGGTTTGATAAGGAGCCACTTCAGCTCCTAACCATGATTCCAATAATGACAAATGAAACCTGAGGCATATCCCAAATTATTTTGGATAAATCAGAAGTGAGGAAAAAAAAAAAAAAAAGAAAGGAGAGGAGCAATGTTCATGCTTGGGTTGACTGAAATGTGGTTTTTTCACCCCTGATGACACAAGGTCATTTTGTCTTGGGGGTTGGTGCCCACCTCTGCTTTGCCACTTAATTCCCCCCTGAATTTCCCTTTATTGGAGAATCTGTGCATTTTCCTTCAGCTCCAGAGGCTTTTCCAGTTCCACAACTCAGCATTACCCCTGGAAATGCTTCTACCTGAGGCCCAAGTCAAGCCACCTCAACCCCTTTCATACTTTATTAATTTTAGATGATTTTTTTTTAAAAAAATCCATATTTCTCAGCTAATACGTTAAAATACCATATATTTATAACACTGTGTAAAATAATGTAATTAAATGTGCAACGGATCCGATTTGCCATTAAAATTCTCTCCTCTATCAGCTTAAAATGATGGTGCTTCATTTTAAACGTGAAGCTTTTCCTGGGTGAAACTGTGACAGTCAAAAATACATAACAAAGCATTTTTAGTGCTTTAAAATATATTCAAAAAAATAGCAAAAGCTTTGCAGCGCACACTCCCTGACCTGAAAATAATAAGCTTTTAAGTGTAGTTGGAAGCAGTCCCTAAAACCATGGGAGACATGATTTTTATTAGAACTTAGATAAAAAGATTTAATGTTTTTTAATCTGCGAGACCACTGGAGGTTAAACTCGCCATCTGAAGTTGGTTTGTGTGGTTGTTTTTTTTTATATATACTTTTTTTTCCCCTCCTCTCTTTAAAACAGATCTGCTCATTTAAAAATAAATAAATAAATAAATAAATAAATAAATAAATAAATAAATAAATAAGCGAAGGTCATCAGAGCCCACTCAATAAAGTATTGGGTTCACCTTCGAGGCCCAGGAAGGAACAGGAGCTGCTCTATGTTATAAATATCTTCAGGAGGTTTAAAGGTGGTTTTCCCCCCCCCCTTTAGCCACGGGCTGGACCGACCCTTTTCCAGAGGTTTTTTTGGCAGTATTTTACAGGGCTGTCAGCCCACAACCCGCCTTATTACCCGCCGATGGTAACTGGAATTCCTTCATCCATAAATTCCGCTCGCCGTGGATATTTCCACATTCATTAGGAGCAGAATAAGCGGCAGCCGGGCGGGACCCGCTGAGGCTTTTCCCGGCTTCTTGATGAGCTGAGGCTGAAGGGGTGAAATTCCGGCGAGGACGGTCGGATTGCCGATATTCCACCTCTCCAAGCGGAGAACTTTTGCTGTGCTAGCAGAGGGTGATTTATTGGCCGTGGATCTGGGGGGGCTTCGGAGCTGACTGAGACCCCGGGGCAGGTCAGCAGTGCCGGGGAAAGCAGCGGGAATCCGGCTGTGCCGCGCTGATTTACGCTGCCCGGGGCCAATATTCCAGGGCTGGAGGCTCAGATATCAGCTCAGAGATCAGGATTTAGGGTGAAATTCTGGCATCATGCAGATGGTCTCTGGGTCTTGGTCTCAGAGAAACTGGTGGTGGTTTTTTTTCTACCTGATTTAATTCCCGGCGGTCGGCTCCGAGTTATGGTTTTTCCAGCCGGGTTTTCCTCCATGGAGCATCTTGTGTTTATCAAACACATCTCCCAGGTAGGGTCTGGTGAGGGACCCCCCCAAGATCACCAGGCTGGAGGAGCTGCAGGAGTCAGGGCAGCTCTGGGGCCCGTGTGTATGTGCAGAGATGGAGGAGGCGACAACTGACACGTTGGCACAGAGAAGCTGCAGCTGTCCCATTCCTGGAAGTGTTCAAGCCAGGTTGGACAGGGCTTGGAGCAAATCCCACCCACTGGGACAGTGGAAGGTGTCCCTGCCTGTGGGCATTGGAGCTGGATTGTCTTTAAAGTCTCTTCCAACACAAACCATCCTGGGTTTCTGTGTCAGGGGATATCTCCGAATCCCACATGGTTTAGGTTCCAGTTACAGCCCACACAGAGTGGGAGAGCTGCTGGACTAACTTCATCCTCATTTTCCATGCACAGTGGCTGCACACATCTGCTCACCTTAATTCCTTCCAAGAACAGAGAGAGAATGACATGAATGACCAGTTTTCATTGGACTTTGCAAGACCCGGCGAGCACAGAAACACCGGAGAGGGGATTTAAAAATCACAAGTGACAAATCTCCTGGGTTTTAATCCAATCCCTCACCCAAAGAGTCTCAGATATGTTTGGATGAGTTTCAGAAAAGCATCCCAGCTGTTGGACACGGACCCTGCTTCAGAAGGGGTCTGAGCTTTGCCTACTGCAGCTCTTTGCTGCCCTTGTGCTGCTGCCCGGGGTGTGACAGAGGACGGCTCTGTCCTAAGAGCAATCCCAAATCCAGGAACGCTAAAGGAAACAAGCAGAACCCCCCCCAGGGATCCCCAAAAGAAACAGGGCCCCGGTTCCAAAGCCAGATGGGCAAATCTGCAGTGCCGGGACGTGCCAAGGCCGACCACGCTCCGAGGAGCCCAAACGGAGCGTTGCAGATCAAACAAGAGCCGATTAAATCACACGATTAAATCAACCCCGGGGTTGAAACGCATCCACAGCCAGGGGGCCAGACAGGCTGAAACCCACTCGGAGAAGGGGAATGGAGGCAGAATCTGGGTGCTTAACCCTGGAAGAATCAAACCACTTGTTGTTAGTGAGCTGGCTTTGAAAATGGCAGCTCAGCGCAGGGGGAACGCACTTCCCGGGCAATGATCTGCATCGCGGAGATGCTGCTCCGTGGGGGCCTGGGAGGCGACGGAAAAAGGAGCTGTGGTATCCATGGTGACGCTGGAAAACCTCAGCTCCTTCGCAGCTGCTCCTGAGCTGAGGAATTTCAGCTAAACAAGGTTCTTCTGGAGACATAAGTACAAATGGAAGAGCTGCCTGGAGCCTCCAGATATTCCCGAAAAGCAGCTGCGCTGCCTGGCGGGAGCAGTGGATCCTCCCTGGGGATTTTGGCACCGGTGACCCCTCCCATGGCAGCTGCCACCAGGACTGGGTGTGCAATGGCTGCCTTTTCCACGGGTTTATCCCTGCACAGCACCTCCTTTCCGTTCCTCGGGCTCTGCAGCATTGTCTGATGCACACTTTGAGCTTTCAGCAAACATAACTGCCCTGTAATTAAATATTAGATCCACTGGCACAAGGATAAGCTATTTCTGGGTGGTATTTAACCTTGTGGACTCTGCAGGCCCAATTCCCAGCTCGAAAAAGGAGCGAAATGAGAATCTACACAGCGAGGTCTTTGTTTCCTTTTATTCCCCTCCTTAAATAACATAAAAAGCAATAAAGGAGCATCCGAGAGCAGCTTTAATTGCGTTTTTATAAGCTAAGCCTGGAGAGGGACCTTTTAGAAGGGCATGGAGTGATAGGACAAGGGGGAATGGCTTCAACCTGGCAAAAGGCAGGGTTGGATGGGATTTTGGGAAGGAATTGTTCCCTGTGAGGGTGGGGAGGCCTTGGCAAAGGTTGCCCAGAGAAGCTGTGGCTGCCCCAGCCCTGGAGTGTTCATGAGCCTGTAACGGGTCTGTGGCAGATCCTGCTGTGAATTGTTGTGCTGGTGACACATTTGCATCTGTGCCCTTCTGGAGAATAAACTCAAATGGATTTTAATCGATTTTTATTGGTGTGTTCCTTGGGATAAGGCACAGACTGTAAACACTGTGTGGATGTACTAAGATGTACTTCTTGCTGGCAGCCAGGTCACTGTTGGGCTGGAATCCTCAAGGATCATTTAAATTGGGATAAAAAAATAGGGGAAAGAAATGGTTAACTGGGGTAAATTACTAACTCAATATTGAATTATCTCAATATTACAATTATTATTATTAATAATAATAATTTATATTGTATAATATCTACTATTATATATGTATAATATATACTATATAATTATACTACATAAATACTATAATATACTATTATATAATATTATTACTATACTATTGTATAATATATGCTATTATATTGTATAATATATACTATTGTATAATACATACTATTGTATAATATATACTATTATATTATACAATATATATATACACATATATATACATATATATATATGTTATACTTGTATAACATATACTATATATACTATTTATATTGTATAATATATACTATATACTGTTAATAGTATTTGATATAGCATTTTGTATAACTTATTTTTGTTATTTATTCCCTAATATAATTCATTTTATATTTTAATATTATCTTTATTTTTATTTTTAACAATCATTTAATATTTTAATATCAATTTATATTTTAATGAAAACATCTACATTTCTATGATTATATAAGTATATAATAATATATAATATACAATACATTATTGTATTATGTATTATATGGCATATAAATTTCAATAATTGTTTATTAAATATTATTTTGGAAAGTATAATTATATATAAAATAAACTCACAAAAATATAAATATCGATAATATATAAATATATTTGCCTCCACAAAAGGCTCCTCGAAGCTTTCTCATTGTATTTCAAAAAGCAAATCATTCTCCCTCCATCTGGAAACACTAAAAAAGGGTTTTCTTACAGTATTTTTTGTCCCACGTATGGACAAGGTCCCGACCCTTATTATTGGAGCTCAGATCCAGATGGGCTCCTTGGAGGGGATTCCCTTTGGAAGCCACGGACGTCTTTGGAGATGTCTGGGCTTTCCAGGAGTTATCATTCCTGGGAGGTCTGTTGGGAAGGTTTGAAATAGTTGGGAACTTCCTTCTTTCCGAAGGGAGACCGAGGTGTGTTCCCGGAGCACAAGGATTCCCCGGATGACACGCTTGGGGAATGACTGTAACCCATTTTTAAGCCCATATTTTAACCCCCTTTTTAAACCCCATTTTTTTAAACCCCTATTTTTTAAAAAAGCGAATAATTCCTCCTCTTTTAATGCGCTCTGCTCCAACAAAAAAACAGGGATTTTTTTCCCACTAGTTCTTCAGGAACACAGCACTGCATTAAATAAAGACCAGTTACGATACCAGGGTAACCTAAAACCAGAAGCAGCAATTGGGGACAATCTGGCTGAAGTTTGTCAGGATGATTTTGATGGAGTGTTTTCCATTAGTGGCTGCCATTTCCCTAAAAAATGAAACTTGCTGGAACAGCCTGTCTTTGAAAAGTCTGTTATAAAACCCCAATAAAAGAGGACGTATCGGAGCAGGACGCCTTTGAAATATCCAAACCCAAATCAAGTCAACATCCCGAAAAAAAATTCCCTCTTTGTCTGAACAACGTTCCTGCTGATCCAAGAAATGTTTGGGGGGGGAGGGGAGGGCAGGAAACAACAAAAAAAAAATCTGCTGTTTTTTTTATTGAACATCAAAAAAAAAAAAAAACAAAAACAAAAACAAAAAAAAAAAACCCACCAAACACGTGAAAGGCCAGAATTCCTTCTGAAGCGGAAATGGGAGTTCCGGCTGCTCCGGAGGGCAGCGGTGCTGTGTGCAGGGAGATGGAGTTGGAATGACCTTTTCCATGTGCATTGCATGGAAAAGGACCTTTTCCATGTGCATCCATTGCACGTGGATGGCTTTGCAGCTGATTGCAACCCACGGTGCACTTGAGGCTCCCACGGCAAAACGAGTGAAAAAGGAGACTTTCAAATCCACAGAATTATCCTTAAAATGCAGCACCGTCCGCTTTTCCCCCTGGACTGGGGAAAAAGGAGCCTAAAAATCGAATGGCTCTCAAATACAGCGTGGTGTGTCTTGGGGGACTGTTGGAATGACAGGGATGATTTTAATTCCCTGTGCCAAAAACGAAATGGTCTCCTCTGTGCTGTCTCCGACACCGTGCAGGACCTGAAGGACCCAACCAAGTGATTTTAAGGCCATCGCTGCAGCTTTCCAAGACACTTTGCAGGGATTCAGGAGGGGGAAGCATCTGGCAGAGCGGCTGCTCTGCACAAGGATCAGAAGATGGGGGTGAGGTGGGAGATAATTTGCTGTTGCTTAAAACCAAAGGCAAACAAACAGTAAAGTACCCACAAAAATAGGTGATGACATCTGCATCCATCACTGGGTGTGGTTTGAGATGTAGTGCTGTGTTCAGCTGGGGAAGGATGGAGACTCCCCCAAGAGGAACCAGGAGAGAACAGTCCCAGCCCAGAAATCCCTGTCCTGCTCCATGGAAGCAATGAACCCAGATTCCTGCAGAGCAGCCTGAGGGTGGCTGTGGTAACAAACCTTCAGAGATGGAAGTGATGGATGCAGACATCCCTGGAAGCGTCCAAGGCCAGGCTGGATGAGGCTTGGAGCAACCCCACCCCAACCTGTGCTTCACCACCCATCCTAGTTCAGCTCCTGGCTGGTGTGAGAGGAATTAATCCCTAGGGATTGGGCTGTGATACCTGTGGCCACTTTTTCTCATTCTTTGCATCAGTTATGGAGGTAATTTTCCTCATGTAGTGTTTTCCTTGGGATTTGGTTTTGTCCTTGCCCTTTGACACCTCGAGAGCCTGCCCGGGGTTGGCACCGTGATCTCTGCGACCCGTGGAAGCAGAATATCCCGGGAATATGCCGGGATGGGGCTCTCTCTGCGGTGGGGCTGGGTGAGGAGACCTCTCCACACCCCTTGCAGCCCTATTTGTCAGGGATGGCTCCCGGTGTGGGAAGCCAACCTTCTGGAATGTTTGGATAACTGCACACGGAAAAAGCCGCGTTTCCCCGCCTTGGCAGCCGCTCGCAGACCTAAACACAAACAGCTGGATCCCATTTCTCCCGGCCCCAGAAGATGAGAGGGGCAAGGTAGAAAGATTGATTGACATTAAAGTTTAGATTAAATGAGTCATTTAAATCGATAAGGAATCGGCCTGAGTTGAATTAAGTCACTTAAAGCTGATTTAAGTGTGCCCCAGGAATATTCGGCTGCCCTGATTTAAGGACTCGCCTCCGGAGCGGTGAGCATCGTCTGGATGAGAAATTAGATTCATCAAAGCATGGCTGAGACCTTCCAGCCACAAAAGTCTGGGATTTACAAAGCCACGAGCAGAGCTCTGTGCACAGACAGACACATTTGTAACCCCCCACCCCAAGCCAGGCGATTCCAATGATCCTGAGGGCCAGGAGGGACCATTACAGCATTCCAGTAGGACCTTCTGTCTGGTGCAGCTGGGAGAGTTCACATGCACCAGGATATTAACTAGAGGCTGGAAAAACACAGGAGAAAAATGTCCTATTTATTGCTCAGCTTTCCCACTCTTCACTCTGCTGGATGTTGCTCCTGTCTGTCCTTCAACTCCCACTTAAGCTGCAGCACCGAATCACCCGAACGCCACTTGCTACAGATGGAGAGAGAGGACTTTGCACTCTAATCCTGCAAATCCTCGGGAAAGCTGTCTCTTTTATCCAATGGATCACCAAACCACCAGGGTTTTCCCCAGACTGCCAGCAAATGGGGTATGGGAAGAAGGTGCCACATGCAGCGTCAGTACTGGGACTGTGATGTTTGGGTGATTTCCAGAGGCAAGTCACCAGGATGCCTTTGGACCACACCTGTGTCCTGGTGATCTGCCACTCCAAAGGGAAGTGACCCAGGGATGAAACATTAGGAGAGGAGCGAGGGGTTTCGTTTTAATCCCTTGCAAGGGGGGGGGAATTTTGTAAGGGATTTAGTTCTTTTGGGGTTACTTTGGTTTGTGTTTTGGCACAGGTTGCCCAGAGAAGCTGCCCCACCCCTGGAAGTGTCCAAGGCCAGGTTGGATGGGGCTTGGAGCAACCTGGGATAGTGGAAGGTGTCCCTTCCCAGGGCAGAGGAGTATGGAACAAGGAAATCTTAAAGGTCCCTTCCTACCCAGACCGTTCTGGGACTTTATGATTCAGGTACTCAGATTTGCTACTGAAACCCCAAATTGCTGGACTCAGCAGCAACGTTTCTCCCTATCCTATATCCAGAGCTCCCCACGTGCCTCAGACCCCGGGAACCCATTTCCAGGCGCCTCATTCCCAAACACCTTCTCAAAGGCTCCTTCCCAAACGCCTTCTCCCTGTTTGCAGGCACGGTCTGTGCACGGGTGAGCCCTGGGAACGCACGTCTGAGACATTTCATCGCACCAGCACAGCTGAAAGCACTTGGACTTTCCTCTGATCATCCTCGGGCCGCATCTGCAGCTTGGGAGGGAACGTGGGGCTGGTGTTTGCTAAAAGGAAACGCTCCCTGCCTTTTACCCCTCGGCCCCATCCTGGGGTGGTGCTGCCACTGCTCCCTGTGATGATTACCTGGCTGCTTGGGTGGGAACATCGGATGCCTGACGGGGTAATTCCAGCCCTGGGAATGTTGTCTCCCCACGGCTGCAGCCCACAGGACCTTGCCTCTCCTGACATCATGAGGTGTATTCCAATGGAGTTACTGGTTTTGCTCCATTTTGACTCATTGTCCAGCTACCAAAAGCACTGTCACTTCAGTGCCAAGTTTTTTTTAAAGCATCACCGGCTCCAGTCTTATTCCTGAAGTGGGAATCCCATCTGTCATCGGTGTGATGCTCAGCATCCCACAAACAACCCTCCTGGCCAATCTGCAATTCGAGGGTGGGCACAAAGGGAATTAACTCTCTCCTGACCAGAGATTTGAACCCCCAGAGCAGCAAATCTGTCTCCTGGTCACTATTTACCTTCTCACCACCAGGGACACCCAAAATCTCATGAAATGCTGTCCAGACCCCTCAGCACAGTCAGCAGGTCCTCCTTGGTGGGATGGAAACACCGTTTGGGAAGCAGAACTCTCATGAGGTGTGTCACCCAGCCAGCCCTGATTCCCTGATTAACTTGGGAAGGTTAATTAAGCCATCTCTTCTTTCCCCTCATCGCTGTGTCCGTCTCGTGGAAAAAAAGTGTGTGGGGGGGAAAAAAAAAAATCTGTTAACTTTCTAGACCACACAAGTGAAAACGGTGCTGGCAAATAACTCTGCTTGCCCTCTGACTTCATCTTAACAGCCCTCCAAGGAACCAAGGTCAGGAGTTCACCGATGGCAGGAAAGACCTACTGGCGACTCGGGTTATCCCAAACATTTACTGTACCGTTCCCGATTTATAAAAAAACCCACAGCAGGTTGAGCTTCTCTCTCCCCCCATCCCCCTCCTCCTCTGGGTGCTGGATGAGTTTTCCATCTGGTGTGTATTTTTAGTCGCTAGGACTGTCCTCTCCTGGCTGCAAACATGTGTCCCGGGGCCGCCCCGCGCTCCCGTGTTACGGTAATTATTTTAACGGCTGTTTTGGAACATCGCGGCCATGCACCCAGAAACTTCCTCATCAGCACAGTTGGTTAAACAAAAAAATCGATCCCCAGTCAATCAAAGGCATCTAATAAGTTGTAGATAAATACATGATTTCATCACCTCCACCACGCTGACCCCGAGGAAAGGGAGTGATCTCACCCAACGTGTTGATGCCTCCCGGTAATAAATGGCTCGGTCGGACCATCGCGCCGAGCAATAAATGATCTCACAAGACGTGCTGCTGGAATAAACTGAAACAATAAGAATGTGCAGGAAGGAAAACACTGCCCGTGGTGAGCTCTGCTACCCCCCAAAAACATGTCTGAGCTGCTGTGGCCATAAATTAGCCGTAATAAATCTCATTGGCTGCTCCTTTAATGACATATATCTCCTGCCAAAAGGGGGGATTCTTGAAAGCGCTGTACGAGTCGATTAAATGCTTTCTGTCCTTGGGAATGTGGGAGCCTTTATTTGTTTTTCTTAAAAAGGCTTTCAAATATCCTCACGTTATACGTCAAACAGATGTCCGGGGTAAGTTCTCCTGACCCATTTAAACTTTTTTCTTCTTTTTTTTTTTTTAAAAAAAAAAAAAGGCTGGAATTGAAGTCCAGTTTCTGGTTGGGTTTTGCTAGCCAGCACCTGACAAAACTCTGCAAGTTGCAAGGCTGAGGTTTAATGGCTCTGTGGTGTGACTTTTAATGGCAAGGCTGAGGAAACTAAGATAAATTAAAACCTAATTGGGGACGTTAACAGCTTTACCAGGCCCCACATATGGAGCCCAGGAGAACACTCGTTCCAGGGAGCACCTCCAGACTTGTTCCACCCTTTGTTACGCATAAAAACACGGATAAAAACACACATTTCAGTGTGTGCAGTGCAGACATTCACTTCTCTCTGTTTTAAGAGCAGAGCAGCTCATTCCACGCCTGCTCAGGGGGATGGATGTGCCACTTGTGGCTGCTGTTGTCATTTTACCCAGAATTACCCCAAACCCACCTAACAACCCTCCTCCATAAAACATCCAACCTGCCCTGTGGAGGAAAGAAGGTGCAAAGGCCACAGGAAGACACTTTCTGCCCCAGAGGTGCCACTGAGGTTGGAAATATATGGAAATACAGCCCCAATAAATAGAGGAAAGTGGTTAAAAATATTAGTTGAGCCCTGCTTAGTGTTTCACACTATAAAATCCCTCTCCCTGGAGCACCAGTGGATAAAACTGCCTCTGTTATGTCCAGGAATAGAAACATCCCTCTTTGCTTTAAGGGCTCTGCAAGCCAGTCATGGATCCGTTCTGGAATTATCTGGGTAAAATTTCTGTACAATTTTACAACTTGTCTATTGGGAAAAACATCCCCACCTGCTCATCCATAACCTCAGATCAATCCTCTCGTCCTCCCAAAGTTGAATCCTTGGCACAGGTGTATTTCTACAGGGTTACAAGACCAGCACAGATCTTTAATATTGCAAAGCCCCTTTAATATTGCAGAGAAAAAGCAGAGCCAGGAGGACAGGAAATGCAAATAAAAGTCAGGGGAAAAAAAACCAACAAAAATCAGGGAAAACTGAGGAAGAAACATCTCGTCTGGCAAATGGGAAAAAAAGAGGAAAAATAAAATAAAAAAGGAAGAGAAACACGATATATCACAAGGCAGAACGAGCTGCCTTCTTTACCGTGGTGCTGGACTGTGAGAAATGACTGGATGATAAAAAAAAAAAATAGAGCTTTGGAAGAGGCTGTACTTTATTATTCCACTGGCCCAAGAGAGCCACAGCCTTTCATGGGTCACCTCAGCCTGAACCCAAACCAAACACAGCGACAGTAAATTACCCCAACAGGTACCAAATGTCTTCATCCAGCTCCGGACCCACTGGGTGAGCAACAGCATCCAAAGGGCCTTCTCATTTCCCTTAATGCTTCTCTTTAGTCATTAAACCAACTTTTCTACAGGAGGGAGGCCCAAACCACCAGAATTTTAACATTCCTACAATATTTAAGGGTCTCAGCAGCAGACACCGAGTGAGGGCTCCCCCCAGAATTCCCCCAGCTCGTCATCACTGCCCATGATTTGCAAAAAATAATTGGACCAGGAACACCTTTCAAAGCCTCTCCAAATGAACCAATCAATGAACTGATTAATTAATTCTGTTTATTATCCGGACAGAACAGTTTGCTTCAGGGGACCATGTCAAATAAACCCTGAAATATCAGGTTATTGGAAAGCAAAAGAGGGCAGGAAAGGATAAACATGAACATCTCTGACACTGCCAAGGCACCAGAGCGGGAAAGTTTGGAGACTTTTAGGGGAGAAAAAGGAGTTTAGGGCAGAAATTTGGGACAAACCCAGCCAGTGGGTTTGTTGCTTGGTCTTTCCCATCCATCCTGGGCTGGGATGGTGTGTTCACAAACATCCCCAGCGACGGGGTGTTCACAAACATCCGGGCTTTGCTCACTTTGCCCACCTACAGTTTTTCCCTCTCCATTTCAAGCCGCATTTTCCGAGCGCAATTCATTAAAATATAAAATTCCAGCGTGCAAGATCAACACAGGAATGACACACAACCATGTTAAATGTTCATCTACCCCACGGAGCCCGGGTGGATGAGGAGAAGCTTAGCAGAAACACGACGACACCAAAAACACTCCTGCAAACAGCTCCCAGGAGGAGCAGAGCAGGAGAAGAAAGGCTAGGAAAATAAAACAAGGCATTCCTTGCCCGGATTTCAACACTGGGGGCTGAGCAGGGCTGAGTTCTCCCTTCCACCCTCGTTCCTGTGCTGAGCAGGGAACTGGATCGATCAATCTTAGACGAGCAAACCAAACGCAAACATTAAATGTGCTGTTTTGGGAGCTGATCCAAACTGTTAAAACCAAGACTGTGTTTCTCACCCAAACGCTCAGGTTGGGGGTGAGCCCTGGTTGGGCACTTCCAGGGTCCAGGACAGCAGCTCAGACCTGCAGAACCCAAATGTCCTCTTCCCAAAGCAGGTCACTCCAGAAGGGCACCCCTGTGAGTCAGAGCTGAACTTCCCTGTGTGTCCCAATAGTCCATGGCCAGGATTTTAACTGGAAATGTCAAAACACACAGATATCTTGCAGGGAAAAATAATACTGTGTGAGCAGCTCAGCTCTTGGGTGTGGGTTGACCACAGGCTGAACGGCCACATCAGCACAGAGCTGTCACACTCCAGTCTCTGATGTGGAGTCCTGGAGCTCCAGGACTTTTTCTTGGAGCATTTAAGTGAAAAAATCACTGCACTTCTTCCTTAGCCTTCACCTGGGTTCTTCCCCTCCATCTAAACTCCAGCTATTACACTGACACACAAGGGAAATTACACAGAGTTGACCCAGAGGTGGGGTCTGATACTCCAAAAACAGTTGCTGTGAAAAGGGAAGCTTCTTTCTCCATCAAGTCTTATCTCCTACACCTCCAGGGACAGCAACTGGCCTCCCCTCTAACCCTTCTGAAAGGCACTGGTGTTTGCCAAACTTCCAAAGTCACCAGAGGAGGGAAAGCCTGAAGTGGAGATTCAGGCACTTTTCTCTGTCCACAGTGACTCCAGATTAACCCTGAGCAGAAAGGGAGGCCACAGGCCCAGCCCCTGCCCCGGGAGATGCCTCGGGCACCCAGAGCCCCGTGGGAAAAGCTGGGAGTGAGTTTGCTCCCTGCTGCTCCCACATCACAGCACTGAGGTACCTCTTCCTTCTCCAGACACCCCTTGTCTCCAGAAGGATCCAGGAGAACGGCAGCATCCTGCTCTTCCCTGCGGGATGCCAGGGCAGGAGACACTCGTGGGCATCGCTGTTTTGCCCCATCACCCGACCCTGTGCCTGCCCCAGCCCTGGCATCGGCTGGAGCATCCTTCCTGCTTGTGGGAGCTCCTGAAAACCCTCACCCGAGGGGAACGGGCAGCTTTGCTTCCCTCCGAGCCGGCCGCGTTGGGGCTGATGGAGCAGCTGCAGGGACAGCCCTGCTCCGCATCGCAGCAGCTCCTCCTGCCGAGGGCTGGACGGAGCACAGCGGGAGAGAAGGGAAAGGAGTCCAGGCGGGCTCTGCTCGTCCGGGGCACCGAGAAAAACAACTTATCGCTCTGCCCCACATCACGTTTGAGAGACCCCCGTGTCCCAGCCAGGGCACAGAGACTTATTCCTGCGTTAAAACCAGGGGTTAGTCAGGAATGGCTCCGAGTGATGCTGCAAAATTCAAGTCATGAGCTGCTTAGATTTATTTTTTACTCACAGAGCACTTCGGGTTGGGAGGGACCCTGGAGCTCACCCAGTTCCACCCCTGCCATGTGCAGGGACACTTTCCACGGGACCAGCTCGCTCCATTTTGTAATGAATCTAAAAAGTGTAAAGACAAAACAGCATCCTTAAAAAGGAAACACATTTGAGATGCTCAGCGTGGTTGCTACAAAACTTTGGCTTCGAAAGCAGAACCTTCTTGGTTTGATTGTATTTTCTCTGCATTTTTGTGACCAAAAAGGGAAAACATTCAAAGGACAGAGAGGGAGAGGGGGCAACACAAAGGAAACACCACGTAGCTTGTGTCCCTGTGAAAACAGATGGGGTCTGTTCTTTAAAACCCCATTTTTGTAGCTGAAAGGCTCCTCGGACCGTGCTGAGGTCAAGAGACACCGTCACAGGCAGATCCCCTTAACTGAAAACACAGCAAGGACTCAATAATGGGGAACAGAACCAAAACTACCCGGTGACAAAATATTTAGGAGCAGATAAAAAACCCCCGAGGAGCAGCTCAAAGGGAACATCTCATCTTAAACTTATTTCTTCCCGAGCCTCGTGAAGCCTTTCATGTCCCGCTTGTTTTCCCGGGTCGCTCCTCCCGGCAGATGGGAGGACGTCTCCGCTCCAGCCGGCACGTCCCAGGGCTTCATTGGATTTGAGTGCTGCATTAATTTGCTGGCTGGATTTTGTCCTTTCCCTTGTAAACCCATCTCCTCCCGCCTCCGGTACCTGCCGAATATCCGGGGGCAAATGGAGCCTTTGATCTCCAACCTGTCGGAGCGGCACCACGTGCTGCCTCCAGATTCAAGACAGACCCTTGGCTTGCTGAGCTCCTGTCCTGCTCGGGCTTCCAAATGTTGGAACACGAAGGCATGGAGCGGGAGGAGGGGAAGGGCTGCACGTTTGCAGGGCTAGAATGAAATATTAATTAGTTATAAATCAATTAGATATAGGGAAGAGCTTCTTTACAGTGAGGTTGGACAGGGAGGCTGTGGCTGCCCCAGCCCTGGAAGTGTTCAAGGCCAGGGTGGATTGGGCTCGGAGCAACCTGGTCTAGTGGAAGATGTCCCTGGAAGGTGTCCCTGCCCATGGCTTTAAGCTGAGTTTTAATATGCCTTCCAAGCCCCACAATTCCATGGATCTGTGATCCTGAGCTATAGGCTTTCCCCAGCTCCTCTGTCATTATTATTGGTGTAAAACAAAGCAGAATTCCAGTTGTGACCGTCAGGTGGCCACAGCGCCCCAAGGGCACTCGACATCACCACTGCTGCCCATCACCCAGCACAGCAGGGTGCTCTCCATGCTCCCTGCAAAGCATTTCCCACATGGACTTTCCATAAATCTCCAAGGGCCAAATTCCAGCTGGTGGGAACCAGCCTGCTCCCGGTGGGAATCACTGGCTTCCACTGGCATGGAAGAGGTGCTACCAAGTGGTTGTTGTTAAACTGCCACGGTCAGGACCAAACTCCAACTGCTGAGGGCTGACCAAAACTGTCTGACTTTTCCACAGAACCCCACAAGCCCCGGGAAAATCAATTTTCTGGGTTTTGTGTAATTTTCCACCGGGCAGAAGAGAGAGTCTTCATTCCATCTGGCCCCTCATTCCATCTGGCCCTTACAGGAAGGTTAAGGACTCAACAAGAAGGAATTCAGCTGACCTGAAAACACAGAACAACAAGGTTCAAACAGCGAGGCAGAACTTGGATTTCTGGAGTGGTTTTTTCACAGGAGGGCTCTGAAAATGCTCCAAAAAAACCCCAAATGCCTGAATCGAGGAAGCATCCGTGCTCCTCCCTCCCAGTTAGCAACCTCTCATCCCACATTCCAGCTTTTCCCCTTCTTTTATGGAGTTAAGGAGCACTTTGCTCATCAAGAGCATTTCTGGAGTGTCTGATCATTTCAGCTTCCCTCCGGATTTTGCGTGTGAGCAAAAATAGGGAGAAGGGAGAAAGCCAAGGGCTCGGTGGGGACTCAGTGCAGGCAACACAGAGCCTGCTGGGGGTGCAGGGGGGACAGATTTACATCCCCCCAGGACCTGAAGCAACGCACTGAACCCCCTGCAAGGGCCAGCAAGAGCCAGGAGGAACAGTAAATCAGGGCAAGCACGGCCCAGTTACCCACTGGAGTCTGGCACCTGAGAATTCCAAAGGCAGAGAAAACCCCAGTGCCAGGATCTCGGGGCTGGTCCGTCAGCCCACATAAATCAGTTTATTCTGACTTACACCAGTCAAAAATCCAGCTGCTGAGTTGTTGGGCTTTTTTCCCCCCCCCCTCCCTCCTGCTCCCTATTTTTCCAGCAGAGCGTGCCTCGCCCTGGCCGAGCCGCCTGGAATGAAAAACAAAGCCCAATGTGCCATGACGGAGACTTCCAGGCATTCCTGCGAACACCGGGAATAACCCCCCGGGGCGGGAGCCTCCCCTCGGATCCCTGTCGGAGGGTGGCAGCGCAGCCCCGCATTTTGCACACAAGACAGGGAGAAAGAAGCCCAAGAGCGTCTTCCCCAAATATATTTGGGGTGGGTGCTCTGCTGATCCCCAGGCTCTGGAACCCCCAGCCCCCATTTTCAGCCTTAAATCCCCAAAAATCCCCTTTCCCCAAACCGACACCAGTTTGCAATGAAACAGCGAGGAAAACAGGACAAACCACACTCTGAGCACAGTTTGATTTTTTACTCCCTTTATTAAATGCACCTTAATGTTAAAACTTAGGAAAAGGGTGTTTGATGTTTGGGTTTCCAGTGGATATTCTTTTCCTGCTGGCAGCCTTCCCTCAGCTACTGGCACGGGTGGATGTGACACCCACCCCTTGTCACACGCAATTCTTGTTCCTCTGATAATTCCCGGTGGGCAAAAAACAAATGGTTGTGAGCTCAGGGAATATTTACACATAAATAAATATATAGTTATGGGGAAAAAACCGCAGCTTTTTATGCTCTTCAGGGACTTATTTATCGAGGTCCAACAATCCCAGAGGGAAATCAAACAGCCATGACATAGGGGGGAGTCCGAGGAGCGGCTGGAGGGGGGTTTTAGGGATGCTGCAGGTTGTGGGGGATGTCTGGGAAGGGGGAAACCCCACCAACCCCCAGTTTGGAGTGTTATTCCAACCCTTTGTGCTCTGCCAAAAATAAATCACGTCAGCCCCCCCCTTTCCTGCCCCCAGCACACCAAAAAGCTGGAGGAGCTTCACATGCCCGTGGTAAACCTGTTGTAGCTGCCGAGTAAACACAACGTGCCCTGGGAGGGGGGGGAATTGCTTTTTCTCCAAAAGCAAAGGAAGAGTTTGGCTCAGGGCAATGTGGGATATAAATGGGCAACTGTTGTGCATTAGCTGCAGCATTCTTCCTTTTACCACCCAATTTTCCCTTTATTCCGTGGCAGCACTGGAGGTTCTATTGCACATCGGGGGCATCCGAACTGGAAATCATTAAAATAGAGAGTTGGGGTATAGTGGTCCTTCTGTGAGGGGAAGGAAAGGCTGCCACAGCTTCCTGAGTCGATGATTTAATGATGTGTTCTGCATTTTCTTAATTTTCCACATTTTAAAGGCCTCTGTTCCCCATTTTGGGGGGAGGAGGGAGCGCTCCAGAGGCACGGCAGGCTGGGAATGGCGAATCCGGGATGCCCACAGAAGGGAGGCACTTGGCAGCT
>JAWWLV010000121.1:4817496-4830314 GCA_035041135.1 Platyrinchus mystaceus | reverse complement strand
GAGGGAGCGCTCCAGAGGCACGGCAGGCTGGGAATGGCGAATCCGGGATGCCCACAGAAGGGAGGCACTTGGCAGCTAGGCCAGCTCTTCCCTCAGAAATGCCCCCACTCTGTGAGTGGGAAAGCCTGACCCCAAAAAACAAACCCCAGGCCTCCAAGGGGGGTGCTTGGGGTGGGAACAGGGATATCACCTCGGTCCCAGGACAGCAGAAATCCCCATACTGGGATTAACGGAGTGCTGGGGATGGGACAGGGACCCACAGCCAGATGGACACCCCAGATCCGGGATTTTGGGGCTCCCCACTCCCAGCAAGACCCGACACCTCACTGGGGATGCTCCCCACACTTGAGGCTCCCAAGCAGAGCTCACTTGGAAACACATCATTACTCCCAGAATTTACCCTCTGCTTTTTCCTATCCCTCCCAGCCCCATGTGCAGATCCAGGGCTAAAAATCATGCACAGATTTTATTTCAGCCTGAGCCCAAAGCGCAGGGCTTGGCTTGGGTTTTCTTGGCTTTTTTTCCTTACTTTTTTTTTTTTTAAACAAATAGTTGAAAAATATGGAGAGAAAAAAAAAAAGCTGCTCTCGTTTAAATACCATATATCACCCAGGAATGAGCTGTGCAGAGTGTGTGTCTGTTCTGTATAACTTAAATTTATACCCGTGGCCGAGTGAAATCATCACTTAAAATAAAGTCAAATGTCCATTTTTCAGATTTAATTAAGACATCATTTTGATGGAGGCTGGGTTAACATAAACAAGCCAAGCAAGGCAACATGAAGAATGAACTGCACGGAAAAGCTGGAGCTCGTTTGTCCCCTCAGAGCTGCCTGGCTGGAGCTGAACAGGGCCCGTGTCTTACAGGGAGCTACAAGTGTTTTCTGCTGTGGTTGAACGTCAGGAAGGTAAATAGAAGGAGTTATTTTGGAAAAAGAGCTGCTGGAATGAGCTCCCTGGGTTTTATCTCTCCTGAGTTCAGAACTAAAGCAGCCTCAATGCTCCAAAGCACCTCCGCTGTCTCTGTGGGCAGGGGAGGTCTGGGGGGCACAGGTATGGGTGGAATCCCCTTGGCAAGGCAGAATCCCAGAATCCTGGAATTACTGAGGCTGGAAAAGACCTCCCAGCCCATCGAGTCCAACCTGTGACTGATCCCCACCTTGTCACCCAGCCCAGAGCACTGAGTGCCACGTCCACCTCCAGGGATGGTGATTCCAGCACCTCCCGGCCCATTCCAAGGCCTGACCACCCTTTTCATGAAGAAATTCCTCCTGATGTCCACCTTGAACCTCCCCTGGCACAGCTTGAGGCTGTTTCATCCTGTCACTTGTTCCCTGGGAGAAGAGAAACCTTTCATTTCTGCTCTTGGACGCATAGAAAACACACAAGGGGAAGCCATGCCAAGCTTTTCCTTTCTCCCAGCTGAGGATCTGAAAATCCAGTGGGAGCCAAGCTCAGGGAACCATTCCCACCGGTGGCTTCATTAGCCTATGGGGCAATTAGCAAATGTTGCAGTAGCAAAAGCAGTACTAAAATCCCCAGCAAAATCACCTCAAACATGAAAGCAAAGTTGCCCTGAGATCTGCTGGAAAAAGGGTTCACCACTCCAAGAATCCCTTTGGCCTTATTTATTTCCTTCACCAAATCCTCAAAGGATTAATGTAAAGGTCATGAGCAAATCTGCACCTATTTAAAGAGGACTTTTTCACTGCCTCCTCCATTTGCCATTGCAATGAATGAAGGATTCACACCAAACTCCAGCACGCCAGGAACAGCCCTGGGCTGCCAAAAAGGACTTTCACACCCCACCCTCACTTACCTGGGCTTGGTTTTCAGCACATCTCTAACAGCAAACTGTATTTTTGGGAGGAAATGGGATTAATACCGATTATATTAACCCCCACATTCCATCAGGAGCCTGGATCTCCATCAGTTCCTCCCTCTCCCTGCTGCTGCCAGTAACTCCTTTTGCCACATTAACTAGTTGCATTTGTAGTCTAAACTGGTTGCATTTGTGTTCTGCAACTGCCTCTCTCGTACACCTTGGTCCTGGGAGCATTCCCAAGGCAAACACGTCCCTTCCCAGAAAACCTGAACCATGCAGGGCTGTATTTCACCACTCCTGGTTGTGACACTTCACCACAATGGAAAAAAATAACCCCACAGGTTCTTTTGAGGAGGGGGGAGAGCAAGGTGGGAATATGCACAGGAAGAAATGCTCTTTTGGGGTGACTTTCCCAGCCAGGCCAGGTTGGACAGGGCTTGGGACAACCTGGCTGGTGGAAGGTTGGCAAGGGGGGTAGAACTGGATCAGATTTAAGGTTCCCGTGCTGGGAATCAGCATTTGCATCCATTGCAGCACCTTAAAATACCAGGTGAGGAGTGGGGGGAAAGGTCTGTGTCCTAATTGCAGTGCCTTGGCTCCTGCAGCAGCAGGAAGGTGCGTGATTGATCCAAGGGAGCTGCTTTATTGCTTCACACCTTGTAAAATGGGCTGCTGTGACTTTTACTGCAGCCTCGGTTGTTCTGCTGAGTGGGGAAGAGGGAGTTCCATCCCCACCAGGCCCCGGGGCCTCCCCAAACCGGGCACAGGCACCACAAGGGAATTGGGAACACGTTTGGCTGCCCCAGCCCTGCAAAGTGTCCAAGGCCAGGTCGGGGCTTGGAGCATCCTGGTGCCCCTGCCCGTGGCAGGAGGGTGGAACTGGGTGATCTTTAAGGTCCTTTCCAAGCCAAACTATTCCATGATGAGCCTCCCTCCCTGCCTGCTGTTCCCAGGGATTATTCCAGGAGCATCCCTTCCCTGCCCATCCCAGGGGAAAGGGGGACCCAACCTGCCAGGACCAGCCAAAAGGGACTTTCACACCACGCCCTCACTTACCTGGGTCTGTTTTCAGCACACCTCTAACAGCAAGCAGCATTTTTAGGAAGAAATGGGATGCTGGTGCATGGGTTGGATTAATGCTCTCGTTCAGGGTAAAGAAAGGATTGAGCTAAATAAAGGTCTGTCCAAATATCAAGTATCAGTCTCTGTAAATGAAATAACAGCCCCCATCACCTTCTCCTCCCCTCCCAGCTCCAGTTTTGTTGTCAGCCACTTCTAACATATTTTATCTTTTTTTTATTATTATTATTATTATTATTCTTTTATTCCCCCTCATGTGTTTTTCCAGCACTAAAACCCCCTCTGCTTTTTTAATCCTATCCTAGAGAATTTTCGGTTACATCATTTGCACAAATATGTTGTTGTTAACATTGAAAAACCTCTTTGCTTGCAGTTGTATATTTTATTTGGCTAAAAACTCTGCTCATGTCTAATACATCACATGTCCTCTGGTGATAC
The DNA here is from genome assembly GCA_035041135.1 of Platyrinchus mystaceus. Taxonomy (NCBI): domain Eukaryota; kingdom Metazoa; phylum Chordata; class Aves; order Passeriformes; family Tyrannidae; genus Platyrinchus; species Platyrinchus mystaceus. Next base: position 4,826,972 of record JAWWLV010000121.1, on the reverse strand, counting down.
TATTTAAGCTAGAAATTCCAAAACTCACAAATACCGAGTAGCCAAATGTTCCAGAGCTGGACTCGTCTCCTAAACATGTAATATATCTCCTCCTTCTCCAAACAGAAATAGATTTCTCTCGGATTTGTTTGATAAATCTGACCCAAGATTTCCATTTGGAGCTCTTGGAGTTCCTACTGTTTTTCTGCCTGCTGGTGGGCCAAGCCCTAATCACCCAAATCTCCCCGGGAGGCCATAAATTACGGCAATGAGATGGGGCTTTGTGTCGCTCCGGCGGCGGGAGGAGGCGGATTTTGACAGGCAGGGATTTAATTCCTGGCTTTATGACGGATGGGAAAAGCAGGGATTTACGAGCCTTGGGGGCTGGAGGGGTCCATCCTTCGCCAGCCGTGTGAAAACAGATGGACAGACAGACACCCCGGCACATCCAGCCTGACCTGGCCGCTCTCCCCGCTGCTTCCAAATGGGATCCATATGCCCGGAATGCTCCTCACCAGCACGGCTCCCTCCTCTGCCAGGGGCCACGATGGATCCCACAAGGGTTTGGTCCTCCAAGACCACCTCATTCCAAACCCCCTGGGATGCTTCAGGATCACGGGGTTGTTCAGGTTGGAAAAGCCCTTTAAGGCCCAGCTCTGCCCAAGCCTGGCACTGACCACGTCCCCGAGTGCCGCAGCTTAAACCCCTCCAGGACGAAATCCCGCTATCCAAAGGACATTCACCTGGTTGGTGCTCATTTCCAAAAATTCCAACTGGATGCAGACAGCTGTGTTGTCTCCCCTGCTTTACAGATGTTTGGGGGTGGCGGGCAGAGCCTTTTTCCATGTGTAAAACGCTGCTCCTGCCTTTTCCTGACAAATGGAATAAAGGTGACTGGAACACGCACGCCCTCAGAGCCTCCCAGGCTGCCTCGTGCTGGCAGGAGAGGGGGAATAGCTTTTATTATTATTATTATTATTGCCAATAACAAAATACTGCGGGTTTTTAGGCGATTAAAGCCTGCGAGGGGCCCAAACCCAGGTCTGAGCTCATCCCTTTGAGCAGAGCACGGGGAGCAGCTCCCTAAGGCTGGGCAGGACTCTGGATGTGCATACTGGGAATTATTTTATGCAGAAATAAAACAATGAATTAAACCAGGAGCGAATGCCAAAGGGCAGGGGGAGTGTTGCCTTGATCCTGCTCCCGTGGCAGCAGCTTCTCTCCAAACCATCAGCTCAGATCTCCTCAATATCCAGCAAAATATTGGATTATTAAACCAGAGCCCTGCACCCAGCACAGAAAACTCAGGGATGGGGCAGCCACATCCCAGGAAAATGGGGCAGCACAGCCCTCCTCACTGCCCTAGGGATGATTCCCTGGCTCTGAGGAGGGTTTGGAACCTTCTGGCAGCTCAGCCTTGGTGCTTCATCCCTGCTGTGGGCACTGGGAACGTCCTGGAAGCAGAGGTGGAAGCGGGAGCTCAGCCTGCCAGGGTGTTGATTCACATCTGTCAGTAGATTAAACTGCTTCGGGTTCCAGCCTGGAGTTTTCAAATAAACCAAAATGAGCTAAAACAAACTAAAAAAAGGTTTAATGCACCAACAATAAACTGGGGCAGAGCGGGAGGGGCTTCACATCGAGGCCTGGTGGGGCTGGGAATGGACCAGACTCTGCAGTTCAGGGGGAAAACTGCTCTTTAGTGGCTTCATTTTCTTTCTAATCTTTCCCCCTTCCTATTCCCAGAGATTCTGAGCCACACAGAGCCAGATGTGAGGTTGTCATAGGAGAAAGGGCAACACCAGGCCCTCTAAGGGGAGTTTGCAATCCCTCTGCTTCCTCAGCACATGAAAACACGTGAAAACATGAGAAAACACGTGTGAAAATGTTAAAAAAAAAAACAAAACCAAACACACCTTTTCTGCATTAATCACTCCTGGAAACGCAGAATTAACAGCTGGGAATAACTCAGTGCCAGTGACACATTGGATTTTTGGGATGTCCTGAGGGATAACACACAGATCCCCAGGGATTCCCAGGCTGATGTTGCTCTTTGGGGAATCGCAGCCACTGGAAACTATGATTTAATTAATTGCCCTCATTTGGAAGCCCCTTGTCAAATTTCAGAGCCCAGGATCTGGGTTGGACGAAGCTTGGAACGACCTGGGCCAGTGGAAAGCGCCCATGGCAGGGGGTGAAATGTGTTTCCAGGTTCCCTCCAATCCAAACCTTTCTACACCTGCTTCCAGCTCCCCCTTTTCCCTGTTATTTTTATTAGCATGGTCATTTTACCCTCCCAGACACGGCAGCACATCCATCATTCCCAACGGGATCCAGGCAAAGCTCAGCTTCTCCACCTCTTTTTCGTGCTCTTATTAACCAGAATCATCAGGATTTTTAAAGGGAGAGGAGAAAAATCTCAAATAATGCGGCTCCAGGACCTGAAGCTTCACAAGAAGAACATTCCAGTGCTTTGGGAAACGCTGCCCTGAGCAATCCGGAATTCAAGGGGGTGGGAAAAGCCTTTAAAAAGCCTCAAAGCAGCTGAAAGCTGCAGTTGGCAGAACAAAGGGACACTGGCAGCAATTAGCATCCCTTCATTAATTAAGGGGGGTATAAGAGATGCTCCTGGACGTGCTCAGGTCCTAAAATTCTGATTTTCCAGCCTTTTGCTCCCTACAAAGCCCTAAAAGCCACTCCAGAGAGTCAAAGGTGCCATTTTATGCCAAAAACTGCAAGAAGACATTAAAAATGTGAAAATAATATAAAATAATGAGTGTTTATTAAGGATGGGGAACTCTGAGGGTCCCATTGGAAAGATTTATCCCAACAGCCCAGAAAGGGAATTTTAAGTCAAACATTAATGTAAGTATTAATAACAGGGGGTAAAATCCTTGTGGAAAAAAATAGGGTAAAAAATAGAAATAAAATAAAAACCAGATCTTTGTCTAAATCAAATTGTGTTCTCATTAATTTAAATAGTTCAATAATTATTTTAATAATTATTAAATAATTCAAAAGTTAATAAAATAAAAATTAATATAAATAATTTTTGCCCGTGTAAAAAGTGTTTTATTCACCTGGCAATGAGCATCCAAATTAAACCTTTTCTGTCCTAAACAGCCTTCATAATATGTTTATTTTAACAGCTTTGTTATAACAGATATATTCTATAATATATTTTATTATAATGGATTCATTACATAATATATCCATTATTATATTCCTGTTGTAAATAACGAAGCATTCGATACTTTGGACAAAATACACCCACCTATCATTTAAATTTAATCTTTATTTTAATATGAAGCTATTTCAATTTAAAATAAATACCCTCTAAAAATATCCTTTAATATAAGGGCTGAACTTGCCATAAATCCTCCCACAACATATTCCCACCCACCAGCCAAACTGGGGGGGTTGGAAAGGGGGAATTTGGGATGAAAATAATTCATCCTGCATTTCTGGTTCTTTTTTTCACCCCTCCAGAAATGTTCTTCAAAAATAGGAATATTTCATGAGTGATACATTTCCCAAACAGCCCCGCTGTGAAGGCAAATAAATGCCGGGGTTTGGAAAGGAAACCCGGCTTTATTTTTCCACGATAAATCATTTCCTTCAGGAATTATCTTGATTTTTAGGAATTATGAACATCCAAGGAAAAACTGTCCAGCTTTTACCATTTACCTCCCTCATAATACAGCTCGGGGTCACCCAACCCAGCAAAAGGAACCTAAAGGCAAATCCCTTAAAAAAGTGGAAAAAATATCAATATTTCCTTATTTTTTTCTATTTTTTCAATGTTTTGAAGGAATTTAAGAAGCAAATTCCTTATAAAAAAATTTAAAATCAGTATTTCCTTTTTAGGTGCCTGAGAAACTTTAAAGACATTTGAAGACTTCAAAAATTACAGCTATTTCCTTATTTTATTATATTTTTAACAGTGCTTTGTAGCACTTTATAAAGCAAGTCCCTTAAAAATAATAAAAAAATAAATATTTCCTTATTTTACTATATTTTAAAAAGTGCCTAAAAGCACCTAAAACCCCAAACCCTTACAAATACAAATCTCTCCTTATTTTATTATGTTTTTTAGTTCTTAAAAGCACTTCATAAAGCAAATCCCTTAAAAATATATAAAAATCAAGATTTCCTTCTTCTAGTCTTATTTTTAAGGGCGTAGAAGCATCTTAAAAAGAGAATTCTCAAAAAAGACAAGTTTTTCCCTATTTTATTTGAAGTACTTAGAAGAACTTTAAAAAGCAAGTCCTTAAAATAACAAATAAATCCATATTTCCTTCATTCTAATATATAAAGTGCCGAGAAGCACCTTAAAAAGCAAGTCCTTAAAAATTCAGTTATTTCCTAATTTTAGCATATTTTTAAGCGCCTAGAAAAACTTTATAAAGCAAATCCTTTTAAAAATCAACAATTCCTTCTTTTAGCCTATTCTATTTATTTGATTTGATTTGATTTTTTATTTATTTTGTGTTGTTTTTAAGTTCTCAGACACCCCTGTGCTCCCAGGGCTTTAAGGACTGGAAATTTCTTCCCATATATAGCATTTAATACGTTTATTTTGACCCCTCGCAGCCTCTCTTTGTTTGAGTCGTTCCTGGCTGTTTGTAAACACTCCCAGCCAATATTTCCAACAATTTGGCTTCCCCTTCTCTCGGAAACAGACTCCAAAATGCTCCCAAATCCTTAAAAATAATCCTTGCAGCCCTTCCAGGTTTGAAGGCCGGGCTGGAAGGACCTTGGAGCAGCCTGAGCTGGTGGAAGGTATCCCTGCCCTGGGGGTGAAAATGGAACTGGATGAGCTTTAAGGTCCCTTCTGACCCAAATTCACCTTTTATTAATAAAGCAAAACAAAAACCAACCAAACAAAAAACCACCAGACCCAAAACTAAAGGATGGTGTGGGTTTCAAGACACTGGAATTAAAATTGAACCGGAATTTATTTTGGTTCAGTCCTTTCCTTGGAAGCTTCCAGAGCTTTTGCTCCTGCCCGTGGCTTTAAGCTGAGTTTTAACATGCCTTCCAACCCCCACAATTCCATGGATCTTTCCCCAGCTCCTCTGTCATTATTACTGATGTAAAATAATGCAGAATTCCAGTTGTGACCGTCAGGATTAACTCCATGTGTTTTCCTCACACGAGGCGACAACAGGACAAATCTGGAACTTCAAATAAAGCAGCAGTGGGGGAAAAAAACCTCGTCCAGAGCAGAGGGATTAAGGAAAACCCAAGGGTTACAGGGAGATGGAGCTGCAGGTCTCCCTCTTTGAGGACACTGCTGGTGGCAAGGAGGGATGGAGAAAGCTGGAAGAGAATTCTCCACTTTTGTTCCCTGCAGTTTTGGAAGGAAAGCAACTCCTGAAATGGTGACATGTCAGTAAAGTGCAAAGTCTGACCCAGCTGGACCTTGAGATTAAAAATTAGATCAAATCTCACCGAAAAATTGCATTAAAAGCCGTTTTCTCTCTCTGCTCCTCGCCCAGCCCTATGGAGCAGAACCTCTCCCCATCCCTGGATTCCCCAAGGGAAGCAGAGACGCCTCCCTCTTTTCCTCACCCCAAATTTGAGGGGAGGCTCCGTGGGCTTGGAAATCCACGTCTTTCTGCTCCCAATGGATCCCTGCACTGTTTAACCTCGGGGCATTAAATCCCAGCCGGAATTCTGTGCCCTGAGGGGAATACCTGGAAAATAAAACAAATGACACGTGCAATTCCCTGCCAGCTGGGACCCATCCCAGCGTACAACATCAGGGCTTGGGTTGGGTTTTTTAAAGGATATTTAACACAACCCACAGCAGTTAAACCCCACAGAGTTGCTCTTTACCTTCCAATCGTCCCCTGTGCTTTTCCCTGAAGCCACAGGTCTCCTAAATGCAGAAAAAAACCTCCCCCAAACCCGACATCTGGTGGGTTTAATGCTACAGGAGGCATGTGATTTAAATTCCCAAAAACTCGGGAAGTGTGGACCCCGTTCTGCTGAGCACAGCCAGCCCAGGCCAAGGCATGAATTAGGGTTTATAATCCTGCAGAGAGAATCCCAGAGAATCACAAGAAAAACATTTCAGCTGGAGTAGGAAAGTTCTCTGTATTCCCCTTTACAGCCAACCATAACTTTCCCGGGATGAGTTATGCTCCCTGTTATTGGCGTGTTGTTCCAGTTAAATAGAAACTGTTTGCCAGGAGAGGCACCGGTGAGTGTTGCTTCCCAAATCCCTCCTCGTTCTCCCAGCTGCACTTTCTGCCCAGACCTTTGGTTCTCATTGAGTTCTAAATAAAAAAAAAAAAAAAAAGATCTTATCCCTCTCCTTCCCTCCCTCATCCACCTTTCCCAGAGGCTTCAGCATCTGCCCTGGGAAAATATTCCCAAATTATTGTTTTACTGGGGTTTGCCTGAGGTGTCGCAGTCCTTCGGTGTTTGGGTTTTATCCTTGTTTGGGGGAGGCAATCACAGGCCAAGGGAGGTGATGCTGTACCTGCCTCAGCTCTGCAGGGCCACTGGGGTGGGATAAAAAAGCTGCAAGAATCACATTAACACAGAGTCATGGAATTGTTTGGGTTGGGAAGATCATCCCATTCCAGCCCCACGGGCAGGGACACCTTCCACCAGCCCAGGTTGCTCCAATCCCCTTCCAACCTGGCCTTGGACACTTCCAGGGATGGAGCAGCCACAGCTTCTCTGGGCAACCTGTGCCAGGGCCTCCCCACCCTCCCAGGGAAGGATTTCTTCCCAATATTTCACCTCGAAGCCCCCGAATGGAGACTCTGCCTGAGGATGGGGCGGTGCCGGATTCCAAAGCAAGGTCCGAAATAAAAGGATATAAAAATCTATTTGATCCCTGCCAGCCTTGTGGGGGGGAAAAAACCCACTTCAACAAGGGTCTCCTTGATTTCATGAGATGGTGTTTTTAAATTAAAATATTTACATAAATAATAAATTAATTAAAATGAGATATTGCACTTAGAAGCGTCACAACAGGTTCAAACTCCCTAAAATATCTTCGTTAGAAAAGGGGGTGATTTTCCTACAGCACATGGAACCCTGGGTTTCCTGTGCCCCCAAGGAAGTGTGTCCTGAATTTCTGCTCTGATCCAGGGTGAAAAAACATCAAAATGCACAAGTTTCCACCTGGGTAAAATCCCAATTTTCTGGTGTTCCTTTAAGCTGGAATAAAGATCCTGTGGGTTCTGCTGGTGGCATCTCGTGCTGGGCTCCCCAGAGCAGGGCAAGGATGATATATTAAAGCAGGACAAAGCCACAGCAGCAAAGACAAGAGGTCCCACCTTACCTGAGCTCCACAGTGTCCTCTCCTTGCCCAGCACAAATCCCTGGGTGTCCAAACCCCTTCTTTGGGTGATCCTGGAGAGGGACAGACAGCAAAGAGTGAAAACACGGAGCAAACTGGAACGGAACGATCGCTCAGAGGGATAAACTTGCTGGTTTGGGTTTGCCTACTCCATTGGTTTCCACTCCTTTTCCAAACCCCAGCTCTGGGATGAGCAGTTCATGCCAGATGTTCAGCTGTTTCCAGACACTTCCACAGGGTTTGGCCACAAGGAAAAGAGAAATAGTCCTTTGGAGAGCGTGGGGTTGTGGTTGGAGCACTGGGCTGGGATGCAGCTCTGGTTTCACAGCCCAGCTCAGACACGTTTCCTGCAGGCACAAAACAGGGACATGTCCTGGGTCAGACAGGAACCAGGCTGGATGATGGAGCACAAACCAGATTGGATCATCATTTTCTCCCACTGGAAGTCACCACCCGACTCAAAACGTCTCAAACCTCAAACCACGTAACTACAGCCCAGGCAGGAGCTGAGCTGCTCTCTCTGGCCTGAAAGGCCTCAAAAATAAAGATTAAGCTTCAATGTACTATTTCCAGCTAGAAACCTTCATGTATATCCCTATCTATGGACATATATTGGGATATTAGGGAAAATTTCTTCCCCAAAAGAATGTCAAGCATGGGACAGGCTGCTCAAGGCACTCAGGAAGCCTGGAGGGATTTAAAATCCACGGGGATGTGGCACTTGGGGACATGGGTTAGTGGTGGCCTTGGCAGTGCTGGGGGAACGTTGGACTCAGTGGTTTGAGGGCTTTTCCAATCCTAAAGACTCTGTGATTTAATATATGTGTTTATGCGAGGTCCTGCTTGCAAAATCCAGAGAACGTGGAATGGGAAAATCCAGGTGTTCTGGGACTTCACACTGCCTTTAATTCCCACCTGGGAGAGTCCTGAGACTCAGATCCTCCTGTTCCCGACCACATCCCTCCTGGAACAACACCTCTGGCAGGCAAGAGCCTCTGGCACTGCTCCCAGCAGGATAAATCCCACGGGATCTGAGTGTCCTGCTGCATCTGCACCTGAGCAGGTGAACCCTGTCAGAGCTCCCACCTCACACATCTGGAATTAAAAAAATCCCACTTTCTCAATTTCTCTGACACAGCTGTAATGTCCTGAACAGTGTCCCCGCTGGCTGAGTGGTTTTGGTGCCCACTCGAGGGCCAAGCCCAGAAAAATCCCCTTGGAAGGACAGAAAAAGGGGAAAATTACAGTTATTTTGCTGCCTGGGAGCGGGGAGTGATGGATTGGAGAGGGTTATTTGCTAAGGAAATAAGGACTCTGGGTTTCCAGCCTGGCTTCCCAAAAAAGTGAGGTTTGGGTAGTCTCTCCAGTGTACATCTCCAGCAGAGGCCAAGGCTCTTCCCACAGCATTCCCATCTGCTGCTCAGCTCCAGCCAGGCCCAAAAGAAACTTGGAGCTCAACAAATGAAGGGGGAATAAAGCAAATCCCAGCAGTTGTCCAGAGGTTGTATCAGTGCTGAAAGGGAAGGGATGCTCTGTTCCTGCACCCACTGGATGCTCAGGACACGTCCTGGAGAGCAAATAACATCCCCAGAGTTCCCTTTCACCCCTTCCCACCCCATCCTGGGTTTGCTGGGCAGCAGGGAAGCAGGGGATCCCAGCAGCTGGAGCAGGAAGGTGATGTGCTTTTATCCAAAAAAAAAACCCAACCCTGGAGCCTGAGGGAATCACAGTGCAGGAGCTGGTTCCTTACACACGGAGCTCCAGGCTCCTCAGAGCATGGAGTTTGCTAAAATAAACTCAATTATCCTGCCCAGCAGGACATTTGAGAGCCAAGGCCTGTGGACACCCCGGGCCTGCTTCCAAAAACTTTCCAGGAAAAAAATAATAGGCAGATCAGGCTCACAGCACTGCTGCTCTCTGGCAAAACCAAGCCTAAACCTGGGAGCCCTGGGCATGGTGCAGCAGGATTGCCAGGGGTGGCCTTGTTCCTCCTGGTAACAGGATCACAAACTGGTTTGGGATGGAAGGGATCTCAAAACTCATCTCATTTCAATCCCCTGCCACGGGCAGGGACAACTTCCACCAGCCCAGGTTGCTCCAATCCCCTTCCAACCTGGCCTTGGACACTTCCAGGGATGGGGCAGCCACAGCTTCTCTGGGCAACCTGTGCCAGGGCCTC
>JAWWLV010000121.1:4791701-4809272 GCA_035041135.1 Platyrinchus mystaceus | reverse complement strand
TGAGCCTCCTTTTCTCCAGGCTGAGCCCCCCCAGCTCCCTCAGCTGCTCCTGCTGCTCCAGCCCCTTCCTCAGCTCTATTCCCTTCTCTGGACCTGCTCCAACCCCTTTCCATGTCCTTCCTGAATCGAGGGGCCCAGAGCTGGACACAGCCCTCGAGGTGGGACCTCATCCGTGCCAGGACATGGGAACAATCACTGCCCTGATCCTGCTGGTCACACTAAAATCCATCCTCCTGCCATGAAACCTGAGGAAGAAGGTTCCTGGTTCTCTCTCCAAGCATCACTGGTGCTCACACCATCACCCCCAGCTCACACCATCACCCCCAGCTCACACCATCACCCCCAGCTCACACCATCACCCCCAGCTCACACACCCCCCCTGAGCTCCACTCCAGCAGCAAATAATATTCTCTCTACTTCCAAGACTAAACCTTACCTCAAAAATGCTCAGTTAGTTAGATTGTCATTTGCAGGAATCATCCCTTCCTTCCTTCCTGCTGTCCCAATTAGGCTCCAGAGACACAAGCACTGGGCTTTTAAGGAGAGGGCAGTGGTGGGTGTTCCCAAAGGGCTTTCCCAAGGGATTGACTGAGGCAGGCAGGGTGAGGAGCCCAGCTGGGAGCAGCCCTGGGGGCTGCAGGGCAGGGGTTTCCCCCTGGGATGTTGGACTGGGAATGATGCCCACCCACGGTGATGCTCCTTCCCAGAGAGGGAGGGGGGGGGCTACAAACCAGTGTCCAAAATATTAGGATTCTGCCCCAAAATTGCCAGGGAAGTGGGCAGAAATCAGGGCAGAGGCTGCTGAGGTCCCCTGGTTCATCCCAGGATCGATCCCGGAGCCCCCAGCATTGGCTGGCTTCCTCCAGCACGCTTGGAATCATAATTCTGCCAGCCCTGAGGGTTTGGAAAACAATACTGGAAGTAATCCCTTTTGATCTGATGCTAATCCCAGATAATTGCTTTCAGGCTTAATAGGAAAACTGCATTTTCTAGGGTTGGGGGGGGGGGGATTGGTCAGTTTGGAAGAGCTTTGATTGAGCTGATGCTGGAGGTGCTTGTTTTAGCAGAGGGAGCTCCATTGTTCCCGGGAATGTGGGATGCCAGGAGTAATGACAGAGGCCGTGATCCCGCAATTAAACCCGTCTGGTGCAGACATCCAGCACATGGGCAGAGCCTCCCACAGAAAGGAGCCTTTCTGAACCACTCCAAGCTGGGGGGACTCAGCTCTGGCAGGAAACTGGGAAAACTGCTGCCACGGAACGCTGAGGAGCTCAAATGCACTCGTGGTTTGGAGGAGATGGGATAAAATCGTGGCTAAACAAACATTTGGGCTCAGGGGGATGTGATTGTCCCCACCCACGGCTCTGCCTCGAGGTGTGGCCCCCCCATTTTTCAGGGTACGTGGATTTGGGATGGATTCAGCCTCCTCAGGCACTGTGACCCCTCACAGGCCGAGTCTCGAGCTCTGAGTGCCCCATAAATCACCAATCCCAGCAAGCCGGATTTCCCAGCGCTCCGAGCACACTTGTCACATTACCGGGAATGCTGGATTTGGATGGCAGCTCGTGGGTCACTGTGCTCTCCCTCTGTTCCCCTGGAGCAGGGCTGACCGTGGGCATTCTTCCTGCTTAGCCTCCAAAACTCCCAGACAATGGGTTTCCCATTGTTCATTAACCAGAGGTTCCCATTTCACAGCCGTCGGTGTTGCAAAGTTCCTCACGGGCCGAGGCCGGAGGGACAAGGTGGGTTTGTAGCCATCCCAGGGCCACACATCCTCTTTATTTTATGGAATATTGGCTCTCTGAGGAAGAATTGCTGTGGGATGCTTTATTTAGGCAGTGAAGTTCCCAGTTAAGGCTTTGGAGGCGATCACAGAATCACAGAATTCCAGAATGGTTTGGGTGGGAAGGGATTTTTAAAGGGCATCTCATTCCACCCCCCCTGCCCATGGGCAGGGACACTTTCCATCAGCCCAGGCTGTTCCAAGCCCCATCCAACCTTTAACTCTTCCAGGGATGTGTCAGCCACAGCTTCTCCCTCTCTCACAGGGAGGGATGGGCGAGGGATCCTAAAAAGGTGGGGTTTTTAGCATGGAAAACCAGCCGAACCTTCGGGTGTCGAACCCAAACCGGTCCCGGCTTTTCTGGCCGACTAAGACGGATCCCGGAGCGCAAAATCGGAGCGTTCCTGCTGCCTTTGCTCTGAGGTCCTTTGCCCACTGGGGGGAGCATATGGCAAACGATTGGATACTCGGGACACGGGTTGGGAACAGGGTTGCGTTCAAGGGAGGGCTGGGGAAGCTGTTCAGACCTTGCTCGAGCAGCAGAATATTAAATAAATTAAAAACTGGAGAGAGAAGTGTGATTTGTTTAGTGCTGGGCTTGGATTTCGTGCCTTTCCAAGAGCTTTTCCTACTGGGAAGACGCTCAGCGGGGAAACTCCATGGAGCTTTCCCTTAATTCAGTTATATAACACAGGTATTAACATAATTTATAATAAAAGAGTTAATTTAGTCTATAACTCAGCACAGTTACCTTCGCGTTTAAACAAATAAAATATACAGAGGTAGAATGAAATCAACTGAAATCCTGGAGGAGTTTTGGAAGTTGCTGTGCCGGAATAATTTCAATATTTTCCTTTCGGTGAGTCACACCTTAGAATGTGCTTCAGTTTTACCTGTGGGGCAGGAAAGAAGTTAAAAAAAGAAGCAGCACCTCCTCCCCAATTCCCATTCTGTCACTCCTGTCCCACATCAGAGCCAGGTGATACCCTTGGGACCCTTAAACGCCTTTCAGGGTCTGCCTGTTGTCCCATAAATACGCTCTGGGGGCTGGTAGGAACCCATTCCCAAGGTTTTCCATCCCAAAGGATCTGTGTCACGGCACCAGTTTAACTCTGTTAATGCCTCTGCTGCTTGGGGTGCCTCCAAAATTTATGGATGTCAGCCCCAAATGTCACTGCTTGGGCTGTGGCACCCCCTTGGCACAGGGGAGGGAGAGCAGAGGGAAAGGTTTATGATGAGCTTTTCTCCTCCCCAAGACCATCAATCTCCCCCTTTTTTTATCAGTTTTATCAGGAGAGAAATGCTGAGTGTTGCAGCCTGAGGAGCTGGTGGTGATCCCCACCCACCCAGCTTGGTTCTTAGGGACGGTGTTCCAGATTCCTCTGGCATCCCCACCTTGCTTGCAAGGTGTGTTTGAGGCCTGTTTTGGCTGTGGCCAAGCAAAGGGCAAAAAAAAAAATCCCCCCCCAACCTGCTGCTGCAGCCTCCCAATAACTCACCATTCCCAGCACAGCAACGGAACACCGTGGATTCCCGGGATTTGTGGTTTTCCAGAATAGTCTGGTTGTGCCCTGACTCATGAAAACACACCGAGCCCCAAATAGTTTGTTTTTGGTTTAAACAGTCAGGTTTGTGTGTTTGTGTGTGGGAGATTTATTTATTTGCATTAATCCAAGTCACATTTCCCCAGAGATTTCGCTGCTGCCACCACAGGGCCCCGTCCAACGCCCTTGGATGCCCTTCCAGGGAATCCAGGAGCACCTGGATAGAGGTGCCGAGCAAACACAGCTTCCCAGGGGCCTTTGGAGCACAGTTTGGGAAATCAGGGCTGCTGCCCTGTCCTAAATCCCACGGGATTGAGGGGAAGGCACTGCCTGTTTCCTGACGGGTTTGGAGACGGTGCCTGTGCCGTGACTGCCTGAGGGGTGTTTGGGAGGAACAAAAGGCTGCTATTCCCAAGCTCTGGCATGCCATGAGGGGATGATTACAAAGGTTAAGGCTTAAAGTTAGTCCCTGCTTACTTCAATGGCTGCAGGCCCAGCCCTGTAATAGCCCTCATTAAAGATGAGCCCCTCACAATGCGGGGATTGTAATCCAGCTTGATTTTATTCCATCGGGATGGGGGGGGGGAGATGTTGCCACAGTTCCCCTCAGTCTCTGGGAGTGCCTCTCTCCCTACAATTCTCTGTAGATGGAGCCAAAGGGGGATAACTCTGTTGGATAATATTCCAGGGTCAACCCAAACCTGTGTGGGAGCTGAGAGACCAAGAGCAACCACAGCATCCACGAGGTGGGACAAATCCAGCGCTCCCGCACCACCAGTGACCCACCCCAGTGTCCCACTGCACCCCAGCCGAGCACGAGCCAGCCCACGATCTGAATTCCATGATTTTATGATTCCATCTCACTGCTGGCACCCGTGGGAGATTCCCTGAGTGGCTGGTCCAACACATCCCAATGGGATGGGATGGGATGGTCAGTTGTTGGGAATGCACGTCACGGGTGCACCAAGCCAGGCCATGAGCTGGGAAGACCCAGGAGTGTCTGCACAGCGTGTCTGGCATGGAAAAATTCCCACATCTTAGTGGATTCATTTAATAGTGCAGTTGATAATCTTAATTGGAAACAGACTTCTGCAGATTCCATTGCTCCAGACAGGAGGAGGCTGTGGAGAAAATGTGGGAGCAGAGACGTGGGCAGTTATTAAATACAGGGCTGAGAGTGGCAGGATGTCAGCAAGTTCCTGACAAAAATTCCTAATTAGAGCACTTCTGGAACACACAGTTCCCCTCTTCAGGAGAGAACGGGAACTGATTCCCAGTGCCTTTCCTATGGATCAAGGATGAGTTCTGGAGGTGTCCCAGGGACTTCCAAGGGGACCTTTTGGCACCTGGTTTATGCTTGGTGAGGTTTCACTGTTCTGGAACCAGCCAGGTCCACCTCGCCAGCTGACTATGGACAAGGTTCCCTTTTCAAAGGATGTGCCAGGAATTAGAGAACCACTGGATAAGCAGAGCCCCAGCAGTGGATGGGGCTTGGAGCACCCTGGTGTGGTGGAAGGTGCAGCCCGGTGGCCCCGATGTTTTCACAAGAGGCCCCACAAGTATTTGACTCCAGCCAAGGGAGAGAGGCCGCTGGAGTGGGGTGGGATGGCCGTGTTTGCCCAGAGCAGAGGGTGAAAGACCCTGGAATTTATTGATTGGATTCCCCTGGAAGCACAAATGCCTTCTCAGGAGCAGGGAGGAGATAATGGCTCGGCAAACAAGTGCACAAGGAGTGCACTTGGCTGGAGGTATTTCTGCTTTGTCCCAGGGAACTGAAGGGAGAGGGAAAGGTGAGGACCCCGCTGCTCTCCAAGGATTCCTCTCATCCCAAAGGAGCAGGGGAATTCCTGAGGGGGGGATATGGATCTCTCTGCAAACCCTGCCTGCTTCTCCTTTAGCAGCCCCTCTTTGGGGCTGTGGGGTGGATGCAGCTGGAAGGGAGAGAATCCCCCCCCAAAAAAGGAGAAGGGCAAAAAAAGTTGTGTTGGGATTTTTCAGCTCTGGTTGCAGGCATAGAATAACAGAGATATAAATAATAATACTAATTATTACTATTATTCATATACCATACTATTATATATTATCTAACATATATTATAATAATATAACTCTTCCACCATCAAGAATAATAAAATAAACTTTAAACTTTCTCTGCAATTTTTCAGCTCAGGTTGCCTGCAAAAAATAAAACAATAATATTAACAATAACAACACTAATAAATAGTATTAGTAACAAGAATAGTAAGAATAGTAGTAATGAGCAGTTTCACTACAGTTTTCCAGCTCCAGTTGCAGGCAGAAACTAACTAAATGAAGAAATAAATGAGTGGATAAATAAATAAATAAATGAGTGAATAAATAAATAAATGAGTGAATAAATAAATGGGTGAATAAATAAATAAATGGGTGGATAAATAAATAAATAAATACATAAAATAAAAGCTTCCCTGTGCTTTTTTTCAGCTCAGGTCACAGACAGAAAAAATAATAATTTAAAAAAATTAAAAAAAAGTAAAACTTCCACAGCAATTTTTCAGCTCTGAAAATGTGGGCAGAAAAAGAAATAATAATAAAAAGTTAAATAAATAACAACTCTCCCTGGAATTTTTCAGCTCTGGTTCCCTGTCCTTGGGCAGAGTTCAGGTTTTCAGCCCGTGCAGTGGGATTTCAGGGGGTGAATTACTGGGAATGTGGTGCCATTTCCAGCAGGGAAGGAGATCCCACAGGGGGAGGAGATCCCATAAGGAAAGGAGATCCCATAAGGAAAGGAGATCCCAGCAGGGGAAGGAGATCCCAGCAGGGGGAGGAGATCCCAGCAGGGAAGGAGATCCCAGCAGGGCAGGAGATCCCACAGGGGGAGGAGATCCCAGCAGGGAAGGAGATCCCACAGGGGGATGAGATCCCAGCAGGGAAGGAGATCCCAACAGGAGGAGGAGATCCCAGCAGGGAAGGAGATCCCAACAGGAGGAGGAGATCCCAGCAGGGAAGGAGATCCCAGCAGGGGGAGGAGATCCCAGCAGGGGAGGAGATCCCACGGGGGAGGAGATCCCAGCAGGGAAGGAGATCCCACAGGGGGAGGAGATCCCAGCAGGGAAGGAGATCCCACAGGGAAGGAGATCCCAGCAGGGAAGGAGATCCCACAGGGGGAGGAGATCCCAGAAGGAAAGGAGATTCCAGAAGGAAAGGAGATCCCAGAAGGAAAGGAGATCCCAGCAGGGAAGGAGATCCCACAGGGGAAGGAGATCCCACAGGGGAAGGAGATCCCAGCAGGGAAGGAGATCCCACAGGGGGAGGAGATCCCAGCAGGGAAGGAGATCCCAGCAGGGAAGGAGATCCCAGCAGGGAAGGAGATCCCAGCAGGGAAGGAGATCCCACAGGAGGAGGAGATCCCAACAGGGGAAGGAGATCCCACAGGGGGAGGAGATCCCAGCAGGGAAGGAGGTCATAGTGGAGTGGTGGGATGCAGGCACTGCACACCCTCCCACCAGTGGGCAGTGACTGGAGCTATGAGGAGGAATGGAAGTGCTTGGGAAGCCGATGGAGGAAGAGCACAGGGCTGGGATAAGGTCAGGATTCCCTCTGGAATCAGGAGAAGCCGCCTCTGCTCTTGGCTCGCTGAAAGCCACGGGCGCCTTCAAAGAGCCGGAGGAATGAGGGTTTATGGGATTATCCCTAAGCACCTGCAGACCTTTGTGAGCCCGGCCAGGGGCTCCCAGGGATCTGATTCATCCGTAACCTACACCCCAATTAGGCTCCAAGTGCTCCTGGTTTAGCAGTGGGATGAGGCTGGTGCCGCCGCCGCACGCGACCGGCTCCCCTCGGCTCTGCCCCGCTGCCACGGGCATTCCAGATCCAGGTCCTGCTCCCCAGGATCCAGAACTTCCTGCCCTCTCCAGCCTTTGCATGATTTACTGTTACTTTGCCATGTTCCTCCTGTCCCACTCCTCTCCAAAATGAAATGGCATCATCAGCATCAGCTTCTAATTCGATTTTCCCCAGTATTATCATGTTCCTCAGGCATTCCCAAACTCGCTCTTCCCAAGACCTCTGGGCACTCTGCTGTGGATCTAACAAGCCTCTACAAGTCACCACAACACATCCAGCACCGACCTTACAACCTGTGCACATAAAGCTCCTGTTATTCCTCCCTTTTTGTTTGTTTGTTTGGTTTTTTTTAAATCCTAAAAGGATTATTTCAAAGCCAATTTTTATAATCACATCCCAGTAATGAGAGTGTCCCCCTGGGGGTGTTCACTGCGTGGAGCAAGGAGAGCATGGCAAGGATTGTGTCCTGGCTCACCACAGTATTCCAAGCTTCCCACAGCTGGGATGATGCCCCTGTTTTTCCAGACCAACCTCCAGCTCCTGTTTCTGGGAATTCCAGCTTGCTGGGGGGCACCGTAGACCAGCAGGAACCCTGCAGGAAGCAAACAGCTCCCATGAAGGTGTTCTCCCAAAAAAACCCGGAGCCACCACAGGCTGCTGCTCCCACAAGGAAGGAAAAGAAGGATTATTTAGTGAAAATCAGGCCCGTTCCATCCGTCGGAGTCAGCGAAAATGCATCAGACAATTATATTGCACTTAATTCTGGGATAATGGAACAATGAGAGATGTCTGTTTGCATTCTGTAAAATTAAACTGTATGCAGCTATTTATCTTTTACCTTAATTGTTTGAGCTTGTTTCTAATGTAAACTGTTGTAATTTTAAATAAATATAATAGAAAAAACTTTCCAAGGTATCGGAAATCCAGAGTAAATTTACTTTGCAAATAGGCTTTGGTAGGTGTGTTTTGTGCTGAGGATCCTCAACTGACACTTTCATTCAAAAATATTTTGAGTTTCGTAGCAGAGCCTCCGTCATTCCTGCTAGGATGGGGAGAGCTCCAAGGGAGGAGAGGACCTGGTCCTTGACTCTTGACTTTTTGTCACTGTTCTGCAGCAGTTGCTTAAAAATAGCACCGGGGCTTGTTGGGACCAGTTTTATGGGTCTGTGTCAGGTGGGTGGCAGAGAAGGACTCCAGGTCTTTCATCTTCCACCGCACTGATGGTTTGGACAACGTGCCCAAGCGTGTCTCCACGGTGCCACCAGGCACTGGAACGCTCAGGTGGTGACTGGAGGACTCCCAGTGGGGAGCAGTGGGGTCAGGACAACCTTTTCAGCGCGGTCTGTCATCGTGTGCCACGTAAAATCCCGATTATCCGCGCCCGGGAAAGTACAGCTCCCGCTTTGCAGCCCTTTTGAGGAGTTTTAGAGATGATCTTGGTTAAGCCCAAGATGTTGATTTTAAGGAGGTGAATGCAACTGTTGACTCAGCCCCGAGGGGTGGTTATAAATGTGCCTGTTTGTTTTTCCAGTACCTCGGGAAAGGCTCCACAAAGGGAAGGCGCCGGGTTGAAAGGTAACTCGGGTGATTAACGACATGTACGTTCAGAGCCACGGCTTTATCACGGGGTGGTCTCCTTGCCTTGGAGTTGAGCAACCTGGGAAGAGGGGAAAAAAAGAGGCTGTAAAAGTGAAAGCCTGGCAAAAATGAATTAATTGCCGAAACAAAAGCGTGGGGCCCCCTCCCATACCTGGAATTTGCTGGGCAGTCCCATCCTGTAGGATCCTCGTGCGGGCTCCGTAAATCAGGACGGATGTTGCTTTCACAGCACGCTGTGAGGAGTCAAAGAAGGTGGAATAGGAATGCTGGGGTTGGTTTGGGCTTGTTGGCTGCGTGTGCCAAGAGGATTTTTTGGATGACTGCAGCCCTCTTGACAAAGGGAATTCGTTGGTTGGGAATTCAGGTCTGCGCTGGGTCAGAGCAACTGAGGATGTGCCCACGGGCTGGCTTGGGCTGGGGAGCTCAGGGGCTTTTTGGTGGAGGTTCCAGATCCCTGTAGCTATTCCTGATGCTCCAGTGAGGCTACTGGGGCAGGATGGAGCTGTGGGTACACACTGGGCACGGGCTTTTCCAAAGAATGATTCCCAGGACCTGTGCTAAGTCCTCCGGGATCATGACAGCTTGGCTTGGGGTGAGCATCCCTGCTTTCCTTGGATTGGGGATCCAAGCCAGTCCAACATTCCCCCTGATTTCCCTGGCATCAGCTAGGGACACGGTGGAAACAAGGCGGTGCTAGGAGGGAAATGCCCCAGGACAGCAGCTTTGAAGGGAGTAATAAATCCTATATAAATGAGAGCACTCATGTGTGGCACAAAACCACCCAACACCCGGCAGAAACTCCCCCTGGAAGCCTCTGCTGAGCCACCCCAGGGTGTTCCAGTGACACCACGGGTCTCTGTGCCCCCCACCAGGCGGTGGCTGCTGCTCCTGGTGTCCTTGGGTTCCTTTAGATGGCACCATCCCGCCGTGTTGGGAGCCCGGCACCATTAGTATTCTCCCTGCAGGAGGAGGAAAATTCCTTCATTACGGGGTGATAATTGAGGTGGTGTCAGCGACTCCACGACAAGCCCCCCCTCCCTGTTCCAGCAAGTGGGGGGAAGGTCGAGCTTCCCCGGAGCAGCCGCATTCCTGCTGCTCCACAGGTATCCCGGCGTGGGATGAGCGGAATCGGCCCTGGGCTGGGGAGACCGGTATGAGGTGTGAAAGCTGGTGGGGTTACACTGGTTACAGAGCCGAGCTTTTTGCTGGGAAGAACCGGGAATTAGGCTGGGAACACACAATGACACAGCAGGCTGCTCCAGGGGGGCCTCGGTGTCCCCAGGGGCAGCACCCCGAGGAGTGAGGAGCACCCAATTCCGTGCTCTCCATGGAGCTGGGGTGTGGCTGGTCCCTCCTCTAGCTTTGGGAAAGCCACCTGGGAGCAAGAGGACTCAAGCAGAAAGTTTGGACCATCATGGATGACGGTGGTTTATAGGAATCATCCTCACCCAAACTGATGGGCCTTTCATCATCAGGCATCCCCTTGGTTCCAAAAATACACCATCTCTTTGAAAACATAGAGAAATAACCTCACTTAAGATTCCAAATTTAGGGAAAACGTGGCTGGCAGAGGAGCTGGGAACACTGGGTGTTTTTCCCAGTAACTTTCCCCCCTCTCTGGGACTTTTAAATTTAAATACAGCATCACAACTGACAGCACCAGAATCTTTCTCCTCACCAGAACACGACTTCCCCCAGTGAGGGAAGGATGTGGCAGGCGAAGTGTCCCCTTTTCCCTAATTCCTGGCTGCCCTGAAACAAAGCAGCAGCAGGGAATTCCCGGGGTCAGCCCAAATCCCTTGTTCTCCCAGCCTGCTCCCGGCCCCCAGGAGCTGCAGCCTTGTTCAGCCTTTTAGAAGTGCAAATAATCCCAATAAATGGGGGGAACAGATCAAGCGGTGGGGCAGGAGCTCATCCCACACAGCCCACGACAGCACTGGGCTGCCCAGGGCCTTTTTGATCCACTTGGGTTTATTTCTCCTGGGTATTTTTATTTTTGGGGGGGTGGGAGGAGTATTTTTGGTCTCTCTCTCTCTCTTAAACATCAGGAGCCACATTGATCTGACAGGGCTTTGGGCTCCACCTCCACACCCGCCCCTGCACCGGCACCTGAGGGGGATCAAAACCGTCCCCACGTTGTATCACCGGGGTTTTGGGATGTGCAACATTCCCTCATTACACTGACGTTCATAAATTTTTAAAAAAAGGATCCTGAGTGAGTCCTGGACCTGGGGAATCATCATGGCAATTTACAGCTGCTGTTTGGGATGTGGGTAAAGCAGGAATTGGCCCCAGTCAGGTGCTGTGGGTGCTGGTGGGTGGGGCAGCCCCTGTGTCACCCCGACTCGGTGTGTTTTACCCGTTCAGGAGCGGAGGATCCACTTGTGGAATAGCACCGGCAGGAGAACCATTCCTGCCCCCTCAGCCCCTGGGAGTGCCACTCCTGGGCAGTGAAAATAAGCACTAAACTCCTGATGTTTTTCCTCACAAACACCCAACACCCCCCCCAGAAACACACACACCCCACGGGCAGCGAGAGCGGCGACCCCGACCCCGCACGAGTCTCCTTTATTTCCCTCTGCCTTTTGTTCCCCTCCAGCCTTTGTCTGTGCCAAGCCCACAGTTCTCCCCAGAGGATGCTCCATCCTGGGGTCCCTCCAGCCTTTCCCCCACCCAGGGTGGGCACCCACAAGAAACCTCCCCCCTCGCTCGCTCCGTCTCGCTCCCGGGCCGCGCAGGCGGCTCAGAATTTTAGGGGGATCACTGGGATTGCCGGTGGGTTTAGTTACCTGGGAAGATAGATTTGGCTTCCTCTTGCTGTGGCGTGTCAGCTCCCACCACTTTCCTATTTATTTGTGGAGTCCTTCCCACTCCTCTCCTTGTTAAACCCACAAAGTCACTCACCGAGCATCACGCGCCGCCGTGTGACCCTTTTTGAGGCATCGGGTACGAAATCCTTGCTCCTTTCCACACTTATTTTCCCCTCTGGATGAAGCAGGGGGGAAAAAAAAATGCTCAGTGTAGTTTAAACAGCATGGAAGGGTTTCTGTGCAGAGGGAGAATCCCCGTTATCCATTCAATTTTCCCCCACTAAAGAAGTTTCCCCCATTAACCACTGAATTTTCCCCATTTAACCATTAAATTTTCCTCCATTATCCACTGAATTTTCCCTCCTTAACCACTGAAGTTTCTCTCCTTATCCATGGAATTTCCCTCTATTACTCATTGAATTTTCCCTTATTATCCACTCAATTTTCCCCCATTATCCATGGAATTTTCCTGCCTTAACCATTGAATTTTACCCCCTTAACCACTGAATTCCCCCCATTATCCATTGAAGTTTCCCCCTTTTATCACTGAATTTTCCCCCATTAACTATTGAAGTTTCCCCCTTTAATCACTGAATTTTCCCCTATTAACTACTGAAGTTTCCCCTGCTAAAGTTTCATGTTCCTTGCCCAAAATGACAAACCCTGGGACGGCAGAGGAAGAAATTCCACGTGCCAGCCCCAGTGTGGTGGTTTGTGGGTGACAGCGAGCGAAGGGCAAGCCTAAACCTGAGGGAGGTGAAAACAAACAACAACCAGGAGGTCAAAAAAAAAACACCTCAAAAAAATTCCAAAGGCAAACTGTAGCATTTTAACCTCATTTTTTTCCACCTGAATCGCCCTTTCCCGCAGCAGTGTGGGTTGAAACTCCTCGGATCCTCCCTCCAGCCCGCGGCTGGAAGAAGGAGCCGGGATTTAGGAAGCGGCCTCGGCTCCTTTTCCCAGCTCCTGCTCCTTTTCCCACTCCCAAGTGGCCCAGACTCTCATCTGGGAGCCTCTGGGCCCGATCTCGACCCTGGCTGCTGAGTTATGCCGGGTTTGCCGACAGCTTCTCCTCGAGTAAATTGTATTTAGACAACAATATATTTCATTCAGGTCTTTTGCGGCGTCTGGACCAAGGTCAGTTTTATATTCTGCCGAAATCATAAAGTGACACTTGAGATAAACAGAATGTTTACTCTCTCCATGTGAGCCGAAGCTGATATGTAAATTCATCCTTATTCTGTCATCAAATTTGCATTTACCCTCTTAGTCAAACACTACAGGCTTCCAAATCAAACAGCTTTAACGGTGGTCAGCCCTTCCTGACCGATTGCCATATCAGAGCGGGAGCAACGGCAATTTAGATTAAAATGAAAAGAGTAACACGACATAACGAGCGTCATCCGCTCCGCCAGAATTGGATCAGCTCCTCACCCCGGGGTTGGAAGCTCGTCCGCCCGGAACGCTGCTTGTGCATCCTCCCACTGCCATTCCCGGCCTTTATCTGCCCTGCACAGGCCCTGCTCACCTCTCATTATTTTTTCCTTCTGATCAAACAAGCCAAGTGCCACTAAATAAATTTTGCCGTGGTTGGGTTGTTTTTCTCTTTCTTTCTTTCTTTCCTTTTTTTTTTTTTTCCTTGGATTTACATAAAAGAAAGGGAATTGATTCACAGCGCTGAGCCGGCGTTGCGCCTTCTATCTGCAAAGCTCAGGTCAGGGTGGAATAAAACAGGCAGGACAAGGTGGACTCTCAAGTCCAGGATGGATAAAACAGGCAGGGCAAGGTGGACTCTCAGGTCCAGGATGAATATGGTGCTGGTAGGCAGCTTGTTCCCAGTTCCCAGGAATTGCCAGCACGGCCTGATGCCACGGGAACGGGCTGGAAGTAAAAAGGGCCTTGTGGGTCAGAACTTTTTCAAAGGTCCAGAGCTGGAAAAACCACAACCCAGGATGCAGGGTGATAACAGAAATCTTCCAGAAAATAGCAAAAAACCAGGAAGATATTCAACACCTGAGCTAGAGGGGAACATAAATATGGGATTTGTGGACCAATGGGGTGGTTTCTGCGCCCCGAACGCTGAGCTGAGACCCCACAACTCATTTCACATGTGCCTTAGATTTGTGCATTCAGAGGAGGAGGGTCGCTACTTTTTAAGCCTGTACCCAAAAAAAAAAAGGGTGGGTTGGGTCACAACTAGCATTTTAGGGGTGCTCAGAGACATTTTGGGTTGAGGCAGGGAAAGAGCAAAAGGGGTTTGAATCCAACGCCCGGCCAACGCCGTCCCCGAAAGATCCCGGGATGCGCCGGGCAGGGGCAGGAAGAAAGGAAGGAAAGAATGGGATGGATGTGGGGCTGGGAGGGATGTGGGGCTGGGAGGGATGTGGGGCTGCAGTTTTCTCCGGGTAACAGCAGGTTTGGTGCCTGGAATGCCGGAGCCGGCACCGAACGGCTTCATCCAGCGCCGCTGCCGCGCCGGAGCTGCCGCTGCTCCCGACAAAACCAGCGCCGAAAAAAAACACCCCCATGACTAAAGCAAAGAAAGAGGAGAGAGAAAGAAAAATAAAGGCAAAAAAAAAAAAATTAAAATAAATAAATTTAAAGGCAAAAAGCTGGAGGAGGGGGGAGAAAAAAAAAAAAAAAAGGGAATTTTCCTTTTCAGCGCGGCTGTCAAATGGATCTCTTGGAGTGGGAGGGCTGGGAGGGAACAGATATCTGCCTCTCTCCGGAGCCTGGAAGTATTTCTGCCATTCATGAAGCCAAGGGATGCCACACACATTCTGTTTGTTCAACATAAGCAAACAGATTGTAAACTGGCTGATAATTTTTGTACTGACAATGTCATTTACAGCTGTCAGCCTTTTGTCTGGCATGTTTGCTTTATTCAAATATGAACCAAGTGGACCTCCCTTCCACCGCTTTCTTCTGCATTAAAATCACATCAATTCCGTTCCATTCTGTCTTATCTAAAATTCATTGGAGGCCAATCACTTGGATGAATGCTTTGGGGTTTCCATGGAGGCAAGAAGTCTAGTGTGGACTTCAGGGGATTAGGAAGTTTCAGATTTAAAGCCTTGAAGTGCACGTTTCTTTCAGTTCTTTCTTTTGATTGCGGAGGAAGGGGAAAGAAAAAGAATAATAATAAAAAAAAAAATAAAAGAGAAAGAGGGGGAAAAAAAAAAAAACAAGGGGAAATTTTAAGCTAATTTAATTTTTGCAGCACGGAGCAATCCCTGCTTGTGGCACATGTGTCAGGACGGGCTCGTCCGACGGGGTTTTGCTTCGGCACAATTCCTGGCTGCGATTTTTCCAGCTGGGCTAAAGGAGTTTATACTGTACTGGCATCTCCCCCAGCCCAGTGTCCTCAACAGGGTCCTCTCCACCCGCTCCTATAATAAATTCAGCCCCGTCTTCAATTAGATTGATTTGGATCCAGCTGCTTCCCAGGGTGCTGCCCGCAGGTCTGGAAGCATCTCCCTTTGTTAATAGAGGTCATGGCACTTGGTGTTAAATAATTCACATCAGACTATCTGTCTGTCTGTCTGTCTGGGGCAGCTGCAGATGTTGCCATCGGTGCCGAGCCCCCTCCTCCCACCTGGATCCCAGACACTTGGACAGGGACAGGATTTCATTTATATTTGTTGCTCGAGCCTCTGTAAATCAGAAGGGACCCAGAGGGACGGATTTAGGCTGACTTGGTTTTGCCTCTGAGCTTTCAGAGGTTGCTGTGGTTGGATTTTTGGTGCTGGGCAGGGGTTTGGAGCTGGTTTTCCTGGGGTTGTTTGGCAGCCAGGGCCCTGCTGCCAGTCCCAGCTTAAGGGAGCCAAGAGTGGAAGGAGCCAGATCACAAACTGGGCATAAATCTTGGGTTTAGGGATTGTGGGCAGAGAGGGAAAGGAGCTGTTAGTCCAGGGAAAGCTGGGACTTGGGATCACCCCTCCTGGTGTCCACCTCCCAGCTGCCCCACCGGGGACAGGACGTAGGTGACAATTAAAATCACCTTTTCCCTGTCCTGCCACAGTGTCCTTTCCCTACACCCAGGGATTAAAAACCCCGAGGCAAACCTCAAAGCAAAAAAAACCCCAGACTGGTTAGGGAAGTCTGAAATCTTCAAAAAAAAAAAAAAAGTCATAAATATGTGCAGATTTCAGGACCCAGAAGGTAAATAAAAGACAAAGTGTTCCTGGAGCAGAGCCTGGAGCAACAACACCCCCCTCCCACTCACAGTTAGGGGGGGCTGGGGGACAGAGCTGAGCTTTCCAGGGACAGAGCTGAGCTTCCCAAGGGACACAACCTGGCTTCCCAAGGGACACAATCTGGCTTCCCAGCACACAGCTTGTCCCCTGGACCGTGCAGACGTGGTCACTGAGCCATCCCAGCCATCCCGACATTCCTGCAGTGACAACGATACCAGTGGCACTGGTGATCGTCGTGGATCGTCTCGGGCTGTTCCCAGAAGGAGACATTCCCTATGATCCCATCACCTGCCACCTTCTCCCTGGTCCTCCCACCACCCCGTGGGATGGGACTCATCACCTCACCCTGCTGGTGGGTCTGGCCAGGTTTTGGGGAAGGGTTTCCCTCTGCCTGTGGCTTCCTGCACGAAGCGCATCTCAGTCGGAACTAATATTGCCGTGACCCTGGTCGCCGATGCAGATTGCAGGGAGAATGTAAATGCCATATCCATCAATCCCAGAGCTGCCTCTCCTGCTCCAGGCCACCCCATAACCCCACTTATGCGTTGGCGCAGCGCTGGGTCAATAAAAGCGCTCGGCACACCACAAACACGCACCGCGCGTCAACAAACAAACAAACCCGAGCAAACAGGCAAACAAAACTAATCAAGACATTTCTCCCGGCTCTCAGGAAGGAAGGGAAGGAGAGGGGTTGCATTTCTGATGGCTGCTGGCGGGCGCTGCCGAGCCGGGAGCGCTCCGGGCGCTGGGATGGGAGCGGGAACACGCTCCGGGTCCCGCCGGCGTTTCCCCGGGCTCTGTGCTCCACCACCCAGCCCGGGCAGAGGTGACCAGGAAGTTTTTCCAGTTCCAGACACACCTTCCACTGGACCAGGTCACTCCAAGCCCCATCCAACCTGTCCTTGAACGCTTCCTCCCAACCCCAGGGAGCGGCAGCACACGCCTTCCCCTCAGTGAACTGCCCCAAAAACCAACCCGAGGTCTAAGCTCCCTTTTTTGCCTCTGGTGCTTCATATTTAGGAACTGACATTATTTCCCCCCCTTTTTTATTTTTTTTTGCCCCTCCTTCCCGCAGCTCCTCTGGTTCAGGAAGCTTTGGGAACGACAGAGGTTGTTCCCTCGCAACCCTGGGGCGTTTAAGGGTTTAAAATCCTTCACGATGGAGCTGCCGATGGGGGTTTTGTAGGGGTTTTGTTCCCTCGCTGCTCTGGCTCATCTTCCTTTCAAGTCAGGCTCTTTTTTCAAAATTACAAAAGGGAAAAGAAAAAAAAAAAAAAAGAAGAAAAGGAAAAAAGTGGGAAGGAGCTTTTCCCCATCATTTGTCTTGCTGCCTATAATAGCAGGAGAGAAAGGGAGGGGAGAGCAGAGGAAACTTTTCCTTTGTTTCAATAATGTCTCATTTCAATTTGAAATAAAACTCAACCTGTGTGTGCTGCTTTATAAACTCCAGCCCCGGGGACAATAAAGGGTGGCAGCATCACCCTCCCTGTGCCAGCATCGTTCCTCCCTTGGAACTGTTCAGGGTTGAAGACGATGGCTGAGGGATTTCTCCAAGCACAGATTGCCCTGTTTTACCCCAGAACAACATCAGAAGTCCAGGAAATCCTGAAATTCTGCTCTTCGGGTACAACTCACTGCTCAAATACCACCTCCAGGGAAAACTGTATTTTCACAGAATTCCAGACTGCTTTGGGTTGGAAATAGGCTTAAAGCCCACCTTATTCCACCCCCTGCCACGGGCAGGGACACCTTCCACTAGCCCAGGTTGTTCCAAGCCCCGTCCAACCTGGCCTTGGACACTTCCAGGGATCCAG
>JAWWLV010000121.1:4741039-4791601 GCA_035041135.1 Platyrinchus mystaceus | reverse complement strand
ACTTCCAGGGATGGGGCAGCCACAGCTTCTCTGGGCAACCTGTGCCAGGGCCTCCCCACCCTCACAGGGAGGAATTCTTTCCCAATATCCCATCCATCCCTGCCCCCTGACAGTGTGAAGCCATTCCCCCTTGCCCCATCCCTCCATGCCCTTGTCAAAAGTCCCTCTCCAGCCTAATTGACGTCAACAGGATCCGGGATTGCTGGGAGATGCCGTGTGGTCCAACATGCCCCACGACCAAAGACCAAATCGACTTAAAAAAATGGAGCTCGCTCTTTTTTTTTTTTTTTTTTTTTTTATTATTACTACTATTATTTCTTTTCTTCTCTTCCTTCTTTCTTCCCCCCACACACAAAACCCCCTCGGCCGGCTCAGCCGCACGCCGCACAATGCCGCCCGCACAACCCGGCCCCACAATCCCTGCCCACTCCTGGGATATTTACGACATATCCC
The DNA here is from genome assembly GCA_035041135.1 of Platyrinchus mystaceus. NCBI lineage: Eukaryota > Metazoa > Chordata > Aves > Passeriformes > Tyrannidae > Platyrinchus > Platyrinchus mystaceus. Next base: position 4,791,148 of record JAWWLV010000121.1, on the reverse strand, counting down.
ACAGTTGTCATGTCAACACCACAAGCAGGGGCGGCCTTAAATCAAGCTGTCAAGGGGCCAGAGCAGCCCCACTATGCAAAATAACGCCCTGACTGACACCAGGCAGCGCATCTGGCATTTTCGGGAGCTCTCTCCGGCTGCTCCCGCGCTACCTTTGGGTTGGGCCTTTTGGAACAGGAGTAGGGCAGGGGGAGAATATCAATGAGATGGGGAAGATGGGCCTCTTTTTCTTTTTTTTTTTTTTTTTTTTTAAAAAAAAAAAAGGGGAAATTGGGGTTTGTTGGAGTGTCAGGTGGTTGTTTTCCTGCTGCCACCTCAGTAATTCCGGAGCTGAGCGTGGAAGACGGTGCTGGGTGAGCAGCTGGACACGGTGACCTTGGAGGTCCCTTCCAACCTAAACAACCCTGTGTTTGCAGCCAAACACCACAACCCCTTCACTCCACTTCTGCTCCTTGGACAGCTCCATCCTTATCTGCCCAAAGGAATCTTCCTCCTCCCTCACACCAGAATTTCCATGCGGCAACAGTTGGGAGGAAGCACATTTTTAGTGCATCCAGCCAGTTTTCCCAAGGAAAACCACCAAGAGGTGGCTGCCTGGCCATCCAGGTAACAGCTCCAGAGGGCTCTCCCACAGATCACACTCCAAGTCGTGTGTAAATACATGAGTGGCTTGAGGAGGGGGTTGGGGGAAGAACATTCCCATGGCAGGTGGAGCTGGGAGCAGTTTCCATGGAGAAAACTAATTTTCTACACATTCCTACAATTTTTGTAATTTTTTTTTTAAATAATAAGAAGAAATGTCATCTGCATTTCAAGCTCCCCACCCGACAAAAAAAGACAAATTGGGCCAAATATTTCATTAATTCTTCTGAAGCACCAAGATTAAGAAGAGAAGGCCCCAACTCTGGAAGTGTCCAAGGCCAGGACAGGCAGGGCTTGGAGCAACCTGGGCTAGTGGAAGGTGTCCCTGCCCATGAAATGGGTTGGAACTGGATGAGCTTTAAGGTCCCTCCCAACCCAAACCATTCCATGATTAAAGAGGAGCTTATCAAACCCTTCTGCATTCACCTCCTGTGGGAAGTGCTGTGGTTTCCAACGCTGGAATCCCAATTATCCCTTAATAAGCTAAGCCTGAACGATGGAAACCAGATTGACCAATACACCTATCATAGTCCCAAACTTCAGCATTTCCTGCTTTAATACAAGGTTTCAGCACCTACTATTTTAATACCAGACTTCAGTGCTTCCTACTTCAATGCAAGGCTTTGCAGAACAACCGGCTGTTCTGCATCTGCCCACCCCATCTGCGCGTAAATCCGTATTTTCCTCTCTGCAGCATCACTGGGAAGCTGTTTGGTGACCTGGACAAGCAGGAGCTTTGCCTCCAGCAGCGCTACAACCTCTTGTGAGCTCCCCACTGCTTCCCCCAGCCTTGCATCCCGGTCCTACCCGCGGGCCGGGCGGGGGAGCAGCCTGGGTGGTAATTTGCCCTATTAGCAGAGGCGACAAACGGAGCGGGGGGGGGGGACAGACGGGGAGGTGTAAAGCAATTAGCGATCCCTTCAGGAGCTCTGCTCCCTCCCAGCCTGCCCGGGAAGGTTCCTGCCGCAGCAGCGCCGGGGATGGAAATGCGTCCCCAGCCCTTCGGCCCCTCTCCGTGTCCCGGCTTTCCCCGGCGCTGTGCCCACAACCAGATGGCTGCCGAGGCCATTACAGCCCGGGGTGACGATTTTGTGAGCATGCAAATGATGTTGCGGCGTTGGTGGCACAGTTATTCCCTGCTAATTGCTGAGCTGTCCATCACTGTTATATTCGGCGCTGACAGGGGTTGTATTTGCATAGCTGAAGCCATCCAGAGCGAGCATGTGGCTTTTAGGGTTTTAGTAAAAATGTAAAAGTTGATATTTCACCAACCGGGGTGAAACATCTCCGGGCTCTTTTGTATGCACACCCCGCCGCTTCTCCGGCAGGAGGATGAAACCCAGCACGATCCGACTGCGAAGTTTGCAAACAACCTCCCACCCCGGGCTCTGCATCGCATTTCCCTTTGTGTCCTGGCTCAGGGCACGGAGAGATCACAGACCCCATCCTCGCCTGTTTACTTTGGGAACAATCAGTAATGTATGAATAATAATGCCACCCTCTGACCATGACTAATTGAATCCCGGCATGTTGCGGGGCCGGCACAAAGCTCCGCTCCCGCCGCTCCATCAGCACCACGTTTCAAGTAGCAGCCGACAATGATTGATGCCGACGTGCTTCCAAACAAGGCTCCTTAAACAGGCAGCGCCGGCACGTACGGACCTGCAGCCCCCGGATTTAGCCGTTCATTCTGTTAAAGGTCCTTCCAGAGGATGGTTTGTCCCCTTGTACAAGGTCCCCCCTTGCAGCAGCTTCCATCCCCTACTGGGATCTCCATCACCCCATGGGGATCCGGATATCTCTGCTGGGACCTCTCCCTTCCTGCAGAGAACTCACTACCCCTGCCAGACCCTCACCATTCCTTCCAAGACTCCACCATTCCCACCAGGACCCCCACCATCCATTTTGGGACCCCGTTATTCCTGCTGGGACCTCCCCATCCCCAGCTGTGCCACCCTGACACCAGGGAGAGGCCACTGTGCTTCCAAACAAGTTGCTTTAAACACCTGACACATGAACCCTGCAGCCCCTGGGTTTATCTATTCATTCCATTAAAGGTCCTTCTAGAGGATGGTTTTTCCCATCAAACAAGGTCCTCTCAGCAGTGGGAGAGCGAAGGGGCAGGAATTTTGCTTTAATACCTGTTTATCCCTCTGTCTGTCTATCCAGAGGCAAAGCTGGATGGAAAAAGCAGACTACAACTGCTGGGCAGCAGCCCAGGATCCCAATCTTTCAGCTCAGCACCAAGGGGACCTTGGAATAATGTTATTCCTGGCCTTGCTGCTCTGCTATCCCACGAAAAAGCACCCAGGAAAGCACAGGAGAGGAGCCTCATTGCCCTGGGGGTGGCGTTTGCACCTCCAACTCCAAAAAAATCCTCATTTTCCCATCAGAAGTTCTCAGACCAACAGCAAACCCCATCTCCCAAGGGCTGCAGAAGACATGCCTGGGATGTGCATCAGCAGTGACTCTGGTCCTCAGGTCCTGCCTCAGGACCTGAAAGCTTGAAAAATGAGGATTTGAACCCCGGGCTGCCAGCCCAGGGTTTTCTCCAGCTCCCCCCAGCACACATTCCAAGTTGGCTCCCTCGCTGTGCCGGCACAGGCAAACGTCCAGGCAGGACACTCCATTGGAGTGAAAGAAGGCCGGGCAGTCCATTAAATCCTTTCTTTAGGGATCCCATTGACTGAACCCTTAGTGATTTATTATTTGCTCCTGGTGTATTTGGGATTTCGGGACTCTGGTGCCAGCACCAGCCTTGGAGGGGGAGTCAACAAAACCCGAGTTAAGCAACCCAGAGCCAAAGGGAATGTGGCCTTTGGACCCAGCCTGACCATCACTGCTGCGAGTCTGGGGTCAAAACCTTTGGCTAAGCTTCACCTTGAGGCTTTTCCTGAGCTTTGCCATGGCTGTTGTTCCTGGCTGCCAGGAACAGCAGCTGGCAGCACGGCTGTGCCCGCTCCCTGCCCACCCTGGCATTCCTGGAGGCGTCCTGCCAGCTCCCACGTGCCGCCAGGGGCAAACCCTGGGAGAAGAGAGCTTTGTTTTCCCTCCTGGAGAAGGGAGTTGCTCTGACTGGGATGTGGAAGATAAATGCAGGTGGTTGCTGGAGCCTGGACCATCCTGGTCTGGGAGTATCCCAGGGCAGGAGCATCCAAGATTGGGAGCATCCCAGATCCAGGTCCCTGATACCTCAGTGGAGTCGAGGATGCAGCAGAGCATCCCCATTCCAACTGGGCTTAGCCAAGACCCGCTGTTTGCATTGGAATAACTTAGCTTTCAATTCCTTCCCTGGAAAAGCCTCACTTTCAGGGTAGCAGTGAGCATTCCAGGGCTGGAATATCCCAGCCTGGGAGAATCCCAGAGCCAGGTCCCTCACACCTCAGGAGAGCGAGGGATGCAGCAGAGCATCCCCATCCCAGCTGGGCTTAGCCAAGCCCCGCTGTTTGCACTGGAATAACTCAGCTTTCACCCCTCTCCCTGGGAAGCTGCCACATTCCAGGCTGTGGTAAGCATTCCAGGACCAGAGCATCCAAGTCCAGGAGCATCCCAAGGCCAGAGCAGCCAAGTCCAGGAGCATCCCAAGACCAGAGCAGCCAAGGCCAGGAGCATCCCAAGGCGAGAGCATCCAAGTCCAGGAGCATCCCAAGCCCAGAGCAGCCAAGTCCAGGAACATCCCAAGACCAGAGCAGCCAAGGCCAGGTCCCTGATGCCTCAGCAGAGTCGGGGATGCAGCAGAGCATCCCCATCCCAACTGGGCTTAGCCAGGACCCGCTGTTTGCAGTGGAATAGCTCAGCTTCCACCCCCCTCCCTGGGAATCCGCCACATTCCAGGCTGTGGGAGCAGCCCCGGGGGCTCCCCCGGCCCCGGCACAGCATTCCCGGCCCTCGCAGCGCCCGCACTGTATGTACACTTGGTCAGGCTGTGTAAACTTTGACATGTGGATGTCAATCTTTCCCATATTTGCAGATGGCTTTATCAGAGCGTGATTAGTTTCTAGAACAAATTTGAGCAAAAGAAAACATTACCTACAGTATGTAAAGCCAACAGCCCCGGCGAGTTTCAGATTTGTCTATTTACATGGGCACGGGGTGTTTTGCTAAGGCTCTCTAAAAGTGATGGTAATTGAACAGTGCCAGTGTGTGAGGAGAAGCTGATGAGTTGTAAAGGTTTTATAAACAACCACGGTGGATTTGGCTACAGCCTTTGGAGTAATGTTTGTTAATCTCACGGAGCAAGTGTGCACCTCACGCAGTGTAAATACTCCCGAATTTGGAGGTGTCAATAGTGTAACTTTTACTGTTTGTAAAATCATTCGCTGATATCATCAGTAAGTTTACCAAACGTCCCGTGGCCAAATATAATAAAAGCTTAAGTAAGCGCCTGCCCAGGAATAAGGGAAAACATGTTTGCTGTTTGTTAAAGGATCCCAAAGAACACCCGAGGCCGGCTAATAAATACAGTCATTATCCTGGTATCTTTGGAGGGATCCGTGGGACTCCCCGCGATGACGCACCAACCCCGCTCCCGCTTTTCACAGGGAATCCCTGGGCAAAGCGGGTTCCTGATGAAGCCATCTCCACCTTTCCCTTTCTCCTCGCTTGCTCAGCAATCACAGTATCCAAACACAGCCCCGGCTTCGCCGGGAGGAAACCGCGGCCGCGCACGCCGAAAAGCCGGGATTTCATCCAAAAACGCCATTTACCACTAGAGGGCCCAAAAATTTTGACGGAGAGAGAGAGACGCGATGCCGGCAGGGAGACGCGTGTTCCCGAGGGATTTCTCCCCTCTGCGGGGAAGCAACTCTAATTTCGCTCCCCCCCCTCACCCCTTTTTCTTTTTTTTGGCAATAAAAAAGGGTGTGGAAAGGAGGAGCGGTGGTGGGAAGAGGCGCCGGGGGTTAATAAGCAGCCCCCGAGGCTGGAAATATTGATGGCAGCGGGAGATGAAACCGGCTGTGACATTTAAAGGAGGAATTTGTGAACCACAAATATGAGCGTGACTGACACAGCATGGCAGCACATAAAATCAATACAAATAACCTAAACCTTAATACCTTGATCCCGGGGAAGAGCAGCGCGTTAACGGGGGCTGGAGGAGCGGCGGGATGTGCCGGCTGGGCGCTATCGACTGCAGGGGGCAAGGACAATTAGGATGCGATGCTCTTTAGGAGGGGCGTTCTCCTGTCCCCCTTCCATACCTTCAGGGTGAAACGTGGGAGGGGGGGGACAGCGGTGCCAGAGCCCGAGGGCTCCCTGTGATTTTCCTTCTCCCAAAATGCCAGGCTCATTATTCCAGGCAGGTTTTCAGAGATCATCTCCCGGAAAGAATGAATTCCTTAAGCGGCGGGGCCTGGCTGTGGGGGGGGGGGGGGGAAATAAGTGTTTTATGGCTGGATCTCCCATCCAGCCTCAGGGATGGGGCAAAGCCAAGGGAAACCAGACCTCAGGCTGTGCCCGAGGCATCTCCCACCTGTCAGGAGCAACGCGGCTCCTGCCAAAACACGGGATACAGGCTGGGAAAACCGTCTGCCCGTCCCATGAACAGCTGAACACAGCCAAGGCGGGTGGGTGGAGGAGCAGGAACCCCCCCGAAACACGCTGGGAACGCCCAGCAGCACCGCGACAGCCGGGGAGAAGCCGGAGGCAATGAAGAGGTGAAAGGAGCCATCACCATCATCATCACCATCACCATCATCACCCGGGGCGTGTTTGTTAATGTGTGTGCAGAGGAACTCTGTTTGTTTGGAGGTCCTTAGGAGGAGTGTGTCTGATGTTGACTTTTGGAGTCTAATATTGTTTGAATTTTCTCTCACCGGCCTAAGCCACGTTCGCTCCCCGTGTTTGTTGCGCTCTTTCCCTTTCGGAAACATCCCGGAGTCACAAAGGGTCTCCCGACCACCCCCACCCTCGGGCTCCTGGGTCTGCCTTGTGTCAGCCATCCCACCAGGAAAACGGGAATTCTGCTCCAGCACCTCCACAGCAGGGCCAGGGTGATCCCGGGCCAGGGCCACGCTTGTTTCCACAGTCAACAGAAAACACGCTGTTCCAGCCAATTCTTCCCTAATCTTTAAGCAAATACAAAGCCCGGGCACATCTCTTATCCATCCCACAGCTCTTTTTGAGGTGAAAGTTTACTGTGCCCCCCTCCCACGGCTGGGGAGAATATTCCAGCCCCTGCACCTGGCTCTGCAGAGCTCCTGCAAAGTTAGGAATTGCAGCCCCACGCGGAGGCAAAGCTTTCCCAGGGGATTCAAAAACCGCTGGGAAAAAAAGCTGCCCGGGCATGGGAGACCTCACTGCTGGGCACCCACCGCCCCCATCCAGCTCCCCGGGGTCGGGTTTGCTTTGGAAATGCTTTGCTGCTCCCAAGGACTCCACGGAACTAATACCCAGTGATGGAATGACCTTTAAAAGGACATAATTAAAAAAAGGAAAAAATAGCCTGGATGGGTGTAATTCTCACTTCCCTGGGGGAAGCAGCACCGCGGAATCGGTGTTGGGGCACCAGTCCCTGCGCCAGGCAAAGAAAACAGGGACGGAGAAGATCCCAAATAACCCACTCTATATTCCAAAAGGAAAACACAGCTTTTTTTACACGTCCCTTCATGTCTCTTGTGCGACATCAGGACATAACAGCGCTAATTCGTCTCACTGGGCAATAAAGCACAGCCAATAATCCCTCCCGTGCAAGGAATTGGGAGGGAAAGATCCCAGGACAATAGGAATATAGGGATATTCCTTTTTTTTTTTTTTTTTTTTTGTGCCACACAAAAAAAGCTGCCGCCTGTAAACTGCTGTTGTGACTAAGAGCCTAAAGCAGGTGCTCAGAGAGCAGCTGTCACATAAAAGCCAATATTTCAAGCCATTACGTTTAAATTACAGTTATATTTACCTTTAACGTCTTCTGGGCATTATTAATATCCCCCATTAGCACCTGCTTTAACCTTTTCTTTTACACCCCCTCAGCAGGGTCCCTGATCGCTCCCATCGGCCGGGATTGGTGTTTTCCCGGTGTTCCCACCCCTCCTGGGGCGGTGGGATGCAGGGATGCCCGTGCCTGTGGATCACCGCAGGGAACCCACCGTGGTCCCGATTATGCCCAAATTAGAGCAGGAACGGATAAAAACATCTGTGCACACACGCACAAAAAAGCAGCCTGGAACCTTTTTTGGGGTCGTCGAGGGCCAAAATCCCATTTGATCATGGAAAGGAGCCGCTTTGTTGTGCCCTCTTTGATGGGACTGTTTGGTTAAGCACCAGACACCTGTGGTACCACTCGAGGGGTTGTTGGTTGAGGGGTTTTTTTTCTGTAGTCTTTCATCTTTCAAGCAGAGAATTTATTGGCTTGCTCTGCCACCCCAGATTATTGAAAACCCTGATGGTTGGAGTTTGGGGGGTTTTTTCCTTTTTTTTTTTTTTTTTTTTTTATTCTCCATGGGAAGAACAATCCCTGGTGAAGGGGGGGGGAAGTATCTTAGGAACAAGGGAAGTGGGTGGTTTGGAGGGAGGACAAAGTGCCTCTGCCAAGCTGATGGGAGTTAAAGCCAGGTCTGCCAGCCCTGGGATGGGGCTTGGGGGTGGCACCTCACCCAGGGGGATTTTCCCTGTCATTCCCAGGAGTCTTTAGGACCTCATCCAGCACTGCATTTGCCCACATACACCACTTAACTGCTGGGTAATCCCATTAACCTCCTCAGTAAGGGCCCCGGAGCAGACAGTGCCTGGGGCCTGGGATGGAGGGTTGGAGCAGCCCCGGGCTCTGCAGGGATTGGGAAGAACGGGATGAATGGGAAGAGAAGGCTCATCCCCCCTCACATGGCCGAGCTCAGCCCCACTGGGATCGGATGAGGGGACCCATCCCTGGAGAAGCGTCTCCCACCCTTCCCCACATCAAAATCCCGATGGAAAAAGCACACCCTACACCCCTCTGCTCACACAGCCCCGGGCAAAAACCCCACCCAGGCCCCAGATACTCTCCAACCACCAAAATCTGCTGCTTTCCACGAGCAGGATGAGCCTCCCAGAGGGACCATCCAGCCTCTAAACGCCTGGTGTAAGTACAGTATATCTCCGTTAAATTATGGGCACTCAGATTAGCATGTCCTTGTCCTTGCTCCCATAAAGGAACCCGGGGGCTGGGTTAAATTATAGGAGCAAATCAAGCCTTCCTTTGATTCTGACCCTATAGACACAAGAGTCCCAGAGGGTCCCAGTTTTCTTCTGCCCACTTGCCTTTATTTATTGCTCATTTCCCATCCTACAATAAACACGTCCAGGGGCATCTGATCCCCATCCCGGGGGCGGTTTCAGCCACATAAACCATGAGCGGCCGGCGGCATTCCTGCCTCATTCCTGCTTCCCGGTTGCTGAGAACCAACAGAAAGTCCTTTATGAACTGGATGGGCAGACAGAGGGTGTCAGAAGGCGCAGGGCTCGCTGAATGGATGGCATTTCTTTCTCCCTTTTCAGAGGCCTCCCTTGAATAGATTTGTTACGGGACGGGTGGGACTGGGAATGGGGCAGGACTGGGAGCGGGATGGAAATGCCCAGCGAGGGCTCTCCAGCCCCGTGTGCCTGGAAAAAAACCACTCCTGGGTTTTAAATACAACCCGGGTTGTGTTTATTTTGGTGGGGAAAAGTCCCTTGGGAAGGTTTTTCTCGCAGCAGGTGGGGATACCTGGGAGCCAGGACACCGAGCAAACTGGGACAGCACCGTGTCCCAACATTCCCCTGTTTCTGGGCTGGATTTGTTTCTAGTACAGAAAAAAAATTAACATTTACACCTTTTCCCCCTTTAATGGAATCGGGGATGATCAGAAACCACCACCCAGGGCCACCTCCCAAACCGCCTTCTGGAGAAACAACCACACCCCCCCCCCAACATTCCCTCCCAAAATCTCCTTCCAAGCAGCTCTAAAATACTCGAAAATTACACTAAACTGCTTTTTTCTTCCCCAAACACCAACTTTAAATTAAAGAAAACCCACAAATAAACAACACCCCAAACAAATAAGGCTCTACTTTGACTCAGGAGCAAAAGTCCTGGGGACTCTTGTGGCTCCCAGGGAACCAATTTTCAAGGACATTCACGTGCCAAGGTGGGCAGTATCCAGGGAGCATTCCCAGAGCACCCTGAGACTGCTGCAGACCCCACAAAAACTTCAGGTGCCCTTTAAAACACGTCCCCTCACTCACTTTTTGGGCTAAAACTTCATCCTCAGCGATTTGGGAGTTTGGGGACATTTTGTGACAACTTAAGGTGGGGGGTCCTTTTGTTCGGTTCGGAGTTAATTTGGAGGGGGGGGTATTTTTATATTGTTATGTTTTTTTAAATATTTTTAAAATATCTCCTGGCTGAGACATCATGAGAGTTGGGGGAAAAAAAATGGGAGGTTGTGAGGGAAATGAAACAAAAAAGTTATAAAAATAGAAGGATTTTCTTCGAAGGTGTTTCAGTACAGCCTCACCTGCTCCATTTGGGTTCCCCTTTACCTTCCAGACCACCAAACTCATCCCTGACAAACTCCTTGCACGGGTATCTGGGATGATTCCTCTCTCTCTTCCTGCTGGGATGCAGCTGCCAAGCCTGGCTTGGAGCCCCAACATCCCGGGCCACCCGGGAGGAGGAGATTTGGGATCCAGGTGCTCGGGGCAGAGGCACATTTATGCAACCACAGCTCAAATTCCCTCAAACATCACCCAGGAGGGTCAAAAGTTCACGCAGGCACCGCCAACCCCACGGAGTTTTGTTTCCTGCTCGGGAAAGGGGTGAAGGAAGGAACCGGGAGGGGGGACAAGAAAGGAGGGAGAAATCCAATAAACGCGGGGGTGAGAAGGGAGAGGGGCAGGCGGTGAGAAAAGCAAACAAGGGCTCCACAAAGGAGCAGAGAGGGAACAAGGAGCAGCCCGGAGAGCCCCAGGAAGGCAGGTCTGGAGGAGCCAGAGGGGGGCTGGAAAGTGGGAACGACCTCGTGGGGGGGTGTGGGACGATGTTTGCTGTCACTTTTGTCACCAGCCAGGCTGGTTTGAGCAGGTGGGATGGGAGCACCTCCAGGGTGGCCAGCACAGCCCCATGGCCACAGCCCTATGGGATGCTGGGATGGACACAGTTCCCCTTCCTTGGGACTTTCTCCCCTTAAGGATTCTGCAAATGGAAAGGGGGGGATTTTTAGGGGGGATCATCTCCCTGCTCTGTCCACGAAATATTAACCTGCTCCCATGTCCTCCACGTGACAGAGCTCCCTTCTCCCACCACACACAGGCTGGAGCATCCACCCCCTCCCATCCCTGAGCAGGTATTCCCAGACCCACTGAAGGAAGCTCCGTGCTTCCTGCCCTCTCCTATATTCCCAGGATCACCGGGAAAAACTTCATATTCCCTCCTTCTCCCAGCGGGACGCCCCTTCCCGTGCCTCCTCCTGGCATCAATTCCAGCTGCTCCCGGGGTTTTACAGGAAGCAGGATGGTCCCTAGGATAAGGAGAGCATGCCCTGACATGCTCCCTGGCTTTAACACGGGCATGTGCACCTTGGAGGTGGAACAAAGGCTTTATGGCTCCCCCGTGGATTCCCGCCGTGGCCTTCCCCGGCTCTCCGGCGACCTTGGGGCCTTTATTGTCCCGGAGAATGGACCCTTTATAGACTCCAGCTGGAAAGTGGAAAATTAATAACCCCTGCCTGGCAAAGGCCCATATGTTTTCCACCTTCTCCCGAGATCCAAGTTGTTTATAGTGACATTTATCTAATGCAAATTAACAGGCAAATGAAGATGCATGGCTCTTCCCAAGACCTGCAGGAGCTGCTTCCAACGATATAGGGGAGAGGGGGCTTGGAAAAGAATTCCAAATATTCATCTGCAACCCTCAAACTCTACTGCCATGCCCTCAAACCCTTTTTCCCACCCGGAGGAGCACTAGGAACCCACCACAGGAAATCCAATGAAATATAGGATTTTTAACCTTTTTTTTTTAAGATTTTTCCTAACTTTTCTCCCGTTCTCAAGAGACCACACCAATTTCTAAATTCCCCCCAAACCCCTCTTCCCACCCAGAGATGCACAGGGAAGTAAATGAAATATATGATTTTTAAAGGGTTTTTTTTTAGTTTTTCCTAACTTTTCTCCCATTCCCAGCAAAATTCTTTTACCAAACCTGAACTCCTGACCCACAGCTGCAAGGAAACACAGTTTTGCTGCCCAGTTTTCACCGAAAAAAAGGGGTATCTCTAAATCCACAGGAGAGGTTTCCTTTGAAATAACCTCCACCTTTTCTTTGCAGGCAGGAGGAATTTCGCCAGCCTCCTGTGAGGCTTAAACAATATATCCCAAGCCAGCCTGGGAGGTGCTAATTGCTTTTTTATCTAAATGGACCGTTTCTCCTCATGCCACCGGTGCTTGTGGCGGTGGAAGGAATACAATGGGGTACGGAGGAGCGAGATACATGTGTACAAAGGGTATTTGGAGATAAAAATAAAGATACAGCACAAAGGAAGGCAGCCCGGCCAGGGGACCCTGTTACCTAGTGATGGATGAACCACCACGAGAAGAAAGCCCCCTGAGCTGATAAGACCTTCCAAGCCTTATCTGAGCCCACAGGTACCTCCTTGGAGGTGCAGCCGCCGGGATTTGGGGGTTGGAGGCAGGAGGATGGGTGCAGGTCCTGAGGACGGGGTGGCAGCACCCCTTGGCAAACCAAGGGGCCCAGGTGGGGTTTCACTGGTGGGCATCGCTGCCACTTCGGGGCACCGATGAAAGTGGGTTCTGCAAGAGACCTGGGGGGCCTTGAGGGGTTTTAGCTTTTAGATTGCAGTCCTGTGGTGATGTTCTCCTGTCAACCCACCAGGAAAAGGCTCTGGAGGAGGGTGAGGGACCTGCAGGACAGGCTGGGGCGAGCCTGGCACAGCAACTTCTTTCCAGAACCTCCCCCCCCCCATTTTCATGCCATTTCTCCACCAATGACCTCAGTTAAACCAGTGCAAGTTTCTTAATTCAGAGCCAGCCTAAGCCTCTAAAAACCTGTTGACTTTCCAGAAAAGCAGGAAGCGGGTAAACACAGCAATTGGCTGCTCTTTCTGCTGCCCACATGTCACCAGAGGGGGGGAGAGGGGGGTGTGGAGTGGGGGAAATTCTATTAGGCTTTTAGTTAACATGAATTTGAATGTATTCCAGGTCACTGATCACATAAGCAATGCTGATATGGGTAATAAAGAAGTTCCTACCATACCTTTATTTGCCTTCTCCCTGTAATAAATCTTTATCACACACCAGGCTGATTGCAACAGTATGACTTCCTTTTTTTACCCCCCTCCTGTCTCCTTTTTTTTTTTTTATTTTAGAGAGAGAGGCAAAAATTACAACTGGATACACCCCAAACTCTCTGCTTTGCCACACTGGGGAACAACTGGGACTGGGGGAGCATTTTGGGACATGGCCAATCCTCCATGTCTTCCCCAGGGCCAGCTTTGCAAAGAGTCGCCCTTGTCACAAACAAGATGGGGAGAAAGGGATTCAAACCCAGGAAGCCCCTGGAATTTCCCCATGGATGCCAGTTGGGGACAGGACCAAGCTCCCTTGGTGCCCACCAGCATAGGAACAGCTATGGGATTACACCAAGGAAAACCTTCTTGGAGGGTCTACAGGGTTAAACTCCACCTGTGCCTCTGCTCCAGGTGGCAATCCTGAGATTTAGCTTTGGCCTCTCCAAACACAGGGATGAGGGGGGGCATTCCTGGATAGAAGGGAGTCCAGAGTGGATTAAAAAAAAAGTGCTTGGGTTCCCCCCCCATCCCCACTGTGATAATAATTGCAAAATTAATTTTTATTACTTCTATCATCAATCCCAAAAACTTGTAATCCCTAAAGCGCCAGCCATGGCTCTCACTGAGCCGGCACCCAGGATCCATTGGAAACAACAGTTCCCAAACTGAGGAATATTTGCCTCTCAAAAAAAAAAAACACACACAGAGATCTCAAAAGTTATCACAAATCACTCCTGTAGATCCTTTTCAATTTTCTTTGCTGGAGAACAAAGTTCCAATTCCCAAAGACAACCTGACAGTTTCCCGCTCTCTTCCCATTCTCCCTCATCCCCTCGTGCTTAACGTCTCCTTTGGGTGATTTGCATCCAAATCTCCCCGATTTTGTCCTTCCCTTCCCCAGCACACACGGTTGTAGTTCCTGCTATTGCAAGGGCATCAATGGCCTTCATCTTTCCCTATTTAATGATATTTATCCACCACCGCTGGGGAGAGAAATTGGCTGCAGCTCAATCTGGCAAAATAAATTGGTGCCAGTTCAAGAATAATCCCGCTAAACACACAGATTTTAATTTCCCCCCGAAGCAAAAGGCATTGCATCTGCAGCCATTGTCCTTGGGACAAATCCTGGATGCTGCTCTGCAACTCCTGCACTCGCCATTCCCTGGAGAAATCCACTTTCTGTCCACACTATGCTCTTGGAAGGGCAGGTTGGCCCGTTCACAGTCCCTGTCCCGGATTCTCCTGAGGGTGAATCCAGTACCTGGACAACAGGAATTTTTCCTGATACAATTTAAATGCACATTATGTTTAAGTCACTAAGGCAGCAGATCATAGTATTCCAGCACAATTTGAGCTGGAAAGTAGCTTAAATCTCATTTAGTCCCAAAGCAGGGACACCTTCCACCAGCACAAGTTGCTCCAAGGATTATCCAGCCTGGCCTTGGACACTTCCAGGGATGGGGCAGCCACAGCTTCTCTGGGCAACCTGTGCCAGGGCCTCCCCACCCTCACAGGGAAGAATTCTGTCCCAGCATCCCATCTACCCCTGTCCTCTGTCAGAGGACATTCCCCCTTGTCCTGTCACTCCAGGCCCTTTTCCCGAGTCCCACCACCAAGTTACCCCCCCCACTCAGCACCAGCCCGAAGAAAACCCTTGGATGCTGCGGGTTCAAATCCCCTTCCCTTTGTGGGAGTCGTGGCAGTTTTTAGGGCGAGGTCAACATTTTCTCCCCAAGGATAAACCCGAGGCAGCTCCAGCTGTGTGTCCAGCCAAGCCCCGTTCCATCTGGCAGCCCCCCCCCAGAGCTGAAGCCCTCGGGGGGGCCTGCGGAATTATTCCTGCCCCTCTCCTGCCGTTCGCGGAGCTGCCGTCGGGATTACCCGGCCCTGAAAGGCTGCAAATCCCTCCTTTGGAAAAGCAGGATGCTTTACTCCTCCTTCACAGCGCGGACAGGAGGCAGCATTTCAATTCAACAGCCCGGCGCGGGTACAATTTCACCCCTGTTGTTGCTGTTAATTGCTGGAGGCTGATACGGTGATTATTTGTAGACATTTATATCGTCCCAAACCTTGCTTTTTTATAACTTTATTTCATTTTCTGCTGTTTGCCCCCAGCACCTTTATCACGACGCGCTGATAGTCTGTTCTTTATGGCCCCTCCGTGATTGCCGGGAGCCCGAGCGAGGAGCAATAACGCGCCGATATAAATATTTGAACAGGGGAGGAAAGTCTGGCCGATTCCTGTTGGCAGGACCAAATTAAAACAAATAATACCACTAGAGGGACCTTCAGGCTGATCGACGGGGAGGTCACACTCCGAGCCCGAGGGGAACACCCCCACAAATCGGCCCGGCCCGGACCCCTTCCCGTCGCCCCCCGCCGCTCCAGGATTATCGGACAGGGCGATCCCAAAACCCCGGACATGTTTGCAGGGCTCGGTGTTTGCTGAGGATCACCAAAATAATTCCACTTGAGCGCAAGAAACGTGTTTTGTTTTTGCAGTTAAAGACCTGAGGCGGTTTAATTAGTTTACTCGGGTCTTTTGCATGCGAGCCCCACGTTCAAAGAGGAGCCTTTCGGGGGGTTTTCCCCCCTTTTCTTTTCTGTGCCTCTCTCGCTTTTAACGCTGCGTGTGAATAGTGGAGGACGGGAGGGAAAGACGCCGGACTTAGAAAGTAAAATCTCCAGGAAGGAAAAATGGAGGCAAACACAGGAGCTAATTTAGGCAGGCATAGCTGCTGGTGTTTGTGGTTGTCCCTGACAGCGCTGCTGACTCGAAAGCACCTGTGTTTGCTCACTAGCTTTCCCCAATCTGCTAGAAAATGGCCCGAGCTTGTCACATGGCAGCCAGATAGTCCCAGCGCCATGGGAATCAAAAAGCCGGAGCTTTTAGCGGAGTTAATCATTAATGCGCCGTCTCTTTGTCCCATTCAGGAGTGCTGACAAGCGCTTTGATATTTCATATTTGCCATCAGGTCAGCGGCAGCCAGACCCGGGACTAATGAGCAGCCTGGCTCACACCTCCCCGTTTCACCGCCCGCCCCTGCCTCTCCTTTCACCTGCTCTCGGATCCCTCGGGATTCACCTCTGGAGGTGCATTTGGCACCCCTGCCCCTCATCCACCACCTCTTCCCGGCTGGCTCGGGCTCCCAGCAGGTCCAACCCCACGCAGACCTCCCGTGCTTTACACCGAGGGTGCCGCTCTCTCTCTCTCTGCTCCAACCTCACACTCTCCCACCCTTCTTTCGGGACAAAAACCCGTGGCTAGCACCTTTGGGATACCATGCAGCCCGTATTGGTGATCCGAACACAGCGCTTTGTATCTGTGAGCAGCTGTCAATTCGTGTGTGTGTGTGCGCGCTGAGCAAACAATCCCCGGCGAATGGGGTGCGGATGGGCAGGAATGCGGCGGCCTCGGCTCCTCTCCTCCCCTCCCCGGCACTTCTCTCATTCCCTGCCTCGCATTTCTGGTCCCGAATTGTTTGCCCAGGGCCTGGTTGTTCCAGGTGTCAGGAGGAGGAGGAGGGCACAGGTTGCAGGACCTCGCCTTGGTTTCAGGGCAAGGGGAAAGCTCTGCCCGGGCACAGCAGCACCGCTGCCCGGCGCTGCTTTCTCTGACTTGGCAAATAAAATGTTTGCACCAGTTTTGGGGCAGAACCTTCCCCCTCTCAAAGGACAGGTGGGTCCCCCAGGTCCCCATAAAGCTGCTGGGGGAGGTGATTTGTGCCGGCTGAGCCGCGAATCACAGTCAAACTCCAAGGTGCTTGAACTTTTCCCTTGACTCCGTCAAGCCCTGACAGCTCATCCGTGGAGTCTGCCAGAACAGGGATGGAGGGGGAGCTGTGCCCAGGGGCTTCTCAGTGCTCTGTCCCCCTGTTTACATCACCCTGGTACAGAAATCCAGCTGAAATCCCCCTGTTTATACCAGCCAGGCCTGGAAATCCAGCCGAACACCCAGACTCCCAATATCCAATGCCAATGAAGGTAGAAAGGGTATCAAATGCCAAATCTGATGAACAATTAGATGACTCCTCACCTTTTTTGACCCCCCTGCTGCTGAGATGTGCTCCCTAGATGGGCAAACATAGTGGGACCCTCCATTTGCTCTGTAGATTTACAGGCTGCTCACCCTGGGATGACTGTTGGAAAGTCATCCAGGGCTTGCAGACACAAGGAGACACAAGGCAGCTGAGAAGTTTCCACTCAGGCAGGTTGGGGCCCGTGGAGCTGTGCCAGCGTGTCCCTCCTATCCTGGCACACCCCAAAGCCACAGAGGAATGTGGGGCCAGGCCACCAGCTCCCGATTTTTCAGATCAAAGAAGGAACTCCCTTAAGTGTCACAGGTTTGCAGAGGCCAGCTAATGGTGACTCACAGAGATAAAGCTCCCAAGGTCGTTGAAGGAGCCTGGAATTCTTCTCCTGCAGGACTGAGCTGCACCTGGAGAAGCTGCCAAGCAATTCCCTTCTAAAGACACGTACCTAGAACATCAACACCGGCACAGGCAGCATCCCCCAGGTCCCTCCTGCTGAAACACCCCAGTGTGAGACCCCCTGGCTGTGGTTTGTGTTGAGCATGTGGGGTCACACCCTGAATCCAGAGCAAGCCCAGGGCAGCAACCCCCCGTCCCCAGCCAGATTTCCTAAAAACCAGGCAAACATTGCAGCCCAAGGCCACCCAAAGCTTTGATCCCCCCTCACCTGTTGAAACACCCAGGGAGGCTCAGCTGTTTTGCAACACCCTCAGAACTGCTATAACAAAGAATTCAACTTCAACCACTCCTGAGCCAGAGGTCCAGCCTTTGGAAGCAACGGAACCACCCCGAGGCCAGACCTCAGAGGGCTCTCCTGGAAAAATGCCTCTACACACACACACGTCACAGCCGAGTGTTCCCTGGAACACTCAGAGCCACAGCTCCTGCACCTCCAGCTTGTGCACAACCCCTCGAGTCCCTCGTGCTTGTTTACTCCTTTAAACTTCTTCAGAGCAGCCAAGGATTCAAAAGCCAGGCCGTGGGAAGTGTCACGGGGCACAGGGAAGGGTGGGGAGCCCGAAACTCGCTGGTACTCACGGTCACACCTTCCCACCTCAGAGCTGCTGCAGCATCCCAGGTGGGGGGTGCAAGGAGGCCAGGCCCCCTTTGTAGGGTGGGGCTCTCCAGGATTGGCCACCAGGAGGGTGGGAATCAGTGTTTACCCTCCCTTCTGCAAAATCTCGGCACTGTGGAGGTGGGAAGGGGCTTCTGGATCTCTCCATGACCTTCTGCCCTAAAGTGGCAGCAGGCTGAGGTGTGAAGCTGTAGCTTTTCTCAGTCTTTGTAGAATCATGGAATCATTGAGGCTGGAAAAGACCCCCGAGATCATCAAACCCAACCTTTGCCCCATCACCACCTTGTCAACCAAACCATAGCACCGAGTGCCATTTCCAGTTGTTTCCTGAACACCTCCAGGGATGGGGACTCCCCCACTTCCCTGGGCAGTGCCTTCCAATGCCTGGCAACCCTTTCCATGAAGAAGTTCTTCCTGATGTCCAGCCTGCACCTCCCCTGGCTCAGCTCGGAGCCATTGCCTCTCATGCTGTCCCTTGTTCCCTGGGAGCAGGGCCCGACCTGGCTGCACCCTCCTTCCAGATGGGCTCTGAGTTAAAGCTCCCAGAGAGCCAGAGGGAAGATTCTCCTTGCTTTCCACAGGCTTTGGCTGGGAGCTGGATGTGCCTTCCCCTTAGGGGAATCCACGAGATTGACACAGGGAACACGGATCCGAAGCGTGTGGCAGCTGCTGGGGCACATTGAGGAATGAGCTGCTGTGGTGTGGGATCAGCTCCCCACAGGGAAAACCCAGGGTGCTAAAAGGCTCTTTAATCCAGAGGGGAGAAGATAAATGGGATAAATGAACTGGACCTGCTGGAAGCATATCCACACCCGGAGCGAGGCCGCTCTCCAGCAGCACAAAGTGATTAATGAGCACAGCGGACTAATTATGGTCCTCTCCGGCCACAGAGCTCCGATCTCAGCTCTTAATGAACTCCTGAGCTGAGCTGGGCTCCGGGGGTAAATCACATTTCAGGGCAGGCGTAGGAAGCTGCTCTTGGAGCAACCAGAGCCGGTTCTGGGCTGCTTGTTCAAATATTTTCGCTGCGCGGCCGCCGCAGCCCATTTGCCGCGCGCATCCTCTGCCGGGGCCAGAAAGGAAACCTTCCTGGAAACATCACAAAGGCACCTTCAGCCACAGAAATCCCCATCCCCAATCCAAACAGGGAAGCCTCTGTCCCTTGCCAGCCTAGGCTGGGTTTCCGCCCTGACATAGCGGAGCAGTTGGGCAGGGGAAGGGGAAGGGGCCGCTTTTCCAGCTGCGGGGTGGAAATCCTGCTCTTTCCAGGTGCTCTTTCCAAGCTCAAGCCTCGTGCTCGTCACTGACGGGCTGTGTGTTAGTCCCTGTGTTTCCTCCCAAGGAGGGATAATACCTGAAGGCCCTGCAAACACCCCCCTGGCAGCAGGCAGTGGGCATGGAATGTGGTTTTCCATGCGGGTTCCGTGGAAAAGATGTGTCACCCCCATTAACAGCTTCATTTGGGAGAGCTGGAAAGCCTCACCCCTGAAGCTGGGAGCTGGCCTGGGGTGGGTGTCTGCAGGAATATGTGGTGCTTTCATGCCACTTTGGGGTGCCAAGGGAATGGGGGTGAGGGTGTTCAGCTTCCCCCCGGCTCACATCCGTCGCTGCATCCCACCTGCCAGAGCGAGACAGGGACGTCCGTGTCCTCAGCACCCTCCGGATCAGGGAATGAATCAGACCCCTCCTAGCACTGCTGGTGACCTCCTCAGTGACCCAGAGCCACTCGGTTAACCCCTGATGATAATGGGATAATGAGTCTCCGATGGGTAAATAGCAATTCCAGGGGATGATCCAGAGGGCAGGGGTGGCCAGGCAGTGGCAGCACAGCCCATCCCGCACATCCCGGGCAACCTCCACCCCGTTAACACGGAGGAAAAGCACCTTTGCCCCATGATGAGGAGGCCAGATGGAGCCACAGGCTCAGGTGAGGGTCCAGCAGATCCAGGAATGTTTGTTCTCCTACCTTCCATTATTAAGAAGAAGCTGGACGTTCCCGTGGCACTCAAACCACCTAGCAGAGAGGAGAGGCCGAGTGGCACAGACGTGCTCAAGGAGCTGCCTGGCTTTGCCCAAATAAAGGATTTAAACTCCTTTCTGCACTGGGAGGGGAAGTGTCTGACATTCTGGGGGTTCCAGTAACAGGGGCAGTCACACAGTGACAGCTGCTCCTCCATCCTGCAGCATCCAGAGCCCATTCCCACCCTCCAGATCCCAGGTGTCCCTCACCACCCCTCCTGCTGGATCCTGGCTCGGCTCACTTCCAGGAAACCCAGGCAGTCAGGGGTCATCTGTACATGTAGCACCACCATTTTCAGGGCAGACCCTTGGGGTTGTTCCAGGGGCTCAGAGGATGCAGAGCCAGTGGCATCTCAAGCTGCCACTCCAGGAGAACTGGGCAGTGCAAGGATGGCAGTGCAAGGCTTGGGAATAAACACGGGACGAGCTGTGGGTGGATCTCAGTGCCATGAGCATGGGTGTGAGCAGAGGTGTGGATGTGACTAGAGGAACGGGTGTGTGTATGGATGTGGTGGGAGTTATGGATGTCATCGGAGGTGCGGATGTGACCGGAGGCTCGAGTGGCCTCCCGTAACACCAGCAAAGATGAGACAAATCCCCGGAGAGCAGGTCCCTGGAGGGTGGTTAAGCACCGGGAGACCTTTGTTAAAAAGCCAACAAAGCAGCCCAGAGCCCCTCCCTGGGGCTGCAGGAATGAGGGGATGGGATGTGGGGGCTCCTGTGGGTCGTGGCCGCCCTCCCTTCCCGCCGGCCCGCGCTGCGCAAACACGGCAGTGGA
Source organism: Platyrinchus mystaceus (assembly GCA_035041135.1). NCBI lineage: Eukaryota > Metazoa > Chordata > Aves > Passeriformes > Tyrannidae > Platyrinchus > Platyrinchus mystaceus. The sequence goes on along the minus strand of JAWWLV010000121.1, from coordinate 4,770,346 downwards.
GATAAGGGCTGTGTGCTCAGCACTCCGCCAGGAATTCGGGGCCACCCTCCCCACAGCCACCTTCACCCGGCTCCCTCCCCGCACCCCTGGGGGCAGCTGGACCCCGTCACCCTTCCAGCACCCTCTGGGGACCTTCAGAGCTGCTCCCGCGTCGTGCCCGGGTGGCGCGGGACGTGACGCCGGGCACGCGGCATCCCACGGAAAACAAGCCGATGGGATGTGGGATGTGCAGCCCCCACCCCAAAAAAAAAGCTGAGGGGAAGGTGAGCATCTGCCTAGCAGGAGGGAGTCAGGATGGGGTGATGGGGTAAAGTCACACCGATGCAGCTCCAGCGGCAGAAACACCTCCTCACTCTCCCATCCATCCCAGCCCGGGATCTGGAATAGCAAAGGCCGGGTTTAAAATTAATATAGGGATAGCTGGGAGATTAATCTCCCCGATAAGCGGGACAGCAGCGAGGCTGAGCGGCCCCGTGGCTCAAACAAAGGGATCCGTGAGCGGGACCAGGGGGAAGACGGATGGTTTGTTAAACATTGCCAGCATACCTGGCTGGAGCCATTCCCGGGTCACGGGGAACGGCAGCCGGGACGTTGGGTGGCAGATCCAGTGGCCAATTCCAGCCAACTTCCACCCTGCTCCTTATCTCCGGTGGCCTGGCGGAGACGGAGGTGGTTTCGGGATTTCGAAGGCACTACAACTGCAGGGAAAGCATTCCTGACCGTCTCAAGATGTTACAAAACCAACACAACCACCCAGGGCGGCCACCCAGCCCGGTCTGCTGTCCCAGGGGCTCCCCAATTTTCCCAGCAGAAGGAATCCAGGAGAGCAGCGGTGCCCTCTGCGTCGCCTTCCCCCTTCCCAACATTTTCCGAGTGCCCACGGCATGTTGGGCAATTTGGACTTTGCCCCTCAAAGCCTCTAAATAAGGGCTGGTCACCCTCCCTGCGTGGCTGCTGCACCTCTGACCGTGGGGCTCACCCGGCCCGTGGAATCAATCCTCCCTAAAAGCTGGGACAAAACCCTGGGACCACAATTGGCATCTCCAGGCAGCCTCTTTGCAGTTCCCCCTTCAGTTCTGCGGGTGAAAGAAGCGCTGGCTGGCCCTGCCTTCGGAGGAAAACCAGGACAGATCCCATCAACTTCCCTGCCTCTTCATCAGCTCCCCTGCTCCTCCATCACGTTCCTCCCCCTCCACCCCGTCACCCACCGGAGATTAAACACTAAAGAACGTTGTGTCAGGGCCGCCCGGCTGTTCCCTCCATCCATTATCGCGCTCCAAAGGTCTCCGAGCCTCATCCATTCCCATCTCCACGCAGCCCGGGGTGTCTGGTGTCGCCCCTCCCCTCCCAACCCTTGAACCCCCCTGGTTTCCAGCAGATTTCCCAAGACAATGGCTGTCTGGAAGCTCCTTAACTCCTCGGGGTGGGGTGGGGGGTGGTTTGTGGACACAGGCAAGAGGCTGGGGGATGGCTGGGGGGAAAACCTAAAACCCCATCCCGGGACTCCCTTCCTTCCCCTTTCCCCTCACTTTTTGGGTGAGCTTTGCACCTCTTTGAATCCTTCTCAGTGCTTTGTCCTGAATTGGATGCTCATAATATTGCGTGTGTGGGGGGGGTAATTATTGGCATTTGTTACTCTCCTCAGCATTCTAACTGATGCTGAGTCACGGGGTGGGATTAGGACACCTCCAGGAGTATGGATTCCTCCCAGGGCTGGCACAGCAGGCAGGAAGGCAGGAGGATTTCTGGAAGCTGGGATGAGGCTGGGAGCGGGAGATGCCTTGTGGGAGCCACCCCTGCCAGGCAGGACCTACCTGGAGAAGCACCAGTCTCATCACATGCTGTGCCAGGTGTTCCCTGAATTCCATGGGAATGCTCAGAGGAGATGTGTGACCCCCTCAGGAATTTCCTCTGCACCTCTGGCTGGATCCAGGGGGCCTAAATTTCCCCAGCCTCCAGCTTAGGCACTCCAGGTACTCCAGGAACAACATGCAAGGTGTCCAAAAATCCCAAGGAAAGGATTTGTTTTTCCCAAAAAATTGTTGTTGTTACTAATACATTGCAATTGGGGTTTATTGTAATTATTTTCTTGTTATTATATTATATTTTTATGGGGTTTGACTTTATTTTATAATCATTATTTTGTGTTCTTACTCTTATTATTACACTATTGTAATTGTTGCTATTATTACAATCATTATTATTATTACATTGCTCTTATTTTGTTAGTACTGCCACTATCACTGTTACGTTTGTTGGTATTATCACTATTATTATGATTTCTTTGCTATTTTTGTTATTGTCACCACCATTCTCCCCATTATTTTGGGATTGGAGCCGAACACCCTCAACATGGACATAAACATGATTTTGGGGGTGTTTTATCACTCCCTGTGTGAGATTTGTTTGACACCCTCCCTCCCCCCCAAAAACCCTCGGTCCTCATGGCCATCAGCAGTGCCAGGAGGATGATGAGGGTCCCTGATGCCCTTCCAGCCAGGCCTGGAACACTTTTGGGAGGCGCTGGGAATGCCAAGGCACCTTATCTGGCGGCAGAGAAACCCGCGCTGGCAGCGTGTCCCTGCCAGGGGCAGTTTATTCCCTTTGAAATAAAGGCAGCAGAATTCCAGTGCCAAATATATTGTTCCTGGAACAGAAATGACTCTGGGTCTTGCCAGGTTACAGAGCTCCTGCTCAGCAGCTCCTGCCGTGCTGCAGTTAATGCCTATTGTTATTCCAGAGCTCGGGATCACCCCGCTTTGAAGTAGGGGAGGCAGGAACACACTTTCCTCTCTGCTTTGCTGCTTCTCTTTCTCCACATGTAATTTTTCCCCCTCAAAGTCCCAGATCTGTGATCTGACATTGATGGGGGTTGGAATGAGATGAGCCCTAAGGTCCAACTTGAACCGTTCCATGAGTGTGTGGTTTAGGCTGGAAACCTTCAGGAGAGGTGGGGAAGTTGGGGGCAGAATTCCCCCCCAAATTTGTGCTGGCGCAGACACAAAGGGCAGGCAGGGAGTGTGGATGCTCCAGGGTTTGGCTTTTGGGTCTGTGGCACGTTTTGGATGGGCTGGACACAGCTGGGAAGTTCCTGTGCCACCACCAAATGTCAATGCAGTGGATTCTGGAGCACAGGGATTGGCAGGGTGGGAGTTCTCCAGCATGGCATGGGAATGCTCTCCCCATCCCATCTCCAGAGCCAGCACAGGGTTTCTGTCACCACTGTCCTGTCCCAGGGGGCCCAACCTGCATCCCGAGCATCCCTTGGGAAGCAGCTGGAGCCGAGCCCACCGGCTGCTCCTTCTCCCAGCGCGGGGCTCTTGATCCAATTTAAACGGCGAGGATTTGAAATGCCACCTGAGTTAAAAGGAGCTGATTAAAACCGTCGCCTCATCAGGGTTCTTAAACACGCAGTTGCATCGCTGTATTTACATTAGTGTCAACTTTAATTTAAATTCTGCATAACTATATTTGCTCCCCGAAATTCATTCGCCGGGAACGCGGCGCAAATGACTCGGCAGCGCCGGCGCCTTCTCTTTGTCTATGGCGGAGGGGTTTGGAAATTAGCTCGGTAAGTGAGGGCTGGGAAGTGTCATTCCGCCTCTTTAACGTCTCATTAATTAACCTGTCCTGCTTTCAGGATGGGGCTGGAGCCCGTGGGGAAAAGGGCACCCTGAAAAACGGGAATCACGTTGGATCCGCCCTCCAAGCGGAGATCGGCGCGGGCTTGGTGGTCCTCGTCCCACTCGGGATGTTCTGTGGGAATTGATATAATTAAATAAAATCCAGCAGCCCAACCATGAGGGGGGATAAGGGGTACAGAAGTGCTGTGCTGGGAAGTCATGAAAACCCTTCCCTTGAGGGATTTCAGGGCCACGCTGTGATTTGCTTGCAATGGTCCATCCCGGGAATGCAGGGCTTGTCGGAGCATCCCTGGGTGAGAGGGACATCCAGGTGCTCCCTGACTTCAGGGCCACGTGGGATCAGCTCTTCAGGCAGCCCAGAGACAATGGGAGCCCTCCTGCCTTCCAGCCCGTCCTCCTGACCACCCACCAGGGAAGAAGGGGAGGGAAAAAACACAACAAAACAAAGGGATCCTCGGATTTTTGGGCCGGCGGTGGCGTTTCCTGCAGGTGTGCTCCGTCACTGCTGAGCCCGCAGCCTTTTCCCTTTGCACCTCCTAAAGCCCTTTCAAGCTAAATGAACTTTATTCCAACAGCCCAGCTCCCAAAACCAACAGCCTGGGGTGGGAAGAAGCACAGGAATAGCAAAGCTTCCCCATCGGCACCGTCCGTTCCCGATTTGTGTTTAATTCCAACCTTTCCCTGCCCCATCAGCGATGACATCGTTGGAGTGAAGTGAGGAGCGGCCTGGGAGGATGAGAGGAGGGTGATTGTCAGGGAGGGAAGGGGAATGGAGGCCTGGATTCAGTCAGATGCAAGGATGCTCCCAGTGTTTTCCATCCCCGGCATCCAGCTCTCAGGAGATGGATCTCACAGCAAGGGCAACACACGCTTATGCTTTTCACACTCCAGGCTCGTTGTGCCTTAAATAAATACGGAATCCTGCTTTTAGCAGCTCTGCAGCTCCAGCCTGGGTGGGAAACATCCTTATCCCACGGAATGTGGCATTCCTGTAGCTTGCATGGAATGAGGACATGATGGCACACGTGTGTGGGCACGGCCAGGGCACGATATGCAAGGGTTTCCTTGCCCAAAAAGTATTTCCTTGCCCCAAAAAAGGTTTCCTTTCCCCCAAAAAGGTTTCCTTGAGCCTGAAAGGTTTCCCTGCCCAAAAAGGGTTTCCTTGCCTAAAAAGGATTTTCTCACCCAAAAAGTGTTTCCTCACCCCAAAAAGTGTTTCCTTGCCCCAAAAGGAGTTCCTCGCCCCACCCAAAAAGGGTTTCCTTGCTCCAAAAAGCATTTCCTTTTCCCCAAATATAGGCTTTCCTTGACCCAAAAAATGTTTTCCTGGTCCCCAAAAACGTTTCTCTCTGCCCAAAAAGCGTTTTTCCTTGCCCCTAAAAGGCTTTCCTGCCTATCCCCAAGGACTCCCAAGTGAGGGGTGTGGGATGAGGAGCCCCAGGGGCACCTGGAGCGTCCGACCGGCCGGAGCGGGCGCGGAGGGAATGCCAGGGAAAGGCGGGATCGGGCTGGATAAGTGGCAGCTGTGCTCTTATCTGGCCTGAGGAAGGGGCTCCACAACAAAGGGGGGCTCAGGAGCCCGGGGGGTGATCCATGGGAAAGCCATTGGCCCGGCATTGTGGCTGCCCTTCTGCTGAGCAAATAGTTCAAACTGTTCATTCCCATCTCCTATTCTCTCCCTGGTACATTGTTTGTGTCCTTGCATTTCATTCCCGAGGAAGATTGCTCTCTGGGCCTATAAGCAAACAGTCCAGAAAAGAGCCAACTATCCTCTCCTTTTCCCTGGAGAACTAGCATTTTTATTTCAGCTCCAAGCTGTCAAAGAGCTGGAGAGTTTATGTCAGTATCCTGAATTAATTGCTTTAAGCTGGAGCAGCCTCTGCCCGCCACCAAATGTCCAGAAGATGTTTATTAATAATGTTTCCTCCGGGTTTTTTTTGGTGGGTGGGTGGGTGGGTTTTTGTGTGGTTTGTTTTTTTTTTTTGTTCCAAGCTGTGCTCTCACATACTGTGCCCTCTATTAACCGCCTGGTGCCGGGTGAGGTGGGGAAATGAAAGCTGCTTACGGGGAATTAATACCAGATCCCGAGGTTTTGCCGGCACGGCGGGCACGGGAAGATCCCGTTAGGACTTTCTGGGCACTGGGAAGGAGAGGAGGACGATGGGTTGCTGGGGAAAGGTGTTTAAACACAAATATCTTCTGTAATTAACGAAAGTGGCGAGGAAATACCCACAGAAAAAAAAAAAAAAACCACGCAGGAGGTAAATGGTTTTGTGTTTAAACATGATATATTTTAAAGTGTTCCCCGGTGTGAAAGTCCCTGTTTAAGGGAATGAAGTAATAAAGCAATTTATATACCAATAGAAAGTCGAGATCCTGAGTGCCTTTGTGTAAATTTTCCACTTGACTTTTCATTATCTACCTGAACAAAATCAATCTATATGTATGGGATCAACATGCAATAGGAGAGATAAAAGCCGGAATAAATGTGCTTTGCATATCCCACCGACGGAAAACCGCCCTCCCCCCCCCCCCCGGGCTCCTCTTTTCCAGGCAGATGCATTTTGGGGAATAAATCATTTTGCAGAGGGAAAGGAGGGCGAAGCAGAGCGGGGCTGCTCGAGTGTTTGCTCCCTCGCCTGAAATATTGATCCTGTCAAATGAACAGCCGTTAATAAGTAACTCGGGAAAAATATGCCGGCTCTGCCTTTGCTCCCGCCGGAGCACGGACACGGCTCCGGGTGGCACAGCCGGGGCTGGGCTGGATGTGGGCACAGCACGGAGCTCTGGGCAGGGGAGAAAAGGGAGGGAAAGGGTCAAAGAAGGAGAGGGGGACAGGTCATGGAATTCCAGAGGGAGCCCTCAAACCCCCCAGGCATTCGGCATCCCGTGCTGTATCCCAAATCCTGCCGCATCCCAAGCCCACTGTACCCCAAACACCACTATATTCCCAAACCTTGCTGTAACCCAAATCTTGCTGTATCCCAAACCCTACTGCATCCCAAACCTCGCAGTATCCCATATCCCGCCATATTCAAAACCTTGCTGCATCCCAAACCTCGCAGTATCCCATATCCCGCCATATTCGAAACCCTGCTGCATCCCAAACCTCGCAGTATCCCATATCCCACCATATTCAAAACCCTGCTGCATCCCAAAACTTACTGTATGTCAAACCCCGCTACATCCCAAACCCCATTATACTCCAATTCCCGTTATATCCCAAACCCTGCTGCGTCCCAAACCCTGTCATACCCCAAACCCTGTCACATCCCAAACCCCATTATATCCCAAACCCTGCCACATCCCAAACCCCATTGTATCCCAAACACTGCCACATCCCAAACCCTGCCACATACCAAACCCCATTATATCTCAAACCCTGTCACATCCCAAACCCCATTATATCCCAAACCCTGCTGCATCCCAAACCCTGCCATATCCCCAGCCCTGCTCTGTGCCGGCCCCCTTGCTCATCCCTCATGGCCTTGCCTGCAAATACCAAGTTGATCCCGTCAGCCTCTTGCACTCTGAGATGGCTCTCCCCCACCCACCCCCAGCAGGAGCCATTCCTGATCCCAAATATCCCCAATTCCAGCTGAGGGAAGAATTCTGCTGTGGTAAAAGCAGCGAAGTACCTGCCCCATCCATATCCTAACCCAGAGCCTGGTCCCGTCCTTTCCTCCCAGGTTGGGTGACTGATCCCTTCACCCACCCCTTCTCCTTTTCATGGATCCTGGCACCCTGGAGAGCTGGATAACCATCCTCTCTCTTTTTTTCCCTTGTTTTTTTTTTTTGCTTGGGTGAAGAGGCAGAGTCTCCTCGTGGGGTTTATTTTCCCTGTAGCAACAGGATATGGAAAAGGTTAAGAGGCACTTCAGGAGATCCAACCCCTCTGCTGGGTTTTTATTTCTGCGGAAACCCCGACCCCATTTTGGCAGCTCCTGTCACCCCAGCTGATGAATTCCTTCTCCTCCTCCTCCTCCTTCTCCTCATATCCTTGTGCCAGGGAAAGCACCTGCCTCCCTCTGGGTTTATTTCTTTGAGGGTCTCTCCACAGCCCCACGTGCTGGACACGGGAATTTCTCCAGGTCGGGCGGCGCATTTTTGCCTCTCCTTATGCAAAAAGACCCTTTCCAGCCTTTTCCCCTTCTTGTCCCCCTAAAAATCCACCCAGGGAAGTGATGGGGGGGGGGAGGAAGGTGGGGAAGGAGATGAAACAAAGAGAAAAGCAGGGGTGAGATGGTGGCTTTCCAAACCAGAGGGTTCATCAGGATGCTCCCAAGGACCACGTTCCGCCGCCGGCTCGACATCTGCAGCGCGTTTATGGGTTTGCTAACGATGGCTCCGATCGGACCCGGGGGTGGCAGAAAGTCCTGGAAGCCCCTTTGGAAGCAAATCCCCCCTTCTGTCCCCTCTTCCCACTGCTTCTCCCCCCTCTCCCAGGGCTGCTGGGTTTGTGCCCCCCCCCTCCTCCATGTCCCAGGCGTCGGCTCAGGATGGTGCAAAAATGGGATCCACAAATCCACCCCTTCCCACGGGACTCCTGTTTTCTTCCCTCTGTGGATCCAAGCACCCACAACAAGCTCCAAGGTGGGGCATTTCAGAAAAGCTTTGGCATAGGAAGGGGTATTAAACACCACCAGGTTTTGGCTGCCGGAGTTTTTCCTCCTCTCCGAAGCCTTTCCTGTGCTTGCTCTTGGAAAAAGTACCCCCGGTCATCCCACAGATTGTTCCACAAATTAACAAACTCGAACTTTCTCAAGGTGCTGTTATTTTTCCCCCGTTTCCATGAAGCCTAGAGGGTTCCATCCTGGCCAAGCTCCTTCCTTAGCTCCCTCCAGGCCAGGCTAACGCTTCTCCCCATTCCAGTCAGGAATTACTGGAGCGTGACCCAGGTATCGCTCACGAGTACAGACACAAAGAGGCAATCGGAGATGGGAATCTTTGCCTTTAATAGGGATGAGGACACGGCAGCAGCGCCCAATTTGTCCCAGCTCCCTCTGACACCGACTCCTTGTCCATTAGTTAAATAAATACAGGAGAGGGAAGGGCAGTGTGGGATCAGGCAGGCGCGGAAGCACCGAGCAGGAGCCTGGCAGGGACAGGCAAAGCATTCCAAGGTCTCCAAAATCCCTCAGTATCGCTGCCTTCGGAAGCGGGGTGGGAAATAACATCCCTACATTTCCACTCCTCCAGGCTGTGGCACTTGGGAGCTGTTTTCCAGCAGGGATAGGGATCATTCTTTTCAATGCTTCTCTTCCCTGTGGGAAGCTGCTCCTTGCCCAGGCAGGGTGAGCTCCTTGTCCGGCCTCGCACGGGCGGTGCTCGGACAGGTAGGGAGCTCCCAGCAGCCAGGATGTGGATGCAGGAATCTGTGGAGTGACAAGGATTCCCACCCTGCCCCTGGCAGGTGGGAGCAGCAGGAAGGACCCTGCCCACAGCCTCACCCCTGCCTTTCCCACATTCCCCTTGGAAAAGGGCTCCGTGGTCTGGGGGGAACGGAGAAGGTGGAGAGAGACTGGGGTGGGATGTGAGGAAGGTGTTGGTGTTGGTGGGAAAAGGAAAGAAAGGGGGGAAAGGATAGAAATGGAAAACAGGAAAGAAACTCATAGGAGGGAAAGAATGGGGAAAAAAGCAAGGAAGGGTAAAAAAGGGAGAAAAAAGGGAAAGGAAGTGAGAGGAGGGAAGAAACGAAAAAAAAAGGATAAGAATAAGAAAAAAGAAAAAACAAGGGAAAAAGGGGAATGGAAAGAAAGGGGAAAGAAAAGAAAATTTTTTAAAAAAAGGGGGAAGAAAGGAAAAGAAATGAGAAAAATGGTAAAGAAGTTATAAGGAAAGAAAGGGAAATAAATAGAAAGTGGGGAAGGAAAAGAAAGGAAAAGGGGGAAAGGAAGGACAAGTGAAGAAAAGAAATGGGAAAAGCAGGAGAGGGAATTAAAAGGAAAGGGAGGAAAAGAAAGGGGGGAAATAGAAGAAAGAATTTAAAAGGAAAGGAGAAGAAAGGAAAGGAAGGAGAAGAAAGGAAAGGAAGGAGAAGAAAGGAAAGGAAGGAAGGGAAAGGAAGGGAAAGAGGAAAAGGGAGCCGGCGGTGCCCTGAGGGGCCAGAGCCGTCCCTGCCCCGCTCCCCCCGCAGCCGCCTCTGTCTCAGCCACGGCTTTCGGGAAACTTTTTCTATTTCCTTTTTTCCCCCTAATTTTTTTCCTTTCTTTTGGTTTCCTTGCCATTTCCCACCCGGCTGCCCCTGCAAACAGAACGGCCCGGCCGAGTCGCTCCCCCGAGGGGGGGGGTGAGGGCCTGAGAGGATCCAGGACCGCTGTCCGTCCTTCCATCCATCCATCCATCCATCCATCCATCCATCCATCCATCCATCCATCCATCCATCCATCCATCCACGCCGGCATCTCTGCATCCCTCTCTCCATCCCTCCCTGCATCCCTCCATCCATCCCTCCATCCAACTCACACACACACACACAAAAACCCACCATCCCGGGCTCGAGGCAGCTTTTCCCGTCCTCACATTCCCGTTTCCCGAGTGGATCCCACCCCTCCCGCTGTCCCGGCTGCTCAGGTGCACGGCGGGGGGGACTGGGGAAAAAACACCTGTCTCCGTTGTCTGGAGCCGATCCCAGGATTTTCGGGGTGTTCCAGGGAATACAGCTCCTTACAGAATATTTTTTGAGGAAAACTCGATTGCGGGGACTATGGGGATATTTTTTATTTTTCTTTTTTTTTTCCTTTTCCCCTATTTTTCCCCTATTTTTTATTACTTCCTTTTATTTTTCTTCTTTTTTTTCTTTTCTTTTTCCTTTTTTTTTTATTTTCCCCTTATATTTTTATTTTTCTTTAGTTTTCTTTTTTCTTATTTTCTTTTTTATAAATTTCTCTTTCTCTTCGTTTTCTTTTTCTTTCCTTTTTTTTTTCCGAGGGGAGATTTATTTTCTTTTTTATTATTATTATTATTTTTTTTCTTTGCTTTATTTTATTTCCTTTCTTTTCCCCAATAAAACCAACTACTACCAAATCCACCTTTCCCAACCCCGTCCGCCCTTTCCTCAGCTCCATCGGGAATATATAAATATTTCTCTCACCACTGCGGGACCCCGAAAAACCACAGCAGCGAGCGAGCAAAAAAATCCCTCCGAGCTCCTCTGGCTCTTCCCGCAGTCCCGGGTTTATCTGCCCCAGAAATACGGAGCCGGCGGATTCGGCATCACCCTTTAATATTTACTCTCCTGAAGGTTACACAGGGCAGAAGGGAACAAACTTCAAACCTTTTAATTTCCTCCTCCCCTTTTCCATCCACTTCCCTACCTGGTTTTATGTGGTTTCTGGATTAGTCTAGTGCGGAGCCGAAGAGGACTTTCTCCGGCCCGAAATATAGGATTAGGACTATTTCTGGAAGAAAGGGAATAGTGTGAACTGCCTTGAGCCTGCGATAGTCTAAAGCAGAATTACAGCTTGTAAAATAGGTCTCCATCAGTTTCCCAGGAGACGGGTTAAGCCCTACTTGGGTGTTCCAGCTCTTTTTAGAACCACTAATAATTAGTCTCATCTCACCCCCGAGTTGTCCGGTTGTTTTTTTCTTTAAGATCGTCAATAAATGCACTTTTTGGCTCCGATGCTGCCGGCTCGGGCAGGGCCGGCAGGGCCGGCTGGTTCCAGCACCGCGTTCATCCCGCGGGGAAAGGTTTGGGGGGCGTTGGGAACCCAAAGGGGCTTCCCCACCCTGTGCCATCCTCTTTGTGCTTTGATGTCTTTGGAGCCGTCGCTGCACGTCATCGGGGGCCCGAATAATCAAAACAAAAAACAGCAAGGAAAAACAGTGGGTTTTTTCCCCATTTCTGGAGGAAAAAGTCAGGGGAAAATAAAATGAAAGGAAGGAAAAATACGGATAAACGGAGGGAAGGGAAGCGGCTGGATCGGGGCTGATCTGGGGGCTCAGGCCCTGCCCAGCCTTCCCAAATCCCAGTCGATGCCTCCCGCTCCTCCAAAAAAAAAAAAATCCCTAAATCAGGATTTGAGGGGAATTAACGGGAAAACGGAGCCGGGCGCTCGGCCCCGCCGGGAGCCGGGGCAGAGCAATCCGGGGAGCTGGAGAGAATCCTGGGGGTGATCGGGGGAGGGAAAAGGGGGGAAAACCAGCTCGGGGGCCGCGGGTGGCAGGGCAGGAGCGTGGGGAGCGGGTGCGGGGCCGGGCACCGGGGAGGGATGCGGCGGGATGGCCCCTTCCCACTCGTGTCCCCCTCCCCGCGCGGGCGACAGGCGTGTAATGACAAGTAATTGGGCTGGCGCGGCGCCGCTTTCGATGAATTATTGAGAGCCCATTAGCGCCGGGGCGATGTCACCTGGCACGGCAGCGCGGGGACACGGACACGGACACTGCCCGAGCTGTGCCCTCTCCTCGTGCCCCACACCCCCCGCACCCCGGGGCGGCCACCCCGCTCCATCCCCGCGTGGGCGATGCCACTCGTGTCCGTGCCCGCTGCCAGGGAATCCCGGGAAGGGCCGCCGGCCGCTCTGAAACTCCCGGATTTCCAGGGGAAACACGGCGGGGAAATAATCTGATCCCCGATTTTTTTTGCTCACGCGGGTGCTCGGCCGTGACCCGCCCACGGGATCGCCACGGGCGTCGGATCCGGCGCTTCCCGGTGTCCCGGCCACGGGAGAAACCCCCTTTCCGTGGGGCGGACACGGTGCGGCCGCTCCCAGCCCGGAACAAAAGATCGTCACGGAGACGGGGAGGACAAATGGGGGAGGAAAAGGGGGAAATCAGCTAAAATCAAAATAAACCGAAAATGTGGAAGTAAAGCCCTGGAGTCCGGCTGGGAGGAGCGGGAGGAGGCGGGAGCCGGCCCCGCACGGCCCCGTCCCTCTCCCACCCGAGCCACAACGACTGCCCCCAGCAGCGAGGGGATTTGGGGTTAAAACGGGCAGAATCGGGGCCCCGAGGCCGCCCGGCCCCCGCCGCACCCCGTTCCCAGCCGGGCTGACACCCACACTCCAAATCACCTCCCTTTGCTCCCCTCTCCTGCTCCGCACCGGCTCCAACGCTGGCAGAGGGATCCCCCCCAAAACGCGGGGGCGAGGCGGCGGGAAGCAGCCCTTCATTCCTCCACCCTTCCCTGCAGCCCTCCATCCATCCATCCATCCATCCATCCATCCATCCATCCATCCATGCATCCATCCATCCATCCATCCTCCATCCATCCATCCCTCCATCCATCCCTCCATCCATCCCTCCATCCGTCCCCCTGCGCTCCGGGGCCTCCGGGCCGCTTCCCTCGCTACCGCCGGCTCCAAGGCGAGCTGAGGAAGAGGAGGAGGAGGAGGAGGAGGGAGGGCTGGAAAAGAAGCAGAAGGAGGGAGCTGAAGGCGAAGGAGAAGGAGGAGAAGGAGCGGCGGGTGTCCCCTACCTGCGCCCCGGCCGCCGGCCCGGCTCTGCGGGAGCTGGGAGCATCCCGGCATTTATTGGAGCTGAAACTCTGCGACTGTTGACTTTAGCACAAAGCAAAGATTTCGCTGCCCGCTAGTTTAAAAATGAATATTTTACCAAGATATCGATCAGCTTTATAAAATTCAGTTAAGCACAATGGCTCAAAAGGAGGGGGGGGGGAAGGAAAGGGGACGCAATATAATATCTGTGTAAATTTGCTGAAGTATGACGTGGTGGGGAAAGTTTACCCTCCTGGAATTTGGATCTAGATTCCACCCCCCCACCTCGTCTTTTTTTTTTTTTTTTCCTCCTTTTTTTTTTTTGTTTACTGACTTTGTTTATTCACAGATCACGGTTGCTTAACCAGGAGCAGGAGCAAAATGCACTTGCTGGAAGGCTGGGGGCGGGCAGGTTGTGTGGGGAGGGGGGGGGAAATGCCAAGAGGGGGGGAAAGAAAAAGAAATAACGTCTAGCGGGTGGATTTTTTTGTTTCTTTCTCTGGGGTTTTTTGGCCGTTTCTCCCTCAAATCGTCATTCTTGTGTTTCGGCGTGAAACGGGACAGAGGAAGGGGAAAGGAAAAATGATAAAGAAAGGGGGTAATAACAGGGAGAAAGGAGAGAAAAAAGGAAAAGAGGGGGAATATAAAAGAAGGGAGAAAAGGTAAAGGAGGGGAAATAAAAGAAGGGGGGGAATAAAAGGGAGATGGAAAAAATAAGGGGAGATAAAGGAAGGGGAGAAAAATAAAAGGAGAAAAATATGAGGGGGAAAGGGGTGGAAAGTAGAACTGGGGTGAAAAATCAAAGGAGGGGGAAGTAAAAGCGGGAGAAAAATCAAAGGAGGGGAATAAAAAAAGGGGGGAATTAACAGGGAGAAAAATATAAGGGGGTGGAAATGAAAGGGGGAGAAAAATATGAGGGAGGAGAAATAAAAGGACGGGAGGAAAAATATAAGGGGGAGAAAAAATTAAAGGGGGGAGAAATAATAAAAGGGGCGGGAGAAATAAAAGGGGCAAGAGAAAATAAAGGGGAGAAGTAGAAGAGAGAAAATGGAAAGGAGGGGAGAAAAAATAAAAGGGAGGAGGGGAATAAGAAAATACAGAAAAGTAGGGGAAAATAAAGAAAAATAGCGTAAAATAAAAGGGGGGAGAGTAAAAGGGTGAAGAAAGAAAATAAGAGAGGAGAAAGAAATAAAACGGGGAGAATAAATAAGGGGAAGGGGGGAATCAAAAAGCGGGGGAAAGCGCCGGTGGTGGAGCGGGTGATCCGAGCGGGATGTGGCGGGGCGGTGGCGGGAGGGGGGGGGGGTGTCGGTGTCCCCAAAGCGGCGACACCCCCGCACCCGTGCTCCGTCCCCGCGGGAGCCTTTTATGTGCTAATGAAACACATTGCATGCCCCGGTTCACAACGTGTGTGTCCTTGGCGTATAGAGACCGACACATTGCAGCCTGGAGCCCGGTTTTGTTTTTGGGAGGGTTTTTTTTTTTTCCACCCCCCCTTCCCCGTTCCTCCTCCCCCCCCCCCCCACCTCTCCCTTTCTCCCCTTTTCTCTTCCCGCGGACAATGCGGAATTTTAAGAAGGATTTGAATGTTATTTCGGAAAGCAACATCTATGAGTGCCGTAAACGCGTGGGAAAAACAACAAGTGGTTGGGAAGAACGGGGAGAGGGGAAAGGAATGAGCGTTTCTGCGTGGCCGGGGGTGTCGGTGGGCACCGGAGGGTCCCGGCGGTGGCGCGGAGAGCCCGGGAGGTGCTTAAAATAAACGAGTTTACGGGGGTTAAAATAAAGCTCTTAGGGTTTTTTATCCCCCCCGCGTATAACCCGGGATCCTGTCCCGGGAAGGGCAGAGATGCACCGCCCCTGTGAGCCCCAAAACACTGCCCGGCTGGGATGATTCCTCCAGGGTCCCGTATGGGCGCTTTGGGAATGGGGATCCCCGCTCTCTCCATCCCCGGGGGTGTCCCCACTTCCCACCCTCGGGCTTGGCAGGGGGGCACGGGCTTCCCCTCTCCTGGTTGGGTCCTGGCAGAGATGGAGGGGTTCTGGAAGGGAAGGGGGAGCTTCTGGGAGGGATGGAGGGGTCCCAGCCAGGGATGGGTCGGTCCCGACGGAGATTTAGGGAGTCCCGGCAGAGGTGTCAGGAATCCCGGAAGGGATGGAGCGATCCCGGCAATGATGTCGGACATCCCAGCCGGGAATGGAAAGGTCCCGACGGAGGTGTCGGGAGTCCCGGAAGGGTTGGAGGGATCCCGGCGGAGACGTCGGAGGTCCTGGAAGGGATGGAGGGATCCCGGCGGAGATGTCGGGAGCGGCGGCGGGGATGGCAGAGATCCCAGCCCGGGAAAGACAGAGATCCCAGCCCGGGAAAGACAGAGATCCCAGCCCGGGAAGGAAGAGATCCCAGCCCGGGAAAGGCAGAGATCCCAGCCCGGGAAAGGCAGAGATCCCAGCCCGGGAAAGGCAGAGATCCCAGCCCGGGAAGGAAGAGATCCCAGCCCGGGAAGGCAGAGATCCCGGCCCGGGACGCCGGAGCTCCCAGGCGGGCAGGGCGGGAGTCCCGTCGGAACAGAGATGCAGGGGGGAAAAAAACCGCCAATAACACTTTAATGGAGTTTGCTGCGACGTGGCCGGTCGCTACCAGAATACACATTTATAAGCCATAAATAAAGCATACAGAAACGATAAATTAATCAGATCCAAGTAGTTTACTCTCCCGGTAACATCAAGCGTTTGTTTCAATTACAACGATCTATCCTGCCTTTTTTTTTTTATTTTATTATTATTATTATTATTTATTATTATTATTTATTTTTTCGTATTTTTTTTCTCTTTCCCCCCCCTCCCCTTTCCCTCCCCCTCTTTTTTACAACATTACAAGACTTTTGGTCCTCGGATTCCAAACTAGCGCGGGTTTCACAATAAAGGAGGGTTTCGTTTTCCCTTGTGGGGTTTTTACTTTGCCCCCATCACTTCCACACAAAAAAATAGATATATTTATACCTCCTTGCGACGACGACAACGAAAAAAATAAAAATAAGCCCGAGAGAACCCCCTTCTCCCTGTCCCCGAGCCCCCCCAACCCGCCCTCCCCAGCGAAACCAACCACCCCACAAGGCAAACCAAGGGAATCGCAGCCCCCCCGGGTGGCTTTGGGCCGGGGAGAGGGTGGGGGGGGTGACCGACACGCCTGCCCTCGGCACGGGCCCGCGAGACGCACGGCTGCTGTTTCCCGAAGGGATGCAAACATCTGGAGCCAACAGAAAGAAAAAATAGATAGATATATATGTACGTGGATGCACCGTGCTGGCCAGCGCTCAGAGTCCACCGCGCTGCTGGGGGGCCGCGGGAGGGGGGGGGACACGGGGGGCTCCCCCCCCCCGCTCTCTCCGGGGGCGGCTTTGGCCGCTCCCCAGTCTAGGAGGAGTTCATGATGGGCCGGGAATACACACCTTGGTAGTAAGAAGTCTCTCCGGCTAAAGGGGAGGCCTCCAAGCCGGGTTTGTTCGTTACGGGCGCCATGGCCAGGCTGCCGGGCATGGGCGAGGCGTAGCCCGAGTAGTGCATCACCTGCTCGTAGGCCTTCAGGTCCATTTTGTGCGGAGGGTGGTGGTGGTGGTGGTGGTGCGGGTGGTGGTGCTGCTGCTCCGAGGAGGACATCAGGTTGTTGATGGAGAAGGGGTGGTTGAAGGCGTAGTGGTGCTCGGGCTTGAGGTGGGCGTCGTGGGGCAGCCCGGCGTGCGGCGGGGCCAGGAGGTGCTGGCCCGGCGAGGCCGACGGCTCCCCGGGGCTCAGCCCCGCCGTGCCCTTCAGGTCGGCCAGGGCGCGCTTGTGGTCCTGGCAGGGCGAGGCGCTGGCCGGGGACTCGGCGCCGCCGGAGCCCTCGGAGCCCCCCGAGGAGCTGCCCTCGCCCAGGGGCTGGCTGGGGGGCTGCCCGGGCCCCTTCTTGCCCCCGCCGCCCGCGCCGCCGCCCGCGCCGCCGCCGTCCTTGGCCGCCAGCTGCTTCTCGCACTTGAAGCGCTTCTGGCGCCGCAGGTAACAGCCGTTCTCGAACATGTTGCCCGAGTCGGGGTGCAGCGTCCAGAAGGAGCCCTTGCCCGGCTTGTCCGGGGAGCGCGGCACCTTGAGGAAGCAGTCGTTGAAGGACAGCGAGTGGCGGATGCTGTTCTGCCAGCGCTGCTGGTTCTGGCGGTAGAAGGGGAAGAGGTCCATGATCCACTGGTAGATCTCGCTCAGCGTCAGCATCTTGTTGGGCGACTGCTGGATGGCCATGGTGATGAGGGAGATGTAGGAGTAGGGCGGCTTGGCGTGGGTGTAGCTCCGCCGGTACGTCTTGGGGTCCCGCGAGCGGTTCAGGTTGGACTGCCCGTAGATGGGGCTCATGGAGTTCATGTTGGTGTAGGGGGCCAGGGCGTTCATGGAGCCCGCTTGGCCCCCCATGGGGCTCATGCTGGGGCTCAGGTGGGCGCCCATGCCCGCCACGCCGGCCGAGCCCATGCCGGGCATGGCCCCCGCGCCTGGGGACATGCCGGCCAGCGAGGGGCTCATGCCCGTGTTGGCGTAGGACATGTTCATGGAGGTGGCGGCCGTCATGTTGGCCGTGGTGCTCATGGCCGACATGGTCATGTACGTGTTCATGCTGTTCATGCCCAGCCCCGCGTTCATGTTGCTCACCGAGGAGTAGCTCTGCGGGGGCAAGCGACACACAGGGGGGGGACGTGGCAGAGGGCGCCAGCTGGGTCACCCCGCGGTGCCCAAGGGCGGCCGGGCGAGCGGGGGGCGCTGGGGGACACCCCCAGCCCAGCCCTGCCCGGGTCGTGGCCGGCGAGAGGCTCCGCAGCCCCGGAGCTCCGCGGGGTGGGGAGTTGGGGCGGGGGGGGAAAGGGTTAAATCCCGGCGCGGGACGGGGTTGTTTTTCTCCTTAATGAAAAACAAATATATTTTTATATATATTAAATAAGAGACGGGCTGGCAGCAGGATCGGCGGAGCCGTCCCGGGAAGGAGAGTTGGAGGAAGAGGAAGGGACAGCGCTGCCCGAGGAGAGAGGAAAATACCTGGGAGCGAGGAGCGGTGGAGGGGGGGTAGGGAAAAAATAGGGAGCAGCCGCTCGCAGCCCTCCGGGACCCCGCGACCCCCACCCGCACCCCGGGTCCCCCACCCGCACCTCGGGACCCCCACCCGCAGCCCTGAACCGCGGTTCGGTGCCAACGTTAATCGTGCCCCGGGGCTGGGGCGGCGAGGGGACCCCGGCCGGGGTCGGGGGGCCCCGGGGGGGTCGGCGGAGCCCCGGCTCCTTCCTTACCTCGGGCTCCCCGTAGTAGTTGCTCCAGTCCGTGTGCTCATGGCCTTCCATTTTCACCGCTCCCAGCATACTGGAAGTGGAGTGCATGGCAGTTTAAAATTTAACAGCCACAACAAACGACGACAGAGAGCAACCCAAAAAAAAAAAAAAAAAAAAAAAAAAACCTAAACAAAAAAAAACAGAAGGGGGGAAAAAAAAAGTCCCCAGCCCTCCCTCCCCTCCGCCGGAGCCTCTGGAGGAGGAGGAAGAGGAGGGAGGGAAGAAGGGGGGGATGGAGCGGCGCTCGGGCTGGGGTGGGATTTTTTCGCCGCTGCTCCTTGGGTGGGTTTTCGCAGCGCTTCGCGGCGAAGAGTCGCCCGGAGGCGATGGAGGAGCCGGAGGAGGAGGAGGAGGGAGGAGGGAGGAAGAAGAGGAGGAGGAGGAAGAGGAGGACAAGTGCTGCAGTGACGTGGGTGCCCGAGTGATATAGCACGGAGCGGCCGGGCGAGCCTCCAATCCCCAGGTCCTCGGCTGCCCATTTGAATAATCAGCTCACACCTAGGCGGGAGCGGCTCCTCCGCGGCCCCCCGCGCACCTCTCCGCGCCCGGCGCGGGGGGCCCGCAGCACCCCGGGGCTCCCCGACCACCCCCGCACCCCGCTCCCCCCCCGCCTCTGCAGGGCGATCCTCTGGGACACGATTGCCATCGCACACCCCGCTCCCCGGGAAGCTCCCGACGGGAGCTGCTCACTCCCCCTCCCCGGCACCCCCGATGGGAGCAGAGCCCCTGCAGCACCCCCGAAAACATCTGTGTGTCCCCCCGCAGCCCCTCGGCCCCAGCCCGGCCCCACGCACCTTTTCTCCCCGCCGCTGCTCGGCGGTCCCGGGGGTCCAACCGCACCCCCCGCCCGCCCTCACCCCGCTTCTGTCCCCCCCCGGGCAGCTCCGTACCCGCCGCCGCGGCTTTTCCCCGGGCGCCGGCTCCTCCCTGGGCTCCGGCTCCGGTTCCTGCAACAAAATCCCGACTAAACCGAGCGGGGACGGCAGGGGAAGGGCGGGGAAGCGCCGTCGGGGCGGCGGGGGCCGTCCCGGTGCGGGGTCCCGGTGCGGGGTCCCGGTGCGCGCCGTCGGGGCAGCGCCGCCGCTCCCGGCTGCCGAAGTGGAGCGGGGGAAACAAGGAAAGGAGGAAAAGAGGAAGGAAGGGAGGAAGGACGGGCGGACGACAAAAATCACCCCCCCCACACACCCGGCTCCAAAACAACCCCCCCGGCTCCAAAACAGCCCCCCCACCACCACCCCGGCCGCGCCGCCCGCCCCATCGGCGCTGCGGGCACGGCGGCTTGAGGCGGTGGGGAGGGGGGGCACCGAGGGCGGCGGGGAGGGACGGGGGGCTTCCCTTCACTTCCATTCTCCCCCCCTCACCCCGCCAGGACAGCACTGGGCCCGCGTCTCCCCCGGCAACATCCCTGCCCTTCCCCCGGAGCCGGGGTTCGGCCCCCGCCGCCTCCGCCGCTCCCGGGAGCTGTTCCATGAATTCCCACCTATATCTGCCCGCCGTCAAAAAAACCGCAAACCTTATTTATTTACCGATTTGTTTAATTAATTATTTATTTATCTGTCGCTCCCCAGAGGGCTCCCCCCGCTCCAACCCCCGACTCCCTCTTCCTGATGGTTTTTAGCCAGCCCCCAGAGAGCAGGATTTTACCCCCACACGCACCCTGCAAACACCCCTAAATGTCCCTCAGGACTCTTTCCCTGAGCTCCAACACCCCTCGGGAGTCATCGCCAACCCCACTCGAGAAGTGCACGCTCCTATCGCGATAGCCGCGACAGTGGCTGGATTTGGGGGATCTGGGAGTCGGTTTGGGCCACGATGGGGGGGGGGGGTGACACCCCCAAAAAAGAGGGAGGGGCCGCCCCTGTCCCGCCCCCAACAGCGGTGACGGGGCGCCCCCTGTCGCTTGTTGTGGGTCCGCGGGAGGGGGGGGTGTGACACCCCCGGGGGCCGGGGGGATCCCAGGGACCCCCCCAGAGTGGGTGCTGGTCACTCCGAGGGGCTCCCCGGGGGTCACTCCGCCTGCACCCCGTGGTTTCTATTCACTCCAAATCACCCGCCCTGGCTGGAAGGGGGTCCCGGGCTCGGGTCACCCCCACACCCGAATCCCCGACCCCACACATCTCCAGGGAGCTTCCTGCTCCTTGGAAGCATCGTGGAGCACAGTCCAAAGGCTCAGGAAGGGAGAATTTGGGGAAAATTCAAAAAGCTGAGCACCATGAGGATCATCAGCTCCAGGATCCCGTCCCCACTCCCTGCTGGATCCAGACATTTTGGGTGAGGGCTGCTTGGCTTTAGCAGCACCTTTTCCCTCTGAACTCGAGGTGCAGGAGGCGAGTGTGTGCTCTGGCATGGCTGGATTTGGTGGGGAGGCTCCAAGAAGAGAGGCCAGAAGGAGAATTTCCCCGTGCAATAAACTCTCCCACCCTCAGGCCTTGGCCCTGCAGATGTTGGGACAGATGTTTGTGTCTGGCACCTCCACAGGAGCAGTGGCAGGGGGCTGGTGCCCACCCCGAGCCTGGCAGCTCCCAGCTTTCCTGGTTTCCCAGCTTTTCCTCTTTTACAAGTGCTTGTTTCCCCCCCTGTTCAGGTCGCAGAACTTGGAATTTTGTCACCCCCAAAGCTGAGGTTTTTCTGCCTCGTGTGGATCGGGAGCTGCAAAGCAGAGTTGCTTCCGCAGAGCCCTGTTTCCTTGGATTTTATCCCAAAACATGTGCTTGAGGCCACTCCTCAGCTGCAGAGAACATTCCTACGGTTGGTGATGCAGCCCCAACACTTAAATGCCGTTTTGGATTGCCTGTCCCACAGCCCAGATGTCCCGCTCTGCCCGGGCCATGCAGGACCATCCACGGAGTGAAAACCTCTCCTGATCCAACAGATCCCTCGTGCTGCAGGGAATGGGGGTGTCCATCCCCCCCCACTGGAATCGAGGGTGAACCACAGCCACCACCTCCTCCTCCTCCTCCTCTTCCTCCTCACACAAAGGCTTTGCCTCTGGAACACGAGGACATGGAGCAACACCAACATTTGTATTCATCAATGCCAGCCTGGAAAAGGCGGCGGATGGGCTGGAGGTGGTTGGATATGGGATGGACCCCGGAGGCTCTGCTGCCACAAAAAACCCCCTCCTGCTCCCTTCTTTCCCTAGAGCAGCCTCTCACATGGATAAAACAAGTATCTCCTAAGAGACCAGAAAAAGAAGCAGCAAAATATCTGTTCTTGCCCCAAAAGGAGCGTTTTTAAGAAAACCGGGAACGTCAAAAATTAAAATTAAAAATTTTCGGTGGCGCTTTATTTAAACACGCCCGGGTTGGGTTACGGCAAGACACGATTTCTTCTCTTTAATATTTAACTAATATTTATTTTAAATTTAATTTTTAAATTATGCTCTTATTTGCACTGGGGAGCCATGGCTTGAGGAGGCGTCTCCCCCTTCCCAAGGGATGGCGGGCACGGAGCGTGTCCAGGAGTCGGGATGCGTTTTGCCCACCTCTGTCGCTCCCAGCGATGCCGATGCCTCACCTCGCCCTCCACAACAAGCAGGGTAATTATCTCCCTTCTCCTGATAATTATCACAATTAATCCAGCATAATGAACTCTCCCCAATTGCGCTGCTCCTTCAGAATCCACGCGGTGCCGGTTGTTTTTCCTTTGATTGAGGAAATTGGGAGACAGCGGCAGCGGCGCCCTCGGGAAGAGCGGCACTCCAGCAGGGAGCAAAAGGATTGTGAGAGACAAAAGGCAACTTGTGCTGTGCTTTTCCCTGATAAGACAGGGAAACTACGGATGAATCAACGCCCAGAGGTACTCGAGGAAGAGGTGGGAGATGGGAATAAGATGGGGAGAGCAAAGGGAGGAGGTGGAGCTGGGCAGGGAAGATGCCATCGCCCCCGTGCCATGTGCTGCCTCTTGCTGGGTTTATTCCCAGTTTTCCCTTTAGGACTCCTGGAAGAAGCAATTTGTAAGGTCAAGGGCTCTGCTGGGCTGGGAGCATCCCCAGGAGCTTCCTCTCCAACGAGAACAAACCACTGGAGGAGGAGGAGGAGGAGGAGGAGGATGAAGATGGTGGTGATGATGACAATTCATATTCCTGAAATGGCGAATTAGGCTGGAGAGAGGCTGAGCATCCCCACCAAAGCCTTCCAGGTAGTCCCAGGGCAGCGTTGCCAAGCACATCCCAAGGTCATGTTCAGCACCAGTTTGGGATCCACACAACAGGATCCTGCTCCTGACGATGCCACCGGAGTTCCCTGAAATTCCACGGAGCACTTCAGGAAAAACTCTTCTTTGCTCACTGAAGGGCTTGCATGGGAACCATCAAAATTCCCCCTTTTCCCCCACCCACGGAGCCTCGAGGCTGGAACACCACCGGGAATTACCACAATTACACCGGACAATATTGACCCAACTATTTGAAGAACTCCACAGCCAAGTCCCTCCTAACTAGATTCAACATTTAATGGGGCTTCTTAATTCCGGGCAATATTTTCCAAGGCCTTAACGAGTCTAACAAAGGAAGAACCAGGAGTACACAAAAGTTTTTGTGCCTTTAATATCTGATGCAGAGCCCAAGGATATCAGTCTTTTCAACATTGGAACGATATCCTCCAATCCCAGCATTTCAGGGGCTCCATCACACATGAACTGCCTTCATCCACAGGAATTCCTGAGGATCCAGACAGTCAGGACACGGCTGGCATCCCTATTTTTGGCTTATTCAGCCCCTATTTTTTAATGTTCCTCCCCACTCTGTAATTATTCAACGTGCCAGTGAAGGTAACGAGCTGCTGGAATGGGCGGTTGGCACCACAAAGTAAAATAAACCCCTGGAAGTGCCTGAAGAATGTGATGGAGAGGGGAATAAAGTCCCATTGTTGTCCTCCTCAGGGATGGAGGAGGTTATCCCAATGGGCATAACGAGTTCCCGAGAGGCAACTGGGACAACATTTCACCTCCAGCTCCTCTGGTTTCACGTGGCAGCGCAGGGAGAAGGAGGTGAGGAGGGAGATGCCCAGCCATGCTGATGTTCCAGACTGAGAGAGCAAGGAAGGAAGGAAAGCAAGCCTTCCTTGCCTCCCAGGAAAGTCCTGCCATGGACATGTTGTCCCAGCAGGCAGGGGAGGTTTCACCTGGCTGACCAAAGTATTGAGGCGTTGGGTTCATTCAGGGAAATAGTTTTTATGTTTAATGATCAGTTGCTGAAAACTGAAATGTCTTTGGTTTTACAATAAGAAAACAAACAGGAAAAAAAAGGGAATATGGAGCCTCCTCCCAAAACCCTCTGCTTTAAAAGCTCCCTGTTATTCCCTAACAAAACCCCCTCGCTGCTGGAAACCTTCCAGCCTGGAGAGGGTGCTTCAATTCCCACAGGGAATTTGCTACTGAATGAGTGGGATAAAGTGACCCCAGTGCAGCCCAAGGTGCAGAACACCTCCATATAACCCTAAATGAGGACCCAGTTCCAAACATCCCACAAAAAGGAAGGGCTGTGACCAGTTCAAACCAGTCATGGGGGCATCCTGTGGGATCCCAGGCTGTCAGGGACTCCCGATGCTCGGCCTGTGTCCGGGATTGCACCTGGAGAATGGAGATAGGGGGATTGCAGGGTTTGGAGCCACCCAGAGCCCTGGAAAACGGTGGGGGAAGGAGTTGGAAGGGGTGATGCCGGTGGGGCCGGTGCCGGAACACGGAGACAGGAGCGTGCCGGGGCCGGCCCGGCTTTGCCATCCCACCAGGAGGCCGCTTTGCCGAGGAGATCCATCCCCGACAGGCTCTCTGAGGGCTCTGACGGACATTTATAGCCCTGTGAGTCATTACCGGCCTTGTTTAAACCACTCATACCTGGCCAAGACCTTGAAAATAGCTCCATTTATCCCGAGCGGCTCCGAGCGCGTATAAATAGCAGAGCGAGGCCGCTCCGAGCTCGGCGATCCCGGCACCCGGCTCTGCTCGGAGCCACCCACTCCCTGCCATCCCCCACGTCCCCTCCTGGCTGCCATGGGGGTGCATGGGGAGCCCGCTGCTCCCAGGGCACCCCTTTCTCCCCGGGTGCCCCATCCGCAGCCGGGAATGAGGTGTCCCTGGCAGAGCCACCGGCAAAACAGCCGGAGCGGAGCTTTCCGCTCCGGGAAAACACAGGAGTTTGGGATCGGGCCCTGTCTGGGAGTCTGCGGTTCCGTGACCACTAATAGCAGCCCGGGATCACCCCATAAATCTGCTCGGGGTCGGCACAAACCCGTTCCTGTGCCACGAGCGCCCGGCCCCGGCACGAGGGATTGGCGGCACCGCGGTGCCACCGGGACGCCCGGATCCCACCGCCCTCAGCCTGGCACAGCCGGGATTTTGGAACGGGCACCCTACCCCAGTGACTCCCATCGCTAGAACTACAGGTCGCTGCCACCTGCAATGATATTTTAATCCCGTGCTGCCCTTTTTCCAAGGAAAAAATTCGATTTCAACTTGTGCTTTAGGATCCAGGAAAGCCTCGGGTGCGGGATTGGCTGAACTGTTGCCAAACAAGTGTTCACCCGGCTCAGAAATCCTTTGTTTCTGCTAAAAAAATAATCTTGGTGATTAAAAATCCCACCTCAGGGTGAGGACAGGCCTTTGGCACCTGCTCTTGGCTTTTGGGCTGCTAAATCCAGTGCCTTTAGCTGCTGAATTCAATGGCTTTGGCTGCTAAATCCCATGTCTTTGGGCAACTAAATCCAGTGGTTTGGGGCTATTAAATCCAGTGTCTTTGGCTGCTAAATCCAGTGGTTTTGGGCCTCTAAATCCAGTGCTTTTGGGCTGCTAAATCCAGAGCATTTCCAAGGAAGAACTGTTCTGCAGAGGGACGAAAAAGCTCCATGATGGAGGTGGCTCTGGCTCCCTCCAAACATTTCTCCCCCCTCTCTCTGATCCCTTTTTTTTCCTTTTTTTTTTTTTTTCCCCTCAGAGGAAACATTGCCCAAATCAACACATACCCATGGAATGGTTTTACACGGATGGGACGGCACTTTCTGCTGGAAAAACTTCCAATCAGCTGCATTCCCGAGCTGGGCTTATTTTTCACGATTTTCTGAGTGCGTTTTGTTTTGGTGCCAGAGTAAAGAGCTGGAGGTACAGGCTCCAGCCCAACCTGTACCACCAGCATCCTCACTGGATTTCGGGGACGAGAGGCCTCTGACCTACATTCGCAGCCCGGGAAGGAGCCGGGTTATCCCTTAAAATCCCACACACGGCCCCCTGGATCTCCTCCCTCCCCCAGGGGGGAGACACGCTGCTCGGCATCCCGGGGGCGGTGGGAAAACCACCCTCTCTCTCTCTCTCTCTCTCTCTCCCCCAAAAGCAGCCTCCGGGTGTTTTGCAGCCTCCAAATCCCCGCTCCGGAGGGTGGAACGACCTTAACCAGAGCTTTTTAAAGCTCTCCCACCTTTGCCTCCTCTCTTCCTCCGGGAAGGTGTCCCGGCGGCGGCAGAACAAGACGGCTACAGACGGCTGCTGGAAGCCGGCGGCGCGGAATACACTGGGAGGCCTTTTTTTTCCTTGGAAAATATTTCCTCGCCGCAGGCTGCGGTGACAGCAAACATTCCTGCCGGGGCTGGCGTGGGGAGGCATCACCCTGCGGGACGGCTGGGGCGGCTCCTCCTGCCTCCCAGCCCTGCCCTCCGGAGGGTGCGATCCCGCTGCCTCTCCCAGGGGAGCGGGGCCCGAGCGCACAAAGGCTTCTTATGCTTGGAGAACCGGGGGTTGTTTTTCCAAAGGGGAGAAGGAAGTAGCTGCCCCGGCCCCCCGGGAGTATCCAGGGGAGCCCTCGCCACTCCCGTGCCCTCGGCTGGCCGGGAGAAAGGGAGGATTGTTAAAAACAACACGCGCGGGATCCGGAGCTGTCGGGGAGCAAAAGCAGCGCAGGGAAAGTCGGGGCTGTGGTTGTAAATCAACAGGGCTGCTGCTATTTCCATCCGTTTGGGAGCAGGGACAGGGCCCCCCCCTAACCCCAGGTGTGTGCCAAGGGGATTTCGGGAGCTGCTGCATGGAGCACACGTGGGTTGGTTCCTCCTGTGGGCCTCCCTGGGCAATTCCAGCCCTATGGAGGCAAAGCCACGGGGCAGGATATCACAGCTGGTCCCAGAGGCACCTGAGCAACCCCAAGGTCTTCAGTTTTACTTTTTTCATGGATCAGAGAATCCCAGAATGGTTTGGGTGGGAAAGGACCTTAAAGCTCATACGGTTCCACCCCTGGGCAACTTCCCCTATCCCAGGTTGCTCCAAACCCCATCCAACCTGGCCTCGGACACCTCCAGGGATGGGACAGCCACAGCTTCTCTGGGCAACCTGTGCCAGGGCCTCCCCACCCTCACAGGGAAGAATTTCTCCCTAATATCCAATCTAAATCCACCTTCCTTCAGCTTACAGCCATTCCCCCCACCCCGATCCTGTCACTCCATGCCCTTGTCGAAAGTCCTGAATTATTATAGTTTGGAAAGGAGATATCCCAAAACCCTGGGAGCTGGGCTGATACCACTCCAAGGGGCTCAGCTGGATTGCAGCAGGAACTATTGGTGTCCCTTCTCTTCCCCAGCAAGGAAGACTCATTCCCTGGGGCCATGCAATGATCCAATCCCACCCAGCCCCAATCCAGCTGGGAAGCAGCGAGGGCACCGCTTATCTGGAGGAGCAGCCTCCCTGTCTCCATCCCCAACCCTTTCCAGCCCCATTTTCCAGCTGATTCAATCTCTGCAGAGGAGACAGAGCTTCCTGAGGTCTCCCAACAGGGTTCAATCTGCTCTGGAGAGGGCACAGGACCACTACACACCTCATCAGCCAAGGCTCCGCTTGGGAACAGGTGGGGGCTGCTCCTTATCTCCGGAGATACCGGGCTGAGGATGTGCTGGGTGTGTCCTCATCCACCAGGATTTACCTGCTGGGAGCACCCGAATTATGGTTCATATGTCAGGGTTTATACTTGAGGTTTTATCCCAGCTTTCACTGGGAGGGTATTGGAGCATCCCAACTTTCATGGTGAGGGTACCAGCACATCCCAGCTTTCACTGGGAGGGTATTGGAGTATCCCAACTTTCATGGTGAGGGCACCAGCACATCCCAGCTTTCACTGGGAGGGTATCCCAACTTTCCCTGTCAGCATCCCAACTCCCATGCTGAGGGTAGGGGAACATCCCAACTTTCACTGCAACACACAACTTTCACTCCCCCCCCCCCTTTCCCCCTCCACTTCCATCACAAAAGACCCCCTGACAGGATAACTTTCCCAATCCACAGAGGCCATCCTGCCTCTGGCCAAAGCATCCCTGCCCCCGAGGCATCCCTGTATCCCAGGCCCCCACTCTACACCTTGCCACTGCAAAATGAGGCTTTTCCCAGCCAGCTGCTCTCATGAGGGGGGGGAAGTTGGGATGAAGCCGCATGCGGTGACCCCCTCACTGCCCTCCATCCCGGTCCGAATCCCTCCTCCCATTAACACCTCATCATCTCCCGGGGTTCCCGGCAAACACGGCCCCCCCAGCCGAGGAAATACCCCGGGCCTTGTGATGCAGAGCCCCCGGAGCGGGAGGAGGATGAGGATGAGGACGCTTCCTGGCCCTGGATGCACAGCTGCCTCCAGCCCCGGCACCTCGGTGGGCAAACAGCACCTGGGAGGGCAGGGAGGCCAGGATGTGGATTCAGGAAGCGTCCCTGCATCCCGCTGCTCCCGAGCCCCTCCACAT
Organism: Platyrinchus mystaceus; assembly: GCA_035041135.1. Classification (NCBI taxonomy): domain Eukaryota; kingdom Metazoa; phylum Chordata; class Aves; order Passeriformes; family Tyrannidae; genus Platyrinchus; species Platyrinchus mystaceus. The sequence continues at coordinate 4,742,225 of JAWWLV010000121.1, read as the reverse complement.
AGAGATGCTAATGGGCTCCCCATTATCCCGGTCCCCCGCTGCAGAAGGGGATGCTCCCCCTGCTCCCACTGTGCCGCGGGATTAGGAGCAGCGCGGGGGGGACGGGAGGGTTCGGCTGGCACCCACCGGCCGGCCTTGGGAAGGAAGAGGGGGGGGACACACAGGATTTATTCCCCGGCGGCCGCAGCCATGAACGACGCCGTGAAAAACGGCCGCCGCTGGCACCTCCTTTGTTGGGAATGCTGCAAGGAGCGCCCGGAGGCTGCGGCGGAGATAAAGCAGCGTGTCAGCTCCGCGGAAGGTCAGGGCTGGGAAGTGAGGGTGCGGATTCCTCCCTGCCCGCTCCGCTAACAGGGAGCAGGATGAGGTTTGGGTGGAACCATCAGTTGGGGCACTGGGAAAAGGGAAAGGAACCCACAGCCCATCCTGCTGCTGGTTCCATCCCACAAGGATTAAAGCCCCCTCATCCCTTCAACCCCCCCTGACTTGCCCAAGCCTCCTTCTGGGCCTCCTAGAATATCCTGAGTCAGAAGGGATCCACAAGGATCATCCAGTCCAACTCCTGGCCCTGCATCCCAAGAATCCCCCCATGTGCCTGAGAGCATTGTCCAAACATTTCTCAACAGGGTTTGCCTATGGAAAACCTTCTTCCTGGCTTTAGTGACCCAAAAAGGTGATGTTTTGGTAAAGAAAGGTGTGTGCAAGGCCGTGTCCATGGGCAGGGAGAAGTGACACTTCCCTATGGAATTTTATAGCTCCTCCTCCCATAGTGGGGAGCTCAGTGGGCCAGAGCCTGTCCTATAGGGAAAGGCAATCCTTTTGGAAAAGGGAATCACCCCCAAAGCAAACCTCAGGCCAGCTGGGGTGGGATGCTCAGAATCCCTCCATACAGAGAGATCCCTGCCTGGAGCTCCTCGTTCGGGGCATCATTCCCTAAGGATGTGGTTATTCCCACTAGTGCTCCCTGTAAAGGTGGAGAGCAGAGCTCTCTGCACAAATACAGTCTGGCTCGGAATCAGAACTTATCAAACAGGAGAGGTGGAAGCTCCAAAGGGGAAAATAAACAAATCTGGAAGCAAATTGCTGGAGCAATCCCTGGTTATCTCCCAGTCTCCGGTGCCTCTGATAGCATCACTCTGGCAGTGGAAGCTCTGAGTGATGTAATCAGGGACAGCCCCAAACCCTG
>JAWWLV010000121.1:4669154-4727312 GCA_035041135.1 Platyrinchus mystaceus | reverse complement strand
CTCCCAAAAACTCCCTGACAGGAGGATGGAGCTGGATGAGAGTCAAACTGCTCCCAGGGAACAACAACAGGATGAGGGAAAGGCCTCAAGTTGTACCAGGGGAGGGTTAGGTTGGATATTGGGAAAAATTCTCCCCAAAAGGGTTGTCCAGCCCTGGCACTGCTGCCCAGGCCAGTGGCAGAGTCCCCATTCCTGGAGGGATGTAAAAGCCATGTGGATGTGGCACCTGGGGATGTGGGTTAGTGGTGGCCTTGGCAGTGCTGGATTAACATTGGACTGGATCTTAGAGGGCTTTTCCAAGCTAAATGATTCAGTTATTCCATTATTCCATGATCCTTATTACTCTATAATTCCACGATCCTTATTACTCTATAATTCCATGATTCCATGATTCTATGATTTGATGATTCCAATGACCCGGGCTGTCACTGAGCTGAGCCAGTGATTTCTTGGCACAAAAGTTCCCTGAATCCCTCTCATTAAAAAAAAAAAACAAAAACAAAAACAAAAACAAAAACAAAAACAAAAAAAAAAAAAAAAAAAACAAACACAGCAATTGATTTTTTTAAAAAAAAACCCAAAAGATGCAATTTCTGCCCATTTTTACTCATTGCACCACGAATTTCAGCATAGACTCCGATTTGGGATGACAAGCCCAGTGCATTTGGGTTTGGGGCCAGGCTGGGCTGATCCTCACCCGCCGCTTCCCCATTCCCAGGATCCAGGGATGCGGTGGGATGCCCTGAGGGAGTGGGACCCAGCAGGAAGGAGCCGGGGGTCCCTGCAGCCCTGGGAGGGGGCCGGGCTGGGCACAGGGCAGGCGGGAATGCGCGGGAAGGATGCGGGATGTGGGATGCGGAGCGCGCGGCAGGTTGCCAAGGCAACCTCCCTCCTCCATCTCCTGCCTCCCCCGGGCGGGGGGACCCCGCGGGGACCCGCAGGGGATCCGAGGGCGGGGTGCGGGATGCGGGATGCGGGGGGGAGGGGGGGACCGGGCTGCAGTTCCCGCCCGCCGCAGCGCCGGGAATTGGCCGCGGGATCGGGAGGCTCCGCGCCGGCAGCGCCCGGGGGATGCTCCGGCTCCTCGCCGCAGGGCACCGCAGCCCGGAGGGAGGAGGGTACGTCTGCTGCGCTGTTTTCCATCGGAAATCCAGAGCCTGGATGGGAAACCTGCGTTCTATTTATCTTTAACGTGGAGCTGATGCCTGCGGCGTAGGGATGCGGGAGAGGGGGAAGAGCCCGTGTGCCCATCCCCGCTCTGCCTTTCGCTTTAAAAGGTCCGGATCCTCCCGGTCATCTGACTCAGATCAAGCAGGACTTTCCGTTGCCAGCAGCCGGCGGATCCCACTGGAGCATCTCCCCGCACCGGCTGCTGCCCCCCGGGAGGGAGGCGGGAGGATCCTGCAGTCCCTGGAAGACTGAGAGGTAAAATATTCCCAGCTCGGTTTCTCCTTCTCTTTCCTTCCCCCGCAAGGTTAATGAAATCCTGGAGGTTTGCAGGGGTCTGTTGAGGTGGATGGTGCTGATTCCCAGGCCACGCCGGCATGGATTCCCAGGCCATGCTGGCATTGATTCCCAGGCCATGCTGGCACTGGTTCCCAGGCCACGGTGCCCGGTTTGCCACTGGCAGCTGGGGAGCCCCACAGATGGTTAATGCCCACCCCACCGCACAGCCCCCGAGATCCCAAACAGCCGGGATGCTCCGGCCAGGAGAGCCTCCCGAGACCCCAAAGAGCCAGGGTGCTCTGGCCAAGAGAGCCCCCTGAGACCCCAAACAACCCACAGACCCCCCTGAGACCCCAAACAGCCGGGATGCTGAGACCCGGAGAGCGATGCCACTGCCCCGAGGAGCGAGGTGAAGGGTGTCCAGGCAGGGTGGGGGGAGTTGATGGATGCAGCCAGGGGGCCACGGCCAGAGCTGCCCGATCCAAGGGGGATGTCAGGGGATTGGGCTTGAACGTGCCACGCACTGCAGCTCTCACCCCTTCTCTCTGCCCGTGCCCTGCCCGCAGGCCGGCCCCCCATGGATCACCCCCCGGCATGAGCACCGACGCCGAGCAGCTCCTGGCAGGGGCCCGGGCGGCCGCCGTGCCCCTCTGGACCGTGTCCAGCTGGGCGGGCTCCGAGATGCCCCCCAACAGCAGCGCGGCGGCCGGAGAGGCCGGGCGGCGGCAGGGCCCGGCGGAGCAGGGAGGGACGGCGGGCGAGATCGCGGGGATGGTGGTGATCCAGTGCATCTACGCCCTGGTGTGCCTGCTGGGGCTGCTGGGCAACTCCCTGGTCATCTTCGTCATCCTGCGCTACGCCAAGATGAAGACGGCCACCAACATCTACCTGCTCAACCTGGCCATCGCCGACGAGCTCTTCATGCTCAGCATCCCCTTCGTGGCCACCTCGGCCGCGCTGCACCACTGGCCCTTCGGCCGCGCCCTGTGCCGCACCGTGCTGGGCGTGGACGGGCTCAACATGTTCACCAGCGTGTTCTGCCTGACGGTGCTCAGCCTGGACCGCTACATCGCCGTGGTGCACCCGCTGCGCGCGGCCACCTACCGCCGCCCCAGGGTGGCCAAGATGGTCAACGGCGGCGTGTGGCTCCTCTCCCTGCTCGTGGCGTCGCCCATCCCCGTCTTCGCCGGCACGGCGGCCACCCGCGACGGCCAGGCCGTGGCCTGCAACCTGCTGTGGCCCAGCCCGGCCTGGTCGGCCGCCTTCGTGGTGTACACCACCCTGCTGGGGTTCCTGCTGCCCGTGTCGGCCATGGGGCTGTGCTACCTGCTCATCGTGGGCAAGATGCGGGCGGTGGCGCAGCGGGTGGGCTGGGAGCAGCGCCGGCGCTCCGAGGGCAAGCTCACGCGCCTGGTGCTCATGGTGGTGGCCGTGTTCGTGGTGTGCTGGATGCCCTTCTACGTGGTGCAGCTGGTCAACCTCCTGCTGCCCGGCCGCCTGGACGCCACGGTCAACAACGCCTCCCTCATCCTCAGCTACTCCAACAGCTGCGCCAACCCCATCCTCTACGGGTTCCTCTCCGAGAATTTCCGGCACTCCTTCCACGGCGTGCTGCGGCGCTGCCTGGACGCCAGCCTGTGCTGCTGCCACGCCGGGGACAGGGACGGCGACGAGGACGACGACGAGGAGGAGCCGCTCGACTACTGCGCCGTCCCCCGGGGGGACGACAAGGGGAAGGGCTGCGTGTGCCCCCCCTTGCCCTGCCAGCAGGACCCCCTGCACCCCCAGCCCTGCTGCAAGCCCGGGCCCCTCCTCACAAAGACCACCACCTTCTAGGGGCCCCCCACCCCGCGCCGTGCCGGCCCCGAGGATGGAAAGGGGATCCCGGATGGAGAGGGGATGGGTGCCGTGCCCGCCCCGCCGGCCTCGCCTGTGCTGTGCAGTTCCCGAAATAAAAAGCCATAAGACTGGCCCGGGATACCGTGAATTCCATCGACCGAGTCGTTATTGCCGCTCCCTTCGGCACCCGGGAGCCTTGGCTGGGATCGGGGATGGGGAGGATCCCCAAACGCCACTGGCACTTGTTAACCCCCCCTCCAGATTAATAAATAACAAGATCCCGTTCCTTCCCAAAACGTGCCCTGAGAGACAGGGAAAAGCCCCAAAGCCCATCAGCCCCACCACACCCATAGTCGAGTGAGGTCCCCCCAATAGTCACTCCCACTGTCCCCCAAACTCCCAGGATTTTAGCATGCACAGGAACCAAACTGTATTTGATGTGCCAAATCTTGGGTAAACTCGGGGTGAGGGACAGCACGGGGGTAACACCGGCTGGGCAGCACCGAGGTCGCATTAAATGAGCCATTTCCAGCTTATTTGGGTTTATTTTGGGTTCAACTTTGTCCTTTTTGATGTTATTCTTGTCCCTTATTTATGGCTCATTCCTTCTATTTTAATCCCACTGGGGAAGTAACAGGCTGGGCATGTTTTCAGCCCCGAATGATCCTGGGTTTTTTGGTGACTCTGGGAGCTTGGAGTCATTTTTTTGGGGAAGGGGAGAAAGAATATTTCCTTAGCAGCTTTCTATAAACCAGACTGTAAAAGCTTTATTGGTCTCCACACAGAATCACTGTGTGACATCACGGAGGGTATAATTCCAATAAATAAATAAGTATTTACAAACATGCTGGAGGGGGGGGTATAAAACAGGGGGTAGAACCTTTGGAAGGAATTAAAGACATCTGCGTGTCTCAAACACTGCTAAGGCACTTTTCATAAGGTAAACCACCACAGTGGGAATTTGAGAAAAGCACAGAACGGAGGAGCAGAGTTTTTGGAGGTGTGGTGGCAGAACCTCTGACCTGTGTAAGGCACCCACGACAAACTGACTTCGTTTAGCAACAAGCTGAGTTTTGAGCCGGATGAGGGAAAAGGCCAGGAAGCAGCAGCTCCTGCAAGGTGGGATGATGCTTCTTATCGTGCCAGTGTCCTTCCCCCCCCAGGAGCAATCCCATAAACCAGAAGGTGCTCATCCCTTCTGACAGGGCATAACTGGCTCAGGGTCAAACCTGGTGACATCTTAGAAGGGGCCATAAAACATCAAAGACCCCCGAGGTGCCCCCAGACTCGTTTCTGGGGCTCCCATCGGGGGGCTGGGTGTGATCCACGGAGTTGGATCAGGCGGGGGAGGTACCTGGGAGTTCCCACCTGAGCCTGAAGGTGTATTAACCCTTGGAGCTTTGTGTTTTGGGGGCTTCCCCCACCCCTGAAGGATCAAGGCTGTGACCATCACACACCCAAATCGCAACAGTCAAGTCCCCTCACTGGAGCCACGGGTGGTGTCTTTCCTCTGTCTACTCTTATCCTTTCTTTTTCTTTCTTTCTTCTCCTCATATATTTTCTTAAGTGACTCCTCTGTATTTTGATATTCTCCATTTCTATAGATAATGCAAACAGCTCCACCCCTCCTTTCCCTTGCAACCAAATTGTTCTAAAATAAACCTGCCGGAGACTTAAATATGCAATAAATCATTCACTCTAATTGCCTATTGACAAGACCCTCCGTTACCCGGCCCCAGGGGCAACAACCTTTTAGGAAACCCACAGTTCATACAACTATTTTGATTTTCCTTGGAATTTGCAACGTAGGTTCAGCATTCCAGGGGGGATGTTGCATGTTAGCGAGTTCAGAGTATGTGAGGGGAGGGATGTGGGGGAACAGAACCCCTCTAGCTCTGACCTCAGGCTCGCAAAACTTCCTGTGGGAAAGCAAAGTGCTGCTCTGGGATGATATTTCACCGGCATAAAGCTGTCAGCACCCGCTCCAACATTCCCACCAGCAGCCACCGGCTTCACCCCACCAGTGGCCGCCGGAGCAGGACCCCCACGGAACGATGGAGCTGGAAAAACACATCCTTTTCCACATTTTTTTCCCCCAGGCTGTGGCTGGAAAATAAGCAGCAGGCGGGATCCTTCCCCCGTGGGAATGTTTTGCTGTGAGTTCCAGCGTGGATCAGACTTAGGCCCGGTCAAGGGAATTACAGGAAAAATCCCTGTGGGCAGAAGGGGTTGTAAGCGGGTTGGTAAAAATACCTTGGATCGGTTTAAATGCGGCGAGGGTGGGAAATCAGGGAAGGAATTGGGTGGGGAACACGAGGCTCCGCGGCGCCACAAACCTCCCCTGCCACGGAAAAACCCACCCCGGCAGCGTCGTGTCCCTGCTTAACCTCCACCCCCCCCCCAGAGAGCCCCAAAATAACGTGAGGGAACGGGAATCAGGGGGGTGACACCCAGCTGCCACCAGGGATTTCAGGTGGGAAGTGCTCAGGGATGGGGAGCGACGTGGAGAGGGGCACGGTGCAGACACGGGGGGCAGAAGGGCCAGATAAAGTGCTGCCCACAACGTCTTTGCTCCTTCTTCCATCAGCCATCAGTTTGAAACAAATTAACCCCACTCCGGACAAAGGCAGGAGCCTCCCAGTCCCGGAAAACCGTCCTCTCCAGCCCAGCCCAAGGGAGAGGGGTTGGGGGCCAGGCGACCTTCCACAGTCCCCCCCCCCCGAGTCACTCAGACGGTCCACGCGGATTTGAGAGTCCGTTCCAGACGGAGATGTCCCTCCTAGGTTTTTCCTTGGGGCTTCCCCGACCACTGGCTCGGGAAAAGGAAAGCTGGATGCCGGCTGCCGGCTGCGAAGGGAGCGGGAATGGAGCAGGAACGAACGGAGCAGGAACGGAGCAGCCTCCGTGCCTTCTGCCTTCCTGGCTCTCTGGCGCCAGTATTGCAAGAGCCGGCTGGAAAGCAGCGAGTATTTTTAGAAGTGGGTTGATCACAGCTTTTCCCGAATTATCGTTAAAAAATTGCGGCAGGGGCGAGGTGTGGGGGGGCGTAAATATTACCCAGTTCGGTCCACCTTCCTCCCTCCCTCCGTCCTGTCCGGAGTCCCTACAGTTTCTGCGCGGAGCCGGCACAGCCCGAGGCGACCGGCTGCAGCCCGAGCTCCTTCTCGTGGGGGCCCCCGCACTTGTAATCCATGGTGGCGGGAGGCCGGCAGCGCTTCTTTGCCAGGTGGTACCCCAGAGCCAGCAGGGCCAGGGCGGTCAAGACGGCGCCCACGATGATGCCCACCAGGGCACCGGGGTGGAGCGGCTCCGCCTTCGGAGGGGTCCGGCTGGGCGCGGGCGTCCGCGGGGCGGGCGTGTGCGGGGGGAGCGTCTGGGATTCGAAATCCCCCGAGTACGGCCCCTCCGCGTCCTGCTCCGGGGCGCAGTCGATGTCGCTGACGAGCCGGTAGCCGGCGGGGCAGTGGCACTGGAAGCCGCCGGGGTGGTTGGTGCAGTTGTGCTCGCAGTAGTTCATGTCGCACTCGTCGATGTCCACGCAGAGCTCGTCGTCGTCCAGCAGGAAGCCCTCGGGGCACTTGCAGTCCTGGCCGTACTGGTCGCACAGGGGCGGGCACTGGCTGTCGCTGCAGTGCGGCTGGCACCGCCTGGGGTCCCGCGGGTCCACGGCGTAGCCGTCGTAGCACCCGCAGCGGTACCCGCCGGGCACGTCCTCGCAGCTCTGCTCGCAGGGCGCCCGGTAGCAGTGGGACTCGCGCTGGCAGTGCCCGTCCACCATCCTGTAGCCGGGGTGGCAGCGGCACTCGAAGCCGCCCATGGTGTTGACGCAGAGCTGCTCGCACAGCCCGGGCTCGCTGGCGCAGTCGTCGTTGTCCTCGCAGGTGCTGCCGTCGGCGCCCAGGTGGTACCCGGCGTCGCACATGCACACGAAGGAGCTGCCGGACACCACGCAGTGCTGCTGGCACGGCGCCCCCGCGCAGGGCGAGCGGCACCCGCGCCCGTCGGGGCCCAGCACGGAGCCGTCGGGGCAGGAGCAGCGCGGCCGGCCCGCGCTCTCGCTGCAGGCGCCCTCGCAGCCCCCGCCGCCCAGGCGGCACGGCCACGCTCCGGGGGCGGCGCGGCCCCAGCGCAGCCGCCCGCCCTCGCCGTCCTCGTCGCAGCGCAGCTCCAGCCCCAAGGCGGGCACCGAGGCCACGCTGCGCGGCGGCAGCGCCAGGAACTCCCCTCCGCGGGCGCCGAAGGGGGTGGTGTAGCTGACGGGGAGCCCCTCGGCGGGCGGCAGGAGGGGGCAGCTGCTGCCGTAGTTGTACTCGCAGAGGAAGCCGTCGGCGGGGTCCTCGCAGCGCCGCTCCTCCCAGCGCAGCTCCCGCGACACGGTCACGCAGCGCTCGCCGCAGCGCGGCCCCGACGGCGCCCAGTTGGTGTAGTCCGTGCGGTTGTCCTCGGTGACCCAGCGGAAGCCGCGGAGCCGCCGGGCGGGCTCGGTGCAGCGCAGGGAGGGCGCCAGGCTGAGCCCCAGCCACAGGCGCCCGCCGCGGTTCTGCAGCAGCAGCGCGATCGCCTCCTCGGCCACGGTGGAGCGCACGGTCATGAGGTGCCCCCCGCCCCGCTCGCACTCCGCGCTCGCCGCCGCGAACGGGCGCGACCCCCAGAACACGGCGAAACACGCGTGCTGCAGGCACTGCGCGCCCGACGGGGCGAGCGGCTCCGGCTCGCCCGGCTCTCCCAGCCCCATCCCGAGCAGCAGCAGCAGCGGCAGCAGCGGCAGCAGCAGCGGGAGCCGCCGCATGGCCGGCGGAGGGGGCGGCCGGCGCCGCCGCGGAGCTCTGGCATGGCCGAGCCCGCCGCCCGCCCGCTTTATAGCCGCCCGCCCGCCCGCCCCGTCGGGGGAAGGAAGCGCCTCCGGGGACGGGGAGTGATTGCGGCGGGTGAATCCCGGCCAGACGCGCCCCCACACCCTCCCACCCGCCTACGCCGGCCCCGGGCCCCCCCCCTCCCGCATCCTCCCCACGGCTCCTCCCCGGCTGGTCCCGCCCGGGAGGAGCGGGAGGGGCGGGAGCCGAGCGGGGTATCCCGCGGGATGGACGGGGGCACGCTCCGGGGACCGGGCCGGCGCTGAGCACGGCCGGGGAAAACGGGGTTTCTCCCGGGGAAAAGGGGGAAACGGCAACTGGATTTCACACAAGGGCACCTCGGGATGGGAATCAGAGCGGGTGAACCCCGCTGGGATCGTCACCCCGCTGGGATCATCATCCCAATGGGGTCATCACCCCAGTTGGGTCATCACCCCACAAAGGGCAGTGCCCGCTCCCCTGTGCTGGGCACTGCTGAGCTCACACCTCAAATCCTGTCTCCAGGATTCCGCATGAAAACAAGGACATTGAGGGGCAGGGAGCATGTCCAGAGAAGGGAATGGAGTTGGGGAAGGGTCTGGAGCAGCAGGAGCAGCTGAGGGAGCTGGGGGGGCTCAGCCCGGAGAAAAGGAGGCTCGGGGGGACCTTTTTGCTCCCAAAAACTCCCTGACAGGAGGGGGGATCCAGGTGAGGGTCGGGCTCTGCTCCCAGGGAACAAGGGACAGGAGGAGAGGGAACGGCCTCCAGCTGTGCCAGGGGAGGTTTAGGTTGGATATTCAGAAAATTGCTTTAATAAATAATTTAATCAATAATAATTAATATAGGCATATATGCCAAGAAATTATTATATATAATTTATATAGTTATATAAATTATATTATTATAATAATTGGTATTAATCTTATTGAGCATTATTAGCACCCTTTTCCCCACAGCCTCCTCCCAGGGCACTAAGGGGTTTCACCCCTGGGATATCATCTCCCTTTCCCTGTGGGCACCTCCAAGTGTCCCATTCCCTGTGTTATCTTTGGAGGATCTGTCTCTGCTGCCAGGACACAGCCAGGAGCAAAGTAAAAATGAAAACCAAACATCCAAAGCTGCTCCACTCCAAAGAAAAGGTATTTGGGCCCTTTTTGTTTTTAATTCCGAAAGTCTCCGTCACTGCAATTACCCCTCGGGATCCCCCACGGAGCAGCAAATCCCCATTTCCTCAGCTCATCCCAAGGAATTTACTTCATTAAAACTTCATTTATTATTTATTAAACTCTTGTGGTTTGTCTTGTCCTCTTCCCACCCCGTGTGGGTCCCGTAGCTCACGTGAGGCTGTGGGGAAAAGGGAACACGGGGAAGAGGGAACGTGAGGAAAAGGGTAATAATGATGCTTATTAACACTAAAAATAAACTATTATCTCTCATTTCATCCCCCTTGAAGGTTTCAGCTCTGCCATACGCTTGGGAAATCAATGTCCATGGGGTTTAATTCCAGAGGCAGGGATGCAGCCCAAGGAGAAAGGCCGGAGGGACGGATTAGTGTCCATGTGTGTGAGCTTGCAGTGGCCATTCCCGGGATAAAGAATATATCCAAGGAGAGCTCAACCACCCTCCATCCCTTCAAAATGAGGACAGGATCATTCCCAGGACTTCCCTGGAGAGCTGGGTAACATTGACCTTTCTTGGCTTTAGTAAAACCTTTTGCTTCCCCAGTTTTCACTTCAGTTTTTTCAATTCTTCTTTTACTTCTTCTTTTTTTTTTTTTCAGAAGCAAACCAGCAAAATGAGGGGGGGGATTACAGGGCAAACAACAAAATATGAAAGAACACCAAATTTAATGAGTGGAAAATTAAAAAACAAACAAATGAACAAACAAAACAAAATAAAACAAAATGCAACAGATTTCTGGTTTGTTCCTTATTTTTTTTTTTTTTAAGCAACTGTAAAACCAAATAAAAAAATTCCTCGTCAAGGCTGAGCTATGGGAAATATTTCCAGGAAAAAACACAGTCCTTCCCAAACAATGATCCCACACTGGTGTCCTTGCCCCACCAACAACATTTGCAGGGTCGACCTTTGTCCCTAAAAAGATAATTGGGGCGGGAGGAACACGATTAATCACGTTTTAATAATTCCCTTTTTATTCCGATGAACCCTTCCCCTCGGCCGCCTCCAGCCCGGGCTGACTCAGTGTGCCAGAAATGCCCTTCCTGCTCGGAGGCTGCTTTTCCTCCCCCCCCCAAAACCCATTAATCATGTCCCTCTGCCACCACAAAGCTCTTGCGAGGCGTTCCCGGAGCGATAACGGGGCTGGAGACCTTTCCCTTTCCCTTTGGCTCTGACTCATCCCTGTCACCGTCACCTCCCCCCTCCCCGTGGGCAGAGGGACGCCGGGAGCGGGTACTTGGAATTGCTGTGCTGACCTGGAGGGGTTTTGGCTTCTTTGTGGGGTTTTGGAGATGAGGTTCCTCGGTTGGAATGCTGGCAGTTATCCACGAGGGAATAGAACGCAAGGGAACATCAAATCATAATATAATGCAATTAATATCGTAGAATAATAGCATCAGAAATGGTTTCACCTGATTATTTGATCCCTAAAAAGCAGATCTCTACCCTCATAAAGAGCTGTGCTGGACTCACGGGGATTGCTCACAGATTTAGGACCTTGATCATGGGATTAGGACCTTGCTCGTGGTTTTAGGAGCTTGGTCATGGTCTTAGGACTTTGCTAACGGGTTTAGGAACTTGCTCACTGATTTAGGTCCTTGCATGTGGGCTTGGGACCTTCCTCATGGTTTTAGGAACTTGTTCATGGGTTTGGGACTTTCCTCGTGGGCTTAGGAAGTGGCTCATGGGTTTAGGAAGTGGCTCATGGGTTTAGGAAGTGGCTCATGGGTTTAGGACCTTGGTCATGGGTTTAGGATCCAACCAAGCCCATCCCAGCTGCCCCCACGCCGTGGCCTTGGTAGGGATGAAGGGAAAGGCCTCACCCAGGACTGCAGTGCCTGGCAGAAGACTTAGGTGCTGTGGGAAACACAAGGATTCCAAGTACCAAGCCAATAGATTTTTATGAATATATTTATTAAAAACCTTTGAAGACACTTTCTGTTCAGGTTTTATTGGTGTTTCATCCAGAAAGCAACTTACAGCCTCATTCCACAGGTGGGAAAACCCATTCCTTTGAGTCCAAGAGTTTAATTCTGGCCCAGGAAAATAAAACACTCATCCATGAGGAAAAAAAAACCTTGGACCAGGATGAATGTCCTGTATCCTCTGTAAGACAGGGCCCCAAACTATCCAGTCCCATTCCTATTTGCTTTGGCCATGGGATTCACTGGTCCCTGGACAACTCCTTAAGGAGCACATGGATCAAAATGGTCCTGCTGGGTTTGTGGCAGGAGGAAAGGAGGATGTGAGATCATCCAGGTGGAATTGCACATCAGGAAATATTCCACCAGAGAGAACCCAAACTGAACCCCAGCACAAAGCAGTGTCTTCCCAAGGCCGGACCCACTTTATTCCACTGGAATACACAGAGGTTGGAACAGGAACCAGGATCACCATTTTTTTCTGGAATAAATAACACACCTCAGGTTTGTACCAGCCCTGATCCCACCCTTATGCTTCCTTCTCCCTTGTTTATACTGTTATATCCAACACCTTAATAAAAATTAAGGCTGTTCTTTTCCCACAGATCCCGTGTGGGCATAATTTGATGTATGTTGGTTGTCCCCCTGACTTTGACGGGGCAATTAATCTGCCTAATTTGTTCAGTGCTGGCTTGGATAACACAGACAGGGGAGGAATTTTCTGTAGGGTTTCCAAGAATCCCACTGCTGCATTCTCCCACTCCTCCAGCCACCGTGCAGAGAAAAGAAAGCACAGACAGAACAGGGAAAACATTCCTATCAGCTACATTTTCCTGTGGTGTGTTTTCATCTCACAATGGAGCCCCAAAGACGAAAAAATAACAGCAGGAAAGGGTTTTCCTCCATGCTTGGAAGAACAGGATGCAGGTCGCTGCCTACTGCAAACTCCTTTGTGTTCAATTCCCACTCCTGGAGCAATTAAGCCTCAAGGACAATAAACCCAGCAGAAACTTCAGGAAGCTGCTGTACCCTTGAAATCACATGTCTGTTCTTTTCTAGCACCTTTTTTTGCCCTGCAAGAGCGTGGATAGACCGGGAAGGAACGCTGCTGGATGGGAAGCAGGTCCCTGTGCCCCTCGGGATTTTTGGGAAGGATTCCCGATGAAACAGCTGGGAAGAGGCTTCGTTGTCACGAGGGGGCTCCACATGAAGTTGGGGAAGTACCTGGGGAGCGACTTTGCCCTGAGAAAGCATTTACTGTGGAGTTACAAGTTTTTACACATAACAGAGAGCAAATATCCAACATCCAGCGTGTTCCTTACGCGGGGAGGGAGGGAAAACACGCTCAGCCTGGAGCCCAAGCAGCCAGGAAGAGATCCTACCCAAAAAGAATGATCCAACAGGAAAAGTCCGGCCTCCCATCCGGCTGCTGCGAAGGAGAGCATTGTTTTCTGTATTTTGCAAGTGGATTTAGGCAGGATACGCTGGAAATGGGTAGGTGGCTCTTCCAAACACAGCTTTTCCTACCTTTTTTTTCCATACAGGTGCTGCCTTGGCCCCTTGCTGAGCAGTTTTCCCAGTGCTGAGGTGACAGATTTTTAATAAAAAACCCCAAAATAACACAGTCAAGCCCACCCCTGCTTGTGTCTACAGGGCCCAGTTCTCACCCCGGTGAGACACGTCCGAATTTCAAGCCCTTTTCCAAGGGAACAAAGCAAATCCAAGGGTGGAACGCAGCCGTGAGTGACGGGGATGGGGGGAGTAACGCTTTGGGGGTGGCAGAGGACGGGGGGAAGGAGGAGGGCTGCAGGAGAACTCGAAACGAACCGTTTGCCTTCAGGAGTCCGAACCATTAGGGTGTAATTTGCCTTTTTGAAGCACGGCGAGGTCCCGAAGAGTCGAGGAGAAGCCCTGGCAGGCAAATCCCACACCATTCCTTCTCCCCCCGCAGTGAACTCTTCCCTTGGAGCAGCGGGACAGCACCACACAGCCGCGCACTGAGCAAACAGCATCCCACCCCCCACACTCCCTTTTATTTCCACTTTCAATCCCCCCCCACCCCGCGCTCCCCGCCTCCCTCCTACCTGCGCTCCCCGCCCTGCCCGCGGCTCTCGGGCTGCTCCGGCACCCAGCAATAATTATCCGCCGCGCTCTTGGCCGGTCGCTTCTCCCTCTTGGCCGCCCTCCTCCTACAAGCCACGAGGGCCAGGGCGAAGGCCAGCAGGAGCAGGATGGCCACCAGGCTCCCCAGGATGTAATAGAGGAGCAGGCGGGGGCCGTCGGCGCTGTGCTCGGGGCCGGGGGCCGCTCCCTCCGCCGTGGGGGCCGCTGGAGTCACCCCGGCCGGGACTCCCGGAGTCCGTGGGATGCTCGTGGTCCCCGAGGCGCCCGTGCTGCGCGGGGTGCTCGTGGTCCCCGAGGCGCCCGTGCTCCGCGGGACGCTCGTGGTGCCCGGCGGGCTGTCGGGGACCCCCGCGGGCTCCTCTCCGGCGGCGGCGGCTGCGGCGCGGCAGCCGCGTCCCTCCTCTTCCTCCTCCGCCACGAAGCCGGGCGGGCACACGCACTCGTAGCCCCCGGGCGAGTTGCGGCAGGGCAGCCCGGGGCAGGGATCCCGCAGGCACTCGTCCACGTCCAGGCAGGAATCCCCGCCCGGCTGGCGCTGGTAGCCGGGCCGGCAGGCGCAGCGGAAGGAGCCGGGGACGTTGATGCAGAGCTGCGGGCACACCCCGGGCTGGGCACACTCGTCCAGGTCGTGGCAGTGGCGGCCGTCGGGCCCCGCGGGGCGGTAGCCAGGCGGGCACAGGCACACGAAGCCGCCCGGGGTGTTGTGACACTGGTGCTGGCACGGCCCGGACAGACACTCGTCCACGTCCAGGCAGCTCCGGCCGTCGGGGGCCAGGGCGTATCCGGCCTCGCAGCCGCACTCAAAGCCACCGGGATGGGCCCGGCAGGTGTCCTGGCAGGGGTTGGGATGGCAGGAGTCCTCGGGCACGCAGGAGGCCATGTCGGCGGCCAGGGAGTAGCCGGGGTGGCAGGAGCAGCGCGGGGGCTCCCCGGGCACCTCCAGGCAGCGGTGCTGGCAGCCCCCGTTGCGGTGGGCGCAGGCCACGGGGCACAGGGGCCCGGGGGGGTCCCAGGCAAAGCCCCCTCCGTCCAGCAGCCCCTTGCAGACGGCGAAGGCCGGGCCCCGGCCCCCCTCGCAGTCCACCTCCGCCAAGGTGCCGAAGGGAGCGGCCGCCAGCCGGGAGCTGCGCACCCCGAAGGGGGTGGTGTAGGCGACCCGGCCGGGCCCGGCCAGCGGCAGGAGGCCGCACATTCCCTGGAAGCTGAACTTGCAGAGGAAGGCGGGCAGCGGGAGGCGGCAGGGCCGGTCGGCCCAGCCGGCGGGGCCGTGGGGCCCGCGGGGCCGCAGGCCGGCGCAGCGGGCGCTCGTGCAGGTCATCGACGGCTCCGACGCCCACGCCGAGAAGTTGCCGGGCTCCCCTCCGGCCACCCAGGAGAATCCCCGCAGCGGCTCCTGCGGCTGGACGCAGTGCCCCCGCTGCAGCCACAGCCCGATCCAGGCCGGGCCGTGCCCGCCGGCCGCCTCCAGCAGCTCCCGCAGCCGCGCGGCCTCGCCGGCGCTGCCCACGCTGGCCAGGTTGCCGCCGTTGTGCCGGCAGCGCTCCTGGGCGCCCTTCCAGCCCAGCTCATCCCGGTGCAGGGTGTAGCAGGCGTTGTCGGCGCACACCACCTCCACCTCCTCCCCGCCGGTGCCCGGCACCGCCAGCGCCAGCAGCAGCAGCAGCAGCAGCAGCCGGGCCACGGCCATCCCGCCGGCTGGACGGACGGACACACGGACACAGGGACTCGGCACGGCCGGCTCACATCCCCTCGTCCCGCCGAGCTCGCCCTACGCGCATCCTGTACTCCCGGGTCTCCTATTTATCACCGGAGGCCACGGCTTCCTGTAGCGTGGTTCTGCTCCCGGTTGCTTGTTGGTCCCCTCGCTGTCTTCCCCTTCCCCCCGGCACGGCCGGCTCCGAGCTCCCATCCCAAAGTTTCGGCCGCTCTGGCTGGTGACGCTTTTCTACGGGAAAAACTCTCCCCGTTCCTGCCTTTTTTTTTTTTGTTTTGCTGTTGTGGTTTTTCACTCCCTCACCCAGCAGACGGTTTTCTAACCCCTAATAGGGTCCGAGAGTTTGCAGGCATGCCTTGCTAAAAGGGGAAGGAAAACAAGAGAAATAAAGAGCCGTGGGATCCCTGGCTATCGGCCTCGAAAACAGACGGAGCGTTTGGCGCCGTCTCCCCTGCGCACGCGCGACGCTTCCAGTGCATTTTTCCCCCCTCTCCATGTGCTTTAAATAGATGGAGGAGCCCTGGAATAGGAGCTGGGTCGTGGGAAGGTCCAGGCTGCCAGGACAGAGCCAAGCTCTGATGCCGCCCACAGCAAACCACGGTCAGCGTTGGCACAATGGATGGTGGGATCCCAGAATGGTTTGGGCTGGAAGGGACCTTAAAGCTCACCCTGTTCCACCCCCTGCCGTGGGCAGGGACACTTTCCACTATCCCAGGCTGCTCCAAACCCTGTCCAGCCTGGCCCTGATGCTCCGTTAGCACCTCCCTGATCACCTGTGGCAGGAGGAAGGCAGGATGGTGTCTCCAGCCCCCTGGTGCTTTCCACAGGCTGTTGGGAGACCCTGGGATGAAGGTGAGCTGGTAGATGCTTTGATGACACACGTCAAGCGATGGCAGCCACTGGAACACGTGGCAGAGCAGGAGGAGGGATAACAAGTGACCAAAATGGGTTTAAAAGTAGCTCATCACTGGTGGTCCACCCGCCCTGCTGCATCCCCAGCAGTTTCTCCTGGAGCTTCCCTCTGGCAGCAGCTCATTCAGACTTTAACCCCTTGACCTGGGAGTCTGTTGTATCTTTTCCTGCTTGGCAGGCACCCATCACAGCCATGAATTCCCTGTTCATTCCAGGATCTGTTGGTCTATCCGAGCTGTGTGTGCTGAGCTGGCTCAGTAACCAGGGAAAGCAAAATGAGGAATCCCCTCGTTCACTTCCCTCCTAAACAGAAAAGCTGCCAAAAATCCCACTACTGAACACTGTGGATTTCTGTCACTGTCCCCCAGACTGGTCCATGTACAGCATTCCTGGGACAGGCCTGGCTGCTGGGATGTCTCCTGGCATCTCCTATCCGAGCAAAGGTCCAGAGATCCAGATTTAACACTCCCAAACCAGAGCATTTTGGGTCAGCAGCCACCCCAAAAAACTGCGGTGGGAGGGAAAAAAAACCCACCTTGATGCCGTTTCAACTTGTTTTTATTCAGAATTTCAGAAAGCTGGGTTGGGGGGGGTGGATTTTTTTTTGCCTTGGAAGGAATAAGAGAGCTCAACACAAAAGCATTTCCTTGCTGCCATCCCAGGGCTGTTATAAAAACACGGCTCGTGTTTTCCCTTTCCAGCTGGTCCCACAAGTCCCAACCAACAAATTACTTCAACAATCCAAATCAGCAATTTCTTTGGTCCATTTTTTCTCCTTTCCAGGGAGACAAAAAAAATGCCCATTTTTCAACTATAACTCCTCTGGACATTTCCAACCTGGGGTTATGAAAAATCCCCAAAATACTTAAATATAATACAAACACTTAAATATCATTTCTAGGTACAGATTCAAGAGGTCATTCCAGGGTAATTAAAGAATTGCTGGTGGTGCTCTCCATTAGGATGTGTAGGAAGTCAGGGCTCCTGTCCCAGGGAAGAACTTCTTTTTTCAAGACCATGGTGTCTTTTAATTTGCAAAAATAAAGCTAATAAAACCTCTCCCAGTGGCTTTACCATATTTTTCTCCCCAGTAAATATTTGAATATCCCTGTTTACAAACAGTTCCACGGACAGGAAACCTCCCCCCCATCGCTTTTTAGTGAGATCCCCCATCTGCAAAACTTATGCCAGTATTTTTACCCACAGCTTTGGCAAGAGAGACTTTTTTTGGTGAGTTCAAAACACACTGTGCTTCTTTTATTTTTAATAAACACGCCACACTCTTTAAATTTCCTTCTCAGCCTGATGTTCTGAAAATCAAAGTCGTGGCTCGTAACTGAAGAAGGGGTTCGTTTCTTGGCTGAACAAGCCCGTAAACCCCCCGCCTCGCCCAAGAATCAAATCCAAATTATCTTGTGGAGAGCAGAATTCCTGCTGGAGGGCACGTGGAGCTTACAAATAAAACAGAGCTCAATTTAAAAAAACGATTTAAAAATCGGCTTGACGAGGGAACTGCTTAAAAAAACCTGCTGCTCCGAGGCTAAAGGAGGAAACGTGGTGTTTGTGTGACATCAGCAGCGGGTGTTTGTGCAGATCCCGAGGGTTGGGATGAGGGACAATGGGGCTGGAGGGGGGGACACCTGCACCAGCAGCCCGTGGAGAAGAATAGGAGGAACTGGCCTTCCTCTGGAAACATCTCCAAGGCCACGGAGCACTGGACAGCCTGGCAGCCCTGGGAAGGAACTCGGGAAGGGGCAGCGCTTTAATCCGTGAAACACTGGGAATCTGGGCAGCCTGGAACGGGGTTGTCCCCCTGCTCATGCCCAGAGTGCCCTGTGGGGTGTTCAGGGTTTTATCCTGTGCTTTTCAAAACCATCAGGGCTAAACAGGGCATTTCCCAGAAGAATATTTTGGAAAGCTCCCCCCCGCCCCCCTCCCCCCAGTGGCCACTTTGGGAGCCCCTTGCTAAGAAGCAGGAATTAGCAGGGCTGTAATGGGAATAAAATGCCAAATACCAGGAACAGAACGTTGTTTTATTTAGTTTGTCACCGTTATTATGGGGGGAATGCAGTGCAGGCACCACGGACTTGGGGCCACTTTATTCCTTAGGCAATCCCTGTCCTTAGAGGAAATGTGTGAGTCGTGGAGGAAATCTATGACTCATTATATATATATATGTATGTATATATATATATATATATGGAAGGTGTCCCTGCCCATGGCAGGGCCTTGGAATGGGATGATCCTCAAGGTCCTTTCCAACCCAATCCATTTAATGACTTTTTTTGGTGGAGTGAGTGAACACCCACCTGGACAGAAGGAAACAGGGAGTGAGGACAGGGAGGGGCAGTGCCCACCCCAAATATCCCATCCCTTCCAGGTATCTGACTCCCTTTCACCGGAGGAGGGGTTTGCTCCAGGTTTGGGGTGGCATTTTCCACCCTGGCACTGTGTGTTTAAGGACCCTCCCTGCAGCTTTATCAGCTTTTCTTGTCAGTGTTTCTCCAAGGCTGGAGCAGCTCCCAGGCTAAAATTGGGGGGGATGTTCCAAACAACCTCCTTATCAAAGCCAGGAACTCCATATCTCTCCCAGATTAAACCCAAGCTGTGTGTGGACCTTTGCTGGTGGTTGGGGTCTCTGCCAGGTGGGAGGGAGCTGCTCTGGCTGTTCTGAGTGGCTCCCATGGGGATGATGCTGGAAGTCAAGCAAGGACACAGTCCCTGCCTTTGAATCCGTCCTTGCTCCAGCTCTCTGTGTCCCCAAATCCATCAGGGTTTTATTCCCTTTCTCCAGCCCTTTCCCCCCTCCTGTGTGTTTGAACCCAGGAATTCCAAACATTATCTCTTCCTTTCCATTTGAATGCAGCCACTGGGAATTCATCCCGCTGAACACCAGCAGACACATCCTGAGTGTGCTCTCAAATTCCTCTGGGTTATACATGGAGCACTCTCTTCCCAAGCTTTTTCCTCCTGGAAGTGGAAGGAGTGGACCACAGCTGGAATGTTAGGCTCTCACAGTGACCTGGGAGCAGCAGCAGGGCCACTTGGAAAACTGGGAAATCATGACTCTGAAATCCAAAATAAAGCTGGCTCTTTGTCTGCACAGATTTGTTGGCACAAGAGAAGGAGAAGCTCCTCAGATCCTTATGGGAACAGGACAATCATCCTGGGAAGCCTCCCGGGAAGGAAATCCTCACCCCAAGGGATGTTTTGTCTCTTACTTTGTTGTTAGAGTGGGGGTTTATTATTATTATTATTTTAAAAATCCTAATCCTAACAGTATTTCATTGAAAAAATTATTTATTATTATCATTATTTAATTATAAATAACACAGTGCCTCAAACCTGCTGAGAGGGTTGTACTGGGTGGTCTGGTGTTGGGAACGTGGTGTGGAACAACCTCTCCTTGCAGATGGAGTGCATTTAGGAAAACCAGGGAATTAAATGAGCTGCTGTCCCTCCTCCCACTGTTGGGATGAGGGATATTCTCCAACGAGTAGTTCTGGAGGGGTTCTGCCATAGCAGGGGGGAAGGGTGAAGGAGAGGACAGACATAAAAACACAGCCCACACTCCCTCCTTTTAATTTCAGAGGGAGATTTAGGGATATTAATGTTGGAATGGCACCAGGACACCTGGCTAGAGCCCACACCCCTCTGACCACACAAATAAACCCTGGGATTTCTCCAGCCAAACAATCCAGCCCATCCTGAGATGCTGGGGCTGGGATTTTGAGCTCGGGGTGGGGATTTGCCTGATGATGATCTGAGACAAAGTTGGTTTTGGGGCCCTGGCAGAAAAAAATCCTGCAAAAAAAATGCTGAATTCCCAGTTATTCCCGAATTTTTTTAGTGTCTCCTGGTCATCTGCTGTGCTGGATGAGCCATTAGGGAATCTGGCAGCACAGGGAGGGTTGTGCTCCTTCTGTTCCTGAAGCCGTTCCAACCCGCCTTCCCAACCAGGGATTGCCTAAGGAAAGGAAAATCAGGCTGTTTCACCCCTTTCTGCCACTTCTGGCCCCCAAATGAAAAGTGGTGAAAGGAAATGGATAATTCCAAAAGGACAGGGAAGGTCTGCATGTTTTCTCCCTGGATTCGTGTGCCTATTCTTTGTGGGGAGCCGGAGGCAAAGGGGAAAAACGTGGGGAGAAAACATTTTTAGCACACTTTAAACCTTTTTTTTTTGGCATAACTTGGGATTCTCCTCCTGTGCATTCCCATTTCAGCTCATCCCATTCGGTGACAGCATCGTTTGTCCAGCTTAAAGGGTATTAAATGCTCTGAGCAAGGACTGTGGAGCACTGATATGGATGCTGGAAATCCAGGGATGTGGCGGCTCTCCAGAGCCTGCAGCAGCCCTGGGCCTGATATTTAAACCAGAAAAGCAAAATTTAAATAAAAAACCCATCCTAAACCCACAAAGCCCCCGAAGCAGAAGCGAGATAAGCGTGTCCAGGCAGGGATGTGGTTCCCGTGGTTCCCGTGGTTCCCGGCTAAAGCGGAGCCTGTGGGATGAGCAGCCCTTTCCCTTCCAAGCAGGTGTCGTCATATCCCTAATTTGGGGCATTTTCCGCTCTCTGCAGCTGCTTCAAGTGCTGTAAAGATGAATATTAAGCACTGACAGGGAACAGCAGCAGCAATGCCAGCTGTGTTCCCACAGGGAGCTCAGCATATGGATCCGGGATAGCATCTCCTCCCATAAACGTGCCCAAATCCAAGCGGGTCAAGCATTCTCCCGATCAGCTCTCATTATTGCTGGGACTATAAGACATGTTTAATTCCAAATGGCTTTTTCCAGTGCAGATTTCCCTGTGCTGGTGGGTGTCCAGCACTGCTCATCCCGACCCTTTGGAGACCAGCCAAGGTGTCCGTCGGGAGCGAGTTGCTGCCCGTCTAAGTGTGGAATTAACGTGGGAAGGAAGTGTTGCTCCACTCCTCTCTCAGGTGATATGTGGGGACTTGTTTCCCTGTGGTTCATAAGGGTTTTTTTCCCATGGAAAAAACTTGTCCTTGTTCCACGGGAGCGTCAAGCCTTGGGAAACGTCCCTGGCCTGGAGCTGAGCTGGAGTGTGGCAGGAGAGGCCAGGAATTAGGAATGGAAATAAACTGGGCTCTGTTAGGGCTGCAAATGGGATTTGAGGGGAGAAAATCATAGAATTCCAGAATGGTTTGGGTGGGAAGGGACCTTAATGATCCTCTCATTCCAAGCCCTGCCATGGGCAGGGACACCTCCAGTGCTCCAGGTTGCTCCAAGGCTGCCCCAGCAGTGGGAACAGTCGGGTCTGGGAAGGATTCCGGGGCCTGGGATGGAGGATTTGGGGGCTCTCCTGGGTGTTTGGGACAGTCACGTCTCCACACAAAGGAAGGTGTCTCCGAGTGTCCGTGGTTTCCTCCCTGGAGCAGAGCCAGGGGAGTGGTGGGCTCTGTTATTAAATATTGATTTCCTCCCTTTATTGCCTGTTTACTCCTCACACACAATTTCCCGCCCGTTTTCCCTTCTGTCGGAATTTCTGCATTTGTGGCGGAACCCAAATGTCCAATCCCACCCCCCAAATATCCCGGACCAGCCCCAAGGATCAACCTGTGGGGCTTAATTAATTCTCAACCTTAACTCCTTGTGGGATTTACTCATCATTCCCATATCCCAGGGGCTGGGAGGGACCAGGGTGACTCAGCGGGGATGGCACCGTCCCCGTGCCTCCAACACATCCAGCTGGGTTGTTCCTTATTTCCCTATTTTTCTCCAGGATTTTTTTTAATGCTGTCCCAGCCCAGCTGCATTGAATTGCTTTTCCGTTCCCTCCCGGTGCTCCTGGGAAGGAGATGGGTTTGGAAGCGGCTGAAACGTGAAGGAAAAGGCAGGATTGTAAACAATCCAGGGGCCCCGGGGTGTTGCCCTGTCTGGGCAGCAATAGCTGGAAGGAAAGGGAGGGTGGGATCCTCCAAAGGGATGAGCAGCTCCTCCGAACCCTTCCCAATTTTCCAGAGTGCCATGGGATGGATTTGCTTCTTCCTCTGCTTCCTGGAAAGAGGGATAAAAGGTGGGCATAGCCCAAATAACCAGGGATTGATGAAGGGTGTGAAACGCAACCTGCAGTGGAATAAAGAGGGTAATTAATTCCCTGCTTTCCAAAGGAGCGAGGGGTTGGAACAAGATGGTCCTTAAGGTCCTTTCCAACCCAAACCAGCTCGTGATTATCGTTCTCCTGGTAGTTTTCCAAGCAAACAGCTCCTCCAGGCATCATCTCCCCCAAAAAGATCATGGTTAGGATGTGGGATGGATACACCAACCCTCTGGGAGACTCTGGGTGGTCACTGTGTGTGTGTGGGGGGGAAATTCCATAAAAAATGGGGTTATAAATGTGTCATCAACTGGGAAATCCGGAGCTGCCGAGCTGCTACCGGCAGCAGCCCCCCAGAAGCTCCAGCCCCTCTCCCCATCCAAGGAGAGATCCCATCGGGAAGCACATCAAGAAGGAAGATGAGCCTAAAGCTCCAATACTCCTTAAAAAAAAAATTTGGCAGGAAAGTATCCTGTAGCACACGAAAACATTGAGGTCATTCCCCCCCGGGATCTGATCCCAGCAAAGCCTGGACTGCTCCTGCCGAGAGCGTCACCATTCCTGCCTTCCAGAACTGGGCTCTTTTCCAGCCTTTTTTGTTGGTTATATCCAGCAAATCTTCATCCTTGAAGAGGAGGAGGAGGAGGGAGACACTGCCTGGGAGGCGCTGGTGCCTCTGGATTGCTCTGGGAATAAGGCTGCACTTGTCATTCCCTGTGACATGAGAGGCATCCTGAGGAAAAATAATCTGTTTTCCTTTTTGCTAATGAATTTCATGGCTCAGAAGTGAGAGAAATCAGATATTTAAATGGGATATTTATCACTGGTGGGAGGAGTGGAAAGATTATCCCAGCTGGCTTTCTGCTTCCCCACTGGATGCTGACTCTGGGCATCTCTTCCCTGCTACCTCCAACTGGGAATAGCACAGGTTTTTTTAATCCTATCTTTTTTCTAGCTCACATCCCCTGGGATTCAGGCCTTGGATGCTGCTGGATCTGCTCTCTTACAGTGGTGTGTGATGCTGCAGCTCCCAATGCCAGGAAGTCCCGGTCATTCCCTGCCCTGTCCCACTCTGACCCCCTTCCCAAACACAGAACAACCCCTGAATCCTGCTTTCCCTCCTGACCACGTTTTCTCCCATAAGGAGAATTCAGCTTTTAAGTGGGAAAGAACTGTTTGTTCCCACCTGGGCCAAAATAAATAAATAAACACGTAAATATTTCCCTGGAATTGCTGATGCTTCACGTTTTGCCTTAAAGAACACAAAGTTTCCAGCTGCTTTGGCTGTGGAGAATTCCTCGGAAACCTGACCTATCCCTGAACTCAGAGCCCCACAAGCAAATAAATAGGAGATAAAAAGCTGAAAAAGATCACAAAAATGCTGTTGGCACGACCCGAAGGCGGAGTTTCTGAGGGAAAACTGGGAAATGACTCATACGGCTCCCGGGACAAGTCAGTGATGCTATCCCAGGCTGACTCTTTTCCTCCAGGAGCATCCCCCGGTCCTGCCACCTCTGCAGGAACAAGAGGAGGCTGGAAAGTTTCCACTGGAGCGGTTTGAACCCAAACCCGACGGGGTGCTGCGGTAAATCCCTCGCTGGGATCTCGGCTCCGCACCCGGGGCTGCCGTGCCCTCTTCTGGCTGAGCTCCGGGGATGTGCTGAGCCTGGAATTGCTCAGGGGAGGGTCCCTTTTGCGGGATCAGGTGTGTCCCACACCCTTCTGAGAGCTCAGGTGATTACAGAAATCCTGGAAAAGCTCCATTCTGAGGGGAAAAAAATCCGCCTTTCACCCACTTTTTAAATTATTGTTATGAATTTTTACAACCACGTGCGGGGTCTCACGGAGCCACGGGAAGCGTGTTTTGACCACAGTTTTCCCAGCTCATGTGGAGCAGACGGATCAAAACTCCATGGAAAACGGGAGGGGAGCAAAGCCTTGTGCTGTTCCAAGCTGTTGGTGCAACAATTACATAGTTTGGAGGGGGAGAAACAACCAAAAAGCCCTTTTTTTGCACGAAAAAGAGTCGCAGTCCTGAGCACAGCTCGGGATAGATATCCCAGGAGCTGGAGGGCCTCATGCCAGGACAAACCAACTGCTGTGGAATTGGGATGTTTGGGAGAGGAGGGAAACAAAACAACCTCTAAAATCACTGGGAAAAGGTCAAGCAAGGTTTTATATTCTTGCTTTGGCTCTGGGAAGGAGCAAATCCCACCCTTTTTGAGACACCACCAGGATGTCAGGTCTTCCTGGATGGATGCTGGGATGCGATGGCCTTTGCTCAGCAGCGGGGGTGATTTGTGTGGGAATAAAGCCCTGGATCTGACCCCGGGGTGCTTGGAGTCACCAGAACAGCCTGGGCTGGCAGTAGGGAGCGAGCTGGAAATCTGGGAAGCGGCTGGGATTAAATCCTAAATGTGCTCCCCATCCCTCTCGCTTGGGACAGGGCTTAGTGGGATGGCACCGCAGCAGCAGGTGGCACAGGAAAACATCCCTAAATCCCTAAATCCCTAAACCTGTAACAGTCCCGAATGCCAGAATGGATCCCAGCCAGAGGTCACCAGCACTGGGGCAGAACTTTTGGATCAGCTCCATGATTAACTCACTCTATGACTGCGTTTCCACACGGGATTAGTAGCTGGTGACCCCATGGGGCAAGGCAGCCCCTTCCCTCTCCCGGGTTGGGATGGATCCAGGTGAGAGTGGCCGTCTCCATCCGATGGCACCCGTCTCCGTGCTGGTGGGTGCTGATCCACGTGCAGCATTCATTACTCTGGCAGAGCAATTAGCTGTTCTCCGCTAACGACGGCCCTGCCTGCACCAACACCCGGGCGAGTGACCAAAAAGCCCCCGTGCCCCAAACTGAGGCGGGATGGACAAAAAATAGGGATCAGATCCCTGCCTTAAGCCTGGCTCAATTCACCAGGGCTGCCAAGCTCTGCTTTAAACCCCCTCTGAGGTTTTCCTCGGTGGAGCTGCTGTGGGAAGGGAGGCTCTTGCTGCCTGTTCCCCTTCCGTGCCCAACCCAGCGCTGGTGGTGGGGTGTCAGCAGCGCGGGCCGCGGATCCCGCCGGGATTTCTCCGGGAAGCGAGGCCCTCCGCAGCACAATGCATTGTTTCCTGCAGGGAGGGACCCCGCAACACAGGAAAACATCAGCACTTTTCTGCAGGCATCGCTCTGGCACCGCCTGGCCCTGACTTGTCCTGCTTCCCCGCTCCCAGTCGGAGCCGGCACCCCCTGGGTGCCAACGGAGCAGGGACGGATTCGATCATTTTTAGCGGAATTATTCCGCTCTTCATCCTCCTCTTGGATCCCGCTGCGCCCTGTCCGTGCACTCTGGATGCACCGGAGCAGCCGTGTTTATCATTTTTAACCTCCAGGATAAGAACTCCATAAATAAAAGACGGGGCCGCGGGGATTGTTGGGAATGTGGGCGATAAAGATAAGAGCCGGGGAGGTTGGGCAGAGCCCTCCCGGACGGAGGACGTGTTCCCTGTGTCCGGCGGCCGCGTTCCTCCCTCCTTATCACGGCACAGCAGGAGCCGGGCGCCGGTGCCAAGGGATGTGCTGGGTGCCCGAGCTGGAATGGCAAGGAAAAAAAAAAAAAAGGGAATAAAGGTGAACAGCCCCCCGGGCTGGCGGGGAGGGAGAAGCGCTGGGATCGCAGCCGGAGGAAAAGCTCCCCTTGGCTGCGGGGATTTTTATTTTGTTTGCCCCCCTGAGGTGGCAAAAAACAGGGAAGAAAAGATTTCCTTGGGGGTTTAAAAGGCATCTTGTGTTTTCCAGCACTATTTATTTGTGTCCTCTCCTGTGCCACGTGGCTATAGACATTCAGCACTGGATTCACCTGTGGAAGGGGGATGGATGGAGACAGGGCTGAGGCCACGGGAATTCTGGGGCTTTGAAGCAGCTCTGGGACCGCCGGCCCTGGGCGGAAAATGTGAACAGCCCCAAAAAAGATGGACTGGGCTCCCATGTCCAGCTCCTGAGATGCCACGAGGCTGTTATGGGTCCCGAATTGCTTGCTAAGCTTTTCGGGAGAACCTGGATACTCGTGGGATGGAGGTGTCTCACCTTGGATTTGGGAAGGGGGAGCCCACTGGTTGAGACAGTTCCAGGGATTGGGGCCATAACCAGCCATCCTGCCAATAGGAGGGAGCTGGTCCAGCAGTGTGGAGGTGGGATGCTCTCCTTTTCCAAAAGTTAGTGTTTTCCCAGATTTTGGTGATTCACTGGCAGGTCAAAGCCCTGTGTGCAGCTTCCCGTAGCTGCAGCTGGTGTGGGATTTCACTGGATAATTATGGCCACCCTCAATTCCCGTGCTGGAAATGAAAAAGGAGCCTTGATGCTCCAGGTGCTCCCTCCCCTGCTGCAATTCCAAGGCTTTTTACCTTTCCCAGGAGCTAGCTCATCCCTAGGCACTATCTGGGGGTGCTTTCTGAGCATCCCTGTGGATTTTGGTGAAGGACAGCGTGGCCCCGGGGACAGGCCTGCTGGAAATGGGAAGAGCCCTGCAGATAAGCATCTGGATCCTGCAATTGTTATCCCCGAAAGGAGAAGCAGGAGAAAGGAGGGGAGGAGCAGGGGATGGTCGGAGCGGGCAGAGAGAGGGGCCGGTGGGGGCTGGCAGGGGATGGATCTGCCGGGGGGGGGGGGGTTTGCAGATGGACACGATCCTTGTCCATCCCGGACACCTGCACGGATCCCAGCCCAGCTGGAGGCAAGGGCAGCCTTTCCACTGACCTCACCGGGGAAACATTCCCCCCTCCCTGTTTTTGCAGGAAGGAAAACACCGGGGAAATGAGGGACCAGGTATGCAGGATTTAAGGAAAACTGCATGCCCTCAGCTGTGGCAAAACACGGTGAGCCTGTGCCTGAAGGCTGAGCCCATTCCCAAAGCCCTCCTGGGATTTCCCAAGGAGCCAACAGCCCTTTTTTCTGGCTGCCAAGATCCTGTGGAGGCTCCAAGTGAGATCCAAGCTGGATACCTTCGGCTGCAGGAGGTCTGGGGGTCAGAGCCCGCATCCCCACGAAGCAAAAGCTTCCAATTTTTTCTTTTTCCCAAAGGCTGCCTTTTGGGATCAAGTGGAAATGCTGTGCCAAGGCCTTCCAATGGGCTCCCCATTAACTGCTCCCCCTGGAGCTGATTCATTCCTCTGTTCAACAGCTCATTCTGGGAGGTTTATTGTGGTTTCCCAAAAATTCTCAGGAAAAGCTGGAAAAGCCTTATCAGGCAGCTCTGCCTCTGGCAGTTGTGACACCCTGACAGGACAGTGGGAGCTGGGGCCTCTGGACAGAGGGATTATCCCAAGGGAAGTGGGAAGCAGGTTGTGCCACACATCCACTGTAAATGGGGCAACTTGGAAAATAAAGGGGATGTCATTCCCATCTTGCAAAGAAACAGAGGGCAAAGTAGCTTTCCCAAACAGATGGGATTATTGCTGGCATTCCTGCAGTATCCATGGCTCCCCTTCCCACCAGTGCTCATCCCTCTGTTATCATGGATGTGGGAATCCCCCTCAGCCAAACTCTCCTTTTTAACTCCACTTCTGCATTGGCACAATTTAAAACAGGCACCATTTCCAGGACTTTTAAGAGGAAGGGGTGGAAAAGCGGCATCCCACTGTTTGTGGTTGCAGGAATGTGTGGTGCTGGCACCATCTTCCCTTGGAGCTCTTCCCTGCCCAATTCCTCAGGCTTTCGTTCTTTATTTATGATTTTTACTCTTAATGACAGAGCAAAGTCGTGAGGGGTGACGGTGTCACTGCTCCCGGTGCCATCCCGCATTATCCGAGCGGGGAGATTGGTATCGGAGCCTCATCCAAACCCCAAATCCCCTCGCTAAATTCCGCCTCCTGAAATTATCCCCCCTTTTATGATCCTCTGAGACAGGGAGGTTTTCCATGTAAGACAGCCCTCCTCAGCAAATTCCCACCTTGGCCATGGGATGGGATTCCTGAATATCGGATGTGGTCTTCCTTGGACGCCCGTTCTCCAAGCACGGAGCATTCCGGACTGACCTCCTGTGGAATCTGGGCTATAAATTTCCCCGGCAGTTTTTGGCACGGAGCGGGAATGACGGTGCTGGAGCTCCCACCTGGCTTTAGAAAGGCATTTGGTTGTGATTAAACACCCCATCCCAGGGTTATCCGTCCTGGATCGAACAGCCACGGCTCCAGCAGGGGGATGAGCAATGAGGGCATCTTTTGGGTGGGATCAGTTTGGGTCTCCAGGTGTTCCAGCTGCTCTCTGCGAGCACCGGGATGTGTGTTTGGGAATAGCTGGAGCTACACAGCCTCTTATTCTTCCCATTCCTGTGGGATTTTAGGGACTGTCCTTCCCTCCTCAGTCCCTGAGACTGAGCTGGTGGAAGATCACGAGTCTCCTCTGTAGCTCTCCGTGCCAAACTGGGGGAGACCAAACCCCTCCGTGGGAACAGCCTCTCTGGAATGAACCCGGAGCTGCTGGAAAAACACCATGTCCTGGTCCTGGCTCTGTTGCCATGGCAATGAGCTCTTGGATTGCATCAGCAGAGTGGATGGGGTCATTCCTGGTTTGCCAGCCCATCCAAGGAGCTCCCACTGGTGACAACCAGGATTCCAGCAAGGACAAGGCCCCTCCTCTGTGCCCTCCCCATGGCCTGCATCCCTCCTCATCCTCCTTTTCCATGGAGGAATGCCTGAGGAGCTGTGCCAGCCTCTGATGCTGGACACGGTGGGATCTACTGGTCATTCCCTGCCTGGGTTGGGATGGCAGGGCAGACTGGGAGCAGCTTTTCGGGAAAAGCTTTTTTTCCAGGGGATTAGAGGGAGCAGCCTCTTTCCCTCACAGAAACAGCGTGAATGCACAACTCTAATTCCTGAAAACATTTCAAACTGGGAACAGCTTGAAAGGATTACAGAAAGCAGGGAACACTGATCCCCATGAGGGCGTTGGAGGCTGCCCCGCTCCGTCACGGAGTGCGTGATGCCTCCGTCATTCCCGCCTGGATGTGACTCTGGGCTTACTAAGGAGTGAAGCACCGCATGAGTCCGTGTGTGTCACGGACAGGAACCCCTGGGATGGGATGCCTTGGCTGATTTCCAAGGACAGAGCACTGTACATCCAGCTGGGATGAACTTTATTTTGACAGGCCCTGAATAAGCAGGGTTATCCTGGGTCGTGTGTAGCTGTCGGGCTCAGGACGGGCAGCCCCTCTGGAAGCAGCGTGGGTTTCGTGCCGATGCACCATCAGTCCCCAGGCACTGGTGTCTTCATGCCTCCAGCTGCATTTTTGGGACAGTTTCCCTAAAAAAAAAAAAAAAAGAAAGCAGCCCCAGGACTCCCTGGGGAGGTGACGGACACGATGTGCCTGCAGCACACGGGGGTCACAGCGAGCCCGGCGGCGTCGCGGGTGGATCAGAGGCGGAAACTCCACCCCAGGCAGCACGTCCCTGCCAAAACAAACAGGGGGGGTGTGCTCCGCTGCCCCAAGGGCTCCGGGACAAAGAATTCCCACCCTTGTCCTTGGGATTGGAGTGTTTGTGCTGCTGCTTGAGGGTCCTCCGTGAGGGCACCCCCCGAAACAGCCCCTGCTGAGCACGACGCTGTTTTTCCCAAGGGAAGGCGCATCCCGATGCGCACCAGGAGTGTTTCTCGGCTCCTCCCAAGGTGTGGAGACCCTCAGGTTTGTCCTTCCAGTTTGTGCTTCCCAGCAAAACAACCCACCCTTTCCAGCCCCATTTGGAAAGTTTGGAGGGAAGGAGGGGAGCTTGCCAAGCCACCTTCCTCTGCTGTGTTCCTCCGGTCCTGCACCTTGCCCTTGGAATAAAAGGATGACATTCCTGACTCACAGAGAAGATGGGATGTTCCTCCCCACACACTCACATTTTCCAGAGGAACACAACTCCCACCCTGATCCCTGTGGCTCAGCCCACAGTGATGGGCATACTGTGACTTTGTGCACCTTGTCCCAGCTCCGGAAAAAGGCAGGAAAACTCGGCACAGCCCGACGGTTGGCATTTTGATGTGGGAATTCTGGGCCTAGAAAGGGCCCTTTGCTCATATCTCGGCTCTAGGTGTGTTCCTTGAACTCTCAACCTTTTGCTCTGGAGAGGGAAGTGCTATTTGTGGAGCCACGGATCCACTCGGAAATTTTTCCAAAACCTCTGTGTGTTCCCTTGGGAAGTTTGCAATGTCACCTTGTGCATCTCCTGGAAGCACAGGGTGAGAGAAGCAGCCCGTTGGCTCCTTGACCCCAGAGTCCATCCAGGAGAGACAGATATAAAAATCACATTTAAGTAATTTGGGATCTTTTTCTGCTTCCTTTCAGCTTCTGATGCTTTCCAAGGCATTTATGTCTCTGCCAGATTTTCCTCTGACACTTTAAGGATCCAGCCTGTTTTCCTTTTATTATTCTTTTTTAAGGATGGATATTCTTGTCCTCACATGTCTGGGAGGTAGGTAGGGCTTAAAAATATAGACCTGTCATATTTTGGGATGTTCTTCCCAACACAAGTCTGGGCTTGGCAGTCTCACCTGTGCAATCCCAGCTGCAGCCAGAGCAGCACCATCCCGGTGCTCCCAACCACTCAGGCTGATTTTTGGGATAAACAGTGCTCTGGAAATCTGCTGCCAGCCCCTTCACGGAATTGCAATCAGGATGCTTTGGCACATCCATAATAAATATCCCACTGGCAGCAATGACCTAGTTAATCTCCATTACATTCCTGTGTGTGAGCCGAACATTTTTATCCTCTCCATAAAAACGTGTTTAATGCACTTGGAGAGGCTCCTGGAGCAGGAGCAGCACAGCTCCAGGAGAGGTTTGTCAGTCATGGAGGTGTCTCCATTCCCAGCTTGACCACAGCTACACAGAGCCAACTCTCTGGCCCCTGGAAAACCTCACAATTCCAGGAGTCCCTCTGAAGTTGAGATGCACAAAATATCACCCGATTCTTTTGTCGCCTTTGGGACATTGGCTGGGACCCTGTATGCCTTTTCCAGAAAAATAATGGAATTTTAGAGGTAATTAGGTGCTCTGCAAACCAGTAAAATCATCTTCCACCCCCAAGTAGTTTCCTCATGTTCAGCTTCTTTATTTTCCCCATCTCTGAGGGTGCTGAGAAACAAACCAACTCGAGGTTTTGGCTTGTTCTAATTCCTTTTTCCCCATGGAAATAATTCCTAGTTCCCTTTCTGCCTGAGGAGAGCGAGCTGGAGGGATGGCCAGGGGTCAGATCCATCCCTTCAGGCACTGCAGCTCATCTTGCCTGTGCCCTATCCTGGAAAATTCAGCCTCACTCGGAGCCTTCTCCGTGTTCACAGCAACATTTTCCTGCTTCCCTGCAATCCTGGCTTATAATCCTATAAAGGATAATGACAGAGCACGATGTTCTGGGATTTTAATTGAGGTGAAGTACAGCTTTTATAAACTCCAGCTCTGTCCAAAGGGATACTTTATCCACTCTGGCATTTCTACAGCTCTTGAATTTGTGCCTTTCTGGAGCTTTGCATTCCTTAAACACCCCGGAGTAAAAGCAGATGCTTCTAACAAAGAGCTCGTGGCCTGAACAAAAGTCACAGCTGCTTTTCCAAAGGGTGTCTGGGCATTCCTAACCCCAGTGCTCTCTAGGAACATTGGTATTTTAGTGCTAGTTGGGAAAATATTCTTTCAAAGCTGAGTTGTTATCCTGGAAACACTTCTGTATGTTAATTTTTTGTATTTTTAAAGGCCGAGGTGGCCACGGTTCTAAAAACCACTCCTGAGATTTTGTATGATTATTAGGAATAAGCACAAAGCTGGTAAATTATTGAGGGAAAAGCTCTTCAAACCCTTCGCCTTCAGCTGGAGTCCATCAAGCCCCTCGCCTTAGAGGTGGATTATTTTTGACTCTCGGGATGTGCAAAGGCAGAGCTTGACAAAAACAAATCGTGGAATCACTTCAGTTGGAAAAGATCTCCGAGGTCATCAAGTCCAACCTTCAGATGTAAAAAGCAGGTTTTGTTTCAAGGTGTGGTTCTGCCTGGTCAGTCCACGAAATCCTGCACAGGTAGAGTCACATTTCCCTGACCCTTTGTTGATCCCCTTGGATTTTTATTATATTTTTGTTGATTTTTATTAATTTTTTTGTTAATTTTTATTAATTATCCACTGCTCAGGTGGTGAGATCCCACGGAAGGATGGCAAGCAGGGGGAAGCCCTTTTCCAGGTAAGTGATGTTTGCTGACCTGGGAGTTAATCAGCTCCACAGCCAAGGATATGAGCTGCAAAAACAACTGGAAAAGAGGCAAAATGACACAGATCTTAGGGAGCCAAACTGCCAGAAATCCTTAATCCGCTCCTTTATCCCCAAGGTTGGCACAACCCTGAGCTCCACGTGGGCACCACGCCCACAGGAGGCACAGCCAAGCCTCATTCCAGCTATTTGGGCTTTGAGCTTTTCTTGGAATTTCAGAAAGATTAAAATCTCTGATGGCTTCAGTTTTTATCCTGATTAATGTCTGTATGAGTGATTAGTCCTGTGTGGGTGCTGAGGTGGAGCAAAGGACCGGCCCTGCCCATTCCCAGCTCCCAGGAGAGCCCGACCACCTCAACAACAACATTCTCCTTCGTTTCCTTTGCTCTTTGTTGTTATTCTATAAGGGAAATAATGAATTGTTTCCCCTCCAAACCGGGCAAGGAGGGCTTGGGGGAAAAGCCAAACTTTGGGAGGAGTCCAAAAACAACCCATTTGTTCACTTCCAGCACGGAACCTCCCTCCCCACTCCTCCTCCATGCTTAATGACCGTGCTGGGAACAAATATTGATGGTTAAAAGAGGATTAATTGGGCTCTTAATGAGCTTGAACTGCAGCTTGATGTGCGCCTCGTGATGAGACCGTGATGTTCCATTGTCATTCAGGGTGATGGGGACAGATGCCCATCAAACTGGCCCTTTTCCAAGCAGGACAGCTGAAAGGAGCAGACAAAGATGGAATGAGAGACGAAAGCAGACGGGAATGTCTTCATGGAATGGGTTGTTAGGCACTAGGAGGTGTTCAGGGAATGACTGGACGTGGCACTCGGCGCTCCGGCCTGGTTGGTGATGGGTCACGGGTTGCACTCGATGACCCTGGAGGTCTTTCCCAACCTAAATGATTCCGTGGGACTGTGTGTGACCCCTGAGCTGCCCAGCTGGGGCCGACCTTCCCCAGCACAACAGAGGGTGACTAAGCATGAAATCCTGCAAAAACTATTTTGCCAGGTGTTTGTTTCTCCAGCCAGCTGCTCCTTGCATGTTTAGTCATCCCCGGGCCAAGACTCCACACCCAGTCTGGGGATAAAAAGGGCATTTTCTCATCCCTGCAACAGCACCTGGAGGTAGGAATACACCCATGGAATGATGCCCAAAGGCAGATCACGACTCCCTGGAATCCCTCAGGTTCAGGACTCACAGATATAAACCTAAATCCTCATCTTTTTTTCCCAAATAATTTGGATTTTCAGACCACTCTAAGGAAAATAATCACTGGGGGAAAAATATTATTGCTGTGCAGACAGATGTTTACATTAAAAAAAAAACACAACCTGGGCTAAATTCCGGTGTCCAAAAGTCAAGAGGCTTCTGTAGGATGACATGAAGTTTGGGGTCTCGGGAGGCAGCGCTGCTTTCCGGGGAACAAGGGAAAACACAGCAGGTCGTGGCCAAAACATCACTTAGTCCAGTGTATTTAGACTTATTTTCTTTAAAGCTCTAACAGCTGGGATCAGGTGGAGTTTGTCTGGCACCACCTTCATCAAACCAGCAGCTATTTTAACCGGAGCCTTGGTCAGCGGAGCGGCCGATAAGATCAGCGGGGCCGGGACTGTAAACCTGGCAAGGAATCGCTCCTTTCTTGCCACGAAGAATAACTTGGGGAGTTTGTTTTGCTTTATTTCTTTTGGCTGGGAGCAAGGTGCTAATATTCATTTATTCTCTGTGATCCCCTGCAACCCGTATGGCCTTAGCACAGAGTGGTCTGACTTGGAAGGGACCCACTGGAGGAGAGGAAATCAAAAAAAAAGGGTGGGTTTTTTTCCCCCCTCCTTTTGCTGATTGAATATTTGTTTTATATTGAAGTGCCTGTAACTAAACAGGAGGAGACTGTTTCCAAGAAGAGAAAGCATTAACATCCTGTCCCTTAGGCTGAGACTAAACATCATCCACCTGCCTTCTAGATCCTTGATGGAGAAACAGGATCTTTATGATCTTTATGAAGCCCCAGACTCCACTATTTAAAAATCAGCTATTTAAAACTCAACTAAAACTATTTAAAGATGGCCTTGACTTCAACTTAACTATTTAAAACTATTTAAAGATAGGCTTAAGTGGTGGAGTTCAGGAGCTAAAAAAAAGAGGGAAATGCTGTCTGAGAGCCGTATCAGACCTTCAATATTCCCTGGAATGGGATAGAAAATCAGGCACTTCCACAGTTCGATGTCTCAGGTTTCGCAGGGGTTAAAATATTTTTGTTTCCCTGGAAGAAGGAGAAGAAAAAGAAGTTTACAACGTGCCAATGGCTTAAAAATGTGTAATAAACAAGGGCACGTAGCAAACGAGCTGTGCAGAGGATTTATTTAGTAACAAAAGGAAGCCATCACTGATACACTCCCTAAATTTGGGTTTCCATCGCCCTAACACGCCACTTGTCACGGGTGTGGGGTCAGGATCGGAGTGAATTAACCCAAAGTCAGCCCTGCCTCCCTTCCCTGAAGTTGTGGGAATACATCCTATCGCAAATGCTGCCAGGCAGGAATGAGCTACCAAGGAAAAATGAGATGGGAAAGGCAGTAACTCATGGGCCAGAGCCAAAATCACGGGCGCCTCAGTGCCCAGGGTGCTGCTGACCTGGCTCTGAGCTCATTCCAGAGAGACCTTCTCAAATGAGGGTCCTGACCTTGGTGGGAGCCCTTCCAGTGACTTTTGGATGTGTCCCTGTATCAGTAACATGAAATCGGTATCAAAACCGCTGACTCTATAGCACAAGGGAACAAGAAGGGGTGAAAGGAGCTTTTAATTTAATTTTTAACCACATTGGTTAAAGTAAATCACGGCAGGGAATGGGCACTGATAGTCCACCTCAGAACTGAGAGTAGCTTTAGGTGGGATATTAGGGAAAATTTCTTGCCTGTGAGGGTGGGGAGGCCCAGGCATAGTTTTCCCAGAGAAGCTGTGGCTGTCCCACCCCTGGAAGTGTCCAAGGCCAGGTTGGATGGGACTTGGAGCAACCTGGACTAGTCGAAGGTGTCCCTGCCCATGGCAGGGGGTGGAAGGAGATGATCTTTAAGGTCCCTTCCAACCCAAACCATTCCAGAATATGATGATCTTGGACTCTGATGGTGGGACTTGAGGATTCTCCACCAAAACAGATTGTACTTTGCTGTGAACAAAATTTTGCTTCTCTTAAGTATTTTAATATCTCCTTTTAAGACAAAACACATAAGGATTTTTATCAATTCCCGTGTTTTTCAAGTGACACAAGGATTTTGGAATTTTTTTTGCCAGAATATACATAACTCCTGGGTTTTGAGACTGACCATAGAACAGCATGAGGGGGAGTATTTGTGGGATGTTTGATTTGTAGCACAATCACATGCCAAAATTTATTATGGAGAATAGCAGGAGAGCCTAAGCAGAGCTGACACACGGAGCAAGGGCCTGCTGTTTGCTTTCCATCAGGAGTTTGTCTGGAATTTGCATTTTTAGACTATGCTGAAAGCTCTGTCTCTGTTTGGGGGACAACCCAGAGGTTTGCTGAGTGGTGGCTTGGCTCCCACCCAGGAGAGCTTCGGGAAAAGGCTTTTTGAAGCCCTCCCTGCACTTCTTCCTGATGCAAAGATCAGTTGAACAGCAAGAGGTAGGAATTGTCCACCAAGGGTAGCTACTTGTACCAGCCTCTTTCTATCCTCCCCAGAATATTCTCACTCCGGGATCCTTAACTGTTTAACTCAGGTGATTCCATGCATTTCACAGTGCATGTAAAGAGGTCCAGGTTCTGTCAGCGAGCCACTGGACACGGATCTCTGAATACTGGAAGGGATGAGCAGGGCTGCAGTCCAGGCTGCTCTTTCCAAAGTCTGCAGCATCCTCTGGTGGAGCCGTAAGGAAGGGAGAGACATCCAGGGAAGAGGCTCAGTGAGGTTTCATTTGGGGGTCTCCAAAAATGTACCCCAGTTTCGCTCAGAACCACCAGTGCCCCGATGCCAAGCAGGTGATGCTGTGTATGAAAAGCTTCCCGCCACCCAGCAGCCAGCCTGGGATTTGGGGATATTTCCATCCCCTGTTTTGCTGGAGCTGTCCTGACTGACCCTGGGTGAGTGTCCAATGGGTCAGGAGCAGACCCTGTAACCTGACTGGCAGAGCTGACTCCCAGCTTCTCCCCTTTTCCTGCTCTTAGCCACCACGATCAGAGCCCGAGGTTATTTCTTCACTCCCAACCAAAGGAAATGCTCAGATAAAATCTGAGTTCTCAGGCTGTGAGTCTTTCCTGGATTTTGTTGTGTTTTGGCTTAAGGGGCAAAACAAGTTGCTTTATTACGACATCCCTGTGCCTGGAATGTTTGACCCACCACAGGGCACTCAGGTTCAGTGTCTTCCTCAGACTGAGAGGGTTCGGACACCTCCTGGCTGCCTCCCACCCATTTTCACCCTTCCTCTTGTAACTCCAAAGAAAAATTAATGATCTAGAGAGAGCAACTATGACACCCTTTCCCCCTCTTCCCACACAGCAACCAGGATGCTCAAGGGTGACGTGGGGAGTGCGGAGACTTCCTTCTGTCCTAGGAAGCTCCTGAAGTGCATGAGAGCAGCCAGAACATTTGGAGAATCATGTGAATCTCCTGAGAAACAAGACCGGTGGATGAGGGCAGAGTGAAATCCAGCCTGGAGCCCCGCAGCCTCCGGCATGCCGACGGCGCAATTCCAGAATCCCTTCTGGGCCGCTCGGCGAAGATTGACACGCGGATCCAACCCGGCGCTGCCAACTTCTCCGGCAATTCACTCAATCCTTGTGAAAGCAAGACTAAATTGGCCGGGAGCCTTCACTTCATCTTCCCTCCCAACTCCTCTGGGTGAGAACTGTTGAGCAGACCAGGTTTCTGATAAAGTAAAAGCAAACACCATTCCCTCGTGCTGAGATACGGGAATATTATCCTGACATTTTAGCATGGATCACTCATATTGCTGCTCGTTCTCTCTGCTCCAAGAGCTACGTCTTGACAATAGAAACATTCCCCGA
The DNA here is from genome assembly GCA_035041135.1 of Platyrinchus mystaceus. Lineage (NCBI taxonomy): Eukaryota > Metazoa > Chordata > Aves > Passeriformes > Tyrannidae > Platyrinchus > Platyrinchus mystaceus. The sequence goes on along the minus strand of JAWWLV010000121.1, from coordinate 4,690,048 downwards.
CTACAAACAAAATAATCAGGGTTGAAAACCAAATTCAGGGTGGAAACATTCCCTCCTCCGTGGGAGTGATCCATCAGGCTGGATTTACCTCTCAGACTCTCGCAGTCTAAGCAAATTGAGTTTGCACGAGTTATTTTTATTTAAAATATTTTGATTTACAATATTTTTATTCTGTCTTTCCTATAGCAGTCTTGTTTTCAGAGAAATGCACAAACATATTCTAATATCAGGCCAAAAGCCTGACAATTACAGGGTCAAGGCTCAAATTTGCGTGATAGAAGTGCAAAAAAGAAAGGTAAACAGCATAGATGTCAGGCCCTTCCTGATTTATTTTTATTAAGGAATTTCTTTCACATTTCCTCAAGGAATTACAATCATTCAACATTTTTTACAAGCCATTAAAATTTTAAGATTAAATCTGCACTTAGGCAAAAAAAAAAAAAAAAAATGCACCAAAGGAGGAATTTATCTTGGAAACAAAACTGGTGTGTTGAAGTACAGATTTGTCCCATACGTTGGCTGTTTAAAATGATTTGATGTGATAAATAGCAGGAATATGGGATCACCGGTGGGAAATAGCAGTTCGTGCTTCTAAGCCCCGATTTACCCCATCAGAGTTCAGAGCTGGTTTCTGCAAACGTCTCTCTTAACACTGGCAATGTTATCTCCCAGTATACAGAGGGGATATTCCAGTATCCACACTGGGAGACGGCAAAGACAGCACAGCAAACCGGGCTCTAATCCCACTCTATTTAATTCACGTGAGGAGCAAACCCACTGAGGGCAATTGGAATTGATTAAGCACCGAGACGCCGTGCTCAGAAAGCGGGAAAACAAAATTTTAAAAAAAAAAAAAAAGTGTCGATTCGGGGCGTGGGGGTTTTTTTTGTGGGTTATGTGTCGTTTCGGGGTGGGTTTTTTGCGGGTTTAAGGTGGGTTGTTTTTTTTTCCCCAGCTTTGTTGGAACCGCCCTGCCCTCACCCAAGATGGCGGCGGGGCTGAGGCGATGAGGGCGGTGGGGGGGGCGGCCGCCATGTCGGCTTCGGGCGGGGGACGGCGGAGGTGGCGGCGGGGTAAGGGCGGGCAGGGACCGGGAGGGACCCCCGGGATGGAGCCCCGGGAGCGTCGGGAGCCGATCCCGGCTCCTCCTGCCCGTCGGGAGGGCGAACCCCCCCGCGTCTCGCCGCCTCAGGGAGCGGCGGGGAGCTGTACCCGGCGGTGCGGGTGGCAGGTGCCTCCCCATGCCCCCCCCACCCCTCCGCCCTCCATGTCCCCCGCTGGCGCCAAGCGCTGGGATTAAACATTCCTGCTTTCTGCTTTCCTTGCAGGATTTCACGCGCTTAATAAGTGAAAATGCAGAAGATGAGCCCGGCAATGTGAGCGGCACAAGGAGCAACACGGTGCGGGATCGTTCCCGTAGGATGGTGAGCCCTGGTCCCCTTCCAGCCGGGAAGCGGGCGCGGCCTGGATTTCCTCGTGGGAGGAGCCTTTCCGAGGGGTTTTTGAAGGTAAAAGAGTCAAGGCGGAGATCGAAAGGCTGCGTGTCTTAAAAAAACAAAAAAAAAATCCCAAAGTTTAAGTCTTTTCGGGAATTTGGCCAGCGGTGTGCTGGGGGATGGATGGAGGTTGTTCTGGAGCGTAAATTGAGATTTTTCTGGTGGGTAGGTGGAGATACTCTAAAGGATGAATTGAAAATTTTCTGGGGCATTAATGGGGATGCCCAGGAGGGTAAAATGAGATTCTCTGGGACAGAAATGGAATTTTGTCTGACGAATAAATGGAGGCTCTGTGGAGCATAAATTGGGATTTTTTCTAGAGCACAAATGGAGATACGTTAGTGGGTAAATGGAGATGCTTTAGAGGATAAATGGAAACTTTTCTGGGGGATAACTGGAGATTTTTCTGGAGGATGAATGGGGATGCTTTGGAGGGTAAATGGGAACTCTCTATAAGATAAATGGAGACTTTTGTGGGGCACAAATGGAAATTCTCTGGAACGTAAGTGCAGCTGCTCTGGATGTTCCTCAGCTTATCCAGAAGTCCCCAAACCTGTTACTCTTTGCTCAGTGTCCTGACCTGCCTAACTTTATGTATCTGCATCCTGTGGGAATTCCTGTGAGGAATTTTCCAGGGGATCAACACAGTGGAGCAACTCCAGTTTTTATTTATCTCCTGGTGATACTGTTTCTTACCTGTTACCTTGTTGTCTCACTGCTAGAAATATATTTTTATTATCACAATCCACCTTTAAGGCTCTTCTGGTTGTTTTCCCTGTCAGTATTCCAGGGATTCTCATTTTGATCCCTGTTGGAGCCCTTTGTTGTTTGTGCACGTGCAGGTACTGAGAGTTTAAAGGAATCCTTCCTGGGAAGATAATAAATTAAGGAAAAACTTCCTCTTCCCCCTCTCTAAAGAAAAACTTAAGATGTAATTGAAAAGACTTGAGGGAAAAGCAGGGTGGATTTATGTGGATAACAGGATTTTATTTTGGGAATATTTACATTATAAAAAATATATATACAAATATAAATGTCTTCTTGGACATTGGGAGCCACTATTGGTTTGTTTTTTTTTTTTAAAACAGTTGTACTAATTCCACTTGTACTAATTCCAGTTGCACTTATTCCAGTTCATTATCAGGAGCTGTAATTGAATTGAAATATGGTTTGAGTTTTGCGAAATTAAAGTTAAATTAAATTAAATGTGAGAAATTTGAGTTCTGGCAAAATTAAAGTGCTTTTGCAATTGACCTGTTGGATGAATTATGTTTTCTGCAAATCTTGCACACAGGCACATTTTTTAAAGTATTTATTTGCTTATTGCCAGGCAAAAAAAAAAAGCTGGAAAGAAGTTACAAACAAATCCATAAAATATGGGAAAAAAATATTTTTGTCATTTAAATTCTTGAAGGGAGTGTTTTGGAGACACAGAGATTCAGCAGCACTTTGGAAAACCGAAGATCAGTTTCCAAATGGGAACTAAACCCCCAAGTCTCACTTTTTTTTTTTTTTCCTGAAGGAAAAAACGGTGGGAATTGATTAATTTGTGGGATTTTTTCACTGGAAAGACACTTCAGCCAACGCTTTCCGGGGTGGTTTAATCCAGAACCAGATGAACTGAGAGATGATCGTGGAATGTATCTCTCCCACCTGGCTCTGTATCAGATCCTGGTGTCAGCGGAGCTCCCGTGGGAGCGCGGATCGGGATCTTATCGCAGATGGGAATCTGAGAGAGGAGCAGCAGGAAATTAGCACGTGCTGTGCTCATTGATTTCTTTAAGCTCCACAGCCCCGGGGAGGGGGGTCAGCACAGAAACCAAGGATATCTTGCTGGAAAACATTAAGGGAGCAGATTAAGTGGGAGCTTTTGTGGATTTGTGGGCAGAACCTCCGGACCTGCAGCTTCTTTCCGCGGCTTCCAAGTGTGGGGGAATAGTTGGAAGGAGTCGAGTTGGGAGTGTTGCAAAGATCCCTGCTGGCTGTGGGAGTGACACAGCAGGAGTCTGGATGTGAGGAGTGCTTTTCCAGTGGAATGTAGACAATTTTGTTTTGCCCCTTTCCTCTCAATTTCCAGCTCCTGGGGGGATGGTTTAGTTGCCACGGTGGTGATCCCTCAAAGGTTGGGCTCAGTGATCCTGGAGGTCTTTTCCAACCTCAGTGGTTCTATGAATCCATGTTTCATCCCATGCTTGGTTTGGCCTTTTCCTCCAGTTCCTTTTCCTAAGTGGTTTCCCTATAGGAATATTGTTGTTTTCTCCAAGGAGACACCTGGGAACTTTCTGGCAGTGGGAGCGAGGAGGCTGTGGATCAGCCAGGTAAGGAGGCTTGAAGATTCCATGGATCTTCAGCCTTCCAGGGTCTGAAGGAGCCTGTTTTCCACTGTAAATCCTTGTCACCTCTGCTGTTGGAAAGTGCTTGTGTGAGGAATGATTGATCCTTAATCCCAGCCAATCACGTTGCGCGTGTTTCGTGCTGCGGAATATTCATTCCAAAGGGTTTTTCCTCAGGGGATAAATCCAAGTCAGTGGCTGAAATAAGCCAAGTGTACTGATGGTGGTTGTGTTGACAGGGATAACCTTGAGGTTTTCACCGTGTCTCGCAGGGAGGAGTCAGGGTGTGGAATTCTACTGGGCTTACTGATGTCACACTTGAATGGAAAAACGGGAAAGAGGGGGCACATTTCAAACATTTGTGTGTTTCTCCTGGCAGGATGGAGAAGAAGAAGATCCTGATGAAGTCCAAGGTCGCTGCTCCCAACCTCCTGAGGGCCCTGCATTCCCTGTACCAGTTCGGGCACCTGTGTGACGTGACGGTTCACACGCAGCACCTGGGAATCCAGGAGGAGTTCCTGGCTCACAAAGCCGTCCTGGCAGCTTCCAGCAACTATTTCAAGGGGCTCTTCCTGCACGAGGAGATGCTGGACAGCCAGACTTGCACGGTGACCCTGCAGGACATCTACACGGAGGAGTTCACCTCCTTCCTGGAGTTTGTTTACACGGCAGAAGTGGAGATCGAAGCGGAGAAACTCCAGCGGATGAAGGAAATAGCCGAGAGACTGGAATGCAAGGATTTGCTTGACATCTGCGAAGAAGTGAAAGCAGAGGGCAGGAAGGGCTTGGATTTGAGCCTCCACCTGAAAGGACAGAGGGGTGAAAACGGTGGATCCCAGTGGCCTCACATCCAGCACGAGGAGAGCCCCAGCCTGAGGAACCCTTCCCAGGTTGTGGCCATTCCTGTGCAGGGGAAACTTTGGGACAGGCAAAAACACAAGAAGTTGCTGGCGGGCTATGAGCTCACTGGAGGCCAAGCAGCGGGTCTGGAGCGAGAGGAAACTGCTTTTCCAGACCCAAAACCCAGGACAGCAAAGCTGCCAAAATGTAACAAGCCAGATTCCACAAACGCACGCAGTGTGGACATCGTTGGTCTGGCAAACGAGGACAGTCACTCCCTCCTAAGTCAGACTGAGGCGCAGGGAGCCTGTGTTGTGATCAGGAGCGCTCTGCCCGAGGAGTGGGACGACGGGAAGAGTTTAATTTCCCGGTTTTCCACTAAAACGGAACGCAGGAAATCGCCGCGGCGCGCGGCGAGAACCCCGACGCCGAGCGGGGACCCGGAGCAGTACCGGGAGCACGCGGAGCTCCAGCGCGATGCCAGCCTGGCCCTCTGCCAGAGGTGCGGGCAGCGATCCCCGGCTCCGCGGAGCCTCCGGCGGCCCCGCGGCCCCGAGCGCGGCTCCTCCCGCCGGGGCGCGGCCGAGGGGAAGCGGGAATGCCGGGCCTGCCCCCGCTGCGACGGGGCGGTCGGCTCCCAGGGCGGCCTCTCCGGCCGCGTCCGGCCCCGCGAGTGCGAGCACTGCCCCGCCAGCTTCGCCCACGTCAGGTACAGCACCCTCGGGAACGCGCTTCCTCTCCAGGCACAGGGATAAAGGCGTTGCCCAAGTCCTGTCTCCGCTCCGGGTCCAGAATTCCTCGGCTCTGATGCGGGGTGTGTTGAAACCGGGACAGGTTTTTTTTTTTTTAGTTAGCTTCGCTGAGCTTGCGGTGCAGATGGCTGGGCTGAGGTTTCCCAGGGAACTTCCCATTGAATTAAAGGGGGCTTGTGCAACCAGATCCAGGAAGCCTCAGATCTGGGTTTTTAGTAAGAATTTTGTGTCTCCGTGTTGGCGTTTAATCTTTATTTCCCTTGGTTTAAGTCCATAATTTCTTATCCCATCGATCATGGCCTTGGAGGAAAATTTACAGTCCATCCTACGTTCCCAGTCAGGTGACAAATACAAGTCCTTGATGAACTGAGACATCTTAATTGCCTTTAATTACCTGGTCCAGCTCTACCCAAAATGTCCCTATTTTTGGGCTTTCCAAATACACTGTGAATTTCTTAAATGGTGCAAAGAGCAATTCAGAGGAAATTACTCTTCCCCTGGGGCCAACGCGTCTGAATTGAAACAATTAAACAATTAATTTTAATTGAGTTTCATTTAAACACACTGAAGTTGTGCTCTGTTTGTTTATTTTAACAGGAAAATCCACGAGTCCGGGCAAGAGAGGAAACTCCTGCCTGTCTATTGGATGGTGGTTCCACCTGCACCTGGACCAAACGCCACAAGCTGCGAGGAAGATCCCGACGGAGAGCCTTGGGATGCGACATCGGAGGCCACGAGGGGCGAGGAAGAACCCGGGGGTTCAGCTGAAGCAGAACGGAGCAAGGAGCAAGAGGAACAGAACGGGACACACAGGGAAGCTGAAGCAAGGAGCGAAGATGGGAATGAAGATGAAGGTGAGATGAGCGTGAAGGGCGAGGAGGAGGGAGATTACGAGGCGGGATACTCGGAAGTTGAAGGAGGCGCAGCCAAGGAGGTGTGTTCCGAGGAGGACGGCGAACGCTCCGACGAGAAGGCCGGACAAGAACACGAATCAGACGGAGAGTCCGGACTACAGAAGGCCGGCCAAAGCGGGGCCAGCAAGAACCCCCCTTACGTGATCCGGTGCGACAAGTGCCGCGAGCAGTTTGTGTCGCGGAAGAGGTACGCGGATCACTGCCGGGACGCGCACCAGTGCCTGCCCGGCAAGGCGTACCGCTGCGACGTGTGCGGCAAGCGCTTCGCCAGCCGCGCCAGCTGGAAGGAGCACCGGGCGTGCGTCCACACGGAGGAGAGGCGCTTCTCCTGCCCGCTCTGCAGCGCCACCTTCAAGCGGCAGCGGGACGTGCGGAGCCACTCGGTGCGGAAGCACGAGGGCCGCGCCAGGCGGCCCCTCTGCTCCGTGTGCGGGAAGATCCTCAGCTCCCGCACGGCGCTGGTGTTCCACATGCGCACGCACACCGGCGAGAAGCCCTACGAGTGCGGCGTCTGCCGCTCCAGGTTTGCGCAGCCGTCCCAGCTGAAGATCCACACCAGGTCAGCCCCCCCCCCAGCCTCCTGTTCCCCCTCCCTTCAGCACCTTTTTTCCTCTCCTGGCTTCCCAGCTGTGAGTCGTTCTCCTTACAGCGGGAACACACTTGGATTGTGGGATCTGTGATTAATCCTTTTACGCAAAGGCTTTGGCGCCGGGGGGTTGTTGCACTGCCCGTGGTCGGGATTTCGACACGGATGCCCCATCCGAACTTGCAGGCAGGAGCCAGTCATTTGGGACAGGCTCTGAAATCCAATGGGATTCCCTGATCAAGGGTAGTGTAGACTGAAGGGTGAGTCAGGGACCTCAGAGACAATCTCGGAGCAAGGAATTAGTGTGGGACATCCTTATGCAGCACAAAATCCGTGCTGCTCCTCAGGGCTCCTGCTGCACTCACTGAGTTTGACGGGATGAGTTGCTCTCTGGTGGTGTCTGTGTCAGATGTGTCCTCTCCCAGGAGAGGGTGAATCATCCCGTGGAAAAATTCCCATCTTTGCCTGAAAAGATTGCATAGCAGATAAGTTATAAGCCTCTTGCTTGACAACTCAAAATTAGGAATGATTTTGCTTGGAATTCCTGTTTGGGTTGGAATAAGGGAAGCCAGCGCAGCGTAAAGACCAAATCTTACGTCCTAAATATGGGGATATCATGCAGATAAGGTCTGCAGGACACGAGGAACTGGGAAGGCCCACAGGATCAAGACCTGATTTATTAATAATCATTTGTGTTTTGCCTCCTTTAGGTCCCACACGGGGGAGAAGCCGTATATTTGTGAGGACTGCGGGGCTTCCTTTGCCGATAAAGGAAAACTCACCGGCCACAAAAGGACACACACGGGTGGGCATTAAATACTCCATGTGGTTTCTCCCATGGTTTTCCCTTTTCACTGCTAGGAGTTGCTGGTTGGGATGTGAAGAAAGTGCCCTTTGGTTTTTTTGCAGCTCACAGAATAGACTCCAAGCAGCAGGAAGGAATTAGTAGGGATAGAAGCTCTTTTAGCCTGGAGAAAAGGAGGCTCAGGGAGGGACTTTCTCGCTCTCCACAGCTCCCTGACAGGAGGGGGGAGCCAGGGGGATTCGGGCTCTGCTCCCAGGGAACAAGGGACAGGAGGAGAGGGAACGGCCTCAAGCTGTGCCAGGGGAGGGTCAGGTTGGACAACAGAGGGAATTTCTTCCTGGAAAGGGTCATCAGGCCGTTGGAACGGGATGGAGTCCCCATCCCTGGAGGTGTCCAAGGGGCGACTGGACATGGCACTCAGTGCTCTGGGCTGGGTGACACGGTGGGGATCGGGCACAGGGTGTGGGGACTCAGTGATCCTGGAGGGCTTTTCCAACCTCAGTGATTCTGTGCTTTGAAGACCAGCTTCAGAATACAGAATTCCTGTGCGGGAATCCCGTTCCTCTTCCCTCAGGAGAGCGCCTGTTCAAGTGTGACGTGTGTGGGAAGCACTTTGCCACCAAGGAGTACCTGAAGTGCCACAAGCGCTGCCACATGGGCGCCAAACCCTACAAGTGTGAGGTGTGTGGGAAAACCTTCGGCCTCAGGGCCTCCCTGGCCCAGCACAGCAACGTCCACGCAGGTAATGGAACCACCTCTTGGCCCCGGGAAAACAAATCCGTTGTTCCTGGGGTGCTTCCCGGTTTGGATGGGGGCGTTTCATTCCCACAGCTCCTTGAATTAGGGGATCACAGATGTTGGAAAAGACCTCCAGGACCATCGAGTCGAGCCTGTGAGTGATCACCACCTTGTCACTAGAGCAGAGCAGTGAGTGCCACGTGCAGGCATTCCCTGAACCCCTCCAGGGATGGGGACTCCGTGGTGCTGGAAGCAGGGCTCATCCTGATCCCGGCTCGTTAAACAGAGCACAGGAACACTTTGTGTAATATCAGTGGTGTTTTCCCAGAAAACTGAGGCCTGCTTTGTGCCAGGAGTAGAGAAAGGCTGTAGTTCTCCTTGCAGGATCAGAGAGATGATTTTAGGGTTTCTTGGCACCGGAGAAATATTTATCATGGAAGCATAAAATCCCAGACTGGGTTGGGCTGTGAGGGACCTTAAAGATGCTACACCTTCCACATCCCAGGTTGCTCCAAGCCCCACCCCACCTGGCCTGGAGCACTTCCAGGCATGGGACAGCCACATCTCCTTTGTCGATACTTTAAAATCCTTTCTCTCTCCTTTTTTTTTTTTTTTTGATCGGGGCCAAAGAACCCCTCTCCTAACGCCGTGTTCTCCCGGGATTGGTTGTTCCCAGAGACCCGCCCCTATTTCTGCGAGCAGTGCGGGAAGACCTTCACCCAGCAGGGCGCCCTGCGGCGGCACCAGCGCATCCACACCGGGGAGAAACCCTACAAGTGCCGGGCCTGCGAGAGGAGCTTCACCGACATGTCCACGCTGCGCAGACACGTGGCGGTACGGCATCCCTCGGCATCTTCCCGGCCCTCGGGGTCACCTCGGGGGCGGCCGGGAAAGTCCTGAGTTTCCAGCGTGTGGAATTTTCCTCCGGCGACGGCACAGCAGCTCCCACTGCTGGCTGCAAAATCCAGGCGTCTCCCCAGCCTTAGGAAAAGAGGCGCCATCCCGGCGGGAGGTGTTTCAGGGAATGACCGGACATGGCATTTAGTCATCGGTCAAAGGTCGGACTCGGTGATTTCGGAGGTCTTTTCCAGCCTAAAACATTTGAGGAAGGGCTCGGGATTTTAGGTGCTTATTATGGATTTAACTACAGAGTCCCTAGTCCTTTAATCCCTGTAACACGATGTATATGATCCCAGGAATATAGTTTTACGTATTTGAAGTGATTTTAGTTAAAAATCGGGTATAATTGTTCTTCTGTCCCCCTCCCTTTTTTTTCCCCAGATTCACGACCGGAATGCTCACTGGAGAAGTTTCCTGATCGATCTCACCACCAAAAAGGACCATAACTGGTCCAAAATAGAGACATTTGGGGAAGCCCATCCGGGAGGAGGCTCCGCCCCGGAGATTTGGTCGGTGGATCAAGGGAAACTTTATAAACCAGAAGGTGCCAAAACAGCGGCACAGGTGGCACCTGGTGCTGGGGACACCGGGGACACCGACCGCTCCCCCTTGTACTTGTAAGGTCAGTTTTGGCCCCCAAAAATGTGTGGAATGGGGGAAAATTATCCCTCAGAACAGGGGGGAGTTATCCCCAGTGCTGCAGCTGGATTCCGGGTGGAGAAGGGGGTGTAATGTGTGCAACGTTTAGATCTACCCACAGGTTTATTTTCCCAAACCCAGGGATGCACCTCGGAGCATCCCACTAGGAAGGGGCGGGGCGGGGAGGGCGCGCGTTTACACGGGCGCAGCGCGGAGCCGGCGCTGTAAATCACCCATTTCTCTCTCAATAAAGGCGTCGGTGCCGCCCCAGCCGCGTTAACTCGTCTCCATTCGCGCGGGTGGAAGGCCCCGAAATCGGGAACAAGGCGTCACTTCCCGGGCGGGCCCGGGGCCGCGGAGCGTCAGCGCTTCCGGCCGCGCCCGGGGCCGAGCGGGAGCGGCGGGGCCGGGAAGGCGCCGGGAACGCGGTGAGTGCGGGGCTGCCCCGGCCCCGGCACGGCGGGGTTGCCCCAGCCCAAGTTCTTGCCCACCCCCGTTTCTCCAGCCCCCCCCCATTCACCTCCACGCTCCCCCTGTTTTCCCCTGTTCCCCTCCCCACTCGCTCCCCTGTTCCCCTCCGTTTCCTCTCCGACCCCTCCCAAGTCCCCCTGTTCTACCCCTTAGCCCCCCCCTCTTCCTCTCCCTCATTTCCTCCCCTTCTTCCCGCCCCCCGGTCCGCTGGGATGTGCTCCCAGGTTCCCCCTGTGATCCAGAATCCTTTCCAAAAGGGATTGGAAGCAGGGGCTGAAGGGGTTCTCCCTGAGCCACAGCTCCATAACTCCATCACCTGCCTCAGGTTGGGGCAGCTCCCTGGGAATGCTCTCCCCATTCCCCTTCAGGGGCTCCGAGCCGGAGCTTTTTGTCTCTTTCCAGCTGGTTTTGCCTCTGGAAAGGGAACATATTCCCAGAGATGGACGGTGCTCAAACGGGAATTAGGTGAATGGTTGTGAAATAACATGAGAAATAGTTAAAAATCATTTTATTGGGGTAAAAATGTGACATTTTGGTGCCATTAGTTGTTTATGCATTTGGTGGGTAGTCCTTAAATTCCTAGGAAGGGGAAAGAAATTCCTCAGATTCCAGCAGGAATTAAAGGGTTAAACTCAGCAGGTCGCTCAGAGCCTCTCCAAATCCAGAGAGATGTGGTTTGTTCTGGGGGTCAGACGTTTTGGGGGAAAAAAAAGCCCCATAACACCCGTTCTCCTGCAAACTTTGGAGCAGCCTCAGACATTCCCAGGAAAACACAGTGTGACCTGAGCAGTGCTGGAACGGGGATGCCCTTGGAAGGCTGGGAACGGGCCTTCAAAACGTGAGGGGCTGGGAGCCCATTTTGGGGAGGAACTGTGAAGATAATAAAAGTTTTGAGGAAGTTTGATCGTTTTCGGGGTTTTGGTGTGTGAATGTGATTATCCGTCACGCCTGGGTCGGTGAAGCACTTGGAATTTTATCTGGGAATGCTGTTAAGGCAGTGGTTTTTTTAGAACTGCAATTGATTTTGCTTCATTTTGCTTAATTTTACCTCTTATTGCCTGCTGAGGAGAGGAACCGTTCCTTAATTCCACGTGCCTTAACCAGCACATGCCCTTGGTCCACCTCTGTTGCTCCATCCCTGTTCCAGGTTCTGATAGTCCCGAGGGTCTCAGGTAAAATTACGGGTGGGATTTAAGCTGAAATTTACCCCGTGGTCCGGTGGAGATCAGTCCAAGGTCGGACTCAATCCCGGCGGTCTTTCCCAACCTCACTGAAACACCCAAAACCCCGGAGGTGCCTTTCGGCCGCCGGAAACCCTCCGGGGATAACACGGGCTATCATCCACAGCTTCTTGCAGGGGGAAGAAAGATGGAAAGCCCTCCGGTCCTGCTGGAATCCAAGTCCTCTCCCATCAACCTGCTGAACGAGATGCACCAGCTGCGCCTGCTGGGCCACCTGTGCGACGTGACGGTGAGCGTGGAGTACCAGGGCGTCCGCGCCGAGTTCGTGGCCCACAAGGCCGTGCTGGCGGCCACCAGCAAGTTCTTCAAGGAGGTCTTCCTCAACGAGAAGGCCGTGGACGGCCCCCGGAGCAACGTGTTCCTCAACGAGGTGCAGGTGGCGGATTTCGCCTCCTTCCTGGAGTTCGTCTACACGGCCAGGGTGGAGGTGGAGGAGGACAGGGTGCAGCGCATGCTGGAGATAGCCGAGAAGCTCAAGTGCCTGGACCTCTCGGAGACCTGCTTCCAGCTGAAGAAGCAGATGCTGGAGTCGGTGCTGCTGGAGCTGCAGAACTTCTCGGAGTCGCAGAACTCCGAGGAGGAAAGCGCTGCCCACCCCGACGTCCCGCCCCAGTCCAAAGCGGCAGCGGAGGCCGAGCGGGATCCTCCGGATTCCCCCGTGGCCAGGCCCCCCTCCCAGTCCCCGGAGGTGCCGGCTGCCAAAGCAAAGGAGAAGGTGGACAAAAAGAAGGACCTGCTGAAGGCTCCTTACGCCAAAATCCGGAGGGCGAGCGGGAGGCTGGCCGGGAGGAAGGTGTTCGTGGAAATCCCGAAGAAGAAGTACACCAGGAGGCTGAGGGAGCAGCAGAAGAGCGCGGAGGTGGCCGCCGAAGACGACAGATTCCCTGAGGATGAGGAGCCGTGTGAGCCGGAGGGAGAGGAGGAGGAGGAGGAGCCGGGGGACAACGGCGTCAAACCGGAGGGCGCGGAACGCGACGGCGGCCCCGGGGAAACCCGCCCGAAGGCCGGCGAGGACAGGAGGAAGCGCGGCGGCAACTTCAAGTGCGGCACGTGCGAGAAGGAGTTCCTGTACGAGAAGAGCTTCCTGAAGCACATCCAGCACAGCCACGGCATCGCGGCCGAGCTGGTGTTCCGGTGCGAGACGTGCGGCCAGACCTTCGCCAACCGCTGCAACCTGCGGAGCCACCAGCGGCACGTGCACAGCAGCGAGCGCCGCTTCCCCTGTGAGCTCTGCGGTAAGAAGTTCAAGAGGAAGAAGGACGTCAAGAGGCACATTCTCCAGGTTCATGAGGGTGGTGGGGAGCGCCATCAGTGCCAGCAGTGTGGAAAGGGGTTGAGCTCCCGAACTGCCCTGAGGCTCCATGAGAGGACGCACACGGGCCACAAGCCTTATGGGTGCCCGGAGTGTGAGGCTAAGTTTTCTCAGCCCTCGGCACTAAAAACCCACATGAGGTATGAACAGCCTTCCCTGGCCTCGGGAGATCCGGGGGGGGACATGAGCACAATCCCCCTGGAGCCTGTCCCCGTTTCCCTTTTTTCCCCCCCCTGCTTTGCCTCACTTGGAAGGTCACAGGTCCAGTGCTGCTGCTGCTGCTGCTGCTGCTGCTGGAGCGCTTCTCCCAGGGGATAAATCCTTTATTTGCTGCCTCCTTATAACCAAGACAATAAGAAGCATGGAAATATTTGGGAAAGGTTCGGCCGGGTTTTAAAAGGGAGAACATCAGATTTGGGGGGCTTAGGAGGGAAAAAAACTGAGGCGGGAATAGAAACAAGCGACAGATCACAGGGCAAAAATCCCTCTCCGAGGGGTTTAACCCGATTTTCTCTCTGAGGGGCTTTAGCCTGATTTTATCAGTTATTTTATCTGGCTCAGGGTGATTTTGGCAGGGTAAAAGTCACCTCTGAGGGGGGTTAAATCTCAAAATTCTCTTTGCATCAGTTATTTTGTCTCTTGGGGAAGAGATGTTTTCATCAGGGCAAAAATTGTCTCTGAGGGGTTGAACCTGATTTTATAATTTATTTTATCTGCCTCAGGGCATTTTTATGAGGGCAAAAATAATCTCTGAGGGATTGAACCTGATTTTATCCCTTATTTTATCTGTCTGAGGGAAGAGGCATTTTTAGCAGGTGGAAAATCAGCTGTGGAGGCCTTGAGCCTGATTTTACCCCTTATTTTATCTGTTTGATGGCAGAGATGCTTTTATGAGGGGAAAAAATCATCTCTGGGGGGTAGAACCTGATTTTATCAGTTACTTTATCTTCCATAGGACAGAGACTTTTTTTGTGAGGGGAAAAAATAATTTCTGAGGGTTTTAACCTGATTTTATCTGCCTTGGGGCATTTTTATTACAGCAACAAAAACCTATCTGAGGGGTTTAGCTTGATTTTATCAGTTATTTTATCTGTCTCAGGGCCTTGTTATCAGGGCAAAAAAAATCATCTCTGAGGGGTTGAGCCTGATTTTATCAGGGAAGAGATATTTTTATCAGGCCAAAAATCATCTGTGGAGGCCTTGAGCCTGATTTCATCCCTTATTTTATGTGTTTCACGGTAACAGATATTTTTGTCAGGGTGAAAATCATCTCTGAGGGGTAGAACCTGATTTTCTCTGTCTCTGGGTGATTTTGTGAGGGGGGGAAAAATTCTCTCTGAGGGTTTGAACCTGATTTTATCAGTTGATTTCATCTGTCTCAGGGCATTTTTACGAGGGAAGAAATCACAAAAATCTCTGAGGGGTAGAACCTGATTTTATCTGTCTCAGGGCATTTTCATTAGGGGGAAAAAAAATTATCTCTGAGGGATTTAACCAGATTTTATCCATTATTTTATTTCTGTTAGGTCAGAGACTGTTTTATCAGGGGGAAAAAAATCAACTCTGAAGGGTTGAACCTGATTTTACCAGTTTTTTCATCTGTCTCAAGGTGTTTTTACGAGGGAAAAAATCATCTCTAAGGGCTTTTATCAGTTCCCAGAGCTTCACCTGCCCTTCTTAAACATTATTTTTGGGGCATAAGTGGACTTTCCATTGTGTCCCATTATCAGGAGTCTTGTTGGGTGCTGGAAAGTCAGTGCTGTGTTAATTCCTCATCTTTTGGGATATATTTTGCTATCTATCCTCTCCCTGTGGATGTGTATCCATGAAGCTGTCCCAAAACCCCCTATGTGCTTTCCCTCACATCCCAAAGTATGGGCACCACATCCCAGAGAGAAATTTCCTAAACTTTCCTCTGGTTTACCTAAAAAAAAAAAACACCTTTAAAAATTGAGGTTTGCCCTGAAATTCCTGGATGTGGGAGTTGATCCGGCCACAAACCAGCCCTGAATGCCCCCGGCTCGGGTCGTCCCGTGGAGGGAAGAGCTCGGCCTCGTGTTTGAACATTCCTTTCTCCTTTCAGAATCCACACGGGGGAAAAGCCCTTTGTCTGTGATGAGTGTGGGGCCCGGTTCACTCAGAACCACATGCTCATCTATCACAGACGCTGCCACACAGGTGAGGAGCTGCGGGATCCGGGGCGGAGGAGGCTTGGAAACCAGGGGGGGAAAAAAAAAACAACCCAAACAGGCCATTCCAGGAAAGCTGGAAACTGGTTTTTTTATGTGTCAAATGGGATGCTGTCATCTCCAGATGCAGTTTTCCTTAATACCCCCAGACCTTGGGATATTCTGTGATTTTAAAGCTGAAGGAGGGTTTACTTTAAATTAGACAGTGGGAAGAAATTCCTCCCTCTGAAGGTGGAAGGTGTCCCTGCCCATGGCAGGATTTGGGACTGGGTGACCTTTAAAGGTCCCCTCAGACCCTGGAGGGAGGACATGCTCCAGTTTTGGCTGGGATGTTTAAGAGCATCTTCCCAAAGCCCTGTTGGTTTAACTCTCCTTTTCCCCCTTTTTTTTAGGGGAAAGGCCTTTCATGTGTGAAACGTGTGGGAAGAGCTTTGCCTCTAAGGAATACTTGAAGCACCACAACCGGATCCACACGGGATCCAAACCCTTCAAGTGCGAGGTTTGCTTCCGGACCTTTGCCCAGAGGAACTCCCTGTACCAGCACATCAAAGTCCACACAGGTAGGATGTGCTCCTTATGATATTCCAGAGAGGAATTCCCCAAGGCTTGAACTCTAACCCTGATTGTTGATGCCACTACTACCCCTTCTGCTTCTTCCTGAGTGCTGGCAGTTCCCTGGATAAACCTCCAAGAGCCGTGGAGGTGTTGTTAATAACCGGACAGGATAATTAGCGTCCGCTGGTTTAGCTCTGAGCTCCTGCCCTGGCCGGGGGAAGGAGGAAAACGGGGGTTTGCTCCCTAAAAGGAGGATTGTGGCGTTATCTGGGGATATCCCTGTGGTGGCTGGGGGTTCCCAGGGCTCTCTAACGCCGCGCTGTGTCCCAGGGGAGCGGCCGTACTGCTGCGACCAGTGCGGGAAGCAGTTCACGCAGCTCAACGCGCTGCAGCGGCACCACCGCATCCACACGGGAGAGAAGCCCTTCATGTGCAACGCCTGCGGCAGGACCTTCACCGACAAGTCCACGCTGCGCCGGCACACCTCGGTAGGATCCCGCTCTGCGCCGCTCAGGGGCTTCCAGGGCCGGGGGAATATCCCATTCCAGCCCTGACGGAGGGATGTTACGGAAGGAATCCTTCCCGGTGAGGGTGGGGAGGCTCTGGCATCACAGGTTGCCCGGAGAAGCTGTGGTTGCCCCACCCCTGGAAGTGTCCCAAGGCCGGGTCGGAGCAACCCGGGCTAATGCAGGGTGTCCCTTTCCGTGGGACTGGATCATCTTTAAAATCATCTTTAATATCCCTCCCAGCCCAAACCATTCCGTGATTCTAAAAGCGGAATTTTCTACCAGCACCAAGTACAAACTTGACCCAAACTTCGGATCCAAGCTTTTCATTGTGGTTTTGTGTCCGACCT
The DNA here is from genome assembly GCA_035041135.1 of Platyrinchus mystaceus. Classification (NCBI taxonomy): domain Eukaryota; kingdom Metazoa; phylum Chordata; class Aves; order Passeriformes; family Tyrannidae; genus Platyrinchus; species Platyrinchus mystaceus. The sequence goes on along the minus strand of JAWWLV010000121.1, from coordinate 4,673,421 downwards.
TCTCCCTCTCCTGGTCCTTCACTTTCCAGATCCACGATAAAAACACCCCCTGGAAGTCCTTCCTTGTCATCGTGGAAGGGGCGTCGAAGAACGACGACGGTCACAAAACGGAGCTTCCCGACGAGGAATACGCCGTGTCCCCCAAAATCCCGGAGAAGCTGCTGTCCTTCCCCGGGAACAGCCCCTACCAGGGCCTGGCAGCCGTCCCGGGCAGCGGCACCGCCGGCACGGACTGTAAGTCTTCCGGAGGGCCGGGATCGCAGGAAGCCCTGATGGGAAGCGCGCTGAGCGAGCTCACGGTGCTCCACGCGCAGCCGGACCCCGTCCAGCCGCAGCTCCACGCGCTGGTGAACATGGAATAACTCGGGATTTACGGCCACTCCTTCGGCTGCGCCCCTTGTACAGCCCTTTGCCCGAGGGAGGCTGGTGGTGGGAAGCAGGTGGGAGTGGATTTTCCGGATTCCTCTGAAAATTCGCGGCTCCGTCTCCTGGAGGTCGGCAGGGTGACGCTCCCATCACCCTTCCGGGAGTCCCTGGAAGTTGATTCCCTGGGAGTAGAGAGGGTGGCTCAGGTGCCGTGTTCAGCTGGTGCAGTTTTGTTTTCCAGGTGATTTGATGCCACGTGGACAATCAGGAGAGCCGAGGTTGTGTCTCTCCGTGACATTCACTGCATTTTCCCCGGCAGAAATCCATCCAGGAAATTAAGTCTGGCTAAATTGCCTATCAGGAAACCTTGGTTTCTCTCTGCTTTTGCCAAAGACCCCAGCAGTGAGCCAGCTCACTCCTTGGGAATACGAGTGGGAGCTCTGGAGTTTCTTTCCAGGAGTTTTGAGTCTCTTAAGTAGCAAAATGAACAGGTGGGAGCCGAGTGCTGGTTCGTGTTTCCACAATTCCATGAGAACCGGAGCGGTCTGGCACTTCAGTCTTCACCTTCCAGCCGCTCCAGCTCACACGGAATTGGGCACTTAGAGACCAAAACATCTCTTGGAAAAATGTCTGGGAAAACCACCCATTGTGGAAAAGGTTCAGTTCAGAGCCTTTTCCTGATCAGCACCTCCTGCTCTGTTTTATTGTAATAGGATTTGGGATGTTTTCCCTGGGTGGGGAAGGAGCCTTTGAGAGTTGTCATCCGACTGGGATGACTCTTTTTTTTGGGAACAGCAGCTCACTGCTGTGGATTAACGCTTCAAAACTCGGGATCCAGCTTCCCATTTGCCACTGTGTAAAAAACCTGCATCTTTTCCAGTTAATTTTCCCGTTTCTTTGCCTGTCACTGTAGCATTCCCACAGAAACTTTCTCAGCTGGAGCTGTGAGCAAAACTTTGGGAAAGGTAAGCACAATCCAGCCTGGTGAGGGCTGTTATTGTCCAGCAATAAACACCCCCCCACTCGTGGCACGGAGCTATTTTTGGTCCTAAAGGGATGCTGGAGGTGTTGCCATGGAATTCTAACGTAGAAAAAAAAGGGAATTTTTTTAAAAGAGAACATTTCCAAGAGGTTATATTTGAAATATTTATTCCTGGTGAAGCTCAGTTGTCCCCGGTGACCGATGGAAAGAGGCTGTAGATATATTTAAATCCTGAGTGGCTGGCACTGGAGCCAGGGAAGTTTTGTACTCTGGGAAGGTATGGAAGTGAGTTACTGTTTAACTGTTCTTATTAAAATATGGGAATATTGAGACCCTGCTGGTGACTGGATGATCTGATCGGGGGGACACTTTGGGACAGGGACAGGCTGGAAACGTTCAGCCTGGAGAAGGTTCCAGGGAAACCTCAGAGCAGCTTTCCAGGATCTGAAGGTGCCCACAAGGAAGCTGGGGAGGGGCTGGACTAACAGGACAAGAGGTAATGGCTTCAAACTCAAAAAGGGGAAATTTAGGTTGGATACTGGGAAGAAATCTTCCCTGGGAGGGTGGGGAGGCCCTGGCACAGTTTCCCCAGGGAAGCTGTGGCTTCCCCCATCCCTGGAAGTGTTGAAGGTCAGGTTGGACAGGGCTTGGGATAGTGGAAAGGGCATGGAACTGGATGGGCTTTAAGGTCCCTTCCAACCCAACCCATCCTGCGATTCCAAACAGGGATTGAAGGAACACACTGCACCTCCTCACCTTCATCATCACACCAGGCTCCAGCCTTCTGTCTTTCCCAGAAAAACCACTTCTCCTTCCTTACATCCATGATTTTCACTTTATTCATGTACAGAGTCACACAAAACATGATTATTCCTGCTAAGGCCATTTCATTAATTAGTTTTCCAAGTAGAGAGTGATGGAGGTGGGGGGGATACAGCGGAGTGGTGGCCGATTGTCACCTGGAGACCGTCACAGCTCACCGTGGATACACCGGAGGACATGCTGAGCCTACTCACACACAACTAACGGGTGTAGGGGTGGTAGGGACAGACCCTTCTGCCCCACCTGCATCCCACAGCCCCTGTGCTTAATACTGACAACGGGGAGAGGGAACAGAACAAGGCCTAAAAAAAAAAAAAAGAAACACTGGGAAAAGCGGAGCCTCCCAGGCTGTGCTCCCCCTAATCCCGGCCCCGACAGTGCTGGACACAACAAAGCCACGGCTAAGGGTGGGGGAAGATTAACTACACTGAGCTGGGAGATCACCCACCTACCGCCCTCCTAAACCCGGGCCTTCCCATCCACTTGGGATCACACAACAGCCTGTGGGAAATGAGGGAGAGGGAAGGGCAGGAAAACACCACAACAGTAATAATTTGGCATGGATCAGGGGTTTTTTTTTGGTTTTCAGAAGCTCGTGGCACAGAGCAAGTACCACTTCCTAGAGCGACACCCGCCAAGCCAAGCCCTGCTCTATCCCAGTACCAAAATTCCAGCCAAAGCAAAGTGCAAACCCCCCCTCCCCCCAAAATTCTCCCTTTTTCCAGAGAAACGAGGGGCTGGGGCTGCCTGGACCCACCACAGCAGCCCTTAATGGATGACTTCCTCACTCCTGGAACAGACAAATTGCACAGACTCCCATATATCCATGAAAAAAAAAAGAGGCAGCTCGATCCTCTCTCGTTCCCCACGTGGTTCCAAAACACACCTATAAATTCCAGCAGGAATTTTTTCAACACGTCTCCACCCTTTTCAAAGCGACCTGTGCTCACCTGGCGCCCACGTTCCAACAGGGAACGCGGAGAGAAAGGTAGAAAAATAGATTTATTCCTTGTGTGGAGTTATTCTGGGGATGGAGGGATGGGATACACCACACAACAAAGTGGGAAATCCATCCAAGAGGAACCTCACGCTGGATATCGAGACACAAACCAACCCTGAACTGGGGCTCCGTGAGGGCCGACACCGATCCCGGCGCTCCTGTTCCCGAGCCTGGAATGCCTCCGGCACTAGGGCAGCATGTTGGGGGGGACGTGTAGGAGTTCCCAAATCCCAAAGCCTCTCACTAGCACCGGGAAAAAAAAAAAAAAAAAAGCTTAAAGAACCCCAAATCCAAGTGTATCCAACAGAGGGGCCACCGAGAACCGGAAAATGGGAACAACACAACGGGTCGGAAGCGATTACTTGTGCTGTGCTGGCCTGGACCAAAGATGTACATGCTGGAATCAGGAGAAGAGCAGGAAAACCGGGAGCTGCGAGTGCCGAGGAGGAAGCGGATCCCGATCCCGCCTCGGATCCGCCGGAGCCGCCCGGCCTCACCACGACGAGCGGGAGCTAAAGGGACACACGGGGCGCCGGGAGTGGGAAGCGACGGAACAAAGCGAGGGAGGGGGCGGGCCAGGTATCCCATAATAGTCCTCGGCCGGGCGGGGAAGATCCCGGGGGGCGTCACTTGAGATCCCCGTCCCCTTCCCCCTGGATGGTCTTCTTGATGCGCAGCAGCATCGTGGTGAGCCACTGGTCCAGCCGGGAGATGGAGTCGAATTCCTTCACCTGGAGCGGAGGAAAACCGGGATCAGGGAGCGAGGCTGGAACGGCAGCGCCGAGTGTGGCATTCCGGGTCTTCCGGGAAAGAAAGGGAATGGAAAAGGGGGGGAAAAGGGAGGGGTAAAAAAGAAAGGGAAAAATAAGGGGGGTGAAAAGTGGAGGGGGAAAGAGAAGGGGGAAAATAAGGGGAGGGAAAATAAAGGGGTGAGAAACTGGGTGGGAAAAAAGAGGGGAAAATAGAGGGAAAAGCGGGGGGAAATAAGAGGGGGATAAGAGGGGAAAGTAAAGGGGGAGAAAGGGAGGGAAGGGGAGGAAAAGAGGGAAAGGGATAAAAAGAGGGCAGCGAAAAAGGGCTGGAGAAAGAGGGGGAAA